>CM035157.1:61633311-62833311 GCA_020205615.1 Panax quinquefolius
ATTTCAACCGATGGCAAGTAAACCCATCGAAGCATCGGAGGCCATTCGATGATCTCATCCATCAGTGCACTTATCCATAACCTTCCCCGGAGGGGGATACAATGCAATGAAACCATTAATATACGTGTCAATAAAGGTCAAGAAGCCTTGACATGTTCCCTGGTAGGGGTCACAATGCAATGCAACCATTAATACACACATCAATGAATGTCAAACAACCTTGACAGTTTGCCCAACAGGGATCTATCTGGTGACACACACATCAGCGAAGTGAAGGTCGGCGATACGACAATGCATACTATTGGCAGTAAATCCGATAGGATCATGGAAGATGTTATACACATCCTCAAACAGATAAAGCTTTATCCCCACAGATCTCTTGCACACGAGAGGCACATATTCGGAGTAAAGTCTGTATCAAGGATTCAGGACTTTGGTGATAACCCCAATGTTAACATCCTGGAAGACTTGGATCGCATGTCCAAGACATCATTGATTGTCATCCCCGGTAGGATTAACAGGGAACTGGCAATCATTCCATCATTTTGGAAAATAATCCAACAAAACACATGCATCATATATTTGCATCATGTTGCTGCACATAGCATCATGTTTATCTTGTTACATTTCAAGTGTGTAGGATTCTTTATCCTATCCATGCCTTGCATTACATGAATATGATAAAGAGGGGTATCTATAGACACTCAAAATTTTCTGCACACCTGTTACTAACATTACAGGAGGGTAGTTTCGTCTTTCGAAGATAACCCTGGAAGACAGCTCACATCCATTCTGGATACTACCAGAAGTTTAGTATCAATCCCGGAACACACACTTGAATGTTTCAATTCCAACCTCGGAGATAACCTCCAGAGTTTCATCCTTGGAGATAACCCCAAGGAATGCCATTGCGATTCAAGCGATAACTCCGAAATGCATGTTTCAAATGCATGCAATTAGCTTCAATCTCAAACCTCCTGCCGAGGCACTTATTCCAAAGACCCGGAGATAACATCGGAAGAAAGGCACACAAAAGATGACCTGCGAATTCAAACACTTGCAGCATCCAATCTCGAGAGATAACCACGAGCAACATTTGCTGCATCGGCCCAACCGGAGATAACCTCGGTGAGGGAAAAATTGTCATCTTGCCACCTCAACCCGATTGGCAAATCTCAACATTTCATACATACATTTCTACACACTAATGTCCCATAAGAGCCAATGAGTTCCAATCTCGAGTGGTTATTACGTGTGCTTACTGCCGGATAAAATTTGAAGCTTGAAGACCATGGGCATGGTCCCCTCTTCGACTTCTTGTCTGACCTCTAATCACATGTCATTGTGTAACTCTCAACAAAAGCGGTCCAAGAAGGTCTTTTACACCTCGTTCGGATGCTTGGATTGAAGTTCTACAAGTTTGAAAGGACATCATAGTGCACAAGTGCACGTGCTTGAGACAGTAGGACCAGTGAGCCTGGGCTCCTCGGGCATTGCAGTACATCTGCTGATTCTTCTGCAGGTACACCTGCGACTCTCAGATCTATAAATATAGAGCTTGGGATGGCCATTTGTAAGAGAAGAAAAAAGCGAGAAGCCTGTCCCAATTTGCTCTGTACATCCCGTATTAAGTGCTTTCTCATTTTAAACACCTGTTAGCTCACATATAGCTATATTTTATCGACGGAAGCTGAGTGTTTATCTATCTAGAGTCATAGAAGCCTGCTTTGGCAGCCCATTGTAAGCCTTCTCACACTCTATAAAGCCTGAGCAATGTCTGCTATCAGCCCAAACCGGAGATAACCCCGGTGAGGGGAAAAATTGTCATCTTGCCACCTCAACCCCAATGTGCCATCTCAACATTTTATACATACATTTCTACACAGCAATGTCCCACAAGAGCCAAGGAGTTCTAATCCCGAGTGACAATTACGCGTGGTTGCATACCGGATAGAATTTGAAGCTTGAAGACCATGGGCATGGTCCTCTTTTCCTGACTTTGTACAACCTCTAATCCCATGTCATTGCGTAACTCTCAACAAAATCGGTCCGAAGAAGGTCTTGTACACCTCGTTCGGATGCTTGGATTGAAGTTCTACAAGTTCGAGCGGACATCACAGTGCACAAGTGCCGCGTACTTTGAGACGACGGTAGTGGCAGTGCATCTACAACACTTTGTAGGGTACACTGTGGCTCTCAGCTCTATTAATATAGAGCTTGGGGTGGCCATTTGTAAGAGAAAAAGAGGCGAGGAAGCCCTGTCCAATTTGCTCTGTACACACCCCATATTGAGTGCTTTCTCATTTTAAACACCTGTTAGCTCATATATAACTATATTTTACCGGCGAGAGCTGAGTGTTTATCCATCTAGAGTCATAGAAGCCTGCTTTGGCAGCCCACTGTAAGCCTTCTCACACTCTATAAAGCCTTTCTCTTCATCTTTGTACACACTATTCTTCAGATTGAGAGTCGTGTTGTGTGTGTATTGTAACGCCCCCATATCTATACTCCCACGGTATCTGATATGGTGCTTACTATGAATCGATATAATGCATTTAAATCTATACACCCATGATATCTGATTATACGATTACATTAAATAGAGGGACTATCAGATATAATTCCCATAGATCCAAAATTCACAGTATCCCATAACAGATGTAAACTCTCAAGAGAACTATTACTGTGTTTGGATTCCCTCACTTGGATATATGAACTGTATCTGTGACTAGAGTCTATTTATCTAAAATTTAGAGTATCGGTAATAACATGAATATCCATATTACTAATACCCTAACCCAGATATATAGTCTATGCCAAATGAATTTATACTATCGTATCGATAGTAACTATGTATCCGAAATCCAGAGTATCAATAACAACATGAACAGTCCATGCTATTAATACCCTCACTTAGATAAATAGTTCCCAAGGATCTCAACTAGATTTGAAGAAGTCTAATTTTACATCTATATATGTAAGAAAACACGGTTACAAAAATAAAAGATGTTATATATATATACATCATAATATTTAGATTCTATTACATAATTCTCATAACGAGTTCTTATTACAAGGTATTCAAACAGACAAGAATATAATCTAATCTATGTAGGGACGATTCCCTTTATCTACTCCAGATGTTCTTGGATTACCATCTAAAACTGCAAAGGGAATAATTTGCAAGGGTGAGCTGTGACATGCTCAGCAAGTTTTGTATTTCATAACAATATAGGATTTGAAGAAATATAACAATTCAAATTTTGACTGATAGTTGTTACCATTTCTGGATTTCTATTTATTTCAACTATTTCTGGATTTTTCCTTTATTTCTGTCAGTCACACAGACTTAGAAATTTTGTTCAGATGTGAAATAGGGGATCAACCCATTCAACATCTTAGGAGTATGCATATCATCCTACCAGTGCTCAAAATACACTTAATGTCAATATATTATTAACTAAATTTCAATCCCTTGCGGGATACCCAACTTCAGTATAAGATGTCTTACCAAAACAATTTGGTTTAACACGACAATTTATGCTCAATAAACAATATCATATGAATAAACAATTCATTTTTTAGTTATCTTTGAAGCTATAGCAATAACTCGTACAATAAAAAGGTAATTCAATTGTAGGTGTAGTATATTATATCAACACATATCAAGATAAAAATCTTGTTTAATGAATAAACAAGTTTAAGAAATTTGCATAATGAAAAAAAATAAGTTAAGGGTTTAGGAAACTTGCGAAAGTAATAACTTGGGTATAGGAAACTTGCTGGCGTAGATCGATCAAGTTATGCTATTCAATCGTTAATAAATACCTCGATGTTCATATATATAAATTTAACACGTTAGTATTGATAATACTTACTCAATTATAACATTTATATAATATCGGGTTAGATTAATAGGGTTTGGTGTTTAATACCTTTGATAAATGGACTAAGTTTTATTTAAGAATTTTTTTAATTATCCTTAATAATAATTTAAAGTATTTAAAACATTTATTTATCTTTTAAATGATTTTAAATCATTTATTTCTATTTATAAGTAATTAATATTTACTTCAAATTTTACAAATACATTGATTATTATTATTAAATAATTTATATTCATTTATTATACTTTTTATATGAATAATAATATTTTTCCATAATTATTTAGTATCAATAAATAATTATTCTAATTTCTTTATTAATAAGTTAATTATTAATAATATTAAAATAATATAAAATAATTATTGAATTTATGTAAAAATATCGTAATTTAATTATAATAATTGAATATAATTTTTAAAAGCTGCTTTTTATATTTATTTATTAATTATTTCTAATTTCTTTAATTTATTTTTTTAGAAAAATAATTTCTATCTCTGTCATAAAAGCCCTTCATGATGTAAAAGTGTCATTAGGTGTTCTTCTTGAGTTTACAAGGCGTGATTTGGTTTGGTGTGTAATTCGAGTAACTAGTTTGACCACTAATTAAAATGCTACCGATAATGATTTTGGTTTGTTTAAGAGTTGATGTTGTAGTACTAATACGAGAGTGTAACATGAAACAAATTTTAGGCTTTAACCTACATATAACAAGAAGTTATAGAGGCTCAAAAGTCACTTTATCGGTAGTGTTTTAAGTTTACGGATAACCCGAGCAAAGAGTCATGCCTAATTCAACGATTTTGTGACTTAAATATCTTTGATTACGTATGTATTAGATGTGTGTTGTGTTTGTTGTAATATGTAGTATATATGTCAGGGTAAATATATATAACATTAACATGAACAAAGCATAACTCTAAGGTCTCTAATTATGCTGGTCAAAGTACAGCCAAATTTGTTCTTCGTGTTCTTCGATTTTTACGGAAAACCCGAAAAAACTTGAGTCAAGCTTGGTCAACGGATTTTGACCATTAATTCCAGTAAACCTATACATTGTTTGTTAAATTTAAGATCATAGATATGTAGTATATATAACAGGGTATTAATCTATAACAAAAACTTACAAAAATAACAAACAGAAGACGACTAAATAGGTTGGTCAAAGTAGCCGGTTCGACTGTTCTTGAGTTTTCTGGGTAACCCAAAAAACTTCAATCCGTGAACGGTCAACCCACTTTGACTACTTATAACTTGAAATCTATGGTTCAAATGAACCTATTTTCTTTTTCAGATTTAAGACCTACTAACAGGCTACAAATACCAAACAATTAATGGACCAAAACATAAACACATATGAATCTATAGGCCCTGACATTCATTTGTCGGACTTAGTTTTTCAAAATTTCAGTTTCTTAAAACACTTATTTAAGGCATCTAGATGTTATGAAAACTTGTTCTACCAATCTAACATACTTTCTAACATACTAATACATAATTCTAAACATATAAACAACAAATCTAACATAGGATCAAAGAGCTAATTATGAACTAGGGTTTGTACCTTTTCTTGAATGATTTTTGATTCTAGCTTCTGATTTTATTGCTGCTATCACCCAGGCTTGATTTGGTATGTTTATAAGTGTATCTCGGCTTAGGAATTTCATGAGTTTGCTCAGCCCTAAGGTTCCTATTTATAGAATTCTTCAACTTGGCTTTTTTGTCATTTTTGAGCAACTTGCCTCTACAAAGATCTGATGTAAAGTTACTTGTGCTGTTTAGGGTTTGTTATCAGCTCATGAGCAGCCTTGGAACTTTGTTAGGTGACTCCTAACCTACTTGTGAGCTAGTTAGGTTTATTTAGTAGCTTAATTAGGCTTTAATCTTCACTAATCTTGATTAGGATTTTGTTTCTAATGATTAGAATTATTAAGTAATGTGAATTAGTACCTAATTGAAGTTTACTAACCAGGATTAGGTGTTAAGATAATCTAATTAGGGTTTAATTAGCTAATTAGGGTTTAGTTTATAAATTAGGGTTAGGGTTTTGCTAATTAGGGTTAGAGTTTGTTAATCTAGGATTGTTAACCTAAATTTCTCACTAATCCTAACAAGCACGACAAAGCGTTTTGTCAGTGTAAGCACAACCACGCAACTTGTCAAAATAATTTTATCGAAAAGTCCGATTACGGAAAAATAATTTAAGCACGAGGTGTCAAGCACGACGTTTTTCGGACAAAAATTTATTTTGTCAAATTTGTCAAACAAAGTATATATTAATACATAACACATTCAGAACAGAGAAATTTTATTTATATAACGGGATTTTACACATACGAGTCTTATTAGGGTTTTGGATTTTTACATTCACCCCCACTAATAAGAATTTCGTCCTCGAAATTGCAGTACAAGTTTAAGTAAATAATTGAGGATAATTCTCGCGCATTTTATCTTTATGTTCCCATGTAACTTCTTCAATGTTCTGATTCCTCCAGATTACTTTGACCATTGCTATCACTTTATTTCTCAGGAGTTGCTCTTTACGGTCGACGATCTACACAGGTTCTTCTACATAAGAAAGATCTTCTTCTATTTGGATTGGCTCATATTATATAACGTGTTTATAATCGAGTTTATATGGTCGTAATATACTGGACACATGAAACACATTATGAATATGATTCAACTTAGGAGGTAGTGCTATTTCATAAGCAACTTCACCATCCTTCTCAAAATTTCAAAGGTCTGATGAATCTCGGACTTAATTTTCCTTTCTTGCCAAAACATATCTTGCCTTTCCAAGGAGATACTTTCAAGAATACGTGACTTCCCTACGTTAAAGTTTCATTGTGGACGATGTGGATCGGTATATATTTTCTTTGTCGATCTTGAGATGCTTGTAATCATTGATAAATAATTACGATAGTTTCGATTTGTTTGTTGAATTATCTCGAGTCCTAACATTTGTCTTTCCCCGACTTCATCCCAACATAAAGGTGTTCTACACTTACGCCCGTATAAAGTTCATAGGGTGGCATACCTATGCTAGCATGATAACTATTGTTATAGGCAAATTCGACTAAGGGTAACTGATCTTCCCAACTTCCTTTGAAGTCTATAATACAAGTTCTCAGCATATCCTCTAATATTTGTATGGTTCTCTCACTCATCCATCGATGCGAGGATGATAAGTTGTACTCGATCTTAGTTGTGTTCTAAGTGTTTACAAAGCTTTTCCAAAAATTAAAAGTAAATCTTGGATCTCGATCTCGATCTTATGGAAACATGTACTCCATGCCTAGAGATAATTTCATTGATGTACAGGTTTGGCAAGGTGATCTAGGTTATGAGTAATCTTAATAGGTAAAAAGTGAACTGATTTTGTTAAATGATCAACTATTACCCAAATGGCATTATGGCCCATTTGTGTAGTTGGAAGACCAAGAACAAAATCCATAGTTATATGTTCCCACTTCCACTTAGGAATTGGTAAGGGTTGAAGTAAACCACTCGACTTTTGATGCTCAGCCTTAACCCTTTGACACGTGAGATATTTACTTACCCATTCAACTATTTCTCTTTTCTTGTTCGACCACCAAAAGTGTCTAAAATCCTTATACATTTTTGTACTACAAGGATGTATGGCAAATTTAGAACTATGAGCTTTATTTAAAATTTCATCTTTTAAAGCTTGGTCTAACAGAACCCAGATTTTATTTTCATATCTTATTATTCCATCCGTATCTATTCTAAATTTATTATACTTATCATGTGTTTGAATTAGATTTAAACTTCGACATTCTTCATCTTTCTCTGTATCTCTCTTTAACTTTATTAAGCGTAGAGATGAAACTCCTTCAAAATACACAATTTTTTTAGGTAGAGGTAGTTGGACATTCCACCTCACGTTCTAAATTTTAAAAAGTCTTTTACTAACCTATCATTGGTGGTTAATACATTAAATTTTTCTTGATTCTTTCTACTTAACGCATCGGCTACAACATTGGCTTTACTTAGGGATGATATAAGATTTCACAATTCAAAATCCTTTATCGATTCTAACCATCGTCATTGTCTTAAATTTAATTCCTTTTGTGTAAAAATATATTTCGAGACTTTTATGATCTGTATATATCTCGCACTTCTCCCGTCTGATAAATAATGTCTCCAAATTTTTAGAGCAAAAACTATCGCGGCTAACTCTAGGTCATGAGTAGGATACCTCTTCTCATGATCTTTGAGTTGTCATGATGCATAAGCTATCACATTCCCATGTTGCATCAACACGCACCCTAAACCTCTCGTGTGATGCGTCACTATATATACTACAAGGCCTCTGTATCATCTGGTAAAGATAACACTTTGAGCCATGCTCAATCGCTTCTTCAACTCTTGGAAGCTTTCTCACATTTATCTGCTTGAGCGTATTTCACCGTCTTTTCGAGTTAAATTGGTTAATGGGGTTGCTATTTTTAAAAATCTTTTTAAACCGTCGATAATAACCCGCTAAACCGAGAAAACTTCGTATTATACATGGAGTTGTTGGTTGTTCCCAATTCACAACCGCTTTTGATCTTAGTTGGATCTACGAGATATTCCATTCTTATCAATTACGTGACCTAAAAATTGAACTCTCTTCAACGAATTCGCACTTGGAAAACTTTGCATAAAGTTGTTCCTTTCAGTAATATCTCCAAAACGACTCTCAAGTGTTCAAAGATGCTCTTCCTGTGTTTTTCGAGTATACGAATATATCGTCGATAAATACTACAACAAATTTGTCCAAGCATGGTTTAAACACTCGATTCATTAAATCCATAAATCTTTGCTTAGGTGCATTTGTTAATCCAAAAGACATTACAAGAAACTCATAATGTCCATAAGCGTGTCCTAAACGCTATTTTTTTTGACACATCTTCATTTCTTACCTTTAATTGATGATAACTTTTGTTCTAAGGTCAATTTTTGAAAAATGTTCGGCCCTTTTAATTGGTCAAACAAATCATCAATCCTTGGTAAAGGATATTTATTTTAATAGTTAATTTATTTAGCTCCTATAGTCTATACATAGTCTCATAGTTCCATCCTTCTTCTTTAAAAACAAAATTGGTCTTTGTCGGTGGTGAAACACTAGGTTGTATATACTTTTTTATCTAAGAGTTCCTCAGTAATTGTATATGTAACTCTTTTTAGTTCTATAGGTGCCATTACATACGATTGCCTTAGAAATCGTGTCGCTCGTTCAGTATGAAGATCAATAACGAACTCAATTTCCCTATCTGGAGGCAAACACGGTAAGTCATCCTAAATACATCGAGAAAATCCTTAACTATAGGTATTTGATCTAGTTTTACTCCTTCCTCGTCGAGTATTAACTATATAGGCCAAATATCCTAAACAACCCTTTCTAAGTAATCTTTACGCCTAAACTTTAGTCAAACATCGAGATTGCTTAGGTGAACAACTCTGTTGAACACTACCTTTGACTTCAAAGCGGTCAAAAGGTTTATCGTTTTTGATGACAATCAATCATCGTGTTATGATTAACTAACCAATCCATTCCTAGAATTACATCAAATTCTCCGAACCGAATTGGTATCAAATCTACCTTAAAATTATGTCCTTTTATTACCACACTACGGTTTACGTATATGGTCTTTCGAGGATTGGGAAAATAGTTTTCAAAGAACAACTCTTTGAATCTATCCCAAGGAATAATTTCGATTTCTACCCAACCTTTGGTTGATTCCCACCAATAATTAGCCTCATCCTTTAAGAAAAAGTTGCAAAAGTGTCTTTTTGGTTATTATTAACATTGGTTACTAGGAAAAATTTCTCTATCTCAAAAATCCAAATTTGTGCATCTACGAGTTCGATGTACCTTTAAACTCAGTGGTCCAACTAATTTAAAGTCTTTAAAAGTTGTGTTTTTGGTTCACGGTCTATTTACAATTCCTAACATAAGGTCTACTAACTACTTTGGGTAGAATTATCATCATTTATTTCTCTTTGGGGTCTTACGGTTGGTGGCATGATTCTATATAAACTAATAAAATTCACATAAGAATTTAAGTAACACAACATATTTTTATTTTATATATCATAATGGTATTACACAACAACTTCATAATTGAACATACTACTATCTTACAAAGTACTGATTACATTACAAACTTTGAATGTTTCTTTATTGTACTAATATAAAGCATTCAACCACCTATGCTACTCTCTAGAATTCATTGATATCATCAAAGGAATCCTGAATCATGTGACAAACCACATATCGATTGATGAGATAAGCCATCTTCTTCTCCTCTACCGGATATCAAACTACACGGCACTGTAAATCATTAAAAGTATCTCGAACACCCAGAGATGTTTTAAGAAGCCTTGACTGAATTTCCTTTCTGCCCCTCTGTGCATGGTGCAGTTGTACTTTTAGTCGTTGACTATGTCCCCTCTCATGCTATAGCATTCCCTCAACTATATCATCCCTAAACCTCATCTTATTACCATCATATTCTGTTGTATTCAGTAGTGATGCCATTGCCACATCATGCTCATCAATTCTCATTAACTCATCACCTTGCTTCGGATCCTCCTCTTCCTCAGCATCTAACAGTTGTTGATCATGAAGCAATTCTTCATCTTCAGCATCACTGGCTATGTATGACTCTATTTGTGGTGGATTATTGGCTATTACCATTTCCTCAGCATTGGAGTTGGACATCTATAAAAGAAAACTCCTTTAATACTGGTATAAAATTTTACACAACATAATAATTTTAATGTTATATTTTTTATGTACTTTTAAAATTTTTACTGACTCAAGACTATATACTAAGATTTCTCGTCCTTATATCTATAGCCTTAAAGCTTTGATACCAAAATTATAACACTCATGGTACTTTTAACCATATCACCTTACAAAGGTACCTATCAATTTGCCACCAGACTACGCTCGACGTCCCTACGAAAAGTCTAGCTTTGGTGCATTCCCTTAAAGGGATGTCACCAAAGAAAAGGCTCGGGGCTTTTGCAAATTCATGCTTATAGCTTTGATACCAAAATTATAACGCCCCATATCTCTACTCCCATGGTATCTCGATATGGTGCTTACTATGAATCGATATAATGCATTTAAATCTATACACCCATGGTATCTCGATTATAAGATTACATTATCGGGATTTTTGAGTGTCCTTTTCCAGTTACTTGTTCTTTGGTGTTCTCTCATGTTAATGTGAGATTTGTTTGAAAAAAAAAGTGAAAAAGGTTAAATTACATGTATAATGTCGATAAGATTGGACTTTAAATCTATGTAGGACGCTTCCTTTTATTGGTGTTTCGATTACCATTTAAAAGCTGCTGGTTGCACCAATGATATGAAAAGGTTTATAACAATATAGGTGTCACATTGACCTTTTTAGTGATTTGACTCATGTTAATTTAAAAAAATAAGCGTAAAAGTCCAATGTGTAATGTCAACGATTGGACTTTAAGCAGAGATTCATTTTGGGTCAGGGGCTTGATTATGCGGAGGAAGGTGTTAGGCACCCAGAACCCAGACATCCGTGTGTTACCACGGTGGCCGCCACTTTTCAAAGAAATTATTATATGAATGTGTGTGTGTGTGTGGATCGATGTGCAATTATTTGAAAGTAGTTCAAGGCCTCGTTAGCACCTATATACATGAGGTTTGAATTTATAGAAAATTTAGTTTTAACGAAGATATATGAATGAAGTTTTGTAAAGAGGTTTTTTCAAACCACATGCTCAATAGTAATTGAGGCCTTTTCATACTTCCATTTTATTATTAAATGTCCTACTTGTTTGCTTTTATTTTCGAGATCTGAAAGCATTCTAGAAAATAATATCTGATGATCTTAGAACTCCTCATGTAGGCATGTGACCATCCAAGAAAATTCAAACCTTTGTAAAATAATGTACAAGCTACAATTTGAAAAATGTCCATCATAGGAACCAAATCTAGATTGATAAAAGAACACAGTGATCACATGATTCCTAGGCTCACATAATCTCTTTAATTTGTATGGAAAGCGATAGCGATTATATATATAAAAGTTGTAAATATATATATGATATGACATGATCAACCACCACGAAGCAACTCCATGGGGATCGAAATGTAAATATATAAAAGCGGTAAATATATATATATATATATATATATATATATATATATATATATATATATATATATATATATATATGGATGATGATCAACCACAAAGTAAACTCCAGGCGGGACGAAATGTAAATAAAGCTGTAAAAGCGATCAACCGCCACGAAGTAAACTCCAGGCGAGACAAAATGTAAATAAAGTTGTAAAAGGCCACGAAGTAAACTCCGAACACACAATGAAAATAAATATATATATATATATATATATATATATATATATATATATATATATAAAATATAAAAGCATAATGGGATGTAAATCCGGGCTCATCGATATATATATAATATATATATATATATATATATATATATATATATATATATATATATATATATATATATATATATATATATATATATATATATATATATAAATTTAAGCATGATGGATGTAAAATCCGGGCTCATCGGATATAGTCGTCGATATATATATATATATATATATATATATATATATATATATATAATTAAAAACGCTCGAGGCATAAATCTAGGCTCAATCGAGGCATAACTTTCGATAATGTTAGTCCATATATATATGAATATATATATATATTAGTATATATATACAGACAAAAAATGAAAACCACGGACCAAAGTCCGGCAAACGCACACAACCACGACTCTCAATGTGTATAAAAGTGTGTGTTATATATGAAGAAGGCTTTATAAAATGTAAGAAGGCTTACGGTGGGGTGCACCAAAGTAGACTTTTATGACTTTAAATGGATAAACACTCGGCTCATGGGGATAAAAATAGCTATATATGAGCTAACTAGTGTTTTTAAAGAAGAGGAAACACTCAAAAGATGTGTGTCACGAGTAAAATGGATAGGGGCTTCCTCGCCTTTTCCTTCTCTCCTCTCCTTTCAAATGGGTGACCCAAGCCTTGTATATATATAGACGGATGGCGCGGTACACTGCGGCGGCCCTGGCGTGATTTACTACTACTGTGGTGGTCGTGGTGGATCCGAGAGCCTCGCGGTCCGTCGTCTCGTAATGTCGTGCACTCGTGCCTTTGTAATGTCACTTTCGAACTTGCGAACTTCAATCCGAGCATCCAAATGAGGTATATCGACCTTCTTGGGACCGCTTGTGTCGAGAGTTACACAATGACATGGATTAGAGGTTGTGCGAAGTCGGGAAGAGGGTCTATGCCCATGGTCTTCAAGCTTCAAATTCTATCAAAAAATCTTGCCACACGTAATAGTCACTTTCGGGATTGTCATTCCTCGGTTCTTGTGGGACATTGTTGGATGTATGTATGTATGAAGTGTTGAGACGATGTGCCATTTGTCGAAGGAACAAGATGACGTTTGACTCCTCATGGGGTTATCATGGTTTGAGTTGAAAGTAGAGCGTTGCTTTCGGGTTACTTGGTGAGATTGGACTACTTGTTGGTATCTTGCGATATCATCTTGTTGACGTGGAAAGATGACGTTGTGACTCCTCACAGGGGTTATCGCACCGTTTTAAGCGGAAAGCGAGCGTTGCTCGAGGTTATATCCGAGATTGGGCTTGCTTGTTTGTTTGTATCTCCTCATCTGTCATCGGATTGAAGGCGATCGCATGTTTGATACAAGCATTTTTGGGGTTATCATCGGAACTACAATGGCATCCCTTGGGGCTATCACCAAGGATGGTGTTGCTACTCCCAGTGTTGTCTCTGGGACTAGAACTGAACGTCGCGGTGTTATCATCGTGAGAGACGAAACTGTCCTCTCTCGGTGTTGTTGCCGGTCTTTTGATCTGCATATCTCGGGGTTATCTCCGAGATCGGAAATGACATTCCCGGTGTGTGTTCCGGGTTGACATGACGTTCCCGGTTTGTGTTCCGGGTTGGAACTAAACTTAGGTAGTATCAGGAATGGATGTAAGTTTGTCTTTCGAGGGTTATCTCCAAAAGATGAATCTACCCTCTGCAATGTTAGTAATAGGAGTGCGAGAAAATTTTGAGTGTCTACAGATGCCCTCTTTATCATATTCATGCAATGCAAGGCATGGATAGGATAAAGAATCTAGACACTTGAAATGCAAGCAAGATAAACATGATGCTTTATGTCAAACAACATGATGCAAATGCATGTAGAATGCATGAATGATTGTCGGTAATCCTGCTTTGGGATGACAATCGGTGATGACTTGGACATGCGATCCAAGTTTCCAAGGATGTTGACGTTGGGACTACCACCAAAGTCTTGAATCCTAGACACTGGCTTATACTCCATAGAGGTACCTCTTGTGTGGAAGAGATCTATGGGGATAAGGCTTTGTCTGTTTGAGGATGTGTATAACATGTTCCCTCATATTGTCGAGATTCTTGCCCAGCAGTGTTGTCATTTGCCGGGGTTTGCTGACCTTCGTTGATGTGTGTATCATATGGATAGATCCTATTTGGGTGTATTATCGAGGTTGCTTGACCTTCATTGATGTATGTGTCGATGGTAGCATTATGTTGTAACCCTTCTTTGGGTAAAATTTGCTTCGATGGGTTTACTTGCCATCGGTGATATGACGTCGAAATTTGCTTGACCTTCATTGATGTGTGTATCAATGGTTACATTGCGTTGTGACCCCCTGGGGATACGTAGAAGTTTGAAGGATGCGCGTTGTGACCCCGTAGGGATATCGTAGATGCTTGATAACTTTGGTTGTTGTAACCCCGGGGGATACGTAGATGTTTGATAACCCGATTTGTAACCCCCGTAATATTTCGTGGTTTTTCCCCCGTAGGGGAGTTTAGGGTTGTGACCACGTGCATTGATGGCATCGGACCTTTGTGGGGTATTAGAGCATGGTTTGTAAAAGTGAGCTCATTGGTATAGTATACCTACATTCGGTGAATACCGTTTGAGGCGACGGGAGTTTAACTCGGTGAAAAGAAAACGAGGATTTCGGGCTAATCCGCTCGATCGCGTAGTAGCATTTTATTCTGATTTGGCCTTTTCGACTTGTGAGACCTCCTTTGCAACTCTAATTGGAGCGAGCCGGAGGTGTGGGGACCCATGTAGGGGCCAGTGGGGTGTACTGCTAGGAGAGCCTGGAGTTAACTGCTGACCATAGTACTATGTATATAGTGGTGGTTTGCTTTCATATAAGTCATTTTCAAGTTCTTGCGATGAAGGAAATCAAGAGCTCTTCTTGAGATCTGCTTTGAGTTTGGGCAACTTTTGCATATTCTATCACCGTCGTAAAGCGTTCTTCAACATCACAGTAACACATGCATGTATTTTTTTTCCAATTTACATCCAGTTGGAAAATGACTTATCGCATGAAATGCATTTAGACACATAGTAGTGAATATGCATGCTTGATATGACTTGATAAAAATATTGAACATAGCAAATGTTAGTATTAAACCATCTTTGAATATAATGATGTGAAAAAATTTGACTTTTGAAAGCGAGTCAAATTGGCACCTTTTCTTGTCATTTCTTATCTATATGAGGACAAATGAGTAAAGGTAGAAAGCAAAATAATCACAGTAATTAGACTACACTTACAGATTTTTTTTTGTGATGTATTGATCATATAGGATGTATATGATTGTGTATAGGTGTGCTCTTGAATGGCCACCTAGTCATTTTATGTGCGTGTGGATAGTCCCATTTACAAAGGGGCTATGGAAAAATTTTCCCAAAATGTAGGTATTGGGTAGTCATGCATTTTAACTCTCTTGTAGATGTATGTTAAAACAATGCATGCATGCATGTAATCATAGAATGCATTTTGAAAAGACTCGGGTGAAAATTACCACACCCTTTACGAGGTGATTTGGAGACTTCTTGTCCGGATATTATGGATCCGGATCAATGAGAGTAGTTCCGTGAGGACCACTTACGGTGTATGGAGGAGGGCTTTTGAAGAGCCTCGGTATGGATTACATTAGACGACCTCATCGTTTTTGGCGGAGGCGGTGATCGTCTATTAGGGTTGAAGTGCGAATGTCGAGGATGAGGAGGAGGATGCTGCCGTCGAGGTTCTGCTCTGTTGTGCGTGTTCCCCGTAGGGAATTGCGAGTATTCAAGTGGCGAACCCGGATCTTACAGGTGACTTGAGTAGGCATCCTTGATATACACTTGCCTGAAGAGGTATGAAGTTAGATCTTTAATCTTCCTTATTTCTATTGATGAGGAGTCGAGGAGTCGATGTTGATCTGCATTTGATGTAGGTTCCGGCTTCACACGACCTCGAGGGAGCTGGTTTAGCATCCACTCTATGTATCGGGCCTTGCATGATGACTACTGAGCGATCGTCCATGGGTTGGGATTCGGGAGGTTCTTCTCCATTCTACCCGTCGTTGTCCACAGGGTTACCTCGGGGCATTATCTGGCGGTGGTTTCACGGACTCGATCCTCCATTTCTTTGGGCTTGCGAGGTGATGATGGCCTTGATGGATTGGCGGTTTATCACGGTATGGAGTTTGGAGGGGGCCGGTGCCTTGCGCGCGGATATCACCCTCTTGTCGTCGTCGATCCTTGTTGGGAGTTCGGCGGTGGAGGCGCTCGAGGCGGGGGGCTGTTATCTGAGGTCCTTTGGCGTAGATGCTATGAATGAAATTTGTTGAGTGAGCCCATATACGATGATGTGAGAGTCGGGGATCGCATTCTTGATGATTGTTCTCATGATGATCATTAGGGGCTACTTCATAGCGAGATAACTCTTCTACGGTGTCCTTCGCTTTGATCGGTAGCCACTCGACCGTGGACCGTATAGGAGAGTATGATTGGGGTTCCTACACCTTTGCCTACTTCCTCGGGGAATGCGCATGCGATCGCGAGGGCTTAATGAGGCGTGGTTAGGATTCTACCCATTTACTGTTTGGTGAGTGTTTCTCTTGTCTTTTCCCATATATGGGTTAAAGAGTGTTGGTGACGGCAGATGTTTGCCTTTGTGTTGGCGTTTTGGGCTATGAGAGGCTTCCTTGTTTTGCGTCTGTGGCGTGTTAGGTTTAGATACCTATCCACGAGGATGGAGATGGCATCATTCCATCTTGGCGGAGGTCCCTGTTCTTTGAGGTTTCACTCATTGTACTTCTGGTGGAGTTATTGATTGACGGTGATGTCATCACATGGATTCCCTACTCTGGAGAGCATTTGGGAGTTGGCTTTGAGGATGGGTACCGGCCCGGAGTAAAGTCGTCATTTCCACCCATGAGATTCCTCTCTTCACGAGATGGAGGATGGGAGCTCTATTTAGGAAGCGTCTTGTCGGGAACACTTCTGAGGAGAGATCATTATCTTGATCTTGCCTCTGCCGAGCGTTATTGGCTTTTTTTAGCGATCACCGTCATTGACATCCCATTGATGGGGATTGACGGTTTTACATTGTCGGAGGGCCCCTGTTCTCGGAGATGTTCGGCATTGGTGGATCCCTCGTGCGATTGGAGCTCGGACCGCCCACCACGGTTTATGGGGATATGGTTCCGGGATCCGTGATGATGATGGGATTGGCTAGCTTTGTGTCGAGATCAGACTCATGTGACCTGATTGATGATTGACTTCGGCGGTTGGGCCGATCACATCTTTTCATTCGGCATTTGGGCGAGAGATCCTGCGAGGTAGATACTTTTGATCCTTCCGGCTCTGGCGGCTGGTCCCTCGGGTGACCCATATGGTTTTTTGGTGCGATCCTCCTCCTTTGTATCGGCTGACATCCTGAGATAGAGATCCAGTGACTCAGGAGGAGTTACATCAGGTGGACAGGATCGATGATGTAGACATCGACACTCTTGACTTTTTCTGATGTATTTCTCGTTATCTCTTTTGATAGGCCTCTGTTAGCATCTGGGTAGCTTCGCCCCATTCTCGCTATATCTTTTGATAGGCCTCTGTTGTATGTTGGGTAGCTTCACCCCATTTCCCTATATTTTAGCTGTACAGAGATGTATTAGATGATGATATACTTAGGAATGTATATACAGTTTTCCATTCCCTATATCATATTTCCATCTATTATATCATGCATGTTATTATATTATGCATATGTATGTATGTCCAGAGATATTCGATTGACCCTGGATGGTCTTATGACCGCGGCCCGTCTGATGTGTCTTCTTGACGATTAAGCGTATTGATCATACCCCACCATTTATGGTGGTAGTGGTATCTTGATCATGGTATGATAGTATATCACCATCGAACGTGGTGATCGTAGATGATTCTTTGCGACATCTATGACCTTCTTGATGTTTGAGTTTCCTCCGAGGATTTGTAGAGGGCATGCTTTAAACCTTTGGTGCAGACGAGACAGGTATTTAGATTTGGGACCCGTGAGTTGACTCTACTTTGGAGGTATGCACGATTGATGATCTTTGCCTCTGGATAGACCTTGCGTGCATATGGTGATGGGAGACATGAGTAGACGATTCATGACTCTCACGAGGATTGAGGCGTGAGTGGTGCGGGATGAGATTACATCCGACCATGTTATATCCGACGTTTCTGTTTGATGGTTTGGCTCACGAGGATAGTTATGCACGACATTAGGGGATTTCACCACATTTGGAGGATCATTGGCGTTCGACCGAGTAGTAGATGTCTTGCTTCTATGTGTATTGTTATCGTACGTCTACATGCCGCGGTACATGGATGAGCTGGATATCGGCGTCGTTATGGCGGTGAGAGCTCTCGGGGAGGTCGTACCATTATTAGATGATGATTATTGTAGAGACCTTGAAGGTCGACTACATCTTCTTGCACTTATCCGGCGGGGAGTATTCACGAGTAGCTTCGGTCGTGTTGTATGTGTGGTTTATGTCACACTTGAGACCGATTAGCACATTTAGACATCATGGATTTTGTTTCACCCATGATATAGCCATGGCGTATTCCTTCCGACTGCGGGTGTGTCTGAATCTTTGCATCTGGTCGCTTTTCTGGCGAGGATTAGAGATCCATTTGATATATTGCCGTGTTGAGGCTCGACTCACCCTACTGACTTCATTACTCATACTCGGGCATGGATTATCTCCCTCTGGTGGATTGAGGGGCATGATCACTTACCACCCATTGGCCGTGATGTGTCGGTTTGACCGATTCGAGGATTTTCATCCGTATGAGGAAGCGGTGAGTCGGTAACTTTTCGCGTCTGCACCATTTATCGGCGGAGGACGAGATCCGGTTTGTATGCTGTTGGGATCGTGAGAGGGCTGGTGAGTTTTACTGTCGATCATCGGGTTGTTACTGCGAGTATTCCATGGATGGAGCGAGAGCGCATCGGCTGCGGCGGTATCCACGGTCTGAGGGGGATTGATTACGATGATGAGGAGCTATATAGGAGAGCTATTATTCCCATCGATGATTTGATTTCTTGGAAATTTGCCGACATTTGTGATGGATTCTCCCACCCAGAGTGCCATTTTACCCGATATTGACACAACATTTGGAAGCGAGCTTACATCGATGACCTATGATAGAGATCGAGGCTAGAGTAGCGATGTTGTGACTCTTGATGAGAGAGATCTTTGCTTTCTTAGAGAGGGATGAGGCTAGATCGACCCGGATGCATTGATTGGAGGCGGGATGCCACCTTATCTTGCTAGGGATGTGGCCATTCTTGGATAGTACTTCCATTAGATCCCGGATAGTGTCGGTCTGGTAAACGCATGAGTGCTTACATTGATGAGCATTATGCCACCATGCGATTAGCCTCGATCTGCTAGCTCGTGTAGATACCCTTGGGCGGGGAGCTTGCGATGTGCTTCCTCCGTCTTGAGAGAGGGATGCTATGTTAGATCGATAGTCGCGCATACACACGGATCTGTAGATAGCTTTGTATTTTCTGCCTGCAGACTAAACTTAGCCATTTTGTCATATACACACGATATGTATATATCAAACGATTATTATATATGGCGAGGAAATATATTTTGATTCACTTCCCTTTTAGTTATGCCTTGATACTTGCTTGATGTTTTCTGTTTCTCCGGGGCCTTGTGATCTTGATGCATTACGAACTTATCCTTGATAGATGGACATTGAGGCGTCATGAGATCTCTCGAGAATGGATCATTGATTTACTATAAATCCTACCATCTTTGGTGTCTTGGGGTGGTATACGTATGGAAAAGTGGAGAGGAGGTGGTTTCTTCCTCTCTGAGATTGACCGCACCACCACGGATGGTGCTTGATGCTTCTATTTGTGAAAGCCTAGTTAATTCCATCTCTTATGGATTGGCATTGCTCTTTGAGGCACGATCGCGACTTAGATGGTCACCGAATCTTCTATTTGTGAGAAGAGGTTGGGTAATTCCATCCTTTGATCTGCAAAAGCCAAATGAAATGGGGCGAATTGAAGATTGATCCCGATCTTAGTGTGACAAGTATGTTTTGTTACGGTAGGGGTTAGATTGCACCATGAATGGTACTTCTACGTACTCTATTGAAGAGGAGATCAAGTCTGCGTGGTTTGAACCTAGTGTAGGAGGTTCAAAATTTGAATGTGAAAAGCGAGATGGGTGTAGAAGTATTTTTGTTGTTTTTGTTTTTTGTAGAAAAAGGGTAGAAATGTTTTTGTTGTTTTTTCTTTATTGCGGCCAAGGCCATATAGAATATGGTTGCCTCGTACCCCGGTGTCGGGGAGATCGGTCGACGTGGTTTTACCCCTCTCGGAGATGAATTGAAGGCGAAAAGAAAAGCGTAAATCCCATGTGCGAGCTATCTTTGCGGGGAGAAAAAAGTTTAATCCCATAATGGGGATAAAGCTGCAAGTGTGGAAAAAAGTTTGATCCGTCTTGGGACAAACTGCAAGTGTGAAAAGTTTAATCCGTCTTGAGGATAAGCTGCGGTGTGTGAAAGGTTCAATCCGTCTTGGATAAGGTGATAAAGTTCGATCCGTCTTGAGGATAGCAAAATTGTGAAAGGTTAAATCCGTCTTGAGGATAGCAAGAAATTTGTGAAAGGTTTGAAATGAAGTAAAACCGATTTTTGGCTTGAAGTGTATGTTTCCACGAGGCGAAAGAAGAGCATGTAAAAAGGGAGAAAGGGTTCAAAACCGGAATGACTGGTGATTTGATGATCAAAACCGGGATGTTTGTTTGATGGTAACCCGACATAAATCTGGTTTCACGGTGTCCAGAGTTGATAAGGCTGTGGAAATTCATCGCCATCCATTTCTTGCAATCTGAGAGCACCTCCATCGATACTTCCTTGACAATAAATGGGCCTTCCAGTTAGGGCGAATTTTCCCTTAGATTGATCTTGGTTGTCGATGATCTTCTTCAAAACCAAGTCGTATTGTTTGAATTTACGTAGTAGTCGGACTTTTTGTTGTAGGATCGTGCGATCCTTTGTTGATATAATGACCATGGAAGATTGTCGCGGTTCTCCTTTAAATCTATCGAGAGACAATTGGTGATACATCTTGTACCCATAGGTCTTCATCAGTCATCTTCATCCATTGAGCATCCATCAATACTCGAGAGAGGATTCCATTTCCACTTCTATAGAAGCCTTTGCTTCCATCCATAGACTAATGAGTGGTTGCCCAGTGGAAGTTGCCCCCGGTGGAGATTCGCATACGTTTACATGGGCTAATAAAGTCGGAGAGCAAGAGGTCGGGCCATCCTTTGTGGTTGGCGGACATTTTTGCATGATCTTTTGATGTTTTTTTAGCAACCAACATCACCCATTCATCTTTGGTGGTAGATGGCCGGAGTTGAGGTGTTTGATGTGGAATTTTACGCATAAATCCTCCATCATTTTGTTGTTGAGGTTAGCATTATCGACACAATGACCTCTGGTTGTCCATATCGACGATGACATTGTTTTGATGAAAGCAATGATAACTTCTTTAGTAACCTTGGGAAGGAAGAGCTTTTCTACCCATTTGGAAGTAGTCGATCATGTGAATATGAATCGATGTCCATTCTTGGCTTTGGGCTCGATGGGCCGATCACGTCCATTCCCACATTGAGAAGGGCCGTGGCGAACTCGTATTGTGGAGTTCCCTTGGAGGCGTGGATAGCATTCCCATGAATCGGCATTGATAGCACCTCTTGGCGTGATCATCACGATCGACTTTGAGTGTAAGCGATAATGTCCCGTTTAAGAGAATTTTCTTGACAAGTAAGGGTCCACTCATGTGAGGCCACATACTCCACCATGGATCTCATCCATGAGTCTCTGAGCTTGGTCTTTGTCCGACATCGAGGAGACCTAATCCTGCATCTCTTTTGTAGAGTGCATCTCGCTCGGGGTAGAATTTCATAGCAAAAGTCGATGAATCCGCCTCTTCTCGATTAGGCTCGCCTCGGCGGGTGTAGATCCATCTCGCGAGATACTCCTTGATGTGTTGGTACCAAGGGTTGTGGATGGGAGGTAGCTCATCGATACTTCTCGATGTAATTCCCATAGATTGGGGCTTTTTGCGAAGCAAAGCGTGATGCTTGGCATGTTTTCCTTATCGGTATGTAAACCGAGGAGGCCAGCGTTGCTAATGCGTCTGCAAAATCATTCTATTACGAGGAATGTGTAGAAAGGAGATTTCTTGAACTCAAAGCCATCTGTAGAACTTTACTTGAGATGGTAAAGCGGACAAATGTAATTCTTTGGTTTGATAGATTCACATGGATTGCTTGATTACCAATTCGAGAATCCCCAAAGGCGAGTTAACACTTTGATGCCCGTTGAGCAGGCAAGTTTTAGCCCCATGATCTGACCTTCATACTCGGTTTGTGTGTTGTTGGTCTTGACAAACTACAATTTAATGGCGACGGGATCTTTGCTCCCCATCTGGGATATTAGGATTGCTCGACTCAGGAGCCTTAAATTAATGACTCCATCAAAATACATTTTCCACTCACGGCGTGTATCGTCTTGATGTTGTATTTGAATTATCATTACCCCTTCATCGGGAAAATATGTTTCTAAGGGTTTGTAATCCCTACGGTGTGGGCGGCGATTGATCCATAATTCCTTGACCTTTGACAAATTTTTTGCGTCACGTGAAGCGATGTCAAATTGTTGTAGGATCAAGCGCCATCTGGACGATCGACAATTTAGTATGGGTTTCTTGAACACATACTTGAGAGGATCCATGCGGGATATGAGATGGGTTGTGTGACCATGGAGGTAATCTTGTAACCTCATGGAAGCCCATGCTAAAAAACACAACAAGTCTTCTCGATCGAGTGTACTTGTGTTCACGATCTTTGAATCTTTTCTTTGAGGTAATAGATAGCTCGTTCTTGGCCTCTATTGTCTTTTTGCCCCGACATCTGACCCATAGCATTGTCATTTATGGGCGGGTACATGAGCAGAGGAACATCATCCACAGGAGGTACCAAAATAGGGCGTTAATCGGTTGCTCTTTAATGGTGAGGAAGGCTTTTTGACACTCATCGTTCCATTTCATGGATGAGTTCTTCCTTAACAATTTGAAGATAGGCTCACGCGCAGTTCTTTGTGAGTTGAGAAATGAATCTGCTAATGAAGTTGATCCTTCCCAAAAATCCCATTTCCCTTCTGCAATGAGGAATGGGCATTTCCTTGATGGCTTGGATTTTGGTAGGATCGATTCAATCCTTTGTGGTGACTAGGAAACTAGCAACTTGCGACTTAACACCAAAAGGCGCACTTGGCGGGATTCAACTTCAAGTTGTACTTACATGACTTTGTTGAAAAGCTTTTGAGATGGTCTAAATGGTCATCCTCCTTTCCGGGATTGATGATGATGTCATCCACGTAGATCTCTATCTCCTTGTGCATTAAATCGTGGAAAAGAGCCATCATAGCTTCGTTGATAGGTTGCCCGGCGTTGATGAGGCCGATGACAACCGTCTGTATAAAAAAGGTTCCCCAGGGCGTGATGAAAGCGGTTTTCTCACGATCTTCCTCGGCGACCATAATTTGATGGTACCCATAAAGCAATCGACAAAGGAGTACATGCCGTATTGAAGCGATATTATCGATAAGAATGTGGATAAAGACGCGAGAAAGCTATCTTTAAAAAGCAAGCTTTGTTCAAATCCAGATAATCCACATGAGACTTCTTTTCCTTTCCCTGGTTTAGGCACGGAACAATGTTGGATATCCACTCGGGATATGTAGACACCATGATGATGCCGACTTGAAATTGTTTCACAATTTCTTCTTTAACTTTTAAACTCCACTTCGGGTTTTTAATCGCTTTGAGCTTTTGCTAACGGCTTGAATCCTTCTTTAATGGGAAGGCGATGAAGAACAATGTCGATGGACAAACCCCACCATGTCTTCATGAGACCATGCAAACACATCCTGGAATTGGGTTAATAGTGCAACCATGTCATTCCATTTGAGTTGTGGTAAGGTTTGAACCAATCTGGATTAGCTTAGGGTTGTCTAAGGTTCCAAGATTGAAAGGAGTGGTTTGATCGAAGATTGGGTTTGGGTTTTGTATGCTGACCCATTCCTTAATCTCTTGAGGTGTCTCAATGTCCTCTTGGATGTCCATCAAGTGCGAGTCTAACTTTGCATCAAAGTTCTGACCCTTGTGGAGAAAGGCACCTCATCGACAAATGCAGGTACATCTAAATTGAGTCTGAAACAAAAGATGCTTTCACTTAATATATGCAAGCTGTTCGATCATACAAAAGTGTTAGCATGTGCGTGATAAAATAAGCGCTAGTCTTTGTAAAGGAAAGCAAGCAATTAAAGTTATCTACGAGGCGGAGGATTTTACGCCCATTTTACCCTCGTCGACCCGATGCATGGAGTCTTTGCTCCAATTGTCGAGGCAAAGTCTGATGGATTGCGATGATGGAAGGATTGTCGGTGTCTTCCTTCTCCCGAATGATAACCATGACATCTGGGCAATCATCGTCTGGGGTGTATCTATTTGTATATTTCATCATGAACAATGATGCGAATACTGCCATCATCAAAAGCGAGGTCGTGTTTACGTTTTGTTCCTTTTCTTCCACTTGGGATTAGGAATCGATCGGCACCTCTTTTAGCTTTGATTGGGTTTTGAAAAGCATAGCATGCACCATGACTTGGCGGGACCTTTCTTGGAGATTGCATTAACTCGTGGTAAAGGTAAAGAAAAAAATCGTCGTCTGGAAGAAGCTTGAGGAACTTTTGTGCTTATGAGGATTCTTCATATGTGGAACTAGAACTAGAGAATAGCTAGCTTCGGTTGTTCCAATTTGATTGGACATTTGGATAGGGTGCTTAATACCTGTTGATCCTTACCAAGCCCTTGTCCGGTTGATGACCCATAACATCATTTCTTGAGTGGTAGACATAACCTCGGCAAAAATCTTGGAGTGCACGGGAGTGTGGCGCTCCAATAGAATGGTATTGCGTGTTACTCACTTCCAAAGTATGAAGCTGGCCAGTTCAACTTCTTGAATTGAAGGCGATAATTGGTAGAATTCCTTGTTTTAGGATAATCATTCGGCGTTATGATAACTAGGCTATTATTGATGATGTATTTGAGTTGTTGATGTAGCGTGGAGGAAACGGCTCCAACCATGTGTATCCATGGTCTCCCCGATAACGGGTTATCCACTGAGTCTATCTTGAGGGCGTGGAAGGATACATTGAATGTATTTGGACCAATCTCGATTGGCAATTCAATCTTTAAAAACGACATTTCATCGGGATCCATCAAAAGCTCGGATGATCAGTATGGCTACTTTGGATCCGCTTGAGATTGATATTCATCTTTACCAAGGTGGCATAAGGACGGATATTTAGAGATGAGCCTCCATCTATCAATACTCCTGCTAGCATGTGCGGAAAGATAACAACTGCTGCGATGTGCAATGGCTTACGATGGCCGGTCCCTTGGGGAGTATATAAATCATCGATGAAGGATATCACATTGTTGTTGAAAATGTGATCAACCAAATGTTGAAATTTTTCCACATCCATTGATTTTGGCAAGTGAAACTTCTTCTAAAACCTTGACAAGATCTTGGAGATGATCCTCGGAAGAAAACCAAATCGATGTTGAAATCGGTGTGGAGCTTCTCATGACTTAAAACCACTTTGGCTTCATTATGACCCATAGTGCGGAGGAATTTTCAATCTTCTCCATGGGCAATTTCCCTTTGCTTCCATAAGTAGGTTTGATAACCCGTTGAGGAAGGTACGATGGATTTTCTTTTGACCTTTGTAGCGATAGTATGAGGCGTGGATCCTTGACTTCTCCATAATTCCATGGAACTTTGTGCAAGTGACAACAGAGGATGTTGTGGTGCGCAAGGTAAAGGTATTGGCTGCAGTGCGGCCACTTTCAAAGGATTATCGGCTCCTTTGAGTTGAATTGGTTGTATGGGAAATACTTTGATGATTTCATCATCCACTTGGAGATAAGCACTAATTGATCCCTTCCATTGGGTAGGGCATGCATTCCCACCCTTGAGTTGCACGTGTAATCATCTGCTTTATTTGCGGAGACACAGCTATCGATAAGATTACGAATAAGATGGCGGAGTGCCCAACATTCTTACGTCTTTGTGACCGCGAGAATGTGAATGATATTGACACATTTCATCGAGTTGAACCGCCTGGCGAGGATTGATTGGAGGAGAAGGAATGTGATTCTTCCTTCATTGATCAACATTTGAAGTATCTCCTCCATAGGCGGCCCAATATAGGTGAATTCCCTTTGATTGGCAAAATCCAGAAGCGGGCTTTAGCACTTGCTCGCTTTGCAACCTTATCCTCCATAGCTTCACTTTTTGAAGGTGTTGATGGAGCATTTATAACAAATGAAAGGAGATAAGCATGCTCCTGCCTGATTAATTGGCGTGTGACTTGATCTTTGGTGGGTCACTAGATTACGCGATTACTCAATTTGTTTGCAAAGAGCTTTCATCTTTCATTCCATGGTAAATTGGAACTTTGCATAATCCCATTTATCAACACCGTCTTCGATGGGTTGGGATGATTCGCCATTGGAACCTTGTATAGTGCTCCAACTGATCATGTTGACCTCTTCTTCTTTGTGTTGAGGAAGAGGGTTGTCTTGCACATGAGGTTGATCTGGTTTGGTGACTACTGATCTCACCGTTGTCTATCGGATCTTGATCTCTTATGTTTCAAGGGCCAACAATCTTGAGTATCATGTCAGGGTGCCCCGCATGATAAGCACACTCAAGTAGCAGCATTAAAACCCTCCCATTAGGGTTGGTGGTGGAAGAAGATGTGTAATTTTCTTACGAGCGATCGGAAGAGCAAGAATGTTCTCGGCGAATCCCCCAAGGGTGTGAGCGTTCGAGGTCGCTTTACTTCTCCACTTTTAGGCAATGGAGGGTTTGAAGATTGTCTTTGGAAAAGGGAGTAGTTTCTCCTCTGCATAGGCATGCTTGGATTGCCTTTTTGTCCTTGTAGTATCGAGAAACATCCTCCTCTTTCTTTTTATGGACCCTCAGGGGTTGTTTCCATAAGATCCGGATTGGATGTGCTCGTGAGCGACTTTAAAAGCGGGCTAGGTCTTGAATTTTATCGGACTTGATCCCATTTCAGCCATCTCGTAGTGTTTTGATCATTTGAAGAAAATGGTTTGCCAATACCGGCTAGAACTCTTTCATAGAAAGGAGCTTCTGTACATCTATGAAAGTCATGACCATTTACGATTATGTCATGGAAGGAATAACTTGAAGCGACAAGCGCCTCCACCTTTGAGCGTACTCTCTAAATGACTCATTAGATTGTTTCTTGACCTTGGTGATTTGAGTGCAGGTCGAGAGCCATCTGAGATTGAAAAGCTGTATTGAGTGAGGAAGGCGTGAGCCACTCTTTCCAGACTATGGATCTTAGAGTTGTCTAATCTGGTATACCATGAGCGGGCTTCTCGATCGGACTTTTTTCGAAACAATTGCATTACGAGCCTTTCATTTTCTGCGTAAGACCCAGTTCTCCAATGAACACCTTTAAATGTGTATAGGATCCCCTAATCCGTCATACTTTTCAAAATCGGGGGTCTTAAATTTCTCTGGATAATGCACACCGGGAAATATATGCAAGATGCGCATATGAAACATTGCCATGTGTTCCAATCCCTTTGAGAATCACGAATGGTTTCCTCCATTTGAAGGACCTTCTTCTGATGTCACCACGGTGTGGGATCTCCTTTGAGATGGGTGCCTTTAGGGGGTCTTTGGTTGGTTGTATCAAGCGATGTTTACTAGGATTGTTTTTTCGGACCTTGAACTCCCCCTTGTGTAGAGGATTACGTATGTGTAGGTATCTTACGTACCACAGTAGGCGGTGCAATTCTTTTTAGTAGAAACGACCAAGTCATGATTTGTTTACTCAATCAAGTCAAATTCTTCTCGAAGCATATGTTAGGGCTGACGGAAGAGGACATGATTGGTTGTGGGCTCATGACCTTTTTGGATTTTAATAAGATAAGCAGGCCCAATTGCTTCCCTACAAAAGACTTACGTAGTTTAGTCTTAGGGTAATATAAATGTTATCATAACATGTTCATTTTAGGAATTTGTCTACAAAAACCGGTTTGTTAATTGATAACATGTCATGCATGCACAAATATTCTTCATATTTTCCATTACATATGGATGAACATGGAATAAAATTACAAGTAAATGCTTTTACAAGTAATTGAAAATGGAAAGCATGAAGAAACTTTCCTCGCGTTTGGTTTATCGAGGTTGACCTATCCTAGGGTTTCTCTCATGGCTTTTTGGCATGAAGGTTCCCGGATCATCCATGATCTACTTGGCGGGAGTTAATCCGGTCGTTCAACTAGAAGCGAATCTGGTGGTGCCTTTCACGAGCCACAGGGAATTATTCTTCCCACGAGTCCGATAATCAAACAAGCGGGATAGCCTCTGGTGGAGGACCACACAACATACATTCACATCTGATGTGTCTCACCGTTTATGCAAAATGATGACATGTGCGAAGCACTAATATCACGAGATAGATATTTAGCGATGCGATAAAATTAAAAATGCATTACGTACACATTCATCGAAAATGTAAATGCAACATTCACACACAAGCATATAATAATTTTGAAAAGCTTGTAATAGCGGCTTAAGCCCTCTTCTTAGAGTCCCCGATGAGAATTAACACACATGTCGGCGTCGGATTTTTTGAGTGTCCTTTTAGTTACTTGTTCTTTGGTGTTCTCATGTTAATGTGAGATTTGTTTGAAAAAACAAGTGAAAAAGGTCAACATGTATAATGTCGACGATTGGACTTTAAGAGTCGCCGGTTTGGTGTATTTAAGTGGTTGCACCAACTTATGACAAAAAAAAGCTTGCACATTGACCCGATGATTTGACAACTTCTAAAAGCGGAATTACGTGAAAGAGATTCATTTTGGGTCAGGGGCTTGATTATGCGGAGGGAAGGTGTTAGGCACCCAGACATCCGTGTTACCACGGTGGCCACCACTTTTCAAAGAAATTATTATATGAATGTGTGTGTGTGTGTGTGGATCGATGTGCAATTATTTGAAAGTAGTGTGAGGCCTCGTTAGCACCTATATACACAAGGTTTGAATTTTATAGAAAATTCAGTTTTAACGAAGATATATCAATGAAGTTTTGTAAAGAGGTTTTTCAAACCACATGCTCAATAGTAATTGAGACCTTTTCATACTTCCATTTTATTATTAAATGTCCGAACTTGTTTGCTTTTATTTTTTTGAGATCTGAAAGCATTCTCGAGAAAATAATATCTGATGATCTTAGAACTCCTCACGTGGGCATGATGACCATCGAGGAAATTCAAACAACTTTGTAAAATAATGTACAAAAGCTACTTACAATGAAAAATGTCCATCATGGGAACCAAATCTAGATTGATGGCTGAACACACATGATCACATGATTTCCTAGGCTCTCACATATCTTGCAATTTGTATGGAAAGCGATGGCGATTATATATATAAAAAGTTGTAAATATATATATATATGAGACATGATCAACCACCACGAAAGCAACTCCATGGGGGATCGATAAATATGTAAATATATATATATATATATATATATATATATCAATCATGATCATACAAGTAAACTCAAGCGGGATGAAATGTAAATAAAAGGCATAAAGCGATCAAGCGCCACGAAAGTAAACTCAGGCGAGACAAAATGTAAAAAATAAAAATAAAAACTCCGAGCTATAAAGGCCAAATATATATATATATATAAGTAAACTCCATATATAAATATATATATATATATAATATAATGTAAATATATAAATATATATATATATATATATATATATATATATATATATATATATAATATATAAAAAGATAGCATAGATGTAAATCAGGCTCATCATCGATATGTTTGACAACATATATATATATATATATATATATATATATAAAAGTAATTAAACGCTCGGGCCAAAATCAAGGCTCAATCGAGGCATAACTTCGATAATGTTAGTCCATATATATGAAATATATACATATATTAGTATATATATATATATATATATATATATATATATATATATATATAGACAAAAATGAAAACCACGGACCAAAATCGAGGCAAACCTTTACACACCACGACTCTCGATGTGTATAACGATGTGTGCTATATGAGAAGAAGGCTTTATAAAATGTAAGAAGGCTTACGGTGAAGGCAAAAGTAGACTTCTATGACTTTAAATGGATAAACACTCGGCTCCATGGATATAAAATAGCTATATATGAGCTAACTAGTGTTTAAAGAAGAGAAACACTTTCAAAGATGTGTATCACGAGTAAAATGGGCGAGGGCTTCCTCGCTTTTTCCTTCTCTCTCTCCTCTCAAATGGGTGACCCAAGCCTTGTATATATAGGCGGGATGGCATGTGGTACACTGCAGCGGCCCATGATTATACTACTGGTGAGGTCGTGATGGATCCAATCCGAGCCTCATGGGTCCCGTCGTCTCGTAAATCGTGTGCACTCATGCCTTTGTAATGTCCACTCGAACTTGCGAAACTTCAATCAGAGCATCCGAGCGAGGTATATCGACCTTCTTGGACCACCATTTGGTGTCGAGAGATTACGTGATGACATGGATTAGAGGTTGTACGAAGTTAGGAAGAGAGGTCTATGCCCATGGTCTTCAAGCTTCAAGTTCTATCCAAAGTACTACTACACGTAATAGTCACTCGAGATTTTCATTCCTCGGCTTTTGTGGGACATTGTTGGATATATGTATGTATGAAGTGTTGAAACGACGTGCCATTATCGAAGGAACAAGATGACGCTTGACTCCTCGCCGGGGTTATCGTCGGTTTGAGTTGAAAGTAGACGTTGCTCAGGGTTACAGCTGAGATTGGACTACTTGTTGGTATACCACGTTATCATCTTGTTGACGTGGAAAGATGACATTGTGATTCCTCAGCGGTGTTATCGCCGGTTTAAGTGGAAAGAAGACATTGCTCAAGGTTATATCTGAGATTGGGCTACTTGTTTGTATGCCTCACTGTCATCTGGATTGAAGCTGATTGCATATGTGATACAAGCATTTCCGGGGATATCGTCAGAACTGCAATGACATCCCTTGGGGCTATCACCAAGGATGGTGTTGCTACTCCCAGATGTTGTCTCTAGGAATTTTGGGCTGAACGTCAGCGGTGTTATCGTCGAGACATAACTTGTCCTCTCCGGTGTTGTTGCGGGGTTGGGATCTGCATATCTAGGGGTTATCTCCTAGATCGGAAATGATTCCTCTGTGTGTTCCGGGTTGATATGACGTTCTGGTTTGTGCTCCGGGTTGGGGTTAACTTCCTTAGTATCCTGAATGGATGTAAGTTGTCTTCCGGTTATCTCCAAAAGTTGAATCTATCCTCCTGTTTGTGTTAGGGTAGGAGGGCGAAAATTTCGAGTGTCTACATTAGGATGGATATAACAATTCAAATCTTCGAGTGTTTATCTCTAGAATTTATTTCAAGCATTTACGAATCTACCCTCTGCTGCGATGAAATTTTGTTAGTAATAGGGTGAGAAAACATTTAGGTGTATGCATGTCTTACCAAAATAATTTGGTTTAACACGACGGTTTATGCTCAATAAACAATATCATATGAATAAATAATTTATTTTTTTAGTTATGCTGAAGCTATAGCAATAACTGTACAATAAAATAGGTAATTCAATTGTAGGTATAGTATATTATATCAACAACATATCAAGATAAAAATCTTATTTAATGAATAAACAGGTTTAAGAAATTTGCATAATGAAAAAAAATAAGTTAAGGGTTTAGGAAACTTGCGAAAGTAATAACTTGGGTATAGGAAACTTGCGAAAGTAATAACTTGGGTATAAGAAACTTGCCTGAGCGTAGATCAGTCAAGTTATGCTATTCAATCGTTAATAAATACCTACGATGTTCATATATATAAATCTAACACGTTAGTATTGATAACAATACTCAATTATAACATTTATATAATATCGGGTTAGATTAATAGGGTTTGGTGTTTAATACCTTTGATAAATGGACTATGTTTTATTTAAGAAAAAAATTTAATTATCCTTAATAATAATTTAAAGTATTTAAAACATTTATTTATCTTTTAAATGATTTTAAATCATATATTTCTATTTATAAGTAATTAATATTTACTTAAAATTTTACAAAAACATTGATTATTATTATTAAATAATTTATATTCATTTATTATACTTTTTATATGAATAATAATATTTTTCCATAATTATTTAGTATTTATAAATAATTATTCTAATTTCTTTATTAATAAGTTAATTATTAATAACATCAAATAATATAAAATAATTATTGAATTTATGTAAAAATATCAGAATTTAATTATAATAATTTAATATAATTTTTAAAACTATTTTTATATTTATTTATTAATTATATCTAATTTCTTTAATTTATTTTTTTAAGAGAAATAATTACTGTCTGTCGTTAAGACCCTTCAGTGACAGAAAGTGTCGCTGTAGGTGTTCTTGAGTTTTTAAGCAACAGTTTGGTCATGGTCGAGTAACTAGTTTGACCACTAATTAAAATGCTACTGATAATGATTTTTGGTTTGTTTAAGAGTTGATGTTGTAGTACTAATACAGTAGTGTAACATGAAACAAATTTTAGGCTTTAACTTACATATAACAAGAAGTTATAGAGGCTCGAAATTCTTTATCGGTAGTGTCTTGAGTTTTAGGGTAACCCGAGCAGTGGTCAGTGGGGTGGTCAATGATTTTGTGGCTTAAATATCTTTGATTCTGTGTATTAGATGTGTGTTGTGTTTGTTGTAATATGTAGTATATATGTCAGGGTAAATATATATAACATTAACATGAACAAAGCATAACTCTAAGGTCTCTAATTATGCTGGTCAAAGTACAGCCAAACGCTGTTCTTCATGTTCTTCAGTTTTTTGGAAAACCCAGAAAACTTGGTCATGCTTGGTCAACGGATTTTGACCATTAATTCCAGTAAACCTATACGTTGTTTGTTCAATTTAAGATCATAGATATGTAGTATATATAACAGGGTATTAATCTATAACAAAAACTTACAAAAATAACAAACAGAAGATGATAAAATAGGTTTGGTCAAAGTAAGCTTGGTTCATTTGTTCTTGAGTTTTACGGGTAACCCGAGCGCAATCCGTGAAACAGTCAACCCACTTTGATTGCTTATAACTTGAAATCTATGGTTCAAATGAGCCTGTTTTCTTTTCGAGATTAAAGACCTACTAACATGCTACAAATACCAAATAATTAACGGACCAAAACATAAACACATATGAATCTATAGAAATACGACATTCATTTATCGGACTTAGTTTTTCAAAATTTCCAGATTTCTTAAAACACTTATTTAAGGCATCTAGATGTTATGAAAACATGTTCTACCAATCTAACATACTTTCTAACATACTAATACATAATTCTAAACATATAAACAACAAATCTAACATAGGATCAAAGAGTTAATTATGAACTAGGGTTTGTACCTTTTCTTGAATGATTTTTGATTCTAGTTTCTGATTTTATTGCTGCTATCACCCAGGCTTGATTTGTTAAGTTTATAAGTGTATCTAGGCTTAGGAATTTTGTGAGTTTGCTCAGCCCTAAGGTTCCTATTTATAGAATTTTTCAACTTGGCTTTTTGGTCATTTTTGAGCAACTTGACTCTACAAAGATCTAATGCAAAGTTACTTGTGCTGCTTAGGGTTTGTTATCAGCTCATGAACAGCCTTGGAACTTGGTTGGGTGACTCCTAACCTACTTGTGAGCTAGTTAGGTTTATTTAGTAGCTTAATTATGCTTTAATCTTCTCTAATCTTGATTAGGATTTTGTTTATAATGATTAGAATTGTTATGTAATGTTAATTAGTACCTAATTGAAGTTTACTAACCAGGATTAGGTGTTAAGATAATTTAATTAGGGTTTAATTAGCTAATTAGGGTTTAGTTTATAAATTAGGGTTAAGGTTTTGCTAATTAGGGTTAGGATTTGTTAATCTAGGATTGTTAACCTAAATTTCTCACTAATCCTAACAATCACGACAAAGCGTTTTGTCATTGTAATCACGACAAAGAAACTTGTCCAAATAATTTTACCAAAAAGTCCGATTACGGGAAAAAAATTTTAAGCATGAGGTGTTAAGCACGACGTTTTTCGGACAAAAATTTATTTGGTCAAATTTGTCAAACAAAGTATATATTAACACATAACACATTCAGAACGGAGAAATTTTATTTATATAACGGGATTTTACACATACGAGTCTTATTAGGGTTTTGGGTTTTTACATGTATGTCTGGACTTCAGTTCGTAGTTTTCATTTCTGTTTGTATATATATACTTATATATGTATATATTTATATATGAGAAATATCACTGAAATGATAAACCAATCCGGGATTGAGAAATATCATGTGCGTTTACCGCTTTTATATATGTATATATATATATATATCTTTTCTTTTCTACATTTCTATCAGGCCTGGAGTTTACTTCGTGGTCTTTTACTGCTTTATTTACATTTTATCCTGCTTGGAGTTTACTTCGTGGCGGTTGATCACTTTTACTGCTTTCTTTACATTTAGTCCCGCCTGGAGTTTACTTCGTGGTGGTTGATCGCATTTATTGAATTATTTACATTTCTGATCCCCCATGGAGGTGCTTCGTGGTGGTTGATCATCTCTCTCTTTCTCTCTCTCTATATATATTTACCACTTTTATATATTTACATTTCCGATCCCCTATGGAGGTGCTTCGTGGTGGTTGATCATGTCTATATATATATATATATATATATTTACAGCTTTTATATATATATAACTGCTCACTGCTTTTCATATAAACTGCGGCATCATGTGAGCCTAGGAATCATGTGATCACAAATTTAGTCCACTGAATCTAGATTCGGTTCCCGTGATGGACATTTTCAGCTGTAAGCAGCTTGTAAATTATTCACGGTGTTTGAATTTCCTTAGATGACTGTCATGCCCATGAGGAGTTCGGCACCGCTATATATTACTTTCTCAAAGATGCTTTGCATCTCGAAAATAAAAGCAAACAAGCCGAACATTTAATAATAAAATGGAAGTATGAAAAGGTCTCAATTACTATTGAGCACATGGTTTGAAAAACCTCTTTTACAAAACTTCACTGCTATATCATGTTTAAAACTGAAATTTTCATATAAATTCAAACCCTTTGTATATAGGTGCGAACGAGGCCTTGCACTACTTCCAAATAAATTGCACATTGATCCACACACACATATATTCATATAATAGTTTCTTGAAAAGTGGCGATCACCGTGGCAAACATGGATGTCGGGGGTGCCTAACACCTTCCCTTCGCATAATCAAGCCCCCAAACCCAAATGAATCTCGGTTTTATAGACCCATTTAGCAGTATCACATCACTAGGTCAATGTGCAAACCTTTTCTCGATTGCATTGGTGCAACCAGTTAAAAACACCAACTGGCGACTCTTACAGTTAAATCATTGGCATGATACATGTCAGACCTTTTTCACTTGTTTTTTCAAACAAATCTCACATAACATGGGAACACCAAAGAACAAGAATAGAAAAGGGACAAGTAAAAATCCCGATGTCGACAATCGGCACTGTGTTGGCACTGAAAGTAGTATGGACACAAGCCAATCATGTTTGATGATAAAGCATATACTTTGTAATAATCTTATTTATTTATTAATAAAAGAATTGTTTAATTAAAGGCTTTTAATTTATCTACATGGTGATGTTTTATAATATGTGATAAACCCATAGTTTTGAGCAATGCTTTTAGAATCATGATGATGATCATGCTAATGAGATCTAAATTCTTAGATAACTTAAAACTAAAACATTCTCAATCAATAGATTACTAAAAAGAGGATTAGTGAATCCGGATAGATTGGTACATATGTTGCTTGCTCATTGGATGAGGATGATTGATCTCATAATTATTTATGCGGAGATACTAAAGCAAGTATGTAGGTGCTTATTGGAGATAAGTTCACTGAACATGGCTCGCTAAGGAATACCTAATGGAGTTTTTGTTAGTTCCTAGAGGCACACAAGTTATTTAGAAGGGGGGTTGAATAGATATTTTAGATTTTCTTTTTAAATAGTAACTTATCAGTTTTGTTAATTACAAAAAGATTAACTTAGCACATCGGAGTATATGATTTAGTTATCCCCCTTAAGATAAAAACAAGGTTATAAATCAAAGCAATTATGATAGATATAACAGTTAAAGAGACTGAAAGTAAATGACACATTATTTTTAAGTGGTTTAGAGCACTCAAGACTCTTAGTTCACTCTTCTACTTCATGAGTAGAAAATCCACTAAGGATGTTGGTACAATCTTCAAATCACTGAGATTCCTTTAAGACTAGCAGTCTTGGAAAGCTAGTTCACAAAGAACTCTTTAAGCCCAACAGACTTGGAACATTAGTACACTAAGTACTCTTCAAACCTCAAGCAGGTTTGGCAGCTCTATAATGAGTGTAGTTGAGGTTGTTGTTGTTGTACTACTAAGTTGCCTTAAGCCCAAGTTCTAATAAACTTAGTAGCGAAGCAAGATATGGATAAATCGTGGAGTGAAGATTTGTCAGATGATTTGTGATCTTTTTTGTTCTTATTTCTTGCTTATCTGACATCTTCAATCTAATGGCCTTATATAGAAGCCTTTGAAATCTTCCCGTTGAGAGGCTTCTATTAGTTCCCAGAGGCACAATAGTTATCTAGAAGGGGGGGGGGGTTTGAATAGATATTTTTAAAAATTTCTTTTTCAAAATACTTGTTAGATTTGTTAATAAATTAACCACAACGGAATATAAGATTTGTTCGTTCCCCTTTAAGATAAACTAAGTTAATAGGTGATAAGCAGTTATGAAAGATATAACAGTTATAACAAGAATATGAAAGACATAGTGTTTTTATGTGGTTCAGAGCACTCAAGGGTCCTAGTCCACTCTTCTACTCCTCGAATAGAAAATCCACTAAGGATATCTTTACAATCTTTAAATAACTTAGATTCCTTCAAGACCAGCAGTCTTTGAACTTCTTAGTTCACTTAGAACTCTTTAAATCAAACAGACTTGAAATACACTTGATGAGAGTTGAGTTCTTGGGTAGTGTTACTTAGTTGCTGTTAAGCATATGTTCAAAAGAACTAAGTAGCTGAGCAAGCTTTCTTTCTTAATCGTAGAGTTGAGCTTTAAGTGTTCTTCATCTTTTGTTGTGTTCTTGCTTGTTTGCATCTGTGTCTGATGATCATTTGAAATATGTTTGTTTGAAGGCATCCCTTGAAGCATTAAATGCATCAGACATTTTTGAACACTGATGGTGACTTCCTGAAAATTTGTTGTTCAGCAGTTTGACTCACTGACATGGTAGACTGCTATCTCACCTAACACCTAAAAAACCTTTTTTTAGCAGGCATGCAGTCCTTGTCCTTAGCTTTTTCAATATGCTTCTTTAATACATACTAAGGATGAGTATTGGGATTCCCAAAAGTCTCAACGTCTATAATCCATTCTTCATTTGTAGTATTTTATTCTTTAGCTAATGGACAAGGCTCGATGCTTTGATGCTGACAGCAGATACACTACGATCATGATCGTGGTGTCTTGTCATATTCGTGCTTGATTTAGCCAGATAGAAGAGAACACTACGATTTCTCTTAAGCACTGGTAGACTACGATCTTTACCTTGCTTGTTTTTGCAGATTCTATGCTTCCGAGAGCAGACTACGATTCTTGACTTGGCTCGACAGACACTTGGACCAACTCTACGATTCTAAGTGAAGCCCTCCAAAGCAGACTACGATTTTGCCTTGGCTTTTGCAATCCCTCGGCTAGCTCGACAGACTACAATTCTGTTGATGCCTATCCATTACATCTCAAAATAGATCAACCTAACATATTTGATCTTTTCATCTATACATTCATTTATAGAGTGATAAACATTAAGCATAGATCAACCTAACAATTTTGATCTTTCACCTAAGTCCTTGTACATATGTTCTTTGAAGGACTTTATACATAAGTATGTTTATTTACTTTCAATATCAAATTTGAATATGCAATTCCCAATAATCTCCCCCCTATTTGATGTTGACATAACCAAAGATATTTGTACCATAATCGTCAATTTCTAAATACAGGATGCTAGAAAGTAAATATGACTTGGTGTTTTAGTGAGCAGCTGAAATCTCTGGAGATAAGCATGAATTTATTGATGTTTGTAAAAATAGATATTACAATAAAGCATAATTACATCTATAGGAAATAAATTTCAACTTATCTCTACTTCTTCTACCTTTTTCTTCTTGGAGGATTGGCATACTCTATAGCTCTTCTTCTTCTGTTGGATTCATCTCTCCATGCAATGTCTTCCATCTCACTTTGACTTAGCCATTCTCCATGATCATGTCTGTTCATAGAGGCAAGATCTCCAATTGGCATGTTTAGACTAGTAGAAGTTACTCCTTGTGAGCTAGGAGATGGCCCTTGACTCCTTAGCGGTTGCGCCATGAGAATTGGTTGGCACTGCTACTGTTCAGGTCATGGAGTCTGATAGTGAGGTTATCTTGTGGGAGGACTCCTTGAAGATTAAGCAATTTTTTTTCCTCTTCCTTTGCCTTTCTCTCCTTCCCCTTTATTCTCCCCTTTTATGTCAGCATCAAGGGTTCGAATGTCGTCTGCCAAACGATTCATGCCTTGAATAAGTTCGTGAAGCTGATTCCTGGATTGAGTAATGTCTTCACAATTTTCTTTAACCAGAGAGTCATTTTGAGGGTTTTGCTTTTGTAGAATGGCCAAGCTAGTGTCTGTTTGTTATATCTGACTCATAGAGTAATCTTTGAATTCTTGAATGGAAGATCATAGGCTTGAGAGACTTTCCATAAAAAGTTTGTTTTGAGTTTCCTGAGTCTTCTGCAGAAGGATAACTGCTTCCTTGTGCTTCTGGGCAGACTGAAAGTGAATTTAATCCCTTTCATTAATGTTGTGGATCATTTCCTTGATGATATCCTTAATCTTATTTGTGAGCTCAGAACTCAGATTGCTGGGAAGGGTGTTGGCAGCATCTATCAAGTGGTTTAACCTTGTATGAACAAGAAGAGAGTGAGTTTTAAGATCTTCTTGAATATCTGTAGTCACTTTCTGTTACGCATTAGACAGCTCAGATTTGGTGGGAAGATCTGATAGAAGCTCTAGTATTTGCTGGGTGCCTGGAGGAGAGACTCTTGTATTTTGGTTTTGCAGGTTTGAGAGAGCAAGAGCAAGATCAAAATAATTGTTGGTTGAGGAGGAAAAAATGTCCGAAGGAGGTTCAGGTATGGGGGTTTGAGTTGTGGGAGGAGAGGCTATTGAAGTTGGTGAAGTAGGTGACTCTACGATTTGAGTATTAGCGATATTGGTAGAGTGAAAAATGGTTGAAGACTGTATTAATATGAAGTTAGGCATATTTAATTCATCAGTTACCGAATGTTGGGATTTTATAGCTGGAAATTGGTTTAGTGGATGAAGAGTCACTTCTAACCATCTTGGCAATTCATAGAATTAGTTAAAGTTTGATGGAGGAAAGTGATTAACTCTGAAAGAGATGAGAATTGGTTGTACCTCACACACAGCTGCTGAAGAAGGATGGTTAGTGATCAGCTTCTGGGTAGAAGTGAGGTTGCTTGGGAATCCATGAGCTAGCACTGAGATTACTGGATAAGCTTTGAAGGTCCAGAAAATGTGATCTCAGGAGTTGAGAATTAGGGCTTTGTGATAGGACACCATTGGTAAGTAGGAGAATAACTGATTATAGTTGGCTCTCCTATATCTATCCCAACCGACTGTAATAATCTCAACTTCGTCATCTTCTTCTTCTTCCTCCCGGTCTTCACTTTCATCATTTGAAACTTCTACCACATCAATTATCTCCTCAGTTCTTTTTTGTTCTTTTGCCCTCTCCTCCTCCATAGCTTCAACCCTCTCAATTTCCACAGTTTTAGAGGTTAAGATCTCTTAAGGAACTGAGGGAGGTTCATAATCATTTCTTTGTAGCTCCTCCTAAGCTGCAGCCTTCTCTGACATAGGGATGTCACAAGGCTCCCCTTTAATGTGATCATCTATCTGTTCCAGTTCTTCAGGAAGCTCTCCCTCAGTTGGAGTGCTTACTTGTTCAGGGACTTCGAGAGGCTCACCTTCAATCTGATAATTCATTTGTTCTTCAGGTAACTCCTCCTCAGCTGGAGCACTTATTAGTATAGGGGCTTCAAGAAGCTCCTTTTCTGCAGCTATTTTACTTTCTTCTTCCTTCAAGGCTTTCTCATTATCAAGAACATATTTGTTGACAAGATTTCTTTTTTTATTCTGGGCTTAACCACAGCCTTAGTTCTTTCTTCAGCTTCAGCTTTGTCAATTAGTTCGAGCTGAGATATTGTTGCAGCATCTACCTCTGCTGGGTTGGAAAGTCTGGACTCTACGATCGGTAGTGACTCTACGATCAAGATGACTGAAGACTTATTTGATTTATGGTTGTGTTTTCCCTTCTTAAGCAGCTAAGAGATGGTGGATTTGTCTTCTTCTTCTTCAGACTGCTGCTTCTTCTTCATTTCCTCTAGAATTTCAGTGCTCGAACTCTCTTGATGCACATTAGTGGTTAAGCCTTGAGGCTCTTCTGTTGATTGAACATTCACTTTTCTCTTACCTTTGCTTTTTCTGGTCAAAGCCATGGGTTCCTTTTGATTGACTTCTCCTTCTTCTTCGACCTCTTTCACAACTGACATGTTTCCTAGTAGCCTAGATATCTTTTCTCCCCCAGTCCTTCCACTGGATTCAGATATCATCCTTACGTTTTCTGCAGGGTTTCTTTTCCAGTTTTGAAACAGCTGCTGTGTTTTTCTTCTGTTGGGATTGATGGGTTCTCCTTCCTTGTCTTTAATTTTGTCACCTAAAGCAGATTATAGGATTATGCTTATGTACCTCCCATATAGCATTTTTCCAGAGCTCTTTGTCTTCTTTTAGTTGAGCATCCATTTCCCGATCCAATCTATGAGCAAAGCCCCATAGTTGAGTTGAATTCTGAAACAGATTGCTGTCATGAGTTTCAGTTAGACCTCGTTCACAGAATTGTGGACAGAACTTTTGCAGCATATACATTTTCCAATAATGTCAGCCAAAAATTCATACTTCTGGGGAAACTCTTTCTTCATATAGCCCTTGACACTCTGAGATTTCGTGTGGTGCATCTTCTTCAGACCTTCGTGAAAGTCGATGACACTCATAGATGAGATTCCCTTTTGTTTTAAAACCTAGGGCTAGGTTTATATCTTCGGCTTTGAGTCTAATTTACTATCCCTTGACTCTTGTAGTAAAAATGTTATCTTCAAAGACTCCATTGTTGTAGAATTCTTTCACCAGCTTTGGGTAGATCCTTGTGCTGGTGCTTAGAGCTTCTTTAAGACCAGCTCTTTTCAAAAGAGTCAGGATCTTATGGAATTGTGGATTAGCTGACTTGAATTCGTCGAAGTAGAGTTGGTAGCAAGATATAATGTTGGAAGCATCCATTAATGTGATTTTCTTGAACAGAGGTTGGTTGATCATTCTGAAAGCTAGGGTTTCTTTTGAGAGAGAGAGAAAGAGAGAGAGAGAAATGAGCTTTTAAAATTCTAAGATGAATTTTCAAAAAACATTTTCAAACTGTATTTTTAACTTCCCTCCTCACGATCTGCATAGTGGGGCACGTGTCGAGTTCTTTGGGACTCCACGATTTTAAGTAATGTGGAAAATATTGATCTTCCCTTAGCTCCCCCCGAGCTAGTGTATCCTTTGGGAAGACTATGATCGTCGAGGCTGCTCTATAATTGTTGAGTTCACTGCTGATCTTACTCTACGATCATTATCTTTCCTGGTCCTTGTGCTGAACTCTGATTTAGCATTCCTTCTGGTTTAAGGTAGCTCAGGAAGGGCCAACCTCTTAGACTGATCTAAGGATCAGGTTTGTCCCTAAGGTGCTTATCAGAAGGGTTTCTTGGATTTGAAAGGAATGATGTTATCACATAATACTTTTCTGCTATGTCGAGACTGTTCTACGATAATGGTTTCTCTTTAGTCATCTCTACGATTTCAACATAGCCTTTTTATCTGCATGATTAGCATAAAATAGAGCATAGAGTTTATGGTTGTAGATTTAGCATACCTAACTCACTTATCAATCTATTAAATCTGGATTCATCTAAAGGTTTTGTAAAGACATCAGTAAGTTGATTTTTAGTAGGGATGTATTGTAAAGATATAGTTCCATTTTGAACATGATCCCTAATAAAATGCTCTCTTATTTCTATATGCTTAGTCCTAGAGTGCATAAAAGAATTATGTGTTATTTCTATGGCATTTGTGTTATCACAATGAACATGTATAGATTTTAAATCAAACCCATAGTCTGCTAGCTGGTTTTTCATCCATAAGATTTGAGCCTGCTTGCATTTGCCGGCACAATGTATTAAACTTTTGCTTGTTGATGTTGATACTGAATTTTACTTTTTGCTAAACCAGGACACAAGTCTGTTTCCTAGCAACTGACAAGTGCCACTGGTACTTTTTATGTCGATCTTACAGCCTGCAAAATCAGCATCTATATATCCTGTTAGTTCAAAGGAGGAATACATGGGATACCAAAGTCCTAAGTGAGGTGTGCCTTTAAGATACCTGAAAATTCTCTTTACAACAGTTAAGTGTGATTCCTTAGGATTAGCTTGAAATCTAGCACATATACATGTTGCAAACATTATGTCTGGTCTACTGGCGGTTAGATACATAAGAGAGCCTATCATACCTCTGTATTGAGTAATATTAATACATTTACCTTTCTCATCTTTGTCAAGCTTAGTTGCTGGAGCAATTGGTGTTTTCATGGGAGAGGCTGATTCCATGTCATACTTCTTAAGTAAGTCTTTAATGTACTTGGCTTGGTTAATGAAAATGCCTTCATCAGTCTGCTTCACTTGCAGTCCAAGAAAGAAATTTAGCTCACCCATCATACTCATTTCAAACTTACTCTGCATAAGCTTGGCAAATCTCTTGCATAGATTTTCATCAGTAGAACCAAAGATAATATCATCTACATATATTTAAACTAGTAAGATTTTGTTTTTGTGCTTCTTATGAAATAATGTGGCATCTACTCTACCTCTAGTGAAGCTATTTTCAATAAGAAAGTTAGTTAGTGTTTCATACCATGCTCTAGGTGCTTATTTAAGTCCATATAAGGCTTTGTCTAATTTATAGACATAATTAGAGAGAGTTGGATTGATGAAACCTGGAGGTTACTCCACATATACTTCTTCTTGAAGTTCACCATTCAGAAATCACTTTTGACATCCATTTGGAAAACTTTGAACTTCATGTGGGCAGCAAAAGCAAGGAATATCCTGATGGCTTCTAATCAGGCAACATGTGCAAAGGTCTTATAGTAGTTTATGCCTTCTTCTTGGGAATAACCTTTGGCTACTAGTCTTGCCTTGTTCCTTGTTATTACCCCATCTTCATCCATCTTGTTTCTAAAGACCCATTTGGTGCCAATAACTTGGTGACTTCTTGGTCTTGGAACCAATCTCCATACTTTGCTTCTTTCAAACTGATTTAGTACCTCTTGCATGGCTTCTATCCAACTTGAGTCTTCCATAACATCTTCTATCTTCTTGGGTTCCATTTGGGACATAAAGCTTAGATAGAAACAATTATTCTAGGTGGCAGATCTTGTCTTGACTCTTGCATTTTGGTATCCAATGATCAGGTCTTGAGTGTGATCTCTTTCCCATCTGTTCCCTGTTGGAACATCAGTTCTAGTGCCTTTTTGTCTGAATTCTTCAAGGTCAACCTCTATCTCTTGATGTAGAGGTTCGTCGTTTGGTGTAGATCTCTCTAAGATCTCTTCTTCAGGCTAGACAATTTCATCTTCTGGGGCTACGATCGTGGTGTCGAGCTTGACCACCTCGTTCATAGTGTCTGAGTTGTCAATCGTAGTGTCTTAAGGCACAGATTTGTCTAAGTTTGTTAACTCTAAGATGATATTAATTAAGACTTCAACATTTAGCGTCTTCTTATTGAATACTTTATAGGCCTTACTATCTTTGGCATATCCAAGAAAGATTCCTTCACCTGACTTGGGTTGAAACTTAGTCAGATATTGTTTTCCATTGTTGAGAATATAGCATGCACATCCAAACACGTGGAAGTAGCTGGCATTTGGATTTTTTCCTCTCCACAGCTCATAGGGAGTCTTCTTTAACGTAGAGTGCACAAGAGACTTGTTTACGTGTAGCACGCATGTTGTTGGCGACTTCTCTCCCGAAGTTTTCGAGTGAGCAGTATTCTTTAGCTAGTAGAGTTCTTTAGCTTCAATCATGTTACATTCTTTCTTTTAGCTACTCCATTTTCCTATGGAGTTCGTGGAGCTGAGAAGTTGTGACTGATGCCATTGTCTGTGCAAAACTGATCCATTTCAGAGAAGACAAATTCTCTACCATGATCACTTCTTATAGCCTTGATTTTCTCCTCTTTTTCTTTCATCACCAGCTTGAACATCTTTATGAGTTGGGGGCTTGTTTCATCTTTAAAGTTTAGAAAGAACACCCATGTAAATCTAGTGTAGTCATCCACTATGACCAATGAGTATCTCTTCCCTCCAAGGCTTGTTGTTGGGATTAGCCTGGCTTGTTGTTGGGATTAGCCTAAATAGATCCATGTGAAGTAACTGTAGGGGCTTATCAATTGAGTTGACAGTTTTTCTTTTGAATGAGCTCCTAGTTTGTTTTCCAAGGTGACAGGCATTGCATGGCCTTTCTTTGACAAAGTTGAGCTTGGGTAAACCTACTACTAGATATTTGGAGGCCAGTTTTGGCATGCTTTTGAAGTTGAGATGAGACAACCTTCTATGCCATAGCCAACTCATTTCTTTAGAGGCTTTAGCCAGAAAGCATATTGTCTCATCGGAACTCAGTTGACCAAGATTAACAGTGTAAACGTTCCCTTCTCTTGTTCTGGTCATCTTTATAGAAGAGGTCTTCAGATCTTTGACTTGACACCGATTGTTGAGGAAGGTAACTTGATGACCCTTGTCGCACAGTTAACTTATGCTCAAAAGATTATGCTTTAGTCCTTCCATATTGGCTACTTTGCTAAAGGACACTGCACCATTCCCAGCTGAGCCATATCCTCTTGTCTTTCTAGAGCCATTGTCTCCAAAGATGACTGTTGGACCCTCGTTTTCCATGAAGTTAGACAGGAGGGATTTGTTCCCGGTCATGTGCCTTGAGCATCCACTGTCCATATACCAAGTTGTGATTGTGGAGCTCTGTTCCTGTAGTGAGGTTATACTCTCATTTTGGTACCCATACTTGCATGGGTCCCACCTTCTTAGTACCCTTGGGGACCCAAATGTACTTGACTTTGGGTCTAATATGTAGAGGATTATTGTAACATACTACAACCTTATGACCAATTTTATCACATACAAAACATCTAGCATAATTTATGCTTGTGTGTGTGTGTGGATTCTTTCTCCATTTGGACTTATGTGGATTCTTGGTAGTCTTTCCTTTATACTAATTCTTCTTTTTCCATGTATCCTTGTGATTCATGATTTGTGAAGAGTGAAACTTAATTCTACTATTCCTAACTGATTGTTTCGTGGAGTTGATTTTACTTGACTCTATGATCCTTCGGGTTGGAGAGTAGTGACTAAGTTACTCTTCTCTTTTCCGAATCCTAGGCTAACATGGGATCCGTTATACCTTGGAACATGGATTAGATCAAAAGTGCAGGGATGGACCGGTTCTTCCTTCTATGAGGATTTCATAAATGCAATGCTTCTATTGAAGTTTGAAACACTGCTAGTGTTAGTTTCCTTTAACTTTTCCATATATGGTTCTGAGGTGGATTCCCCGAAACCTAAACCTCTTCTGTCAGATGCACTTCTCTAACTGGAGGTCAGGGAGTTCATGGATAAAGAGGATCTATTCCACATTAAGATCGTCTTTTCTAGTTCCTTAATCTTAGAGGTTAGATTTAACTCTCTTTGTGCATTAAGTTCGTAGGTATATCTTAGGAGTTTATTCTCAGCTTCAAATTTAGAGAGAGTTAACACTTAGAAGAGCTGTTTCTAGTTCTTCCTGTACTTTCTCTTTCTCTTTTTGAAGAAGAGAGTAATCTTTAGACAGAACTCTGAACCATTTCATGTATTGATGCAGATCTGTTGTTATACCATGTAGTGCAGTTCTTAAATCATCGATATCTACATTAGGAGAGTTAAAGTAGAATACCTCATTGATACTTACTTCATGATGGTCAGTGCTTTTTTTGTCCTTTGCATTTTTGGTCATTAGACATAAATTTTCTATTTGAGGTTCTTCATCATCTCCAGACTCAGGAGTTGTGTTGTTGTCTGAGTCACTCCATGATCCTCCGACTACAAGACCTTTATCTTTCTTTTGGTGCCTTTTGTTTCCTTTGAATTCCTTCTTTGGATTTGTTCTCCTCTTGAGCTCTTCTCTAAGTGGTTTGTTGCAGTTTGCAATAAAATAACCAGGCTTCTTGTAGTTGTAGCATAGGTCATTGATCTGCTCCTGGCTGTTGTTGTTGTTGAATTTCTTAGGTCTGCTGCTTCTGTCATTACGCATGAACCTCTTGAATCTTCTTACCAGCATTGTAATATCCTCGTCATCATCTTCCTCAGAGTCAAAATCATTTTCAGCATGAGGTTTGGAGATGGTTTCTATTCCTTTGAGAGCAACTTCTTTGTCATTCTTTCTTCCTTCAGATAGAGTCTCTGCCATTTAGGTTAGCTCCAGTCTGTAGGTAAGAAAGTTGCCATAGAGTTGTTGAACTGTCATTTCATGGAGGTTCTTTGATTCTCTGATGGCAGTGGTTTTGGCATCCCACTTGCTCGGTAGTTCCCTCATGAACTTTATGATAAAATCTCTGTTTGGATAGATTTTTCTAAAAGCTCAAAGGGAGTTGAGCATCACATTGAATCTTTCATAAGTGGAAGTGACCTTTTCTCCTGGAACATGGGCGAACATCTCATAATGTTTAGTCAGAAGAGATCGCCTATTTTCTCTGACTTCTTCTGTTCCTTCGTGCCTAATGAGCAATGCTTCCCAGACTTCCTTGGCAGTTTTGCTGTTGACCACATTCTCGAACAGATCATCTTTTAAAGACTGGAACAAAATGTTCTTGGCCTTTTTGTCTAGTTGGATTGCTTTCTTCTCGTTATCAGTCCATTTTGATTTGATCTTGATCTGAACTCTGTTTGGATCATCTAGAGTTGGTTAAAGCTTTGTTGGAACGTATAGCCCATTTATAACAGTTTCAAATAGCTATTCATCTATTGAATCCATGTAGGCTTGCATGCGAACTTTCCAGTTGGCAAATTTGTCTTTGTTGTCGATTGGTGGCTTGTTGCCTCCTCCAGTCTTAGACTCGCTTATCAGTTGTTCCATTTGATCTACTCAAGCTTCGTAGGCTGATTGAGAGAACCTGCTCTGATACCAATTGTTAGTTCCCAGAGGCACAATAGTTATCTAGAAGGGGGGTTGAATAGATATTTTTAAAAATTTCTTTTTCAAAATACTTGTCAGATTTGTTAATAAATTAACCACAGCGAAATATAAGATTTGTTTGTTCCCCTTTAAGATAAACTAAGTTTATAGGTGATAAGCAGTTATGATAGATATAACAAGAATATGAAAGACATAGTGTTTTTAAGTGGTTCAAAGCACTCAAGGCTCTTAGTCCACTCTTCTACTCCTTGAGTAGGAAATCTACTAAGGATATCTGTACAATCTTTGAATCACTTGGATTCCTTTAAGACCAGCAGTCTTGGAACTTCTTAGTTCACTTAGAACTCTTCAAGTCCAGTAGACTTGGAACTTCTTAGTTCACTTAGAACTCTTCAAGTCTAGTAGACTTGGAATACACTTGATGAGAGTTGAGTTCTTGGGTAGTGCTACTCAGTTACTGTTAAGCATATGTTTAAAAGAACTAAGTAGCTGAGCAAGCTTTCTTTCTTAATCGTAGAGTTGAGCATTGAGTGTTCTTCAACTTTTGTTGTGTTCTTGCTTGTTTGCATCTGTGTCAGATGATTCGTATATAAAGAAGCCTTTGAAATATGTCCATTTAAAGGCGTTCGTTGAAGCATTAAATGAATCAAACATTTCTGAGCACTAATGGTGACTTCCTGGAAATTTGCTATTCAGCCGTCTGACTCACTGACATAGCAGACTGCTATCTCACCTAACATCTGAAAATCCTTTTTTAGAAGGCATGCAGTCCTTTTCCTTAGCTTCTTTAATACACTTATTTGATACATACTAAGGATGAGTATTGGGATTCCCGAAAGTCTCAACGTCTATAATCCATTTTTCATTTGTAGTATTTTATTCTTCAGCTAATGGATAAGGCTCGATGCTTTTGATGCTGATAGGAGATACACTACGATCATGATCGTGGTGTCTTGTCATATTCGTGCTTGATTTAGCCTGATGGAAGAGAACACTACGATTTATCTTAATCACTGGTAGACTACGATCTTTACCTTGCTTGTTTTTGCAGATTCTACATTTCCGAGAGCAGACTACGATTCTTGATTTGGCTTGGTAGGCGCTTGGACCAACTCTATGATTCTGAGTGAGGCCCTCCAAAGCAGACTAAGATTCTATAACAACTTTCTCAATACTCTACGATTCTGCCTTGGCTTTTGCAATCCCTCGGCTAGCTCGATAGACTACAATTCTGTTGATGCCTATCTATTACATCTCAAAATAGATCAACCTAACAATTTTGATCTTTTCATCTATACATTCATTTATAGAGTGATAAATATTAAGAACAGATCAACCTAATAATTTTGATCTTTCACCTAAGTCCTTGTACATATGTTCTTTGAAGGACTTTACACATAATCATGTTTATTTACTTTCAACATCAGATTTGAATATGCAATTCCCAACAACTTTTGTTTGAGCATTTAATGCTTCTTCAGGCATTTTGAGTACTTTGATGTTGACATCCTGATGATGTGAGAGCTTCTTTTTGACTTGCCTGATACATCAGTCTGCTTTCTCACCTAACACCTCTGAGACGTCACTATCAGCAAACTAGTTAGTAGATACATTTCTCCTTACTTTTTGATTCTTCGATTCGACCCAGGTTGTTTGGTGAGAGCATTGGATTTCTTAATCATATCAACTTTCAAGTGTCAATTGATGATGTCAAACATTTTCATTGATTTTGATGCTTACTGATGAGTACTAAGATTATGGTAAGATGATAAGAGCTTGAACTCTACGATTCTGCCTTGGCTTTGACAGCGCTTGGCAGACTACGATTTCAATGCTTTGAGAACTCCACGATTTAGGTCAATGCCTATAATTTCGACTTAGCTTGACACGCATTCGCTAAACTGCTACACGTTTCTGATAGGCTTACTCAGTACACTATGATTCTGGCTTCTGCAGTCTCCACGATTTTGTACTGCCTATCCATTACAACTCATAAGATCATCTTAACAAGATTGATCTTTCTATTACAAGAGATTTTACAGAAAGATAAACATTAAGCTCAGATCAACTTAGCAACTTTGATATTTAATCTAAGTACTTGAGCATATGATCTAATAAGGACTTTACAGATTTTGGAAAGGCATGCTTATGTATATATTCCAACATCAAATTTAAATATGCAATTCCCAACAATCTCCCCCTATTTTATGTTGACATAACCAAGTGGATTTGCATCAATTACTAATGCAAGTACTTGAAAATAAACATGACTTAATGATCAGTGAGAAACTGAATCTCTAGAAGATAATCATGAATTTATTGATGTTTTAAAAGAGAATTACAGTTTAAAATTAATACATCAAATAAGGACAGAATCTTATCTTCTAGATTTCTTGAACCTTGGAGGATGTACATATTCGTATTCCTTCCTTTTCCTGTTGGCTTTATTCCGCCTTGCAATTTCTTCCAGCTCATATTGCTCTAGAGGTTCATTGTGATCATGTCTGTTCATGAGGATAGGATCGTCAATGGGAATGCTCATACTTATGAGAGATACTCCTTGCCGATTGAGTGAACTGGAATTTGGACTTGCCATTAAGATTTGTTGATGTTCTGCTGCTCTTGGAGGCTGAATGTGAGGCTACTGATTAGTTCTTTGGGAGTGTATGACCTGTTTCCCTTTAATTTTCTCATTATTCTCCCCCTTTATGTTAGCATCCAAGGTTAGAATGTCTTGAGACAAGCGATTCATTCCTTATATAAGTTCGTGGAGTTGACTACGTAACTGAGCAATATCTTCTAGATTTTCTTGGACTAGAGCATCAGTTTGTGATTTGTGTTTTTGCAGAATGGCCAAGACATCGTTCGTCTGTTTCATCTGATTCAAAGAATATTCTTGGAATTCAGTTAAAGATGATCGTAAGCTAGTAAGATTTTCCGTAATGAGCTTGTTTTGAGCCTCCTGATTCTGCTGAAGAAGGAGAATTGCTTCCTTATGATTCCTATTAGATTGGAAGTGAATTTGATCCTTTTCATTTATGCTTTGGATCATTTCCTTGATGATCACCCGTAGCTTCTTTGTGAACTCAGAACTCAGGTTGCTACGAAGAGTGTTGGCATCATCAATCAAATGGTTTAACCGTTGATGGACGAGCAGAGAGTGAGTTTCTAGATCTTCTTGAATTTTTATGGTCACCTTCTGTGATGAGTTAGACAACTTAGTTTTGGTAGGAAGAACTTAGAGAAGCTCAAGTATTTTCTGAGTGTCTAAAGAAGAGGCTCTTGAATTTTGTTCTTCCAGATTCGAGAGAGCAAGAGCAAGAGCAAGATTGAAATAATTGTTGTTTGAGGAAGAAGGAACATCAGAATGAACTGAAGGAGTAGAGGTTTGATTTATGGGAGAGGACGCTGGGGTATCAAGTTGGGTAGGTGACTCCACGATTTGGGTAGGAACGATGGTCGTGGTGTCATGCTGTGCGATTATTGTGGAGTTAATGGTGTTTGAAGGTGGTACTAAGATGAAGTTTGGTGCATTTGGTTCATCAGTTACAAAGTGTTGGGATTCTGTAGCTGGAAATTGGTTTAGTGGGTGAGAGATAACCTCGATCCATCTAGGCAATTCATCAAATTTGTGGAAATTTGATGAAGGAGAGTGATTTATCTTGAACCTTGAAGGAATGAAATATACCCTTTTTTCATGGGCAGAAGAGGCATGATTTGTGATCAACTTTTGAGCAAAGATGAGGTTGCTTGGGAATCCCTGGGCGAGCACAGATATTGCTGGATATGCTTTGAATGCCCAGAACATATGATCCCAAGAGCGTAGAATTAGAGCTCTGTGAAAGGGCATCATGGGTAGATAAGAAAACATCCGGTTGTAATTAATGCTCATTTCTTCATTTCTGTATTCAACAATAATTTTTACTTCTTCCTCTTCTTCTTCATCGTCAAAAATCTCTAAAATTTCCTGAGGGGCAGAGGGGTTTCCATGATGAGCTTTTGATTCCTCCCCCTCAGCTGGAGCACTAGTTGGCTCAGAGACTTCGAAAATCTCCCCCTCAATGTGAGCGTCTCTTTGATTAGTATTCTCTTGTTGATCCTCTTCAATATTGACACATGCTTGGTTAGATGCAGTCGAACTAACTGCATTGTTGATGTTGGCAATTACAGTTTCAATGATCCTGGTTTTATCCAAGGACTCATTGTGGTAACTCGAGTCTGGAGACTCGGTCCTTTTAGCATGTTCCATCATTTTCATTTCTTCCTCTTTAATCTTTAGCATAGATTTTTGTAGCTCATGATCAACCTTCTTGATTAGCCTTCTCTTTGATATTCTTGACTCAGGATTTATGGTTTCTTCAGCACGCTGTTCATCCTTAGTATTATTTACTTGTTCATGCTGAGTCGTTGTCTCAATGTCTGCTTCACTTTGACTGGCAACCCTTGACTCTACGATCGACATACTTGATTTCTCCACGATCGTGGTCAAGGATACTTTAGGCAGACGCCTGTTGCATTTTCCCTTCTGAAGCAGCTGAGAGATGGTGGATCTATCTTCATCCTCTTCTTCAGTCTACTTCTCCTTCTTCTTGAGTTGTACTTCAGTTTGAGAACTCTCTTTTGCACTATATTTTCTAGAGAGTTCAGGATCAGATCCTTGAGGAACTTTGGTTGTTGATCCCTGAGGCTCTTCTGCCATCTGAATAGTCTGTAACTTTTTTTTTTCCCTTGTTTCTACTGACCAGAGCATAGGGCTCGTAGTCTACTTCTTCTTCAACCTCTCTTACAACAGATATGTTCCCTTGTAGAAAAGGTTTCATGACCTCCCCAGTCCTTTCACTAGACTCAGGATGATAATTCTTCACATTTTCAGCCGGATTCCTTTTCCAGTTTTTAAAGAGCTGTTGGGTCATTTTTTTGTTTGCATTCAGAGGTTCACCTTCATGATCTTCAATATTGTCTCCCAGAGCTGCTTGGAGAATAATGCTTATAAATCTTCCATAGAACATTTTGTTCATGCTCTTAGCTTTCTTGGAGTTGAGGATCCACTTTCCAATCCATTCTAGGAAGAGGGCTCCATAGTTTAGCTGAGACTTGAAGCAAATTGCTGTCATGAGCTTTAGTTGCACTTCGTTGATAGAATTGTGACCAGAGTTCTTGCAATAGATGCATTTCCCAACAATGTCTGCCAGAAACTCATATTTTTGAGGAAACTCCTTCTTCTTGTATCCCTTCAGATTTTGGTTCTTTTCGTGATGCATCCTCTTTAATCCCTTATTGAAGTCAATGAAGATTAAAGAAGTAAGGCCCTTAGATTTAAAACCTAAGGCCTGATTTATGTCAGCAGCTTCCAGTCGAATCAACACTCCTTTAACCTTTGTAGTGAGGACATCGTCTTTGTAGACTCCATTGGTGTGAAAGTCCTTCACCAATTTGGGATAGATCCTCGTACTGGTTCCCAGAGCTTCTTATAGTCCTGCTTTCTTTAGAAGAGAGAGGATTCTGTGATATTTTGGCTCGTCATCCTTGATTTCTGTTGTTCATTTTCACGATCAATAAAACACGTGTGAGTATGCGCGGTCTAACAAGTAATATAGTGATAAAAAGAGTGTCGTACCCACGAGGAGAAAGTGTTAAAGCTAGTCAAATACTAAAATTAGAACAATACGGTCTTATTTAAACAAATGATTAAAGATGGTGTGTTAAAAACTATATGCTTAAAAAAATAAATTAAGAGGTTGAGTTGCACAAGTAAGTCAAGCTAGGATTACAACTCCCTTAATGTGTCACCTAATCTCCTAACTCTCCACTTTACTAACAAATCATAGGAATGGCCAACCAAGAACTGTAAGTACACATAAGCCTCTTTAGACGGTCAAATGCACATCCCTTTGATAGATGAATCACAATATTTCTATGGTGAAAATAACTAGACTAGGGTCATTAATTTTAATCTCAATGGTTACACAAGGCAAATAGAGATATGTCTATTCTATTATGCAAAATATGCTCACATTCCTATAGGCATGGTCATAACAAGTGTTATTTGTATTTTAGGGTTAGATTTTAATATTCATTAATACCTATATCAATTCCTTTGTCAAGCAACCAATAAATAAGCATGAAATACAACAACCGATTTTAAAATGATTCATTATAATAAATAGGACAGAAAGTTAATTAAGCTAAACATTAGGTTACATTGCAATCCTAGAAATGTAATTAGTTTATAACTATGGGACTAATAAACATTTTCAAAATGTTCAACATTGTCAAAAATACATAAATGAATGAAAGATTTGGATAAACAAAACTGCTTTTGTGAAGTTTTCTGGCTCCAAGTCTTCTCTTCCCCGTGTAGAATTTGAGCTATGAAGGATTCAATGAGCTTTTCTTCCTTGAAGACCAACTTCTTTCTCTTATAAGCTAAAAAGCTATAAAAACTACTCCTAATCTCCTCTCTCTATGTTTGGAGGCTGCTACTGATAATGAATGATAACAATCCTCAGCTTTTTAGGTCATTAAGACCTAATCTTTGCCCGTCTGCCGGGTGGAAATAAGACTGCAAGTTTGAGTTTAAGCCTTGGGCAATGACTGCGTATTAAGTTAACATTAAGACAAAGGTGGCACTGCAGCACCAGTTTATAAAGGAACTGAGGTGCTTGTAGTCTTGAGATGATGTCCTTTGTTGGCGGTGAGGGTGACTGCAGAGCGATTTAAGCTTAGCATCGGTATTGCCCAGTCATAAGTATGATAAATTTAACCTTTTTGCCCCTTAAAGCTGGAAATGACCTAATAAGCCCTGTAACACATAGATTAAGCAAAATAATAACAAAATATTACGAAAGATATATATAAACTACGAAGAATAAGCAGCTTCTTAAGCAATAAAGGATCCGATTCGCGGGTATAAATCCCACTCATCAAATACCCCCAAACTTAAGCCTTTGCTTGTCCTCAAACAACCTATCTGAACGACCTCATCCACAGTAATGTAAGAACGCGAATTAAGTATAATACTATATACTAGCGTCATGGCTTCTAAGCTCAATCATAGCCACTCTCAAAGAATAGGACAAACACAAATATGAATAAGGGTTCAATATCAATTTTCAAGCATAAGACTGTATTCGATCCATTCTATGTGTGTGTGAAGACCAACCATCCTATCTGACCATAGCTCAAAATAAGCATGCACAATCAATTGTAATAACCAATATGTTAATTCTGTAACTCAAGCAATTAACAAGCATTATGAACAAGACGCAGATGAAAGAAAGGATCAAAAGGCACTAGCATGAAGACATTAAAATCTGACTTCTACAGTGCTTAATTACCTTAGGCTATTAAGAGCTACCCAATAATGATATTTTAACCAATGACTCCCAAGCCAGATGGCTTTAGGGCACTAGGTGTAGAACACCCCTATGGATCTAATAACTTGAGCAACAAAGGCCACGTAATCAATTTAAGCCAAATTAGACTTTTATTCTACACATTTTAGCAATCAAAACCTTTAGGAGGACCGTGCAATGTTTAATTACCTTAGGCTATTCAGAGTTACCCATTCATGAGCTTTTGATCAATGACTCCCAAGCCAGATGGCTTTAGGACATTAGATGTAGAACACCCCTATGAATCTAATAACTCGAGCAATAAAGGCCACGTAATCAAACTAAGTTAAATAAGGGTTTTTTTATATATATATATATATATATATATATATATATATATATATATATATATATATATATATGAGAACATGCTAGGATCCAAGATCCGAATCTGTATAAGCATCTAAGTATTTTATTACCTTGTAATCATGTAAGTTATATCAAAAATAACCACGCAAGCTATATCAAAAATATAACTAGTTATAACTGTTGGTCGGTTCTCGCTAGGAACGGATCAATAATAGTCTCAACTTATTAACTAAACCAACCCCTCATCCACACATTCTTGACACAAACTCTAAGAAATAGACATAATCACCTGACACTTATCATTAGCCACAATCAAAATTTTATAATCTATAAAACCCAAACCCAACATATTAACAGTTAAAGATAGGGAGATAGGGTTAATCAAAAACCATAACATGATAAGATAAAAGATAAAGTAAACCCTTGCACTAATACCAGTTCAAAATAGGGTAAAGCCATAACATGACATCAAGTATACCGATTTATGCAAATCCCAAAAGATGGCTATAAACAAAACATACATGCTGATATATAAAAAAGCATCCATACATAATAACAAAAACTGTTCATGCATCCATCCATACTTAAACCAAAATATAATAAGTCTAAGGTTACTCACACCCAAAATAGGTCAAAACAAAATTCATACATAACAACTCATATATAATACTAAAATAAAATGAAAATCTCCCCCCGGACTTGAATTAGCCAATGTCCTCATTGGCCATATATGCTATAGAGCTTAGCTAGTGCCATCACCCTCTGCACCCTCCTCATGGCCCTCATCTCTAGCTGGGGATGGTGGTGGATATAGAGTGAAGGTAGGAGGCTCCAGAAATTAGAATGGCATAAAGTCCGCCTCTTCCCCACCATGTGATGCATAGATAATGGCGATTGTGTTGGCAAACTCGGCATGGTATTGCATGAACTGGTTCTGCCACTGGGCAATAGTGTCCACTTTCCTATGCAAGAAGTTCATACTCTGGTGCCTGGGTGGACGGTCTGGCCTATGATGAGGGCGATGGCTGTGGAGTCGATAGGTAACCCTCTCCTCGAAGGTGAGACTATGCTCCCTTCCACACACTGAATCAGGATATGACATGATGATCAATAAGTGTCATGGGCGGTTGAGTGATGTCATTATTTTACCCCTGAACGCCCGCCCGTTTGTAAAGGTGGGTGATCAAGGAAGGGTGAAGGAGCCTTGAAATCGTATTGCTTCTAATAGCCTTCTTGATAGAATTTTGGATTAATACCCATATGTCTACATTCAAACTCGTGACAATGGCGAATAGCAAGACAACCCGCTCTCTAGTGACGTCGCTTAGGTGGCGGGTAGGCATGATGTTGGAACATATGAAGGCGTACCACGCCTTACCATAGTGACTCAAAGCATCCTTTTGAAAACTTGTTTTCTCACCATGGAATTCATATGTCTTCCATACAGTGCTGGGCTTGCAAAGCCTTGCTATGATATTATCCGGGTTGTAGCTTCGTAGGCCGGGCTCTAAGTAGTTCCTGCCATCAAAATTCGGTGTCCCAAACATGTTGTTGATGGTCTGGCTATCGTCGGGAATCATTTTCCCTCAAACAGGAACTATTGTTGGCCCATCTGCACTTGCATTGGCATAAAACTCTCGGACAACAAAAATTATGGTAGAATCAGGATGCTTCATAAAGTGGACCCACTTTTTCTCAATTATAATTTTCATGAGCTCTCCATCATTCTTGTCATCAGGCCTCAAACCCTTTCGGGCACTAGTTTCCTTTTGGCGAAAGTTTTGATATATCTCTTCCAAGCCTCCTCACTTATGAATTTTATATTATCCCATCTTGGTGCAGCTGAAGATGGGCCAGTGCTAGTGCGCAGACGTTTGGATGCCATGTTAAAAATGTCAGTACTCAGGACAATTGGAAGAACTGTCCAACTAACACTAACAGAACCAAAACTTGCCCGCAATTAAAATATGTTAGAGAGCACCCTAGACTCAATAATCACAAAACCCAAACAATACTAGTTGTCAAATCACTTTCTCTTTGAGCAATTAGCCGAACAATTGGCGTGCACAATTGATAACTAGGGTTATATAACTAACCTAGACTCTTGCTGACCACAATTGGCATAAACCAATGACTCAAAATAAGACCAGTAGTAAGCTAAATCAACGAAGAACCAAGACCCACCAATAACAGTAATTAGCCCAATTTTAGAATAGAAACTTGCAAACCCTATTTCTTAATTACCTCAGAGTTAATTGAGAAGAATACAAGGTGTGAATCCTTAGCAGTTGATGTAAATGAAGCCGAATTCCCAGGAGGATGGCTAGGGTAATTAGTAGGCGCTTGATATATTTCTATTGAGTTGGGAGGGAATGGCTATCGAGAGGCTAGGGAGAAGGAAGGGTTTGTGACGATTTTGCTAAGAAATGCCCAAATTAAGCACCCAAAACTCGCTATTGGCACTGCAGCGCGAGAGTTACTTTCTAATTTGGCACTACAGCGCGAGATTAAAATTCGAGAAATACACTTGGCGCTGCAGTGCGAGGCGAAGGGTAAATGCTCCAGCTGCAACGCGAGTTTCTAGTGAGTTGAAGGAGTATTGGCGCTGTAGCGCGACTGGAAGTATAACTTCTGCCGCTGCAACGCCACTTTCCGGTAGGGTGTAAAATTTTGTGGCGTTGCAACGCGACTTGAAATACACATTCTACCACTGCAGTGTGAGTTTGCAGTGAGTTGAAGGAGTATTGGCGCTGTAGTGCGGTTTTCAGTACAAATCCTGGCGTTGCAGCGCTGACTCTGCATAAAAGTTTTCTAGCTGGTTCCTGCACATGCCAAGTCCAAGATGAGCTATCATAACTTTCACAGCACACAAAAACTGTTAAAACCCATATAATAAGTAGTTTGACTCTAACTACTATATACACATTAACAACATACTAGATAAACATGTTACCATATACTATATAAACACTAAACTATATACTAGGTAAACTACAGTAACAAACATACTGAAAACTATGTTAACAAACTAAAGAGAAAAGATACAATGTAAACTAAACAGAAGCAAAGAGAAATAGAAAATTTGATACTGAGATAGGGTTGCCTCCCCATCAAGTGCTTTCTTTAAAGTCGTCGTCTTGACTATTCCCCCGTCTTACACCGGGTCACCCAGTGTAATGGAAGCGCTCTAATGATCGACCTCACCACCCCAGTAGTGTTTCAGGCGTTGCCCATTCACCTTGAAGGTTTTGTCAGAGTTTGGGTCTTCTACCTCAATAGCTACATGAGGATATTCCTTGGCTATTTTGAACGGCCCCGACCATCCGGACTTCAACTTCCCGGGAAACAGTTTCAATCGGGAGTTGAAAAGAAGCACTTTTTGGCCTGGTTCAAAATCTCTTTCCACTCTCTTCGTGCCATCTCTTTGTCTTTTCTTTGAACAACTTTGTGTTTTCATACGGTTGGAGCCGAAACTCGTCTAATTCATTCAGTTGTAACAATCTCTTCTCACCCGTTGTATCCAAATCGAAGTTGAGCTTTTGAATCGCCCAATAAGCACTGTACTCCAATTCGACCGGGAGATGACATGCCTTACCATACACAAGCCTATACGGAGACATTCTAATAGGCGTTTTGTAGGCAGTGCGGTATGCCCACAAGGCATCATCCAACTTTTTAGACCAATCCTTCCTGTTAGGGTTCACAATCTTCTCTAGAATGCGCATGACTTCCCTATTTGATACCTCCGCTTATCCACTTATTTATGGATGATAGGCGATGGAAATTTTATGGGATACCCCATATTTAGCGAGAAGGGCTTCAAAGTACTTATTGCAGAAATGTGACCCCTCGTCACTAATTATTGCCCGAGGTGTGCCAAATCGGGTGAATATATTCTTTCTCAAGAAATTCAGCATGACCTTCACATCATTAGTAGGCAAGGCAACGACTTCCACCCACTTAGAGACATAGTCCACAATGACTAGTATATAGAGATTGTTGTATGAGGATGGAAATGGTCCCATGAAATCTATTCCCCAAACATCGAACAGTTCTACCTCTAGAATATTTTGCAGAGGCATTTCATGCCTTTTTGAAATGGTTCCTACCCTCTGGCAATTATTGCAATGCGATACATAAAGCAAGGTAATTCAAATCTCGATGTTGGGTTCTCCCAATTGCTGTCCAAAAAGAAAAATACATATCATCTATGTTAGCCTTCTTGGATCGAACGTCTCTTTCTACAATATCAACGCGTCATGCGGCTTTTACCCATGCATCCTCTATTCTCACCCGTTCAGTTGTTTCTTATTTCAGCTGATATTTGACATTTGCATTCTCATATTCCAGCTCTATTATCATATACTCTATCAAAGAGAGCTTCTGTTCAAACTTAGCATATCAGGTAGTAAAATCTTGAATTGCTGCATCCCTTTGTTCCAAGACCGCCTGCCGTTCTTCACCCTGCTTTTCTAACTCACGAATATGATCCTCCTAATAAATCCTCCTCAAGGTCCTCTTCTTCTTCACTCTCAGCTGCTACCTCTGCAACTAGCTCGGGTGCAACTATTAATTCTCACTCACCACATAGATATCTCTAATTTCTTCTTCGCTTGACATCTTATAATTAAGTTCAATAACTTAATTATTACTCCCCAGTAAACATCTTTGTTATAACAGGATATTATACTCTAATATTTATTCTTTAAACAAATCTCCTCAATTCATCACTTAAAACTGTATATGAGTTCATCTCTTGATTTTCAGATGTCATTCTTAAATATATCCACAAAATAAGGGTTAATTAAAGAAATTGATATGTCACATATTATCCCTATATTCTGACCGACCAATGAAATAACAACTAAGCTTAGGTAGGACACACTAGCGAAGGATTTACTCGTCTCTCCCCTCCTAGTTCTAACCTCAGATCTCCGCCAGAGATCATATCCCTAAGCTCTAATACCAATTGTGACGCCCCCAAAATAGGTCCACACAAACTATTCTGGGTCATCAAAATACATGGTACATAATCCAAATACAAACTTCATTAATACAATTGTTATGCAAAATACGACGACACATAAGCTGTGAGTTTGAATACAAATATTATCATGTAGACAATCTCCAAACTTAAATAAATTCATCATTATAATTATTGTCATACTATTTAACAACATAGTGAGGACTACTATAATAACCATCTTGGACCATTAGTCCACTCCCCGACTAGTCCCAGCTACATTCTCACCTCCTGAGAAGAATAATGGAACCAAAAGGAAAAGGGTGAGCTGAACTAGCCTAGTAAAGAATATTATGACTAAGATAATGTAGAACAAATTATCCTTAGTCCTCAACAGGAAAAAATCTGATAGGATACAATAGATAACAAGTTTTAGATCAACAACTGCAGCGGAAACATAAATCCATTAAAAGAATCAAGTAGAGAATGATGTCTACTATCTTATATGATTTAAAAGTCCATCATCAATATTTTATCCCTGTAACACCAATTAATAATTATTTTCAATCAACGAATTATCTATGCACTAAGGGCCAAAGATAATCGTTTGTATCACCAGTGGTCATGATCATGTCAAACACCTGTCCATCTATACACTACGGGCCAAAGATGACTTTCACCACAAACCTTTATCTATAAAATTAAAGGTCGTGATTATACCAATATAGAATTCATAGTTATAATCATACCAATCAACAGTCCATCTTTGCACTATAGGCCAAAGATAACTTTCAACACAATATAAGCACGAGGAAGATGACAATGATATAAAGAATCAATAAAATGAGATCAAGGATAAATATTAGAGATTTATAATTCAATTTATCGAGAGTTCAAGAATGTCCAAATTGTCAACATAATCACTAATTGCTGAGTAAAATTTAAGAATGATATTCATGTAACAAAAATAATTTGGACCAAAAAAAAATCAATTTTGTCATGAATAGAATCCCATAAATAGTACTCCAAATGAATAGTACTCGAATGAAAAGTACCCTGAATGAATAGTACCTCGAATGAATAGTATCCCGAATAAATAGTATTCCAAATGAATAGTACCCTGACATAAATAGTATCCCACCATGAAAATATTACAATTTCAATAAGAAAGTTCAGATTAATAGTGAAATGATAATTGATGAAGAACAAACTATTAAGAATATTCCACTAATTTCAAGGGTTTTCACCATTTAATAATAAGGTTATGGAAACAAACAAAAAATTCATACAATAAATGGAGAAATATGAAAGAAGACGATATCCCTTAATGAGTACAAAAAAAATGATATCTCATACGAGTATAAAAGAATATACGAAACTACAAATGGATTTTCACCCATCATGCGGTAATCCGCGTAGACAAATCATTTCCACAACTTAATAAACAATGAATACAAAGGATTATTCACCATGCATTCGGTAATCCGCGTAGATTGGTTATTCCCGCAGATTAATAAAGAATGAATATGAAGGGTTATTCACCATGCATGCGGTAATCTGCGTAGATAGCTTACTCCTGTAGATTAATACAGAATGAATATAGAGGGTTATTCACCATGTATGCAGTAATTCCCGTAGGCAGGTTACTCCCGCAGATTAATAAAAAATGAATACGAAGGGTTATTCACCATGCATGCGGTAATTCACGTAGACATGTTACTCCCGCAGATTAATAAAGAATAGAATGACAACCCTTATGAGTATGATGAAAATAACATCCTTTACGAATACAAAAAAAATAATAACCCTTACCTTAGTAGGAGGTTGGATACTGCACTAGTGAAGTAGCAGAATAGTTTTCTTCTTTTTCTTTATAGTTTCTTTCTCTATAGTCTTAGTGAATTCGTAAGAAAAAATGAAGTAATGAGCTTCTATTATTAGGAGAATGAACTAAATAGTAACTAATTCATGAATGGTCCAGATTGATTTACTATTAAACAAACGGTCCATATTGATTTACTATTTAAATTTCAACCGACGCTCCATACTGATTTACTATTATAACTTCAACCAGTGGTCCATATTAATTTACTATTATAACTTCAACCAACGGTCCATATTGATTTATTATTCTAACTTCAATCGATAGTCCATATTGATTTATTATTATAAATTTAGTCGACGATCTGAAAAATTAGCACATTTTCCCATGGAATAATAAGTCAAACTTATAACAAATGTCTCATGACAAATCCCTCTATTTATATCAAAAATTAAATAAATATTTTCCACAAATCACTTATCTTCAATCAACATATTTTTAATCTTTCAATAATTATTCATCATTTAATATTATAACTCACAATATTGACAACCAGATCGTTCCCAGGAAAGATAAGGAGTTCTCTTTACTGGCGCACAATTAAATAACCAAACCCCTTTCTTCGACAGAACTTTCTAGACATTGTTAATAATGCAAATAATAATATGAATAATTATGTCATCTCAATTATTGATTTAATAATATAAAATATTGTGTAGATGGTACTATGACAATAATTGAATCAATAATATGAGATACTATGCAGCAACTACTGTGGCAATTATTGAATGAAACTGAGTGTCTAATTACGTAAGCATCAATAATCAGAGATATTGTGCAGTACCTTATGCTACTGTGCAACAACGCGTATTACTATACTTTTATCACTGGATATTTCAACAGTTTCAAGGTAAAAGTCTTGTCGTTATTTTATAAAAAGGTTATTTATGTCGCTTTCTATATCCGACAGTTATCCCATCATGTGGTCCACCAATGATTGCACCGATGTACGAATATTCCCCGACAAAAAGAATATTTTATGACCACTTGTTTAGTTTACAAAATTTGCACATATCACCCATAACTATAACATTATATCAAATCAACACCTTACTATTCAAAATAATATTTAGAGAAATTTAAATCTTTATTCATAAAAGTTGGGGTCTTACAACCAATATTGATCTAGCAGAAATAAATGGCATAAATATTTCAATAACAACTTAGTTCAAATAACAAAACGATTCATCAATTATTAGTCTAGCCAAAACAAATAGCTAAGACATTACTTATAAACTGTTCATGAATAAAAGAACTTTAAATTATTTCACAGTTCAAGTAATAGAATGGGAAATCAAATGCACTATGTGCGAATAACAATAATCATTATAGATGTGAATAACCAACAATAATTATCCATTAACATGCTTTGAAATTAATAACTCAAGTTGAGTTAGGAAACTTGCCTTTGTCATTGACTACTGCTACACAATCTAATTTAACTTCATTTGAAAGATCTATCATTAATAAGATTGATATCTCAATTAGCATCATATATCTCATGCACTTATAATACCATTATTCCATAATAATTTATCTAACATGTAATCGTAAAAATCAAATATTTGATACTACTATAAATAATTGGTAATATTAAAGTCCTTTGATAGTATTTCTATCACTATACTATATACATTGCGATTTAACACTTAATCTTTCATTTTATAAGTTCTTCTTTATAATTCAATAAGTCGAATACTAATACAGTAAACCGAATGCTAATACAGCGAACCGAATGCCAATTCAGCAAACCAAATGCCAATTTAGTAAACTGAATGCTAATTCAGCAAAATGAATGCTAATACAGCAAACCGAATGCTAACCATTTTCCCTTTTCAACATACTATATACTTAATGTAGAAACTCAAAATTTTACGTTCCTGTTACTAACATTGCAGGAGGGCAAAATTGTCTTTCAGAGATAACCCTAGAGGACAAAACAGTTCCAATTCTAGAGACAACCTCGAAATTATCAGTTTTCCATCTCGGAGATAACCCCAAGATATTCGGTTTCAGTCCCGGAGACAACCCCGGGAGTTTTAGTTTCAACCTCGGAGATAACCATGAGGAATACAAATCCGGAGATAACACCGGAGAAGGCTTTACCATCTCGGAGATAACCCCGAGATATTCAGTTTCAGACCCGGAGACAACCCCAAGAGTTTTAGTTTCAATCTCAGAGACAACCCCAAGGAATGTAGTTGCAATTCCGGAGATAACCCCAGAGATGATGGTTTTAACCCTTGCAGTCGGCTTCAACCTCGGAGATAACCTTGAGGCACTCAGTCCCAAACCTGGAGATAGCCTCGAGAGGTCAGGCACACCTCAGAGATAACCCTGAGGACATCCAGTACTCACAACAGCCCAATCTCAAAGATAACCCTGAGTAACTATTGCTACATCAGCTCAAACCGGAGATAACCCCAGTGAGGGACAAAATCATCATTTTGCCATCTTGATTCCACATTTTGCGTCATCTCAACAAATTTCAACATACATTCTACACAACAATGTCCAACAAGAACCATAGCTCCAATCCCGAGTGACAACTTCACAAAGACAGCACACCGGATAGAATTTGAAGCCTGAAGACCTGGGCATGGTCCCATCTTCCCGACTTTGTAAACCTCTAATCCCATGTCATTTGTGTAGCTCTCGATAATAGCACTCTAAAAAAGGTCTTATACACCTCAATCGGAGGCCCAAATTGAAGTTCTAATAGTTCGAGTGGACAACACGTTGCATGCGTGCATGTACTTGAGGCAGCTAGACTTCATGAGCCAGGGCACCCCGGCTACTCATGATACACACATGCTGCTCCCCATCTATAAATAGAGGGCTTGGGGTGGCCATTTTGCATAGAGAAAAGGTGAGGAAGCCTTGTCCAGTTTTCTTTGTGCACACTATAAACTAAGTGCTTTCTCATTTTAAACACTTGTGAGCTCGTGCTTTGCTATATTTTTACCAGTGGAAACCGAGTTTTCATTCAATTAAAGCCATTTGAATTCTTCTTGGTAGCCCACTGTAAGACTTCTTACATTTCTTAAAGTCTTTCTCCACTTTTTGCACACACAGTTATTCACATTGAGAGTTGTGTTGCGTGTGTATGCCCAGACTTCGGTCCATGGCTTTTTATTTCTTTCTTTTTGTATATATATGTATATATATATGGACTAACATCATCGAGTTATGCCTTGATTGAGCCTAGATTTCTATCCGGAGCGTTTATTGCTTTTATATATATACTTATATATAAGCTGTTGTCGAACTCTAATCGATGAGCCTGAATTTTATATCCGGTGCATTTACTACTTCTATATATATATATATATATATATATATATATATATATATATATTTTAGATCAGAACACAGAGTTTACTTATGGCCTTTTACTACTTTATTTACATTTAGTCCCGCCTGGAGTTTACTTCGTGGCAGTTAACCGTCTTTATATATATATATTTATAACTTTTATATATTTACATTTTCAATCCCCCATGGAATTTACTTCGTGGTGGTTGATCGTTCATATATATATATTTACAGCTTATATATATATATATAACTGCTTATAACTTTCATATAAACTGTGGGATCATGTGAGCCTAGGAATCATATGATCATAAATTTAGTCTCCTGAATCTAGATTCAATTCCGTGATGGACAATTTTTTAGCTGTAACCAACTTGTAAATTATTCACGGTGTTTGAATTTCCTTAGATGGCTCTCATGCCCACAAGGAGTTCGGTACTGCTTTGTACATTATTTTCTCGAAGATGTTTCACATCTCAAAAATAAAAACAATCAAGCCGAACACATAATAAAATGGCAGTATCAAAGGCCTCAATTACTATTGAGTATAAGGGTTTGAAAAACCTCTTTTACTAAACATCACTGCTATATATTGTTAAAATTGAACTTTTATACAAAATTCAAACCATTTGTATATAGGTGCAAATGAGGCATAACACTACTTCCAGATAATTGCACATTGACCCACACACACACACATTCATATAACAGTTTAAATTGAAAAGTGGCGGTCACCGTGGTAACACGGATGTCGGGGGATGCCTAACACCATCCCTTCGCATAATCAAGCCCCTGGACCTTAACGAATCTCGATTTCACAGACCTTTTAAGCAGTGTTACATCACTTGGTCAATGTGCAAATCTTTTCTCGGTTGAGTTGGTGCAACCAATTAAAAATACCAACTGACGACTCTTACAGTCCAATTGTCGACATATACATGTCGGACCTTTTCACAACTTATTTTTTCAAACAAATCTCACCTAACATGAGAACACCAAAAGACAAGAACAGAAAGGGACAAATAAAAATCCCGATATCGACTCTTAATATAGCATATTGAATGTCCAATCATACTATATTCTTAAAATAACTTAACTTCTTTTTATTATTCATTTTAAACTTTCATTTAATATTATTAATTATTTAATAATATTTTATTCATTCACAAGTATTATTAATCATTTAATAATATCTTACTCACCTCATAATATTATTAATCATTTAATAATATCTTACTCATCTCATAATATTATTAATCATTTAATAATATTTTAATCCTTAATTAATATTATTAATCATTTAATTATAAGGTTTTGTGAAAATCAAAGTAGCAATCAAATCGCAAAATTAGCGGAAGCAAACTAAAATCAAAATTTAAAAATTTTCACAAACCAATTACCTGTATCATCCTTTATGCATATTATTAATTAAAACGAAGAACAATAAGTTATGGAATCATACCATTGTAGATACGAGCTTCCACAGGTACAAGTTCAACTCCTCCTTCTCCTCGATCTCCTTGAATCTCCGGGTTAGATTCCTTCCTTTAATCAATGTTAGCCACCCAAGTGTATGACCTCTAGAGGTGATCCACCAAGGAAGAAGAATTTTCAAGAAGAATGGTGTATTGGCTCAAACCCTAGTTCTTCCTATCTCTACAGAAAAACGGGGCGCACTCTCTAACTACTGGAATCACGTATATTTGATATTTGATATAAGACTCCTCTTATAAAAATATCAGGTAACCCTATTTAATATAATAAGGTATTATTTATTTAATTAAACTCCTTTAATTAAATAGGCTCCCTAATCTAATTAGGGATAATTAATTAAACTATTTTAATTAATTTACCTCCTAATCTTATTAGGAATAGATGAGAGTACTTATATTAAATTAATTCCTAAACTCTTTTAGAAATTAAAATTAATAATAATTGTAATAATATTAATAAGACACATTTTATTAATTTATATTTAATATTTCTAAAATATTAAATAATAAATATTAAGATATTTAATTTACTCTATCACCTAGATTAAATTAAATATACTTAACATATTATTACGATTATACCATTAACTTCTTAAATAATTATTCTTCCTTTTATGGTGTGACCCTTTAGGTTCTCCATATTAAACCCATTGTGAATAAATAAATTAGAACAATTCTAATCTTATTTAAATAAATAAATTAAACTATTAATTTATTTAAATAAATAATATTTATTATACAATAGGAATAAGCCTTCCTAGCAATCAATGACTTTCCAAATAATATAGATTTCAACATTAATTATAAAAGAACCTTTGAGTAAATAGTTACCATATATCATAAAAGAACATTTGAGTAAATAGTTATACAGTGTCACATCACTAGGTCTATGTGCAAACTATTTCTCGGTTGAGTTGGTGCAACCATTTAAAAATACCAACTGGCGACTCTTACAGTCAAATCGTCAACATATACATGTCGGACCTTTTTAAACTTTTTTTTAAACAAATCTTAACTAACATGAGAACACCAAGAAACAAGAACAGAAAGGGGAAAATAAAAATTCTGACGTCGACAGGTGGCGACTTTGCTTGGGACACCAGTAAGAGGGCTTAAGCCACTATTTCAAAACATTTTATATGCTTGTGTGTGGATGATGCATTTACATTTGAATGAATGTGTACTAATGCATTTACTTACTGCACTTAGTGCTTCACACCATATCTTCCTATGATATTATTGCTTCGCACATGTTATCATTTCCATACGGTGAGACACGTTGTATGTGAATGTATATTGTGTGGTCCCTCCACCAGGAGGCTATCCTGTCTGTGTTTGATTACAGGACTCGTAGGGATACTAATTCCAATGAGGCTCAGGAACGACACCAACTAGATTTACTCCAATTGAAAGACCAGATTAACTTCCTGTTAAATAAATTGCGACTATCTGGGAACCTTCATGCCAAAAAACTACGAGAGTAATCTAAGATAGGTCAGCCTCTGATAAACCAAACGCGGAGGGAAGTCTCTTCATACTTTCCATTTTTAATTACTTGTAATCTTAATTACTTGTAATTTTATTCCATGTCAATCTCAATGTAATGGGAAATATGAAAGAATATGTGTACATGCATATTAAAACCTTACATGCTATCTGGTCAAACAACTAACACCTGTTTTGCAGGATAATACTCCTAAAATGGATACATCGCATAACATGTAACATTTATACCTTCCCTAAGACTAAACTACGTAAGTCTTTTTGTAGGGGAAGCAATTGGTTCTGTGACCTGTGCAAAATCCAAAAAAGAAAAAAGCCTACAGCCAATCATGGCTTCATCTGGCCAGTTTAATCCTACCCCTGCCTCCCGTGAGGAGTTTGATGGATTAAGTAACCAAACTACAGAGTTGGCTGTTCTGCTCAAAGAATTACATCAGTTTACTTAGGGTCTGCGAATACCCATACATACAGAATCCTCTACACATGGAGGAACCCAGGGTCCGAATAAAGAAACTCCAGCACCTGAGTCTCAGGTGGACAAAACCAACAAAATCAGAACGGAGACAATTAGAAGAGACCATTCGGTCTATCAAAGGGATTGGAGCACATGGGAATGTTTCATATGTTGACATGTGTATCTTTTCTAGGGTTCATTATCCAGAAAAATTCAAGACTCCTGACTTTGAAAAGTATGATATGTTAGGGGATCCTTACACACATTTAAAGGTGTTCATTGGAGAACTCAGATCTTATGCTGAAGATGAAAAGCTTAGAATGCAGCTGTTTCAGAAAAGTCAAACTGGAGAAGCCAAGTCATGGTATACCAGAATAGACAACTCTAAGATTCATAGCTGGGAGGAGCTAGCTCATGCCTTCCTCAGTCAATACAGTTTCCAATCTCAGATGGCTCCAGACCGGTACCAAATTACCAAAGTCAAGAAACAAGCCAATGAGTCTTTTAGAGAGTATGCTCAAATGTGGAGGCGCCTTACTACTCAAGTTATTCCCTCCATGACTGAGTCAGAAATGGTGATGACCTTCATAGACATACAAGAAGCTCCCTTCTATGAGAGAGTCTTAGCTGGCATAGGCAAACTATTCTCTGAAATGATCAAACACAGAGAAATGGTTGAGATGGGATTGAAGTCAGGAAAGATTTAAGGCCTTGCCGCTTTAAAAGCTATTGCTGAGCACATCCAGTCTGGAAGTTATGGAAACAACCCCCGAAGGGTCCATAAGAAGAAAGAGGAGGATGTTTCCTTGATACTACAAGGACAAAAAGGCAGTCAGAACATGCCTGTCCAGAGGAGAAATTACTCCCCCTTTCAAGCACAATCTTCAAACCTTCCATTGCCAAAAAGTGGAAAAGTCAGACGCACTCGAGTGTTCACACTGTTAGTTTCCAATGTAGGCACATAATAGATCTAGAAGGGGGGTTGAATAGATCCTTTTTAATTTTAAATGCTTTTCTCTTTTATTCTGTATTGCTAATGAATTAGAATATAACAAATATAAGAATCTTTTCAAGCACAGCGGAATAAGTAAAAGATACCTTTCATTGATATGTTCATAATCATACATACATTGTTCTTAGAGTTAGTTAAGTGGTAAGCAGTTAATACATACATATCAGTTATAGTAGTTAGGTACATAATGTAAATGACAGAATGTAAAAGACACAAGGGATTTTAAGTGGTTCAGAGACTCAAGCTCCTAATCCACTTTTTTGTTTTAACTCGTAGGATTTCCAATAAGGAAGGGCAACACCTTGAATCACTAAGATTCCTTCAAGGCCATCAGCCTTATAACTTTAGTTCACTAAGAACTATTCAAGCCCAACAGGCTTGGAACTTCATTTAGTCCCTCTGAACAAAGACCCCTCAGGCCCTGGCTTCTTATTGTTGTTGGTGTTGTTGTTGTTGGTGGCTTGCTGCTTAGATGTCTTTAAGCTTGAACATCTTTTGAACTTAGTAGCTTGGCTTGGTCCTCTTGTATTTTTCTTCGAGTTTGGACCACATCTTTTTTGGTGCAGTTGATCTTCACTCTTTTATGCTCATCTTCATCTGATGTCTGCTGTGCACCATCACCATTTGGGTTTGCTAAGTGTTTGAGTTTTTGGTAGACTTCGTCTGGCACTTAGCATTCCCTGAACCCTTATTGAATGGTTTGCAGACATGGTTTTGCATCTTTTCTGTGTTAGCTTTTGGTTCATATTGATTTGTAGAGTGGCTTTCTTTATCTTCTTTGTACGCTGCCACTTTTTTGAATGTTATCTTCTTGGCCTTCTTGGCTCTCTGCTTAGCTGCCATCTTCAGTGACATTCTCATCTTTATTGTGTGAAGCTTTTAGTCTATTTGATTCCTTCTTCAAAGCTATTTCACGTCCACCTATGTAGTCTCACTGTCATTAAGACTGGTTCTGTTTAGCTTTGGTGGAACTCGTAGAGTCAACACTATAGCATTCTAACAACTCAACAATCCTTCAGCTTTGCAACGACATCAACTCTTGATCCTTGAGTCTCTGGCTTATTTATTCTCCTTCCCAATCTTCTTGTTGGGATATAGCCGTTAAAAGTTATTTGAATTGCTTTGCAGATCTCGAGTTATTTGGTGCAGACTACAGATGTGACATAACATCCCCCTTTTCATCTTTCTGACACTGCAGTCTACTGTTTCACCTACCCCATCAGAGATGTCACTTTCATGCCTCGGGCAGGTAGTCTTCTTTATTTCTTATTTCTGACTTCTCGATTAGAACGTCAGGATCTGTCCTTTTGCATCGATGCTCTCAACTAACAATGTTCGGATATCAGTCTTTAGATTGAACAGTTGCCAATGCTTCAATCTTTAGATGACCGAACTCTACGATTCTGATGCAGATGTTCTTGGACCTGATCGTAGTGTCTTTTTGACTGTTGCTCATTGACTGGTTGAGACAACACTACGATCTTGAAGAGTGTTCATTGGATCTTGAAGAGTGTTCATTGGATCTTCAATGTAGAACACTTCTTCCTTTATTTGTGCAGTGCTTTAACACTTTTGTTTATCTTCAACTGTTCTTAGGAACTGATAGCTTAACTCCTTGTTCTGGTCTCTTCTGAATAACAAGACACCTCAGATTTATGGCATACCCAGCTCGTTTTCTCCTTGTGATCTCCTGTTCACTTATCATCAATGGACTGACCCATGCTTAATCACTTGAGTCTTGTTCTTGGTCGCGGCCAAGATTTATATGTAAACTATATCGCCCCTTCTTTGTTTGGCAAACATTATGATCCTGGTTGACCTCAAGATTGTTGACTTCTATTCATTCGATAGCTACTGTACTTGCTGACTTTTCCTTAGCCAGTCACTGTTACCGAAGTCTTCTTTTGATCTACTTGTAGAAGACTTCATCTTTAATGGCTTTACAACTCAATCTAGATGTTGATTGGGTTGGTGCTTAGATATTCTGTTAGTTTGCTAGCCATTCTTCGAGTGCTCTCTGGTTTCCTTTAAGGTGAAATGTGTCTTTACAGCTCAGACCAGAGGCTTCATCCTTTAGATCTTATGGGAGTGCTCATTTATTGAGAATCGTGTTTACTCTACGATTCTTCCTTGGCGTTGTGAGCACTTTTGTTGAGGTCTTAGTTCTGCACTCTACAATTTTGCTTGGATTCTACAGACACTACAACTCCGAGATCAGATCTTGACACTCTACGATTTTTGCCTTTAAGCTTACTGTCTACATTTGATCTGGCTCGACTACGATCTCTATTTCTCATTTGATCAGTAGACTCTACGACTCTGAGTGTGGTCTATAATTCTTGACTTGGCTTTGGCAGATGCTCGCTCAGCTCTTAGACAGACTGTCTCTACGATTCTGAACATGAATTTCTCAGTAGACTATGGCTCCGAGGAAGTTCTTCTCGACACACTACGATCCTTCCTCATTTCTCCTAGAAGTCTATGAACTCTGAGATCTACTATCTTGCAGACTATGATTCTGCCTTAATAGCTCTCGAGTTTTCCTCGACTCTCCTGGCACACTACGATTTCTGGTATAGTGCTCAACGATCAGACAAGCTTATCTATTACATTATAGGATCAACCTAACAAGCTTGATCTTTCTATATTTATAGTCCTTGTACATCATTTCTTTTTAAGGACTTTACAAAGCTGTTTTGCTTATATAGGACCAACCTAACACATTTGATCAATTCATTCTAAATCCTTGTACATATATTCCTATTATCTATCAAAGGACTTTATAACTTTTCTTAATGCAAGCATACTTGCATATTCATTCATTTATATCATAATCAAATCATATATAAATAGGAATATCATTCACATGCTTATTCCTAACACACACCCTTAGGGGACTCACTCGAGAGCATTCTCAATCTTCTGACAACTCAGAAGAAAATTACCCATCTTCTTCCACCAGCCAACCCAAATGGGAAGGGTTATAATGCTAATAGGAAATGTGCTTATCATGCTGGAGCTCCAGGACATGATATTCAGGATTGCTGGGCCTTGAATCATAAGATCCAGGATTTGATTGATAATGGTGAGATTGTGGTGACTAAACCCGACCAACCTCATGTGCAAAACAACCCTTTTCCTCAACATAAAGAAGAGGAGGTTAATATGATTAATTGGAGCAGTGGACAGAGTTCCAATTATGGTGGTGAATCCTCCCAAACCAGCAAGGATAGTGCTGATAAATGGGATTATGCACAGTTCCAGATTATGATGGAACGAAAGATGAAAGCTCTTTGCACACAAGTCAGCCAATTGGCAGAACTGGTGATCCATCAACACCAAGTCACATGACAATTAGTTAGCCAGGAACATACTAGTCTCCTTCCTCTTGTTATAAATACTACACCATTGACTCCAGAAAGTGAAACACTGGAGGATAAAATTACAAAAATGAGCAAGTGCCAAAGCCCGTCGGGATTTTGCCAATAAGAGGGAATTTACCTGTCTGGGCCAATCGATGGAGGAGATATTTCAGATGCTAATTAATGAAGGAAGAATCACGGCTCTGCTTCCTCCAATTAATCCCCGTTCAAGGAAATTCAATTCCAATGGAGTATGTTAGTATCACTTCCATTCTCGCGGTCACAACACATAAGAATGTTGGGCACTCTTCTATCTTATTTAGAACTTAATTGACAGCGGTGTCTTGCAGTTGGCAGATAATGACACTGTGTTACTCGAGAGTGGGGAAACATTTCCTATAAAATGGAAGGAAGGCGTAGCAGTTATATCCGTTGAGGATGATTTGGCTGCTAGACCACTCATAATACAAGCAATTCAACTCAGAGGTATTGATAATCCTTTGAAAGTGGCTGCACCAAAGCCAATTATCTTGCCATACAGACCACAGTATCCTATTGTCAGCCTATAAAAACTTCCATGGAATTATGGAGAGGCTGAAGGATCCACATCCTATATAACTGCTACAGTGTTGAAGGAGAATCCATTGTATCTTCCCTAACGGGTGATGAAGCCTACCATCAAATTAAAGGGGAAAGTTCCCATGGAGAAAATTGAAGAGTTCCTCCGTACTATGGGCCATAATGAAGCCAATATGGTTTTAAGCCTGAGAGAAGCTCCACACCATATTTCAATACTGGACTTGGTTTTCTCTTCCGAAGACCACATGAAGGTCTTGTTAAGGGTTTTGGAAGAAGCCCACTTGCTAAAATCAGTGGATGTTAAAAAGTTCTAACATTTGGTTGATCACTTTTTTAATAACAATGTGATATCTTTCACTGATGACAACATACCTCCCGAAGGGACTGTTCATCGCAAACCGTTGCACATAGCAGTTCTGTCCTCCGGATACATGGTGGGAGGAGTTTTGATAGATAGAAGATCATCTTTGAACATATGCCCTTATGCAACCTTGGAGAAGATGAACATCAATCTCAATACGATCCGAAGCAGCCATATGGTTATTAAAGTTTTTGATGTGTAAGACCCTAACTTTTATAAATAAAGATTAATTTTTTGTCGAAATATATTTTTGAATATTATGGTGTGAATTTGATATAATGTTATAGTTGTGGGTAATATTTTTAAATTTTGCAAAGTCAGCAAGTTGTTATATTATATTCGATTGGTTAGGGAATATTCATTTTAATAGGGAATATTCATACGACGACACAATCATTGGTGGACCCCATAACGAAATTATTGTCGGAGTTAGAAAACGACAGAAATATCTTTTTATAAAAATAATGGCGAAAGTTTTACCATTAACTGTTGGAATACCTGGTGGTAAAAGTACAGTAATACGCGTGGTTGTATAGTAGCACACAGTATTGATTATTGATGCTTACGTGAGAAGTCACTCAGTTTTACTCAATTATTGCTACAGTAATTGCTGCATAGTATCTCACGTTATTTGATTCAATTATTGTCATAATATTTTATATTATTAAATCAATAATTGGGATGACAAGTTATTCATATTATTATCTGCATAATTAACAATGTCTAGAAAGTTCTGTCAAGGAAAGGGATTTGGTCACCTAATTGCGCGCCAATAGGGAAAAATCCTTATCAGAAAGCCCCCTCTTTCTTGGGAACGATCTGGTTGTTAATATTGCGAGTTATAATAATGATGAATAAATATTGTTAAAAATATTGAGGGGATTTTTATGAAGTATGTGTTGTAAATTTACTTATTTTATAGACCCTCACTTACCAATTTTTCAAAACTGTCAGTAGAAAATTTTCTCAGTTTTGTGTTATTACTTATATATATATATATATGTATGTATATATATGTATATAATATAAGTGTGTGTGTGCGTGTGATGTTATGTATGTGAATATATATACATATACATATATATATATATATATATATATATTATAATAAGTTTTGTTTTTTTATGAAAAAATAGAATATATTATATTTTAATTGCATAGTATTTTACTATACAGTGCACAGTAAAAAACTTGTGAATTTAGTTCTATTGCACGTGATTTAAATCTGGAATTTACGCCTTTGTGCATCCGTGATTATTTCTAAATAGTATCCTTCCATTTTCCTATAAATAGGATGCTTAGTTAGAATTGAAAATCACACTAGAATCAGAGAATTTTTCTTCTATAATTTTGAGCGTATTTCTTTCGAGTTTTAGGAAGTTGTGAGTGTAGAAAACAGGTCTAGTTTTCTTCAAGAATATCCCTGCCCTACCAGTCGGAATACTCTTCTTTTTAAGGTAAGAGATATTATTTTTGTTCAGTATTCGTATGGAATAATATTTTCTTCCATACTCTGTAGTATGTAAGTAATATTATTTCGTTTCAGATTCAGAATTCTAAACTCACTTTGTTAAGTTTTGGCTTCTATACTCCATGAAATTAGTAGAATATCCTTGATATTTGCACTTTATCCAGTATCTTTTCATGAAAATATTATTCTGAGCATTCTTGATAAGTTTTTGTAATGACCCCAAAATTCATACAATTTAATTCTCGACTTCGGTCGTTAATAATACATTCAACCTCTAATTTTACATCATTAAACTATAATACAACCATTGAAATTTGTAGAATAATTAAAATTTTCTATATAAACTATCCTCGTTCCCAAAACCTTCAACCTTTACATCTAAATATCTCAAAATCATTTTAATACTACAATAGTTTACATCACAAAATGATATTATAATTCAACATTAATACATTATTCGGAACCTTAAACATGGTTCAAATAATAATAACACAACAAAAGTGTATAATTTCTTCAAGTATCAAATCTGATTCATATCTTTAAAGTAGCACATACTTTACCTTAAATCTTTAACCTGCAAAAGTGGTTATTTGCAAGGTTGAGCTCGACAGCCCAACAAAATCTAACAGTTTTAATGCATCACATAGCACATAATAACATGCTCAACATATAAAATACATGCTACAATTCATTTAACAAGTATAAAAATTGAGTCCTTACTCAATCATCATGCTTTAATCAATCAACATAGTCATACATTGACTTTAACATTTCATACTTTCAACATATATATATATATATATATATATATATATATATATATATAACACATCATGCTCTTTGCAATAAAGATTTAAAACAGTTAATCATCAAGTTCACATAACAAATAGGAACTGAAAGACTTGCCTTGATCGTTGTTTACCAATAACATTTTAACAGCTTACGGTTATCTGTACTGCACGTGTTCTACACAATTATATAATCATTCACATCAACTATTAGTCACATAGCAACGCATAGTAGTTTTAATGTAAACTTTAATCTACATCCTATAACCCTTCCTATTAATCAATACACAATGTTCAATTTGATTGTGTTAATTTTAGACTTATAACTCACTATATTTCATATTCGAAGTTCATTCAAGTGTTTAAGTCTTGCTAGGACTACTTATTGATTTTATATTAAATCCATTCCATATCTTATAATATTCATTTCAATTGAATTGAAACACTTTTTAAGTTTATTTACACTTAGCACGGCGTTTCGACATTCATTCGTCACACGCCCGATTCGTCTCTTATGTGTGTGCTTAGTATGCTTATACAACTTATCTAATACATCATTTATTAATGTTAAACATAATTATATTTACTAATATTCAAGTTTTATAACTTAGAACAACATATTTTATCGTCAGGAGCACTACATTTGCATATGTGCATTCTCGACGCCCTTCTATTGCCTCCTAATACATATCATTCCCATAAATGACCATTTTGACCCCTAATTCTGACCTCAAATTGAAAAACTTAAAGAATGAAAGTTATAGGTCTATTCGTCGTCGTTCCGGATCATCTTGAATCACCTCAATCGGAGTTCATATGAAAATGTTATAACCATTTTACTACAGGAGGTTAAAACTGTCCGACCCAAACCACTTTTCTAGCGTTGGGGCGCGAATTCTAGCGCTGGGGCAAGAATTTCAACTTTGGGGCGCAAACTTCAGTGCTGGGGTGCGAAGTTTTGGGCTATTTTTTGGCCCTGAGGCGCGAAATTCAGAGCTGGGGCGCGAAACTTGGCGCTGAGGCTCTGAATTACAGAACACCCCAAAACAAAACATAGAACAAAGCTATGTCTTAATTTTAATACCAATAAACATGTATAACTTATGCAAATTACACATAAACTTCACCAAGCATATAAATACTAAATTAACACAACTTAAACCTTAATTCTAGAAAAATTACATACTGGAATAGAATATTTTAAAACCAAAGATTCCATTTTTGATATTTCTTGACACAGTGAACACTGTAATCATAATGATACACCAATTTGATTCTTTTGAACTAAGTTCTCTTTATTTCATACCCAATTAACAATTCACAGTTCAATTTTACAATTGAAAGATACAATTCAAATACAAATTTTGGTATCCTACAAAACCCGTTCATACATGTGTTCACTATAAAACCAATTTCTTTTCTTGTAGACTTAATTTAGCATACAATCTTATCTATATGTTAAGCATACACTCATATATATGCTAGTATAACAATTATAATTACCAATACACATAATTTCCTAACCAATTATAAAAACATGGTTTTACAGAAAGTTTGTAAATAACTTTATATTACAGTCAAATTCAGAAACACTGAGACTTAGAAATTATAGCGTAAAACCTATATATTAAGGTTGTGTAACATACCTTTTGTTGCTTAAGAAATCCTTGATAATCACTGAGAATCACTTGACGAACTCAGAACTTTTTCTCTTGATTCTCTTTCAGGCTCTCTCAAACTCTCTCAAAATTTCTCTGAACTTCTTTTCTTTCTTCTTAGGCTCAGTCTTAGCCACACACAATTGACGTAAAATAAAGCTAACGTACTATTTTCAAACGTTTTAAAAACTGACCTTATAATTAATATACTAATAAGTTGTCAGTTACTAAAAATAATATATATATATATATTATTTATATTTTATTTATTTAATTTATTATAATTTAAAATTCAAAATAAAACCAAAAGCCATAAGGCTCCGTTTGACAGAACTCTTTAAAAAATAAAGACTTAATATATTTAAGTCTTGTTTGGCAAAACTAAATTAAACTCCTTTAATTTATTTTAATAACTCCTTTATAATATAGTTATTTATCACACTTTATTTAATTAAGTTTTCATACTTAATTTAATTAATTCTAATAACAATTTATTGAATAAATCATATAATCATTATAAACTCTCTAACTTAATTATTAAATTAAATTAGAATATTATCTCAAAACAATTAATTTCCTTAACCCATTAATTATTTATTAAACAAATAATTAACCAAACCAAATCAAATCAAATCAAATTAATCAAATATTTATTCAACAATAAACACATCTATTAAATATTTATATAATTTAATAAATATTTATAATTATAATTAATATTCTGGATTGTTACATTAATCACATCGCAATAAGAATTTCAATTATTAAATTCTTATTTTAATAATTTATGAAAAATTCGGGTTGTCACGGTTTTAACCTTTTCATGCAAGAGTACTATTCATAAGGTACTATTCCCAAAGTACTATTCATGGGGTACTATTCACTCAATTACTATTCACCTGGGGTACTATTTATGACAAAAATTGATTTCTTTTCGGTCCAAATCATTTTTGATATATTATTATTCTTGAATTTTACTCCACAAAGCAGTATCATGTTGACAATTTAGACATTATTGAATTCTGGATAAATTAAATTATAAATCTTTAAAAATTTATCATTTTCTCTATTTTAATTAAATTCTTATATCATTATCATCATCTTCATACTTATATTGTGATGAAAGTCATATTTGGCTTACGTGCATAGATGGGCTGTTGATTGGTATGATTATGACCAGTGATTATTCGGTATAATCATGACCGTAATGTTACAAATGATGTGGTAAAAGTCCTCATTGACCCATAGTGCATTAATGGTAAGTTGTTGGCATGATCATGATCATTGATGAAAACACGAATATCCCTTGCCCGTAGTGCATAAATAATTCGTGGTCGTGATACTAATGAATATCCTTGGCCCATAGTGCATGGATAATTCAGTGATGTGGATTATTTATTAAGCTGAGTCTCAACGATAAAATTGATGATAAACTTTTTAAATCATAGAAGATAGTAGATATCATGCTCTACTTGACTCTTCTAATGGATTACTTGTTCCGCTATAGTTAAACTTAATATTTATTATATTTTATCAGTTTAAAACTATTGAAGGCTAACGATAATTTATTCTGCATTATCTTAGTCATAATATTTCTTACTGGGCTAGTTGAGCTTACCCTTTTGCTTTCATTGTTCTCTTCAGAAAATGAAAATGTAGCCGGGACTAGTCGGGGAATGGAGTGATGGTCCGAGATGGTTGTTTTAGTAGTCCTCACTATTTAGTGTGATAATAAATATAATGAGGATTGAATTTGAGTTTGGATATTGTCTAGAAGACAATATTCCTGTTAAAACTCTCAGCTATATTTTGTCGTATTTTACACGACAGTTGTATACTTATGTTTGTATTTAAATTCTGTACCATGTATTTGGCGACTTAAGATGGATGATGTATACCTATTTTGGGGGTGTCACAGTTAGTATCAAAGCTTAGGGATACGATCCCTGGCTAGGATGTGAGACTAGAACTAGGGGTGTGAGACGGGAAAATCCTTTTCTAGTATGACCTACCTAAGCTTATTTGTTATTGGTCGGTCACAATATAGGGATAATTTGTGGCATGTCAATTAACCCTTATTTTGTGGCAGTGTTTAAAAATGGCATCTGAAAATGTTGAGATCAGCAATGAAGCACATGAGACCATTGAGTCACCAACGATCAATACCCAGGATAATGTACAACAGGAAGACAATAATCCTCAGGTAAATAACACACCGATCAAATGATGAATGATGGGATGTTCAGAGGTTTTATGCAATTCATGCAACATCAGGCGAGAGCGGCTCTTGTTCAAAATGCAGGTGGAAACATTGGCAACTCACGGATGGTCACCGCTAAGAAATTCAAGGAGCATGGACCATCGAAGTGGGAAAGCCAGAACCACTTAAGGCAGAGGCGTGGATAAAGCAGATCACCAAGATATTCGATGTCTTGGGATGCTCCGAGGAGCAAAAGGTTCCCTTTGCCACCTTCATGTTGTGAGGAGAGGCAGATTACTGGTAGGAATTTGTAAAGCGTACTCAACCTTCCACACTAGGGATGTCTTGGGAGAAGTTCCACGAACTATTCAATGACAAGTACTTTCCCGAAAGTATTCGTCACATGAAGAAGGTAGAGTTCATCAAGCTAGAGCAAAATAATATGATCGTATTGCAATACGAAGCTAAGTTTGCCGAGTTATCCCAGTTTGCGTCCCACTTGGTTGATTATGTGGAGAGAATGGCTTGGATATTTCTAAGAGGTTTGAAACCCGAGATATGTCAATACCTCATTTCTCACAAACTTTGCTTGTATTCAGATGTTGTGAATAGGGCTCAGTTATTGGAGCGTGATAATGAGTCAACCCAACCAAGAGAGAGCAGCAGGCAAAATGATAATACCAGTGGTAGTGTTGGGTAAAATCTATATACGCACAACACGCAAGTATACGTGGTCAACAAGTAATAGAGTGATGAGTAGAGTATCGTTCCCATAGAGACTAATTAGCAAAATACCTTAACTTACAATTACTAATCTTCTATTAACCCTAATTTTATTAAACAAATCAAATTCAATGATTGAAATTACTAAACTAAAATTAAGAATAATTAAACTAAAATAAAACAACCACAAATATCAAAATCTGAATTTTCAAGCAATTAATGGAGAATTAGACTTATGATTTCACCTTAAGCTTCACTTTGGTTTTAACACTTTTATCCCAATTCAATGCACTATCTCAGTTTATTAATCAAGAACACAAACGTAGTACTAACAACCTCTCGATGCATTAATACCATATTAACGTCAATCCACAATTAAGATAGAAATCTGTTAAACACCTTAATCAACTAACGCACTATATCTCTATGTGAATTACAATAAAAGAAGGTTGAAGAACAAGTTCTCTTATCCGATTACATGCGGTGTTAAGTATATCTCTATCTTCACACGAATCAAGTTTAAGCTACTAACAAAATCCTGAACACATGCTATATCAACTAGGTCTAGAATTGAATATCCTCTCTCGATTACATCCAACCCCACGAAGAATTATTGGCCAGACAATTCATAGATTCAAGCATCAATCAATATAGATAAACTGAAGATAATTTATTAAATTGGGAATCAAAGATTACAAAACCATCGATTCACTTAAGGATCCATCACAAGCCTAAAAAGTGAATTAGTTCATAATAAATGAAATAAGCACTGAATAAATCATAGAAATTATTCTTTCAATCACAAATAATAATCTAACACAAAGAATATTAGAAAACACCCTTTACATAGACTACAAATGTAATCGTCTTGAAAAACTCTTCGAAATACTCCTCCACTTTTGCTCTCCAATAAGATGACTTTGATCTTCGTAAGCTTCTTAATTTCCCTTATTGTATTTCTAAAGAGTAATATATATCAAGTCTAATACTCTAGCTACATCACCTAACAAATAGAGTTATAAACTCATTAAAACAACTGAAATTCGAGTCCAGTAGGAAGTTTAAATGCAACAAGACACAGTTCGATTTTCTGACCCCACCCCCTGAAGGTGGTATACAGATGCAAAAGCCCTTGATGGGTGTAAGTTACATCTTGGTCGAGAGCTGACCCCCCGCCCCGATGGGGGTGTGTAAGTGAAAAACGCCCCCCCCGACGGGCTCTTGCTCTGCTAGTTGACTGGGTAGACCCCCACCCCGGCGGGCATTCCTCCTGTTATCTGACTTGCTTGCTGCAACACTGAGTTATTTCTATGGCTCCAACTTAACTGCAAATGCACCAAATATCACGAACAATCTATGAATCACCGCAACCACCAACCTACACATAAAATAACAAAAACTAAGTAAAAATGTACTTGTTTACAAAAACATAACAAAGAATACGCATGATTTAGACATGAAATTGCGTATATAAAATACACTTATCAAAATCCCCCAAACTTAAACTGTGCTAATCCTCGAGCACAAGACACTACATGCAATGCAATGATATGAATACGACCCACACTATATAATATCCAACCCAACAATATCACGGAATCACAATTATCTCAATGGCCTCAACGAAAATAAGCAACTATACAACATCAACCATCAAAACTAATCTACAAATCACGTTTAATCCTCAAATCTTAAGCTATTATCACTGGTATCGCGTGTGTGTGCAACATCCATGATAACTGATATCGATTCAAATTCAATACATAATCAACCTCTTAGAAGGACTCATGCAGCACAAACTCCAAAACTTCAAAAATTAGCTAGTTTCAACTAAAAATCAAGCAATCACATATCACCAGGGTTCACTCGGGGTACTTATGCTCTATTTCCATCCACGGGGGCTTTTTTCTCTTATTTCCTATTTTATTCTCTTTTTTTTAATAAGGAAATATATAGCTTATATACCCCAAAGATCCCCCAAACTTAAGTTTTTGCCTCATTTCAGCCTTAACTAGCCATTTTTGTCATTATATCACTTGCCTAGCATTAACCTTTAGAAATCAATTAAATCTTAGGTTTGAACTTAGTCAATTAACAAAGATGTTCTTAAAACGTGCTATCCTTGTATACCAGTTTCAAGCAACTCAAAATTCGATTCAAATACGATCATTGTGTCACAGTTCTAATATTCAATACTGTACTTGCTACTTATTTTACAATCACATCACAGGCCAAAATAACATGAAACACAACATTAAAGGATTAAAACACACAATAATTACTAACTAAATTTTTATTTTTATTTTTTTTAAACTGAAGATAGATAACAAAATGCATTTATACTCCTTCTACTATGCAATCCTAAGCTACGATAAATGCCCTAAGCTATCATGCAAATACCAAACATAAAATGCAATACAGAAAATAAATGTCATAAACAAAATATGCAGCCTAAACTAAAATGCATGCAACACATGTATTTAAATCCCCCAAACTTAAGATAAAAAATGTCCTCATTGTACGATATAGCAATATAAGTGTGAGGACTTTCCTTTTTGATGCTTAAGTCTGAGGGGGTGGTTGTTGGTCTTCATCTGAGTCACTCGGTGGGAACCTGGGCATTGGACCGGGTGGATTATATGGAATTTGTCCCGCTGGGTGGAAATTCTGGAGAGTTGTGGTCAACGAGGCAAATGAAGTGTGCATAGCCTCAAAAATATGGTCTTGCCTCATTGCCAATCGGCTCATTTTCCTATGAGTTTCCTTGGCATTTTCCGTCATTTGATTTTGGAACATAAGGAATTGAGTTCTGGATAAAGCGTCGGTCCGTGGTACCTGCTCATTCCCTTAATCTCCCATGTCATCATCCTCATCCCCCGAGGCTTCTGTAGGATTCTCTACTTCTTTCGATGATGAAGAAAAAATAAATCCCACGCCACGTGGGTGAGACTTGCCTCCTGCCCACACAGTGTAGCGTGCAATCAGTCGTGAATCAAGGAGTACGAGTGGCAATTGCGTGGGCTCGTCATCAGACCACTGAACTCCGGCTTGGCGACACAACACACATATTAGTGATGGGTGTGGCAAGCCTCTAGAAAAATTTCCCCTTAAGCACCGGCGGATAGAAAAGCAGATGATCACCCCGACGTCTATGATAAAATCTTGCACAATGGCGAATAACAGCAACGCCTTCTCCTTGGTGACGTCAGAAGTATGTTGGGACGGAAGCAATTTGGCACAAAGGAATGCATACTAGATTTTACCATAGAGGCTTAGGTTCTTGCTGGGGAACACCGTGCCTCCCTTTCGGCCTTTCGTCCATGATGTTCCAGGCTTCGTCATTGTCATGATCACTTCATTGAAATCTGGATCAGAAGTGCGGAGATGCTCATATTGGCAGTGGCGTGGCACCCGCAATTGGTAGTACGTATTGATAGCATCCACACTGAATGGGACCAACCGTCCTCGTACATAAGCTTGGAATGGCTCTTTGTCCTCAGCATTCGCATAGAACTCCTTGACTATATTCACTACGGCTGGTTCCGGATCCTCAGTGAATTTCACCCATCCCTTTTGGTAAATTTTTTGCATAAGCTCCCCGTCGTTACCCTCTAGTGTCATGCCCCTTTCCGGTGTAAGAGCTTTGGTGAGCATGTAGTCATACCGGTCAACGGCGGTGGCACTCGCAAACTTTCGACGATCGAAGGTGCAAGTTGGTTGGGATGGGCATGAACTCTCTCCCCGTTGGCGTTTAGATGATGATGAAGCCATATCGCCCTTGTAGCTTGTATAACCCTAACTTTCCCTCAAACCTTGAAATTAGACCTCTCTAGCTCTCAAGTATGCAATTTGTATGTAGAATGTGAAATTTGGTGAAGAAGGTTGGATGAATGGGTGTAGTATTTATTGATGGGGTGGTTAATCTAGTATTGGTGGAGTGAGGAGGTGGGAAGTTGGGGGTAGTAATGGTTTTGGGGAAGTGGGGGAAGTGGGTGGTAGTTATGGAGTAGTGGGTTAATGAAAGAGTGGGGGTGATTGGTTGTAAGAGGGGTGTAACAAAATGTCAAGTCCCTTCATATACCAAGACCCCCGCCCCGGCGGGGGGTTTTATACTAGAATTGCCCCCCCCAGCGGGCATGGCCCCTGTCAGATTCTGTTCCGGACCCCTGCCCCGACGGGGGGTACTATCTAAAAAGGGCCCGCCCCGGTGGGCCTGCGTCCATCCTTTTGGTGTGAAGGACCCCCGCCCCGGCGGGGGGTGTTGTACTAGAGAGGCCCGCCCCGGCGGGCTAGTCCCCTGTCAGATCCTTTGTTTTGCTGCTTTTGTACTCCAATGGTGCTTTTGTTTCTCAGCCTGCATAGTATGACACATGAACTTTCGTTAGTATTGAATGTATGGTATGTTGTGTGGAGTATCACAAGAATTTAATCTTATTCTTCTATCTAATGAATTCCTAAAAATGCGAATGAAAAATACGATAATAAACTGAAAGTTGGGTTGCCTCCCAATGAGCGCTTGATTTTAAGTCTTTCAGCCTGACTACTTCCTGTTCAAGTTATATCTACCAACGTGATGGCGATCACGTCAGTGTTGGTCTCTCTCCGCCTTCAATAATGCTTCAAATGGGTGTCCGCTGACTTTGAAAGTTTTAGAGAGGTTACTGATTGTAAATTTTCAACTCCTCCGTGAGGAAAACTTGCTTGACTGTGAATGGTCCCGACCATCTTGATTTCAGCTTTCTGGGGAACAACCGCATCCTTGAGTTAAACAATAGAACTGATTGGCCCGGTTCGAATGTCCGACGCAGAATTTTCAGATCGTGCCATCGTTTGACTTTTTCCTTGTATATCTTGGCATTCTCATATGCTTGAAGGCAAAATTCATCTAGTTCATTCAACTGCAGTAGTCTCTTTTCCCCTACAGCCTTTTGATCAAAATTTAGCTTTTTCACTGCCCAGTATGCCTTGTGCTGTAATTCCACCAGTAGATGACATGATTTCCCGTACAACAATTGATATGGTGACATCCCGATTGGTGTTTTGTATGCGGTTCGGTAAGCCCATAGAGCATCATCCAATCTCAGTGACCAATCTTTCTGACTCGGATTCACCACTTTCTCAAATAACTTTTTAACTTCTCCGTTTGATACCTCAGCTTGTCCACTGGTTTGCGGGTGATATGCTGTGGCTATCTTGTGGTTTACTCCATATTTGGCCAAAAGAGCAGTAAACGGTTTATTGCAGAAGTGACTACCTTCGTTACTTATAATTGCTCTTGGTGTGCCAAACCTCGTGAATATGTTCTTTTGCAAAAATTTGAGGACTACCTTGGCATCATTCGTTGGTAGAGCTGCGGCTTCAACCCACTTTGACACGTAGTCCACTACGAGGAGAATGTATTGATTTTTCATGGACGATGGAATGGTCCCATGAAATCGATACCCCATACATCAAAAAGTTCCACTTCCAGAATTATTTGTAAGGGCGTCTCATTACGTTTCGAGATGTTTCCCACCCTTTGACACCTATCACATTGTTTAACAAACTGATGGGCGTCTTTGAATAATGTAGGCCAATAGAAATCGCATTGTAGCACTTTTTTCGTTTTTCTCTCTCTTCCATAATGCCCACCATAGGCCGATGAGTGACACTCATGCAGAATATTCTTTACTTCGCTGTATGGGATGCACCGTCGAATCACCTTGTCGGCGCACTGCTTAAATAAATATGGATCATCCCATATGTAACACTTAACATCATGCAGAAATTTCTTTTTCTGCTGCCATGTGAGGTCTGGTGGTAGAATATTGCTTTCAACAAAATTTGCATAGTCGCCATACCATGGAATCTCTGCTGAAATCTCAAATAGCTGCTCATCTGGGAATGATTCATTGATTTTGCATTTGTCATCTTTTTCTTTCCCTTGCTTTTCCAGCCTTGACAAGTGATCGGCAACTTGGTTCTCCGTCCCCTTCCTATCCTTTATTTTTAAATCAAATTCTTGCAGAAGAAGAATCCACCTGATAAGACGTGGTTTTGCATCTCTCTTTTCTATCAGGTACCGAATTGCAGCATGGTCCGTGTAGACTATCACCTCAGTCCCGATTAAATAAGCCCGCAACTTGTCGAATGCATATACCACGTCAAGCAACTCATTCTCTGTGGTTGTATAGTTCATTTGAGTTTCGGTAAGTGTTTTGCTTGCGTAGTATATAGCATGAAACACCTTGTCTCTGCGTTGACCCAAAATTGCCCCAATTACGAAATCGCTTGCATCACACATAAGCTCGAAAGGCATGCTCCAATCCGGTACAACTATCACGGGGGCTGTAGTTAATTTTCTTTTTAATAACTCAAATGCTGTTTTGCAATCATCGTCAAAGTTGAATATAGCCTCTTTCTCTAAAAGACTGCAAAGAGGTTTTACAATTTTTGAGAAATCCTTAATAAACCTCCTGTAGAATCCCGCGTGTCCCAAAAATCTTCTAATACCCTTCACCGAGGTTGGTGGGGGCAGATTTTCAATTGTTTCCAGCTTTTCCTTGTCCACTTCCAGTTCTTGAGCTGATACCTTATGGCCCAAAATTATACCCTCTTCAACCATGAAGTGGCATTTTTCCTAATTCAGAACGAGATTCATTTCCTTGCATCTTTGCAGTACCATTACCAGATTCTTCAAGCAATTATCAAAGCAGTCCCCATATACCAAAAAGTCATCCATGAAGACCTCAATACTTTTCTCCACCAAATCAGAAAAAATTGCCATCATACACCTTTGGAAAGTTGTTGGTGCATTGCATAACCCAAATGACATCCTCCTGAATGCGAATGTGCCGTAGGGGCACGTGAATGTGGTCTTTTCTTGGTCCTCTGGAGCAATGACTATTTGGTTGTAACCCGAATACCCATCCAACAAGCAGTAATACTGATGTCCCGCTAATCTGTCTAACATTTGGTCAATAAAGGGCAGCGGGAAATGGTCTTTTCGGGTTGCTTTGTTCAATTTCCTGTAATCATGCAAACCCGTCAACCCGTCACTGTTCTGGTTGGGATTAACTCATTGTTGTCATTCTGCACCACCGTCATTCCTCCTTTTTTTGGTACACACTGGACTGGACTCACCCATTTACTGTCAGATATCGGATAGATGATGCCGGCATCTAACCATTTCAGAACTTCCTTCTTTACCACTTCCTTCATAATTGGATTGAGTCATCTTTGTTGCTCTACTGTCGGTTTTGCTTCATCTTCCATCAAAATTTTGTGCATACAGAATGAGGGACTGATTCCCTTTATGTCTGCAATTGTCCATCCAATAGCTGACTTGTGTTCCCTAAGTACCCTCAACAACTTTTCTTCCTGCAATTCGTTAAGTGTAGCTGAAATAATAATAGGTAAAGAATTTAAATTACCAAGATAGGCATATCTGAGGTGCTTAGGAAGTGGTTTAAGTTCCAGCTTTGGTGGCTCCATCAATGATGGTTTCAACTTTTCTGCAATTACCTCCTCCGTGTGCAATGGTTCAAATGATGGTCTGAATCTTGGTATCCGTGGCAATGAATCAAGCAACTGTGGGTAATATACCAATTCTGGATCATCGATCTCTTCATCTCCCACCAATATTGTTTCTAACGGATCATTCGCCAAACTTTTGCTCATGTCTTCACTAATGATTTGATCAATTAGATCCATTCGGAAACATTTCTCCTCATCCGTAGGGAACTTCATGGCCTTGAACACATTGAATTTCACTTCTTGATCTTGAACTCTCATCGTAAGTTCTCCCTTTTGAACATCTATAAGAGTCCTCCCTGTAGCCAAAAATGGTCTCCCCAAGATGATTGGTATGTTCTTGTCCTCCTCAAAATCCAGATCGATGAAATCCGCAGGGAATATAAATTTGTCCACTTTCACTAAGATATCTTAAACTATTCCTCTCGGATATGTGGTGACCGACCTATCTCGCCAACCCAGTGAGGAGATGTTCGTAGGCCTTGGATCGGGCAAACCTAACTCTAAGTATACTGAATATCGGTATAAGGTTTACACTGCCCCCAAATCACATAGACATTTAATGAAATGCCTCTCACCGATTGTGCATGGAATCGTAAAACTCCCCGGATCCTTGGGTTTTGGTGGTAATTTACTAACATGTATACCTGCTTTGCACTCCTCTCGTTAATGCCACTTTGTTTCAAAATCTTCCCATTTCTTTTCCTTGTGAAATCCCTTTCATGAATTTCGCGTGCTCGGGCATTTGTTCTAGGGCTTCGCAAATGGTATGTTAATTTGAAGTTTCTTGAAAACTTCCAAAAATCTTAAACTTGCTATCATCTTTTGTTTTCGAACTCTTTGCTGGAATGGTGGGGGAGGGTAAACAACTGGTTTGTTCATTAGGTTGATTTTATCCGTTTGATTCTCTTGCTATTTGACCAATCTGAATTTCGATGTTCTTGATCGCCAATTGGGTGGTAGCCATGAATTTATCCAACTTCTCATCCAGATGTTGCACTGTTAGTTATTGATTCTGAAAACCCGGAGGATATGATTGTCGTGGAGCTTGATTGTGCTGATTGTTGCTCCATGAAAAATTCGGATGATTTTTATTCCCTTGATTATATGTGTTCTGATAGGTGTTTTGAGGAATTACATTTGTAATTGCCAATGAACCGCATACATTTCTTTGGATTAATTGCACATTGTTCCGTTGGGTGTTCTCCTGCGCACAATTCACATACCACTGCTACTTGTGGTGCTGTCTGTGGTTGCTGTGATTGGGCTATTGCCAATTGCTCTATCCTCTTTGACATTGCAGCCATCTGTGCTTGTATCGCTGTTCTATCATCTACTTCTAACACCCCAGCTGCCTTCACCTATGTCATTCTCGCTATGGGCCACTGGTAATTATTAGCAGCCATGGTTTCAATCAAATCGTAGGCTTCTTCGTAATTCTTGGCCATAAATGCTTCGCCCGATGCTGCATCGATACTTGTCCTAAGATTCCCATGTAGTCCATTATAGAAGTTGTTCATTTGCAGCCATTGAGGCAATCCATGATGTGGGCATTTTATGAGTAGTTCTTTATATCTCTCCCATGCCTCATTTAACGACTCCCCATGTTGCTGTTCAAACATTGTAATTTCATTCCTCATCTTTGCGGTTTTTGCCGGTGGGAAGAATTTTGCAAGGAATTTCTGAGCTAGATCCTCCCACGTTGTTATTGAGCCCGATGGTAAGGAATGCAACCAACTCTTCGCCTTATCCCGTAAAGAGAACGGGAACAACCGAAGTCTCACAGCCTCATCTGAAACTCCATTAAACCTAAAAGTATCGCACATTTCCAAAAAACTGACTAAGTGCTCATTCGGATCATCGTTTGCCAATCCCCTAAACTGAACTGAATTTGTATCATTTGAATCATCCCAGGCTTAATCTCAAACATGTTTGCTGCTATTGCTGGTCTCGTTGTACTTGAATGCAGTTCCGTTACTTTGGGTATTGTGAAGTCTCTCAACGCTTTCCTATCTTCGGCCGCCATCACTATTTCATCTTCCTTTTTAGGTATTTCAAATTCTTGCCTTGTTTCTTTTATCCAATTACTCAACCTCTGAAACCTTCTTTCAATGTCGTTGTCAAAAGGCAGCAAGTCTGGATTTTTAGATCGAGTTTGCATAAACTATGTCCCACACCTGAAATAAGAAGCACACAACAAAAATAAAAATGTCTAAGTAAAACTGGATTAATTAAACTGATATTGTAAAAGTATTAAGAATTATACTAATTTATCCCCGGCAATGGCACCAAAAACTTGTTGGGTAAAATCTATATACGCACAACACACAAGTATACGTGGTCAACAAGTAATAGAGTGATGAGTAGAGTATCGTTCCCATAGAGAATTAGCAAAATACCTTAACTTACAATTACCAATCTTCTATTAACCCTAATTTTATTAAACAAATCAAATTCAATGATTGAAATTACTAAACTAAAATTAAGAATAATTAAACTAAAATAAAACAACCACAAATATCAAAATCTGAATTTTCAAGCAATTAATGGAGAATTAGACTTATGATTTCACCTTAAGCTTCACTTTGGTTTTAACACTTTTATCCCAATTCAATGCACTATCTCAGTTTATTAATCAAGAACACAAACGTAGTACTAACCACCTCTCGATGCATTAATACCATATTAACGTCAATCCACAATTATGTAGAAATCCGTTAAACACCTTAATCAACTAACGCACTATATCTCTATGTGAATTACAATTGAAGAAGGTTGAAGAACAAGTTCTCTTATCCGATTACATGCGGTGTTAAGTATATCTCTATCTTCACATGAATTAGGTTTAAGCTACTAACAAAATCCTGAACACATGCTATATCAACTAGGTCTAGAATTGAATATCCTCTCTCGATTACATCCAACCCCACGAAGAATTATTGGCCAGACAATTCATAGATTCAAGCATAAATCAATATAGATAAACTGAAGATAATTTATTAAATTGGGAATCAAAGATTACAAAACCATCGATTCACTTAAGGATCCATCACAAGCCTAAAAAAAGTGAATTAGTTCATAATAAATGAAATAAGCCTTTGAATAAATCATAGAAATCATTCTTTCAATCACAAATAATAATCTAACACAAAGAATATTAGAAAACACCCTTTACGTAGACTACAAATGTAACCGCCTTGAAAAACTCTTGAAATACTCCTCCACTTTTGCTCTCCAATAAAATGACTTTGATCTTACATAAGCTTCTTAATTTCCCTTATTGTGTTTCTAAAGAGTAATATATATCAAGTCTAATACTCCAGCTACATCCCCTAACAAATAGAGTTATAAACTCATTAAAACAACTGAATTTCGAGTCCAATAGGAAGTTTAAATGCAACAGGACAATCCCAGTTTTCACAACCCCTTCCGTGGGGTGTGTAAAATGAAAAATGCCCGTCTGGCTCTGCTCTGCTCCTAGTTAGTTGGGTAGACCCCACCTCGTGAGGTGTTTAGCTGTACATGCCCCCGTGGCATTCCTCCTGTTATCTGACTTGCTTGCTGCAACACTGAGTTATTTCTATGTCTCCAACTTAACTGCAAATGCACCAAATATCACGAACAATCCATGAATCGCAGCAACCACCAACCTACACATAAAACAACAAAAACCAAGTAAAAATGCACTTGTTTACAAAAACATAGCAAAGAATACGCATGATTTAGACATGAAATTACGTATATAAAATACACTTATCAGGTAGCAGTTATCGAAGTGATGACAACAAACGTGGAGGGAATCAACATGCCAGAAATGGTAACCACTTCGGTGGTAATCATGGCCAAGATAATAAAAGTGGACATTTCAAGAAAAGGAGATTCAACAATGATGGAAGGACATCAGCACCAGCAACCGTTGTTAAGGAAGGAGAACGATCAACTATCATATGCTTCAAATGCGGAGGGGAGGGACACATCAGTCCAAATTGCATTCAAGTCCAGCTGAGACGGAGGCACCAAAGGCCGTCCCAGAGAAGTCAAAGTCGGTAGTTCAAGGGAGAGCGTTTGTCGTGACCTTCCAAAAAGCAAGGAACCCAAACGAGGTCACACGGGTAAGATAATCATAAACTCTAACAAAGTCTATACCTTATTTGATACCAATTCTACCCATTCTTTTATTTCTCCTACTTGCGCTCAACGTTTAAATTTAACACCGAAGAAATTAGACTTTGATTTATCTGTTAAAACTCTGTTGGGAGAAACCTATATTACATCCACTATTTATAAATCTTGTTTGATTCAAATCGGCACCCGCACGTTACCTGTCGATCTTATTTCTTTGAAAATACTTGCATTTGACGTGATTCTAGGGATTGATTGGTTAACTACTCATCATGCTAAAATTAATTATTTTTGTAAGGTTATTAGCTTTTATATTCTTAACCAACCTATTATGCGAATTCAAGCGACCAAATCACTAAAGTCAATCATTGTCATATCAAGCCATAAAGCTATTTGTTTATTGAAAAACGGATGTCAATTTTTCTTAGCCCATGTCACAGATTTAAACAAAAATACGTCAGATTTGAATGATATTTCTATTGTTAATAAATTTCCTAACGTACCTTGAAGAACTTCCTAGCCTACCCCCAGAGCATGAAATCAAATTTTGTATTGACCTTGGACCTGGTACAAAACCCATTTCCAAAGCTCCATATCGAATGGCTCCTATTGAACTTCAGGAGTTAAGGACCCAACTACAGGAATTGTTAGACATCGGTTTCATTCATCCTAGTATGTCTCCTTGGGGTGCTCCTGTTCTATTCGTAAAGAAGAAAGATGGGAGTATGCGACTTTGTATTGATTATTGGGAGTTAAATTATGTCACCATCAAAAATAGGTACCCGTTACCTCATATTGATGACCTATTTGACTAGTTGCAAGGAGCCAAATTCTTTTCAAAGATCGATCTTCGTTCTGGATATCATCAGTTAAAGATTAAAACTGATAACATTCCAAAGATTCCTTTCAGAACTCGATACGAACATTATGAATTCCTAGTCATGTCTTTTGGATTGACTAATGCTTCTGCTGCCTTCATGGATATGATGAACCAAGTATTCAAGGAATATTTGGATAATTTTGTGGTTGTCTTTATTGATGACATCCTTATTTACTCCAAAAGCCGTGAAGATCATGAACAACACTTGAGGCTGATACTCCAAAAGCTTCGTGAAAACAAGCTTATGCCAAGTTGAAGAAATGCGAGTTCTGGCTTGAGGAAGTAGCATTCCTTGGGCACATTATGACGTCCCCAAAATAGGTCCAATCCACCCAACCTATTTTGAGTCGCCAAATACATGGTACAGAAACAACTACAACTTCATTATTACAATTGTCGTGCAAAACACGACAACACTTATGCTGTGAGTTTAAATACAAATATTATCTTCTAGACAATATCCACACCCAAATAAAGTCCTCATTATAATTATTGATACACTATTTTACAGAATAGTGAGGACTACTAAAACAACTATCTTGAACCATTACTGCACACCCCGACTAGTTCCCACTATATTCTCGCCTCCTGAGAAGAAAAATGGAACAAAAAGGAAAAGGGTGAGCTCAACTAACCTAGTAAAAAATATTATGACTAAGATAATGCACAAAAAATTATCCTTAGTCTTCAACATGGAAAAATCTGATAGAATACAATAGACAATAAGTTTTAGATCAACAACTGCAGCGGAAACAACAATTCATTAAAAGAGTTAAGTAGAGAATGAAATCTACTATCATCTATGAATTTAAAAGTTCATCATCGATATTTTATCTCTATAACATCAATCAATATACATCTTTAATCAAGTAGTCATCTTTGCACTACGGGCCAAAGATATTCATCAGTCGGTCATGTTCATCTCAACACCTGTTCATCTTTGCACTATGGGCCAAAGATATTCATCAGAAAATCATTCATCTTTGCACTACAGGCCAAAGATATTCAATAATATCATCATTTAGGATTGAGGATGAAGAAAAATATATTTTAAAGAAAACGAATCCAGTGAGACAAAAGAATAAATATTAGGGATTCGTACTTTAAACAATCCAAGTTCAAAAATACTTCATAAATAACCATAGTGGAGTGAAATTCAAGAATGAAGATCAAAACATGGATACAATCAAAGCTAGTATCCATAATAGATATCTTGGACAGAGAAAAAAAAATTTAATTTTTCTGTGAATAGTGTCGTATTTGTGAATAGTGCCGTATACATGAATAGTACTGTACACGTGAATAGTAACTCCGAGACTAAAAGATAGAAATTTCACAAGAAAAATCATCATGCTACGTGAATAGTACTCGTGAATAATAACTCGTGAATAGTAACTCATGAACAGTAATTCATGAATAGTAACCCCGACATGAAAAGATAAGAATTTTACAAGAAAAATCTTACCAATATTCCGGCATAATGATATTGAAAGAAATAATATCATTTTTAAAAAAAATAACATCCCTTACCTCAAAAGAATAGTACTTCTGGCTGAAATATAAGATATAACGCTGAAAGAAACTTGCACCGTATAATAATACTCAAAGTATCAAAATACTCACAAAAATACGCTCGATATTATAGAGAGAGAAAACTTCAGTTTCTGGTGTGATTTTCAATTCTAACCTAAGCACCCTATTTATAGGAAAATGCTTAGAACACCAAAGCAGAAAATTTAATAAAATAATAATATTTATAAAATTTTATACGTACAACTTGAAATCTGAAATTTAGCATGTTTTGCAACACATGTGGGGCTCACCAATCACACAAAACATATTTTTATCATTTAATGCAACAAAATCAATTCAGACCCAATATTCCGGAACTTCAATAATTCATAATAAATAGCACTTTTATCAGAAAAATTCAAATCTTACATCCATTCCATAGAAAATTTAATTCTCTACAACTTTGCAGAAGAAAGTTTTTCCAAATTCCAAACAGAAATTGACCGAAATCCATATACGGATAATTTTGCAGGCTATAATCAAATTTCAGTCAAAAATAGGGTCCACCAACACACAAAACATGTGTTAAATATTTTTTGTAACAAAAATACTCTTCCTCCTCATTTATTCATATATCACACAAATATCACTATTATTATATTATTATAATATAATAATATATTTAAATAAATTATTTTATCAGAAAAGATAAAATATCATTTTTCAACAATTGTCACTTTAAAAATTTTCTCTATCTATATCCACATAAAATGAATATTTTCCTTATCATATAAATCAATAATTAATTCTTCACAAATAATATTACAGAATCACAATACTGACAACCAGACCATTCCCAGGAAAGAGGGGGCTTTCCAATAAGGATTTCTCCTTACTGGCCCGCAATTAGGTGACCAAACCTCTTCTTAGACAGAAATTTCTAGACATTGCCAATAATGCTATCTAATAATATTATTAAAATAATATGAATTATTGATCTGATAATGAAAAATATTGTGTAGTGACAATTATTGAAACAACAATAATATAAAATATCAACGTAGCAATTATTGAATCAATAAAATAAAATATTGAACAGTAATTACTGTAACAATTATTGAGTAGTGCCATCTTATGTAAGAATCAATAATTGGTTCAATACCGTATGCTACTGTGCAACATCGCGTATTATTGTATTTTAACCACCGGGTATTTCAACAGTATTACGGTAACAATTATGTCGTTATCTATAAACAACTTATACTTGTCATTTTTTTCATCCAATCGCTTTCCGTTATGGGGCCCACACACGTGATATCAAATCACAAAATATCTGTTAACCCGACAAAGATTGAAGTAATACAAAGCTGGGAACAACCTATGTCAGTGACCGAAGTACGTAGCTTTCTCGGTTTAGCTGGTTATTATTGGAGATTCGTAGAAGGGTTTTCTCGAATCACTACTCCATTAACTTAGCTGACTCGAAAAGATACAAAATTCGGTAGGAGCGAGGAATGCGAGAAGAGTTTTCAAGAACTCAAGAGGAGACTTGTGACTCCCCCAAAATAGGTATACATCACCCATTCTGAGTCGCCAAATACATGGTACAGAAATAACTACAACTTTATAATACAATTGTCGTGCAAAATATGACAACTCATAAAACTATGAGTTTAAATACAAATATTATCTTCTAGACAATATCCACACTCAGATAAAGTCCTCATTACAATTATTGATACACTATTTTACAAAATAGTGAGGACAGCTAAACAACTGTCTAGAACCATCATTCCACACTCCGACTACTTCTCGCTATATTCTCACTTCCTGAGAAGAAAAATGAAATAAAAAGGTAAAGGGTGAGCTCAACTAGCCCAATAAAGAATATTATGACTAAGATAATGAACAACAAATTATCGTTAGCCTTCAATAAATTAGATAAAATATAATGGACAACAAGTTTTAGATCAATATTCGCAGCGAAAATAACAATTCATTAGAAGAGTTAAGTAGAGAATGAAATCTACTATCATCTATGAATTTAAAAGTCCATCATCAATATTTTATCCATGTAACATCAATCAATATACGTCTTGAGTCAAATATTCATCTTTACACTACGGGCCAAAGATATTGATTTGTATCACCAGTTGGTCATGTTCATCTCAACACCTGTCCATTTTTGCACTACGGGCCAAAAATATTCATCAGGTAATCATTCATCTTTTCACTACAGGCCAAAGATATTCATCAAGTATCACCATTAAGGACTGAGGATGATGAAAAATATTTTAAAGAACGAATCCAGTGAGACAAAAGGACAAAGATTAGGGATTTGTACTTTAGATAATCCAAGTTCAAAAACACTCCATAATAAACCATAGTGGAGTAAGATTGAAGAATGAAGATCAAAACATGGATACAATCAAAGATAGTAACCATAATAGACATCTGGGACAAAGAAGAGAAAATTTTTTTTTTTGGTGAATAATGCCGTATACGGGAATAGTAACCCCAACACAAAAAGGTAGAAATTTCACAATAAAATTCATACCAATATTTCAGCATAATGATATTGAAAGAAATAATATCATTTACGAAGAAAATAACATCCATTACCTCAAAAGAACAGTACTTCTGACTAGAATATCAGTTGAAATGTTGAAGGAAACTTGCACTGAATAGCAACTCTCAAAGTATCTAAATACTCACAAATATACGCTCGATAATATAGAGAGAGAAAGCTTATGTTTCTGGTGTGATTTTTATTTCTAACCTAAGCACCTATTTATAGGAAAATGCCAGAACGCCAAAGCAGACTAACCTGCTACCTGATGGCTTTACCTATTACTATTCATGCCCACCACTTTTGAAATAAAATTTTAGCACATTTCTCACCAACCAAAAGTGGGGCCCACCCATTCTCAAAATTTCCAAAATATTTTACCATTTAAACAATAATCAGAAACTTCAATAATTCATAATAAATAGTCCTTTTATCAGAAAAATATGAATGTTATGTCCATTCCATAAGAAATCGAATTCTCTATAACTTTATAGATTTAAGTTTTTCCAAATTCCAAACGAAAAATGCCCGAACTCAGCATATAGACGATTTTTAATACCTCTATTCCGACAAAATACTGATAAAATACCTCAGCATTAATTCCTTCATTTATATCCACACAAAATAAATATTTTCCTATCCATCATTTATGTCCACATAAAATAAATATTTCCTTATCATATAAATCAATAATTAATTATTCACAAATAATATTACAGAATCACAATTATGACAACCAGGTCGTTCCCAGGAAAGAGGGGGCTTTTCGATAAGGATTTCTCCTTACTGACGCGCAATTAGGTAACCAAACCCCTTTTCTAGACAGAACTTCCTTAGACATTGCCAATAATGCTATCTAATAATATTATTCAAATAATATAAATTATTGATCTGATATTGGGAAATACTATGCAATGACAATTATTAAAATAATAATAATATAAAATTTCAACGCAGCAATTATTGAATCAATAAAATAAAATATTGAACAGTAATTAATGTAACAATTATTGAGTAGTGCCTTTTAATGTAAGAATCAATAATTCAAAAATATTTTGCAATATCGTATTGCCTCTCGTGCAACCAATGCCATTCTTCGTATTTTAACCACCAGGTAATCCAATAGTGTTAACGGTAACAATTACGTCGTTATTTATAAAAACATAAACTTGTCATTTTCTTCATTCGATCGTTTTCTGTTATGGGGCCCACAAATGGTTGCGCCATCGTACGAATATTCCCCGACAGCAAGAATATTCCACGACCAAACGAATATTCCCCGATAAAATGAATATTTTATAACCACTTGCTTATATTGTAAAATTTGCACATTTCATCCATAACCAAAGCATTATATCAAATTAACTCCTTATTATTTCAAAATAATGAATACAGGAAATTCAATTTTATTTATAATAAGTTGTGGTCTTACAACCTCCCATTCTTATGAAATTTCATCCTCAAAATTAACGCACGTACCTGGTGTTTCGAAAAGTGAGGGTGCCTAGCTTTCATTTTTGATTCCAACTCCCAGGTCATTTCCTCAATAGCATGGCTCCTCCTCAAAACCTTGGCTTGTCGTGTAACCTTTGTTCGTAGGACATGCTCTTTCCTATCCAAGATCTTGATAGGTACCTCCTCGTACGTTAAATCTTCGGCTATCTCGTTTGGTTCTAGTGCAATAATGTGGTTTGGGTCTTTCACATATTTACGAAGCATAGATATGTGAAAAACATTATGAACACAAGACATGCTTGGAGGTAATCCGAGTCTATAGGCCACATTTCCTATTCGGTCAAGAATCTCAAATGGACCAACAAATCGTGGATTGAGCTTTCCTCTCTTCCCGAATCTTGTAACTCCCATCCATGGAGGAATACGTAACAGTACATGATCTCCAATATTAAAGTCCATGTCCTTTCGATGAAGATCAACATAACTCTTTTGTCGATCTTGTGAGATCTTTATACGTTGCCGGATCATTTGAATCTTTTCTGTAGTTATGCGTACTAATTCTGGTCCCAACAGCGTTGCTTCACCCACCTAGTCCTAACATAATGGAGAATTACACTTTCGTCCATACAACGCCTCGAATGGAGCCATGCTTATACTTGCTTAATAACTGTTGTTGTAGGAGAATTCCACCAATGGTAAGTACTTATCCCAACTCCCTTTGAAATCTAGGACACATAGTCCTAATAGATCTTCAAGAGTTTGAATAGTCCTTTCTGATTACCCGTTCGTTTGAGGATGGTATGCCGAACTGAATCGTAAATCTGTTCCCATACCTTTCTACAAACTAACCCAAAATCGTGAAGTGAATCTTGGGTCACGATCCGAAACTATGGATACTGGCATGCCATGCAATCTCACAATCTCATTTATGTACATACGAGCAAGACGTTCTAGGGAATAAGTCTCACGTATAGGAAAGAAATGAGTAGACTTGGTTAATCTATCAACAATAACCCTAATCGCATCTATGCCTTGAGAAACCTTAGGAAGACCCGTAACGAAATCCCTAGTAATGTGTTCCCACTTCCATTTTGGAAATTCAAGTGGTTGCAATGGACCCTTTGGCACTTGATGCTCCGCCTTTTCACCACTACACCAAAAATGGCCTCTAGTGAAGGACAAATCCTTCACTAGAGGCCCTATATCACTCACAAGTGATGCGAAGGAATATTTCCTTCACACGAGTGCTCGCATTAGACCTCCTCGCAATTGGGTATCCTTCGCTAAGTAGTAACTAAATGTTTTTTGTGAAGGATATATTGTGAATAACTTTTTTATTCACAAATTGTATTTAGTAATAGAATATTGTTATTTAGTGAAAGATTGGTTTCCTTCACAAATAATATTTTAAGAAATATTATTTAAAATTAGTGAATAACTTGATTCCCTCACAAATAATATATTGTGAGGAACAAATTTATTTAACGAGGGAATATTTTCCTTCACTAATTATAAATTGAGAATCTTTCTTCAAATTAGTGAGAGAAAACTTCCTTCACAAATTATAAATTTATAAATAAAAATTAATTGCTAAATAATCAAAATTCATTAAAAATTATAATTGATTTTTAAATCATTGATTTCATATTTATTATTATTATTATTATTATTATTATTATTATTATTATTATTATTATTAATCTCTATAAGAAATATTAAATTTACTTTTCAAGTAAATATAATTATTGTCATACTTTTTCAAACAAATTGATAAGCCAACACATAAAGAGCTAATAAAATCAAAACTTTCATATAAATAGATCATAATACTCGAGTCACAATAACTACAAAATTTGTCATTGTATCTTGGTCTCACAAGGACCATATACCTACAAAATTTATTAACTAACATCAGAAAACTGAAAGAATAACAATGAACAAGAAGGAATAAAGTGTGACATTATCTTTTTGCCTAGGAGGCCAGAAAACTTGGCTTTCGTTCTGACATTCAACTTCAAAGAAACTACCCAAGTGGCTCGATTCAAGGGATATAGTTGATCCCGGATACCGAGAAAAGGTGAAGCAAATGAGCAAGTAGTAGTATCTACAATCAATTGGAAACAATTAAGTAAAACAAACCGAGTATTGGTTCAAAGAAAGTGTCGAGACAAAAGTTTTTGTACCAAACAAGAGGAAGCTCAATTGGTCCGGGTTTTTGGGCTTTATCACCGGTGGATGGAGGTCTAAGGAAGCGAAGGCGTGAAGGTTCAATTTCCCATGTTTGAAACCTTCTCTAACCTTTGTATGGATGCAGTTCATCCCATTGAATCTAAAAGTGTCATAATTGGGAAATGGAAGAATTAGAACAAGACAACATATTAAACCAAAAACCAAGAGAGTTAGTTAAAACTCTTAGAAACCTTCAATGACCGCCATTTAGAATCGACCATTGTGAGGAGATACTTTCAATCCCAACTATAGTGCTGTGAACACGAAAAGTAAAATATTAAATCAAAAATGAAGAAGTAGCTCCCAACAACAAATGGATAAATAAACTGGACCTACCTCCCGAGGAAGGCCATTCTAGCCACCCATTCCTATCCTGCATGTTTGACATGAGCTTTGAAGATGCCATAGGATCGGGGCTTCTATGCCGCATGATCTATCAAGTTCATTAAAACCTTGGTTGGGCGATCCTCCTAAACACATAAAATTTCTGCAATTATAGGAGATTTTCGTGATTAGTTAACTCATATATATTAAAGTCCAGAAATGACAAAACTGTATATATCATGTATCAAGATTTGGTCATTAAAACAAGAAGGATGTGAAATGATGGATACTTCAAAAGAATAAGAGTAATAAGGAGCTTAAGAGAAACAACAACAATAACAAAAAAACCATAATCAAGAAACAACAAGTCTAGTTAGAAATGCTCCATCAATATGTATATAAATTCTATGAGCACGATCTTAGGGGAGATGTCTAGAATGTCATTAGACTCGATAGCAATAGTGGGAGAAAAAATTGACTTATAGTGATTACTGATTAGCAAATCAGAAGCCCAATAAGATGAAAGTTATATGTTGTGTCCATTATACATGCCCGCTATACCATCAGTTAAGATCCTTTTACATAAATGAAAAAGAAGATTTAAGATTAATCGAACACTCAAGTAAAACCAACAAACAATACGAAAGTACAGTAGCTATCCTTTGATCACTAAAGCAGTCAAACCGCTACCAATTTTATCTTTGCCAAAAGGAAATAGGAAGGGATCTTGGGTCACTAATAGCCAACAACATGTTACCCAAAGTCCTATCAGTTTTAGATTCCCAATTTTCAACATAGTTTTAGTAAACAACTATTTCACTTCTCCATTTTCTGTCGTGACGCTTAAATATTTAATGATTGGAAATGTTTTTTATACCACAAGTTAAATTTGAGGTACTTTGGAGAGTGAAAATTACTGATTATATGCGTTAAATTTATGGTGTTGATGTGATTCAAACTCCTTAAAGATGTGGGAGTTGCAAGTTCTACCCAATACCCATAGGATTTATTTTTGAATTTTTCTAAATTCATGGATAAGAGGTGCATGCTTTTAGGAAAATTAGTCCAGTGCTCCCAGATGATGATGATGGTAACTTGACCTATAAGTGATGTGGAGCAGCAAAAGTGACTCTCATTCACAAACCACAAAATAAAGATAAGTGTTCCAGATAGTATGTTCTTCACTTCCATCCATAGACAACCCAAATGCCAACTCAAAACAATCAGAATCAGACTCAACCCCATGAAAATATATTTGGATTAGAAAAAACAGACAGAAAATAAATAAACCACGTGAAAGATTACTTCAAGAATCAAATTAGTCAGACAAGTCAGATTTAACTTGTACAATTCACCTACCATAAAAAGTGTATCTCTTATAGTTAAGCCTCCAGAATGTAGTTAAAATTTAATAAAAGCATAGTAAACATAGATCCAAGAATCAGAACAAAAGACCCAAACAAACCTTGATTCAAGAGTCTAGTACAGATGGGAAGGACTTGCATGAATGGTTGAAGCTTCTGATGCTCACCCAATAGCTCATCAATCAATCGACTACACCAGATAAGACTAAATAAGTGAACAACATAAAAGAAAACATACACGTCGATCAAAAGAACCAAAATTAGGAGGATCAGTTGGACTGGGATCAGGAGTTGTAGACTCAATTTGCTACAATTATTGCATAGAAGACATAAACACCCAACGATATCCCCAAATTAGGAGGCCTAATAAGTCTTACTAGTAGCAGAAATAAAATTAAGTACCAAATAACTACAGGATTACGTTAGGGAGATCTTGTCATCTGAACTCAAACTACTGGATTATTTTGCCATCAATTTTGTTGAACAACTCACTTCCCTCACTAATTCTTTTCGCTTCTCGATCTCTGTCGCCATCTTTCTGTTTGTGCTTTGATTGGAGGAACCTTTGATTGAGAGCAACCTTTGATTCGATTGACCTTCAATTGAGAGTGACCGTACTTAGGGTGCAATTTGGCTAAGAAGATTTAGGTTTTGGCAATTTAGACTAGCTGATGAGAGAGATTAGAGGATTTAGGTTTTGAGGTGGGGAGTCAGGAGATTGAAAGGGTTACTAGAGAGGACTGAGATAGTGAGGAACATGATACAGAATTGATTTGGTGGGGAAATGGGAGTGCAGAGAGAGTTGGTATTGAAATGAAGGGAATGGAATTTTTTTGTGCCTGCCCAAACTAGATTTTAAGCCTTTAACAACAACCATCTCATGATCCTCGCTAAAAAGGTCCAAAAAATCCTCTATATCGACGGCCAGACTATGAACCTCGGAATAGGCTCTCTATTGAGGCATATACCAACGGTCAGTCCATGATCGTCGCTATAGAATCCTATTGCTACGTTTCCGTGCCAACTGTTGCTAAATGTCATTGCAATAGGTCAAATTTCTAGTAGTGATCCTCTCTACAAACCTCTTGACAAATCAAAAAATTATCAGACCAGCTAGACATGGAGGATTGACATGAAGACCAAAAAATTATAGCAATCTAAGAAGCACGTAGGTTCTGGCTTCAAGGTAATATCTCTAAAAGGCTAATAATTAGCCATTGTAAAAAAGTTGACAGACAAATATTTCATTATTTTATTATCGAGTTCAAATGTGGGATCAAAAAATAATTCAATCCCCGAATACAACAGAGAATGACAAATTCTCCTACATATAAAAAATGCAAAAACAGATGGAAAAAGCATGAAAAGTATAAAAACATACAATCACAAAATCAATATATCAAAACAAAATCACCAATTTCACCAAAATCAACAGCTCGTCATCCCTCTCCCTTGATAACATTGATAAAAACATAAAGAGTATCAGAAACTTTTGGATGAGCGGCGGATTGAAGATAAATAAATAAATTAACCTTGAAGAAAGAATAGGGAGTAATCGATTGTGGCTACAGACAACGTGGTGGAAGCGATTACCGACCATATGTGCCGACGGTGTGACCTATGCTGCTCACCTTCCGACCCATGCATAATAATATCCTTCCATCATCACCGCCGATTCCTGTATCAATTGAGCTATCAATGTTGACGAGAACCATCAATATCACGGTAATTCTCTGATCCCCTTTCTTCGCTTGGAATTAAAACCCTAGGTCTTCATACTTCATAATTTATGTATTCTAACTGGTTCTTAACCGTAGATAGGTTTACAGAAAGCAGTGATTGAGATGGTAGATCGGCAGTGGCATAAAGAGGAAAGAGGACTGCCTTCAACAATGGATTGTGAAATGAGGGAATAGAGAGTTGGAAACAAAATGGGAATAGGGTTGAGTATATTTTCTATTATGATCGACTGATACGAATACTCATCTGTTCCAAACATAAAAGTTAGAAAACATTTTTAAAAAAAACAACTGTAAGTTAATTAAAAAGTGTAATTATTATATGTAAATTTATTACCGTAAAAAATTTAATATATTTATATTATAATTTTTATTCACCATAATTAATTATAAAAAATTATTTAGAACAAGATAGCTACCAATTTTATCCCTCGCAATAAACTTCTGAATAATGATATATAGTGAGTAATAATTTCTTCTCTAAATAGATTTTTTCCTCGCAAATTTTCATCATAAATTGGCTCCAAAAATCTTTCTATCGCCCCAATTTTGCAAGGAAAAAAATATAAATTGTGAAGGATGTTTCTTTCGCTAATAACTATATTGTCACTATACTTTTTTCCTTCACTGTTCCTTTGCTAAACAACTCCTCATGTGAACGAATAAATTCCTTCACAAAATTTCCTTTGCTAGAGGCCATTTTTGGTGTAGTGCACGTTGACAGGTTAAACACCTCAGATAAACTCAACGATCTCTCTCTTCATATTGCTCCACCAAAATGTATGTCGAAGATCATGATACATTTTGGTACTCCCGGGATGAATTACAAATGGTGTGTTGTGTGCCTCCATTATGATTCTATGCTTCAAGTCAGAATCGTTAAAAATGCAAAGTCTGGAGTTGACTCGAAGTATTCCTTCTTCATCAATTCTTGCTTTTGGAATAACACCTTCTTGTACTTTCTTCTTTATACGTATCATTTCTGGGTCTGTGGCTTGAGCAACTTTAGCTTTATCGATTAAAGTCGGTTCTACTCGTATGTTTGATATCATCACGTGGGTACTTGAAGCCTTTAACTCTATCTCTATCCTTTGTCAGTCGTACAAAATGGTTCTTTGTGTTAACAATATCGCACTCGTACCCGCATATGATCTTTTACTCAATGCGTCAGCTATAACGTTTACTTTTCCAGGATGATATTGAATGCTATGGTCGTAATCTTTCAACAGCTCGAGCCAACGTCATTGCCGCATGTTGAGTTTCTTTTGGGTGAAGAAATATTTGAAGCTTTTATGATCCGTATAAATCTCCACTTTCTCCCCATACAGGTAGTGTCTCCAAATTTTTAACGCAAAAACGACTGCTGCCAACTCCAGATCATGAGTAGGATAATTCCTCTCATATTCTTTGAGTTGTCACGAGGCATAGGCTATGACTTTCCCATATTGCATGAGAACACATCCTAACCCTTTGCAAGAATCATCAGAATAACAAATCCATCCAAACCAGATGGTATTGTTAGAACAGGTTCTGAAATGAGTCTCCTCTTGAGCTCTTGGAAACTCTTCTTGCATTCCTCGCTCCATACAAATTTAGTATCTTTCTGAGTCAGCTGAGTTAAAGGAGTAGCGATTCGAGAAAATCTTCCCACGAATCTCTGATAATAACCAGCTAAGCCCAAAAAGCTACGCACTTCTGTCACCGACTTCGGTTACTCCCAACTTTGTATTGCTTCAATCTTAGTCGGGTCAACGGATACTCCATATTTTGACACCACGTGCCCAAGAAATGCTACTTCCTCAAGCCAAAACTCTAATTTCTTCGGCTTGACATATAGCTGGTTGTCACGAAGCCTTTGAAGTACTAGCTTCAAGTGGTGCTCATGATCTTCACCGCTTTTGGAATACACGAGGATGTCATCAATAAAGACAACAACAAACTGATCCAAATATTCCTTGAATACACGGTTCATCATATCCATAAAAGCCGCAGGAGCATTAGTCAATCCAAAAGACATGACTAGAAATTCATAATGCCCATACCGAGTTCTGGAGGCAGTCTTTGGAATATCCTCAGTTTTAATCTTCAGTTGATGATATCCAGAACGAAGATCGATCTTTGAAAATAATTGTGCTCCTTGTAACTAGTCAAACAGGTCATCAATGCGAGGTAGGGGATACCTATTCTTTATGGTGACATGGTTCAATTCCCGGTAGTTAATACAAAGTCGCATACTCCCATCTTTCTTCTTTACAAATAAAATAGGAGCACCCCAAGGAGATGTACAAGGACGAATGAAATCGATGTCTAATAATTCTTGTAGTTGGACTTTTAACTCCTGAAGTTCAATAGGAGCCATTCGATATGGGGTTTTAGAAATGGGCTTTGTACCCGGTTTAAGATCAATAAAGAATTCAACTTCATGTTCTGGGGGTAGACCAGGAAGTTCTTCACGAAATACGTCAGGAAATTCACTAACAACAGAAATATTATTCAAATTTGTCGTGTTTTTGTTTAAGTCCATAACATGGGCTAAGAAAGCTTAACATCCATTTTTTAATAAACAAATGGCTTTATGGCTTGATATGATAGTGATTGACTTTAGTGGTTTGGTTGCTTGAATTCGCATAACAGGTTGGTTAGGAATATGAAAACTAACAACCTTACGAAAATAATCAATTTTAGCATGATGAGTGGTTAACCGATCAATCCCTAAAATCACATCAAATGCAAGTATCTTTAAAGAGATAAGATCAACAGGTAATGTGATGGTGCCAACTTGGATCAAGCAAGATTTATAATTAGTGGATGTAATGAAAGTTTCCCCTAACGGAGTCTCCATAAATAAGTTAAAGTATAATTTCTTCGAAGTCAAGTTTAAACGTTGAGCACAAGCAGGAGAAATAAAAGAATGGGTAGAACCGGTATCTAGTAAGGTATAAACTTCATAAGAGTTCAAGATTAGCTTACCCATGATCACCTCATTTGGGTTTCTCACGTTTTGGCTATTCACGACAAACGCCCTCCCTTGAACCACCGACTTTCTTTTGTCCGTAGTCGCCTTTGGTGTCGCCGTCCCAGCTGGACTTGACTTATTCTCTCTGGACAAAATCGCAAGATATATAATCTTTTCCATAACTGAAACACACCTTGGAAGGATGTGAATAGTTTGGACTTATGTGTCTCTCCTCTCTGCATCTGTAGCATCTAACGTGCGGTCGTTCTCCTCCCCTAGATCTTGTTGTTGGTGCTAGTGCTGCTGCTGATGTCTTCTCGTCATTGTTGATTCTCCCGGGTGGTTACTGCTTTTTCCGTATTTTTCCCTCCTCGCTGGTTATCATCGCTCCGATGACTGCTGTCACCGGTATGACCATGGTTGTGGTCCCTTGGTTGAACATACTCATTATCTCGCTCTAATAATTGAGCCATGTTGACAATATCTGAATATAGAGAAAATTTATGAGAGATAAGGTATTAACGAATCTTGGGTTTTAGACCTCTTAGAAACATCTGCGTCATACGTTCCTCATTATCTACCAAATGAGGTACAAAATCAATAACTCATGAACTTCGCTTCGTCATTTAGGACACGCCATGTTGTTCTTTTCCAATTATAATAAACTCTACCTCCTTCATATAGACGTAATACTTTCAAGAAAGTACTTGTCATTGAACGCTTCTGAAATTTTTCCCAAGACATGTTGAGAAAAGTACCGGATGGAGTACGCTTCACGATTCCCACCAGTAATCTGCCTCACCATGGAACATAAAGGTGGAAAATGGAACCTTCTGTTCTTCCGTGCATCCCAAGACATCGAATATCTTGGTAATTTGCTTAACCCACGTTTCCACCTTAATCGGATCTGGTTTTCCCCAGAAATCTGGTGGTCCCAACTCCTTAAACTGCTAAGCTATGACAAGCCGCACGTTGCTATCATTTCCACCCGTATTTTGTACACGAGTCTACCTCGTTTGATTTTGCATGAATTGCAAAAAGCTTCTAAACATCCCATCATTGATCGTTTGCTCGGTAGTGCTGTTTACAGGATGAATATTGCCTTCCTGTTGCACGTTCTTCTGGTTGGTGATTGAAGGTTGTTCCACGGTCTCATATACTCCATTATTAACGTTCTCAGCTGCCATTCTTAAAAACTACCATAAAACAAGGGTTAATTAAACAAATTAACATATCACATAATATCCCTAAATTATGACTGATTAACAAATAAGCTTAGGTAGGATAGACTAGAGAAGGATTTACTCGTCTCTCCCCTCCTAGTTCTATTGCCCGATCTCCGCCAGAGACCATATCCCTAAGCTCTGATACCAACTGTGACACCCCCAGAATAGGTATACATCACCCATTCTGAGTCACCAAATACATGGTACAGTGATGTGGTCGTGATACTAATGAATATCCTTGGCCGTAGTGTAGGGATGATTCGATGATGTGGATTATTTATTAAGCTGAGTCTAACCAATAAAATTGATGATAAACTTTTTAAATCATAGAAGATAGTAGATATCATGCTCTACTTGACTCTTCTAATGGATTGCTTGTTCCGCTGTAGTTAATCTTGATGTTTATTATATTTTATAAGTTTAACATTGTTTAAGGCTAACGATAATTTATTCTGCATTATCTTAGTCATAATAATTCTTACTGGGCTAGTTGAGCTCACCCTTTTGCTTTCATTGTTCTCTTCAGGAAATGAGAACGTAGCTGAGACTAGTCAGGCAATGGAGTGATGGTCCGAGATGGTCGTTTTAGTAGTCCTCACTATTTAGTGTGATAAGAAATGTAATGAGGATTGAATTTGAGTTTGGATATTGTCTAGAAGACAATATTCTAGTTAAAACTCTCAGCTATGTTTTATCGTATTTTACACGACAGTTGTATAATTAAGTTTGTATTTGAATTCTGTACCAAGTATTTGGTGACTAAAGATGCGTGATGTATACCTATTTTGGGGGCGTCACATGATGGATCCCGACGAAGTGCCGTCGGAGAGATTGAATTGCCTGTGGAGATTGGTCCACATACCTTCTACGTATCCTTTCACGTGCTTAAAATAGCTACAAGATACAACATGCTCTTAGGGAGACCGTGGATTCACATGGTTGGAGCCGTCCCTTCCACCCTTCACCAGTAACTAAAATACATTATCAACAATAGCCTAATCACTATTAATGTTGAGCCGGAATGTCTTGAACAAGGTGATATACCACTCATCAACTTCAATTCAGAAGTTGAGTCGATCAGCTTCCAGGCCCTGGAGGTGAGCAACACTCACTACCATCCCATTGGGGCGCCACCTATCATAGCTAGAATTTCTGCCGAGTTAATGTCGGCAACTCAAGAGATGATATCATTGGGTTATCAACCTGGACAAGGGTTGGGAAAAAATCATCAGGGCCTTAAGCACCCAATTCAAGTTCCCAGTCAAATTGGGACAGCCGAACTAGGCTATTCTGCCAGTTCCTGTCACAAGAATCCTCACAGACACAAACATGTTCCTTCATCTTCAGCCACATGGTGATTGGCTAAACCTGCAAAAGCTGAAGCTGCACAACCTACACTAAAGGTTCCTGCTCATGTGATGACTATGTTGTTTCCTAAGACGATACTGGTTAAAGGAAAAGAGGTCCTGATTCCAGATCCCGAAGTGGAAGAAAGGAACGGAGACTTAAACAAGACATTTCCAGGTGGTTGTCAAACATACGAATCATTGTTTATACTGAGGGTATGAATAGAGACATCCCAGACAATGATTGTCCAGACATCATGGTCATCATTCAGGAGAAGGAGAACGATAATAGCCCCTTCATCACTGCTGTCCACCAGGACTTCACCCTTGACAATTGAAGCAGCACTCCTTACATTTGTCGACAAGGGTAAAAAGGGCAGAAACTCCCTCTACCATGTAGATAGCAATAACTGCTTACTTTTCTGTACAATATTAGCAGTTGTTTTGTCATTACGTGCTAACACTTTGTATGATTGAACAGTTTCATATATTAAGTGAAAGCATATTTTGTTTCAGGACTCTAAAGATAGATGTGCCTATACTTGCCGATGAGGTGCCTATTCTCCATGAGGACTGTAACTTTGATGTAAAGTTGGACTCAAACTTGATGGAAATACAAGAGGACTAGGAGATACCTCAGGAGATCAAAGAATGGGTCGAAGACAAACAAAAACCAAATCTTGATCAAAGCTCCTCTTTCAACCTCGGAATCTTAAAAAACCCCCAAACTAATCCAGATTTGTACGGACCTCACTCCAAACCAAAGGAATGACATGGTTACTATATTCACCCAATTCTAGGATGTGTTTGCATGGTCTCATAAAGACATGGTCGGTTTATCCACTGACATCATCATCCATCGCCTTCCCATTAAAGAGGGATTCAAGCCAGTCATGCAGAAGCTCAAGCGATTAAAACCTGAGTGGAGTTTAAAGGTTAAAGAAGAAATTGTGAAACAGTTTCAAGCTGGCATCATCATGGTGTCAACATACTCTGAATGGCTATCCAACATAGTCCCCATGCCTAAACCTGGAGGAAAGGTGTGAGTTTGCTTGGATTATCTGGATCTGAATAAAGCTTGCCTTATAGATAGCTTTCATGTTCCATTTATCCACATCCTCATTGACAATACTACTCAATACAACATGTACTCCTTTGTGGACTGTTTTGTAGGGTACCATCAAATCATGGTTGCTGAAGAGGATCGTGTGAAAACTGCATTCATCACTCCTTGGGGAACCTTTTGCTACAGACGGTTGTCATTCGACCTCATTAATACCGGAGCAACCTATCAGCAAGCTATGATGGCTCTTTTCCATGACTTAATGCATAAAGAGATAGAGATCTACATGGATGATATCATTGTCAAATCCCAAAGGGAAGAAGATCACCTAGACCATCTCAGAAAGCTATTTAACAGGTTGCGTAAGTACAACTTGAAGTTGAATCCAGCCAAGTGCGCCTTCGGCGTTAAATCAGGTAAGTTTCTAGGGTTCCTAGTCAGCCACAAAGGGATTGAGCTGGATCCCACCAAAATCCAGGCCATCACAGAAATACCCATTCCTCAAACAGAGAAGGAAATACAGAGATTTTTGGAAAGGATTAACTTCATAAGCAGATTCATTTCCCAACTCACAACAACCTGTGAACCTATTTTCAAGTTGTTAAGGAAGAACTCCTCCATGAAATGGAACGATTGTAGACACTCAAAATTTTCTGCCTACCTGTTACTAACATTGCAGGAAGTGCAAAATCTTCTTCAGAGATAACCCAGGAAGATAGCTCAACTTAATCCAGAAAATACCACCGGAAGTTTAGTTTCAACCCCAGAATACACACCGGGAGTATCATTTTCCCACCTCGGAGATAACCCCGGGGAAAGCAGTGAAAATACCAAAAATTCCACCGTAGAAGGCCGATTCATCTTGGAGATAACCCCGAGATGTTCAGTTTCAGTCCCGGAAATAACACTGGGAAAGACAATGTCAACCTTGGAGATAACCCCAAGGAATGCAGTTGCAGTTCCGGAGATAACCCCGGAGATGCTCGTTTCAACCCATGAAGTCAGCTTCAACTGAGGGACTCACACCGAGGTACTCAACTCCCAAACTCGGAGATAACACCAGGAGGACAGGCACATCTCAGAGATAACCCTGAGGGCATTTAACACTTGCAGTACCCCAATCTCAGAGATAACCCTGAGCAACGTCTACTTTATCAGCCAAAACCAGAGATAACCCCGGTGAAGGGCCTAATTGTCAAATTTCCACCTCAACCCCACATGGAGCCGTCTCAACAAACAACAGTCAACATACATTCTACACAACAATGTCCCACAAGAACTAAGGAGTTGCAATCCCGAGTGACTACTACGCAAGGCAGAACACTGGATAGAATTTGATGCTTGAAGAGATAGGACATGGTTCCATATTCTTGACTTTGTGAAACCTCTAATCCCATGTCATTGCGCAGCTGTCGACAACGGCAGTCCAAAATAGTTCTTATACACCTCAATCGAATGCTTGGATTGAAGTTCTGCAAGGACATCACGTTGCATGCGTGTATGTACTTCTAGACGGCAAGACCCACAGAGCCCGAGGCACCCCGGGCAGCCGCAGGTGCACCTGCGGCTCCCCCCTCTATAAATTGTGGGCTTGGGGTGGCCATATTCAAGAGAAAAAAGGCGAGGAAGCCCTGTCAAATTTGCTATGTACACACCCTATATTGTGTGCTTTCTCATTTTAAACACTTGTAAGCTCACATATAGCTATATTTTTACCGGCGGGAGACGAGTGTTCATCCACTTAAAGCTATAGAAGTCTTCTTTGCGCCCACCCGTAAGCCTTCTTACACTATAAAGCTTTTCTCTTCATTTTGCACACACTCTTCTTCACGCTGAGAGTCGTGTTGTGTGTGTTTATGCCTTTAACTTCTATCCGTGGTTTTCATTTCTATTTGTATATATATACTTATATATATATATATATATATATTTATATTTATATATGGACTTGAAAGTAGTATGCACACAAGCCAATCATGTTTGATGATAAAGCATATACTTTGTAACAATCTTATTCATTTATTAATAAAAGTATTAATTTATTAAAGGCTTTTAATTATCTACATGATCTTTGTTTTATAATATGTGATAAACCCATAGTTTTAAGCAATGCTTTTAGAATAATGATGATGATCATTCTAATGAGATCTAAATTCTTAGAAAGCTTAAAACTAAAATAGTTCCCAATCATTGGATTACTAAATTGGGGATTAGTGAATCCGGATAGATTGGTACATACGTTGCTTGCTCATTGGATGAGGATGATTGATCTCATGATCATTTGTGTGGAGACACTAAAGCAAGTATGTAGGTGCTTATTAGAGAATAAGTTCACTTTGAGCGTGGCTCGCTAAGGAATACCTAATGGAGTTTTATTTGCTGTCAATAGGAATTCTCAGTAGTGATAGTAGTACAAGTAATCCTTGGACTTGAGATCATCATAGTATCTTGTGTATGATGAGTTATACTTTGACTTATTCCTTAAGACCCTTAGGGTATATCAAAGGGTATGCTTGGGTATAATAAGTTGTACATGGAGATAATGTATGATCAATAAAGAATCTACCACTTCTAATAAAAGAAGAAATGTCCTATGTGATTCGATAAATGACAACCCAAGAGTCCTTGGCAAAAGGCGTAATGAAATTAGAAAGGAGTTTCTAATTTGCATTATTTGAGTTGTGCATTTAAGAATCGAATACATATAATTAAATAAAATAAGACTTGATGATAATTCCATATCTTATATTTAATTGGGACATTGTATGGTGGAAGGATTGAATTATGCAGTACCTATTTACTCAAAGGTTCTTTAATGATTAATGTTAAAATCTATATTATCCGGAAAGTCGTTGATCGCTAGGGAGGCTTATCCCTATTGTAGAATAAATATTATTTATTTAAATAAATTAATTGTTTAATTTATTTATTTAAATAAGATTAGAATTGTTCTAATTGATTTATTCACAACCTAGTTTAATATGGAGAACCTAAAGGGTCACACCATAAAAGGAAGAATAATTATTTAAGAAGTTAATGGCATAATCGTAATAATATATTAAGTATATTTAATTTAATCTATAGTGATAGAATAAATTAAATAGCTTAATATTTATTATTTAATATTTTAGAAATATTAAATATAAATTAATAAGAGGAGTCTTATTAATATTATTACAATTATTATTATTTTAATTTCTAAAAGAGTTTAGGAATTAATTTAATATAAGTACTCTCATTTATTCCTAATAAGATTAGGAGGTTAAATTAATTAAAAGAGTTTAATTAATTATCCCTAATAAGATTAGGGAGCCTAATTAATTAAAAGAATTTAATTAATTAAATAAAACCCAATTTCTTAATTGTTAAGGAGGGTTGCCCACATCAATAAATAAGAGGAGTCTTATTATGGGTGGTGGGGGTTGTTGACTTTAACAACTACGTAATAATTCTAAGTTGTTGGGAGTACACCTTTTCTATAGAGATAGAAAAACTAGGGTTTAGCCAACCACCCCTTCTTCTTGAATTTTCTTCTTCCTTGGTGGATCACCTCTGAGAGGCCAAACATTTGGGTGGCTAACGTTGATCAAAGGAAGGAACCAAACCCGATGGATTCAAGATTGAACGAAAAAGGGTTTGGAGGTGAACTTCTACCGAGGAAGCTCAATCTTCAAGGTATGATTTATTCTTTATCTTTTCGTTTAATTAATAATTGTGCATAAAGGGTGATCCGGTATATGGTTTGTAAATTTTTTAAACTCTGATTTTCCACGCTCATGATTTTTTTCGCAATTTGATTGCGCCCATGAATATTACAAACCTAACAGTGGCATCGAGCCAAACCTTTATGCTAATTATTAATTATTTTAATTTGATATGTATATTGATATATGTTTTGAACAATTTAATTGGGCATAATTTTATTAGATAAAATTTATTAAAAAAAAAAAAAAAAATTCCGCTTTTTTTTTTTGAAAACCGTGACCCAATTCATAATATTTCAAAGCAAGGCACGTTTTTTTTTTTTTCAAGAAAATAAAGGAAACATGTTCACGGTGATTTATACTATATATATTAAAAGCTACTTTACTACAATATATATATATATATATATATATATATATATATATATATATATATATATATATATATATATATATATATATATATATATATACGCTTATGGTTATAATTTATATATATATTATATATATAATATATATTATATTACCGTAATATTATATATATAATATATAAATAATATTTTAATAATTTTATAATTAAAATAAAAGTTTATTTTAATTTAAAATAAAAAGTTTATTTTAATTTTGAAATAATAGGTTTATTTTAATTTTAAAATTAGAATTTCATGTTAACTAATTAGAGTTGGAATTGGATTCCATGATAACTAATTGGAGTTGAAATTGGATTATATTTTTCCTTAAATAAAGGAGTTTATTTAGATATGAAATAAGATTTCATATTATTCAAAATAAAAGAGTTTATTTGTGAATAGAAATAGAATCCTAACTTCCTTAAATAAAGGAGTTTATTTAGATATGAAATATGATTTCATATTATTCAAAATAAAGGAGTTTATTTATGAATAGGAAAGAGAATCTGTGTTTCCTTTAATATTTTTTTATGGAATTGATTCCATAATTAATTAAAATAAAAGAGTTTATTTTAATTAAAGATTTTTTTTACATGGAATTGGATTCCATAATTAATTAAAATAAAAGAGTTTATTTTAATTAAAGATTTATATATATATATATATATGGAATTGGATTCCATAATTAATTAAAATAAAGGAGTTTATTTTGATTAAAGATTTTGATTAAAATAAAATAGTTTATTTTATTCAAAATTGGATAAATTAAAATAAAATTGTTTTATTTTGATTTAAATTTGGATTAAAATAAAGGAGTTTATTTTGATTCAAAATTAGATTTTATACTAACTAAATTTGCCCATTAAATGATATCAATATATATATTAAATGTTTATTATTCATGAGATGAATGTTATTTATTGATGCGTATGGTGATGTATATGATAATAAATGGGATTGATTATGGACTATCGACCAATATGATTGGATTTTATTTTAGTTGGATGCATGAATGTATGGGTTTTATTAAATGGGGTCTCACAGACCTCGCCTTCTCTAATTATTCCTTAATGTAAATTCTATCTCCTCCTATGTATTCCCTCGATCACGATCAAGGTTTCTATTTATTTTAAATAGTTTTGTAATAGAAATAGTTAGAATTAATTTTGAAAAATTAGAGATCAAGGAGTAAGGAGCGCTTGAAGACCCGCTTGTAATGAAGCCCTTGTTTAAATGTAATAGTTATATTTAAATATTATTTCTTGCACCCCTAGGGTTTGACCTTTTTGGTTCACTTGGTGGCTCTAGTGAACCAAACTAGAATAAAAGTCCATAATCAATCCGTAGAATATAGTATTCTATATGTGCATGCAATACTATATATATTATATATTATGCAAACATGCTTCGCATGTTCATTAATATGACGCGTATTTTATATATATATGTGCATGCGCGCTAAACAAGATGAGACAAATTAATAACAAACCCCTCAATTTTTTATATTAAGTCCTAAGCGTTCAAAGATATTTGGAATATCAAACGTCGCCTTCTAGCATGATAAAATTAATAGAGTATTAAATATTTAATATGAGTTTGTTGTGTCACCACAAGGCAAGTATTAAGTATTTAAGATGTTAATTTTTCACATTTGATGCTTATAAAGAAAATTGAACAATATTATTTTGTTGTGTCACCACAAGGATGATATTTTTCTTTTTTGAATATATGGAGTGCTAGGTCGGACTTAACTTGGATAATTTTGATTCGGATGTGCCACCACTTGATCAAAATAATCTAAGAGGCAAAAGAAAAGGAGTTGTATAGTTGATGTAATTGAGAAAAGTTGTCTACCTATTTATTTATATATAGTTTGTTGTGTCACCACAAGGCTATATACATTTGAAATGGGATCCTTATTCTCACTAGCAAATCTTTAATTAGATTTTGCTTAACTATATAAGTGAGGGTAATATAGTTTGAAAAAATAGTGGGAGATACCAATTTAAAACAAGACCTAATTTATTTTGGTAATTAATAAAAGAATGTATGTTAAAATGTTGTTAATTACAAATTCATTTACAGAATTTTACAACTTCTAAAATTACTATCATCGCGAAGCATATTAGATGCTATTTAATCTGATCAATTAAACGGATTGATTAAGGAATTTGAGAATAGTTCTCATGGTCGAAAAAGCTATCTTATGTCCTTAATACGCCTATCCTCGCAATGGTTGCGCATAATGCCTCGAGGAAGAGATTGCTACTTTTAGAAAGTGGCAAGATGATGCACAACTATTTCGATGCATCATGCTCGCATCCATGAGTAACGAGCTTCAAATCGGCATGAAACTATGGATGCACCTACTATATTCCCCGCACAACAAGTAGTTGATGGTGAGGAAAGTAGGACTGATAGATATCGATATCTAAGGAGCTCTTCCGATCTAGAACGGCCAATGGCACTATAAAGTATGCATAAAAAGTTCTTAACATAATCAATTTGATTGATCAATTAGGACAACTGGTTTTGTCATGGATGGAGAGTTGAGCCAAGATTTGATCTTGCACTCACTCCCGGACTCCTTTCACAATTGTTGTGAATTTTTCATATAAACAAGCTAGATATCAGCCTCGCTGATTTGCTTAACATATTGAAAAAGGTTGAGAGTCACTTTCCAACCAAGAAAAACCAAGTCTTACTGGTAGGGGCCAAAGGATCTTCTGAAAAGAAGAACGATTCAAAGAAGGTAAATGAAAAGGCAAAAACAAATGATAATAAGAACAAAACTGATACGGATAGCAAATGAGTTTGCTTCCACTGCAATAAGCCTGGACACTGGAAAGAAACTGCGAGAAGCATCTTGCAGAGGCTAACCAAAGAAGCTTAGTGAAGTTTCGGTTACAAATACAAATTTGTTTATGATTTAAAATAATTTTTTCTTTAAGTCAAGGTTCTACTTTGGTATTGGATACCTACTTAGGTTATCATAAATATAGATTTATGAAGGGACCAAGCAGAAGTAGAAAGCTAAACAAATATAAGTAATCTTATGTGTTAAAAATGAAGCAAAGGTTGCCACATTAGCCATAGAAACTTATAGTTTAGCAATGCCTACGGGCAAATCTATTAAGTCAATAAGTTGTTATTGTATTCCGCTTCTTGTTAAAAATATTATTTCTATTTTATTGTTGGACAATAAAAATTTTTGGTATTATAATTAAGAACAATTGTTGTTCTATTTATAATAATAATGTTTTGTATAGAACTGGAATATTACTTAATAAATTTTGTATACTTGACTTACATGAAAATAATTTTGCATATTGAACAAATTAGTATAAGAAAAGGAGATGATCATTCAAAGAGTTGAATGTATGTATTTGTTGAAATACAAGTGTGAATTATTTGAAAGGTTCAAAGAATTCAGAAGTGAAACAAATTGACAAAGTATTAAAATTCTTTGATTAGATCAAGGAATAAATGCTTGTGCAATAAGTTTCTAGATCATCTCAAATGGTTTTCTCATAATGGACACATCCTGATACGCAATAATTGATTGATGTATCTAAAAGGAAAAATCGTACCTTGTTGGACATGGTGCGGTCCATAATGATTTTACCGACATTCCAGTATCCTTCTGGGATAACGTCCTAGAAATGGCTGCATATCTACGAAAATGGTAACCTCAAAATCCTCCCCCAAGACTCCATAAAAGTTATGGATAGGAGGATTCCTAATCTTAAGTATGTTAAGATAAGGGGTTCCAACTTATGTGAAAAGGTTTCAAAAGGATAAGCTTGGGACAAGATTTGACAAGTGTCGATTTGTGGGACATCCTAAAGTAAGTTTAGGGTATATGTTCTATAATACTACTTAGCAAAAGGTGTTTGTTATGAAACACGCTTTCTAAGATAAAGGCGTTTATCATTGAAGGGGCTAGTGGAGGATAATAGATCTTGAAAAGTTCAAGAACCACAAAACACTATAAGTCAAATAAGAGGAACACAGAGATGAACTTCCATACCACCACAAATCGAATCGTAAATCGAATAGTACCAAAGATACCTAGGAGGTATGGATTCATCATGGATGATGATGATGAGGTACACATCATAGAAGATGATGATCCGAGTTACATTCGATGAGGTAAAACTTCTAGTGTGTACAAAAGGGTCGATGGGAGCGTCGTGAAATTTCTAGTATTATATGTTGATATACTACGGATGAGGAATTACATACCAATGCTACAATCAAGAAAGATAAAGTTGTCTAAACATTCCTCCATGAATGGTTTGGGAAGAGTATCTTAATTGGGGATAAAATCAGATAGATAGATACAAGAGGATGCTCGACTTAACCCAAGGAACGATATTCATTTGATGCTAAAGTCGCTTAGCATGGCAAACTCAAGAGATGTCTCATGTCGATGAGCTATGGAGTGAATCTCTCTAATAGTCCCCACGGACTCGAAAAGAGAGGTCGCATGAGTGACTATCATGTATGCAATGAAATATACTGAGACCGATGTTGATCACCATATTCTCGAGAAGTTCACTATGAGTCGCTGAAAAACATCTTAAAGTGCTTAACCTAAGCACTAAGAATGTGATCATATTCATGGTGGGTCTAAATTAGAACTAGAGGGCTTAACAGACTCAAGTTTTTAGGCATGACTAAGATGACGTAAAATCCACTTTAAGGTAAAGCGTTATCTTGAAACAAAGGGTGCGTTGAATTGAAAGGTTCTAAACAAAGAAAGAGTTCTTTGGTTTAGTGATAAAGACAAAGTATATAGCTATAAATGAAACTATGCAAGTTAATTGTTTGGATTAAAAGTTTATTACGTAATCGGGAATAGTTCCTAAGTCTCATCTTGGATCTAAACATGTGTTGTGGCACTTTCATTTGATTATTAGAATCATTGAAAGATGGGAAATCACTATAGTAGATAGTGGACTCTCATGAACAACATTACATATCCATTAACTAAAGCTTATCCAACAAAGCAGGATAATCGCCACTTAGAGAAGAAGAGTATAAGATACCATGACGATTGGCTTTAGTGCAAGTGGGAGATTGAAAGTAGTATGCACACAAGCCAATCATGTTTGATGATAAAGCATATACTTTGTAACAATCTTATTCAATTATTAATAAAAAGTATTAATTTATTAAAGGCTTTTAATTATCTACATGATCTTGTTTTATAATATGTGATAAACCCATAGTTTTAAGCAATGCTTTTAGAATAATGATGATGATCATTCTAATGAGATCTAAATTCTTAGAAAGCTTAAAACTAAAATAGTTCCCAATCATTGATTACTAAATTGGGGATTAGTGAATCCGGATAGATTGGTACATACGTTGCTTGCTCATTGGATGAGGATGATTGATCTCATGATCATTTGTGTGGAGACACTAAAGCAAGTATGTAGGTGCTTATTAGAGAATAAGTTCAATTTGAACGTGGCTCGCTAAGGAATACCTAATGGAGTTTTATTTACTGTCAATAGGAATTCTGTGAGTGATAGTAGTACAAGTAATCCTTGGACTTGAGATCATCATAGTATCTTGTGTATGATGAGTTATACTTTGACTTATTCCTTAAGACCCTTAGGGTATATCAAAGGGTATGCTTGGGTATAATAAGTTGTACATGGAGATAATGTATGATCAATAAAGAATCTACCACTTCTAATAAAAGAAGAGAAATGTCCTATGTGATTCGATAAATGACAACCCAAAGAGTCCTCGCGTTAAGGCGTAATGAAATTAGAAAGGAGTTTCTAATTTGCATTATTTGAGTTGTGCATTTAAGGATCGAATACATATAATTAAATAAAATAAGACTTGACAAAGAATTCCATGTCTTATATTTAATTGGGACATTGTATGGTGGAAGGATTGAATTGCATTTTAACTATTTACTCAAAGGTTCTTTAATGATTAATGTTGAAATCTATATTATCCGGAAAGTCGTTGATCGCTAGGGAGGCTTATCCCTATTGTAGAATAAATATTATTTATTTAAATAAATTAATTGTTTAATTTATTTATTTAAATAAGATTAGAATTGTTCTAATTGATTTATTCACAACCTAGGTTTATGGAGAACCTAAAGGGTCACACCATAAAAGGAAGAATAATTATTTAAGAAGTTAATGGCATAATCGTAATAATATATTAAGTATATTTAATTTAATCTATAGTGATAGAATAAATTAAATAGCTTAATATTTATTATTTAATATTTTAGAAATATTAAATATAAATTAATAAGAGGAGTCTTATTAATATTATTACAATTATTATTATTTTAATTTCTAAAAGAGTTTAGGAATTAATTTAATATAAGTACTCTCATTTATTCCTAATAAGATTAGGAGGTTAAATTAATTAAAAGAGTTTAATTAATTATCCCTAATAAGATTAGGGAGCCTAATTAATTAAAAGAATTTAATTAATTAAATAAAACCCAATTTCTTAATTGTTAAGGAGGGTTGCCCACATCAATAAATAAGAGGAGTCTTATTATGGGTGGTGGGGGTTGTTGACTTTAACAACTACGTAATAATTCCAAGTTGTTGGGAGTACACCTTTTCTATAGAGATAGAAAAACTAGGGTTTAGCCAACCACCCCTTCTTCTTGAATTTTCTTCTTCCTTGGTGGATCACCTCTAGAGGCCAAACATTTGGGTGGCTAACGTTGATCAAAGGAAGGAACCAAACCCGGTGGATTCAAGATTGAACGCGAAAGGATTTGGAGGTGAACTTGTACCTGAAGAAGCTCGATCTTCAAGGGTATGGTTTATTCTTTATCTTTTCGTTTAATTAATAATTGTGCATAAAGGGTGATCCGGGTATATGGTTTGTAAATTTTTTAAACTCTGATTTTCCACGCTTCCGCAATTTTTTTTGCAATTTGATTGCGCCCATGAATATTACAAACCTAACAGGACTAACATTATCGAGTTATGCCTCGATTGAGCCTGGACTCACGTCCGGTGCGTTTACTGCTTTTATATATATATATATATATATAACGACAAATCGCTGAAATGATAAACTGAGCTGGGATCGATATATATCCGGTGTGTTTACCGCTTTTATACACACACACACACACACTTTAATATATATATATATATATATATATATATATATATTTATATTTTTGTCAAGCCTGGAGTTTACTTCATGGCCTTTTACTGCTTTATTTACATTCCATCCCGCTTGGAGTTTAGTTCGTGGCTGTTGATCATTTTTACTGCTTTATTTAGATTCAGTCTCGCCTGGAGTTTACTTCATGGCGGTTGATCGTTTTTACTTCTTTATTTACATTCAGTTCCACCTGGAGTTTACTTCATGGCGGTTGATCGCATTTACTGCTTTATTTACATTTCTGATCCCCCATGGAGGTGCTTCGTGGTGGTTAATCATGTCTCTATATATATATATTTACCGCTTTTATATATTTACATTTCTGATCCCCCATGGAGGTGCTTCGTGGTGGTTGATCATGTCTCTATATATATTTACCGGTTTTATATATTTACATTTCCGGTCCCCCATGGAGGTGCTTCGTGGTGGTTGATCATGTCTATATATATTTATATATATACATTTACATCTTTTATATATATATATAACTGCTTACTGCTTTCATATAAACTACGACATCATGTGAGCCTAGAAATCATGTGATCACAAATTCAGTCTACAAAATCTAGATTCGGTTGCCGTGATGGACATTTTCAACTATAAGCAGCTTGTAAATTATTCACGGTGTTTGAATTTACTTAGATGACTTTCATGCCCATGAGGAGTTCGACACTGCTATATATTATTTTCCCGAGGATGCTTCACATCTCAAAAATAAAAGCAACCAAGCCGAACGTTTAATAATAAAATGGAAGTATCAAAGTCCTCAATTACTATTTAGCAAATGGTTTGAAAAAACCTCTTTTACAAAACCTCATTGCTATATCTTGTTTAAAACTGAATTTTTGTATAAATTCAAACCCTGTGTATATAGGTGCGAACGAGGCCTAGCACTACTTCCAAATAACAGCACATTGACCCATACACACACACACACATTCATATAACAGTTTCTTGAAAAGTGGCGGTCACCGTGGTAACACAGATGTCGGGGGGTTCCTAACACCTTCCCTCCGCATAATCAAGCCCCCAACCCAAATGAATCTCGGTTTCACAAACCCGTTTAGCAGTGTCACATCACTGGGTCAATGTGCAAACCTTTTCTCGACTGCATTGGTGCAACCAGTTAAAAACACCAACTAGAGACTCTTACAGTCAAATCATCGACATATATATGTCGAACCTTTTTCACTTGTTTTTTCAAACAAATCTCACATAACATGAGAACACCAAAGAACAAGAACAGAAAAAGGGACAAATAAAAATCCCGACGTGTGGCGACTCTGCTGGGGACAACAGTAAGAGGGCTTAAGCCGCTACTACAAGCTTTTCAAAACTGTTATATGCTTCTGTTTGAATGTTGAATTTATATTTTTTGATGAATGTGTACGAATGTATTTTATTTACTGCACTGCAATATATCTATTTATGATATTAGTGCTTTGCACATGTCATCATTTTCATAAATGTGAATGTATGTAGTGTGGTTCCTCCACCAGGAGGATATCATGTCGGTGTTTGATTACTGGACTCATAGGAAGACTAATTCCAACGAGGCTCAGGAAAGGCACCACCCAGATTCACTCCAGTTGAAAGACCGGATTAACTTCCCGTCAAGTAGATTGCAATGATCTGGGAACCTTCATGCCAAAAAGTTGCGAGAGTAGCCTAAGATAGGTCAGCCTCTGATAAACCAAACGCGGAGGAAAGTCTCTTCATGCTTTCCATTTTTCAATTACATGTAAAAACAATTACTTGTAATTTTATTCCATGTTCATCTCTATGTAATGGAAAATATGAAGAATATTTACACATGCATATTAAGACTTGACATACTATCAAATGACACTCGTTTCGCAGGATAATATTCCTAAAATGGACACATTATGATAGCATGTAAACATTTATACATTCCCTAAGACTAAACTAAATAAGTTTTTTATAGGGAGACAATTGGGTCTGTTACCCGCTCAAAATCGAAAAAGGCCACGAGCCTTCATCCAATTATGTCTTCGTCTGACCAATCTAATCATGCTCTTGTCTCTCGGGAAGAGTTTGACGGATTAAGCAAGCAAATTACAGATTTGGCTATTCTTCTTAAAGAACTACATCAGTCTACTCAGGGTTCGCGCATACCCGCACATACAGAGTCCTCTGCACAAGGAGGAGCACAAGGTTCGGATAAAATAATTCCTAAACTTTAGTTGGATACGACCAACAAAATTCCTAAAAACACCCATCTTAAAGAAGATCCAGACACCGGTGACATCAGGAAGAAAGTCCTTCAAATGGAGGAAACCATCCGTTCTATCAAAGGAATTGGAGCACACGGGAGTGTTTCCTATGCTGACCTTTGTATATTCCCGAGTGTTCATTATCCAGAGAAGTTCAAAAATCCTGAGTTTGAAAAGTATTATGGGTTAGGGGATCCTTACAAACACTTGAAGGTGTTCATAGGAGAACTCATATCTTTTATAGAGGACGAGAAGCTCAGAATGTAGTTGTTCCAGAAGAGTCTTACTAGAGAAGCCCGGACGTGGTATACCAGATTAGACAAATCAAAGATCCATAGCTGGGAGGAACTGGCTCATGCCTTCCTCACTCAAGATCTGACTTTCAAATCTCGGATGGTTCCCGGCCCAGCACTGCATTACTAAGGTCAAGAAACAATCTATCGAGTCTTTCGTAGAGTATGCTCAAAGGTGGAGGCGCTTGTTTGCTTAAGTTATTCCTTCCATGATGTAATTAGAAATGGTCATGACCTTTATAGACATACAAGAAGCTATTTTCTATGAAAAAGTCTTAGCTGGCATTGGCAAACCATTTTCTGAAATGATCAAGCACAGAGAGATGGCTGAGATGGGATTGAAGTCAGGAAGGAGTCAAGACCTAGCCGCTCTTAAAGCAGTTGCTGAGCACATCCAGTCTGGAACTTATGGAAATAACCCCCGGAGGTTCCATAAAAAGAAAGAGGAAGATGTTTCCTTGATACTACAAGGTCAAAAAGGCAGTCAAGACATGCCCGTCCAGAGGAGAAACTACTCCCCTTTGAAAGCACAATCTTCAAACCCTCCATTGCCTAAAGATGGAGAAGTCAGACGCCCTCAGGTGTTCACACCCTTAGGGGACTCACTCGAGAATATCCTTACTCTTCTGACTACTCAGAAGAAAATTACACATCTTCTTCCACCAATCAACCCGAATGGGAAGGGTTTTAATGCTACTCGGAAGTGTGCTTATCATGCCAGGGCACCGGGACATGACACTCAGGATTGCTGGGCCTTGAAACACAAGATCCAGGACTTAATCAACAATGGGGAGATTGTCGTGACTAAACCTGACCAACCACATATACAAGACAATCCTCTTCTTCAACACAAAGAAGAAGAGGTCAATATGATTAATTGGAGGAGTGGACAGAGTAACAATTACGTTGTTGATTCTTCCCAGACTAGCAAAGATGGTGCTGATAGATGAGATTTTGCGCAGTTCCAGTTCATGATGGAGCAAAAGATTAAGGCTCTTTGCAAAAAAGTAGATCAGTTGGCAGAAATGGTGATTCATCAACACCAAGTCACACGCCAATTAGTCAGTCAGGAGCTTGTTCGTCTCCTTCCTTTTGTCATGAATATTCCATCCTCACCTTCAGAAAGTGAAATACTGGAGGATAAAGTTACGAAAAGAGAAAGTGCCAAAGCCCATCGAGATTTTTCCAACAAACGGGAATTTACCTATCTTGGCCAACCTATGAAGGAAATATTTCAGATGTTGATCAATGAAGGAAGAATTACATCTCTTCTACCTCCAATCAATCCCCATTCTAGACGGTCCAATTTTGATGGAGTATACCAATATCACTCCCACTCTCGCGGTCACAGCATAGAAGAATGCTGGGCACTCCGCCACCTCATTCCGAATTTAATTAATAGCAGTGTCCTACAAATGGCAGACGAAGACACTTTGCTACTCGAGAGTGGGAACACATGTACTATAAAATGGAAGGATGGCGTAGCAGTTATATCCGCTGAGGATGATTTGGCTGCCAGACCACCCACAATACAAGCAATTCAACTTAAAGGAGCTGACAATCCTTTGAAAGTGGCTACACCAGAGCCAATTAACTTACCATTCAGACCATAGTATCTTGTTGTCAGCCTACACAAAGTCCCATGGAATTATGGGCGGGCTAAAGGATCTACATCACATACAACTGATGTAGTGTCGAAGGAGAATCCACTGTATCTTCCCCATCGGGTGATGAAGCCCCCCATTAAATCAAATGGGAAATTTCCCATGGGGAAGATTGAGGAGTTCCTCCGTACCATGGGCCATAACGAAGCCAAAGTGGTTTTAAGCTTGAGAGAAGCTCCATAACAAATTTCCATACTGGACTTGGTTTTCTCTTCTGAAGATCACAGGAAGATATTGCTAAGGGTCTTGGAAGAAGCCCATTTACCGAAATTAGTGGATGTGGAAAAAAATTCAACATCTGGTTGATCACATTTTCAACAACAATATGATATCTTTCACTGATGGCGACATACCTGCTGAAGGGACCGGTCATTGCAAGCCGTTGCACATAGAGGTTTTGTCCTCTGGATATATGGTAGGAGGAGTCTTGATAGATGGAGGTTCATCTTTGTATATATGTCCTTATGCTACCTTGGAAAATATTAATATCAACACCAAGAGGATCAAAAGAAGCCATACAATTATCAAAGCTTTTGATGGGTCTCGACGAAACGCCGTTGGAGTAATTGAATTACCTGTGGAGATTGGTTCGCATACATTCAGTGTATCCTTTCATGTGCTCAAAATAGCCACAGGATACAACCTACTGTTGGGAAGACCATGGATTCATATGGCTGGAGCCATCCCTTCCACCCTTCATCAGCAACTTAAGTACATTATCAACAATAGCCTAGTTACTATTAATGTTGAGCCAGAATGTCCTGAACAAGGTGACATGCTACTAATCAACTTTAATTTAAAAGTTGAGCCGGACAGTTTCCATGCCCTGGAGGTGAGCAACACTCATTACCATCCCATTGGGGTGCCACCTCTCACACCCTTAAGATTTCTGTCGAGGTTATGTCGGCTACTCAAGAGATGATGTCATTGGGTCATCAACCTGGACAAGGGTTCGACAAAGATCATCAGGGTATTAAGCACCCGATTTAAGTGCCCAGTCAAACAGGGATAGCTGGATTAGGCTATTCTGTTAGCTCTAGTCACAGGAATCCTCATAAGCACAAACAGATTCCTTCAACTTCAGCCACACGACGATTTTCTCCACCTACAAATCCTGAGCTTGTACAATCTCTAGTAAAGGTGCCAGCCCATATTATGGCTATGCTATTTCCCAAACCGATACCGGTTAAAGCAAAAGAGGTCCTGATTCCTGATCTCGAAGAGGAAGAGAGGGAACAGAAACGTAAACAAGACATCGCCATGATCATGTCAGGCATACGCATCATTGTCCATGATGAGCATACAAACAGATACACCCCAGACGATGATTGCCCAGATGTTATGGTCATCATTAGGGAAAAGGAGGATGATGATAGCCCCTCTGTTGGAAGAATGCATATTTTGATTTGATATTTAAAGTAAATGCTCATGATTATATGTAAAGTCCTTCAAGGAATATATGTACAAGGACTAAGTGATAGATCAAAATTGTTAGGTTGATCTTAGCTTTTAATGTTCATCGTTCTATAAACGAATGTATAGATAAAGAGATCAAAGATGTTAGGTTGATCTATGACTTGAAAGAAATAGATAGGCCTTGAAAAGAATCACAGTCTATCAAGATGATCAACAAAATGCAGAAGCTAAGGCAGGATCGTAGAGCTTAGAAGATTGTAGTGTATCTGCTTTGAAGGGCCTCTCCAGAAATCGTAGAGTGGTCCAGATGTTTGCAGAAGCTACCTCAGAGATTGTAGTGTGCTCTCAGAAACATAGAGTTAGCAAAACGAGCAAGTGAAGATCGTAGTGTGCAAATCCTTGAGAGAAATCGTAGTGTTCTCTTCAGACCAAGCACCAATGTGACAAGACACCACGATATGGATCGTAGAGTATCATCTGCCTTATGTAAGAAGCATCGAGCCCTACTTTTATTTAAAGACAAATTCCAACAAAAGTGGAATGGGTTTGAAACATTGAATTCCTCTCCAGTCCCAATGGTATAAAAGATATCCTTAGTATTCAACAAAAGAAACGTATTCAAGAAGCTAAGGAAAGGACCATAGGACAGAGGAAAAACACCTTTTCACGTGTTAGGGTGAGAAAGCAGGCTGCTGTGTCAGTGGGCCAGAATGCAATTCAGAAGGTCTGCAGAAAAGTCTCCATCAAAGTTCAGAAATGTCAAACGCAATTAATGCTTCAACAAAAGGCTTCAACGGATAGATTTCAAGAATCACATATATGCAGAATATATGCAGATGAGAAATAAAAGCAAGCATTGAACAAAAACGCACAAGAATACTCAACGCTCAACTCTATGATATGAGAAAGAGGAAGCTTGCTTAGCTACTCAGTTCTTTCGAACAAGTGCTTAACTGCAACTGAGTAGCATCAATCACGAACTCAACAACTACTAACCAACTGAAGTAAGAGTTCCAAGTCAGAAGGACTTGAAGAGTTCTAAGTGAACTGTGAAGAACCAAGTTTGCTGGACTTTAAGAGTTCAAGAGTGAACTAAGAAGTTCCTAGACTGCTGGTCTAGAAGGAATCTGTGAGATTCAGAAAGTGTAATATACATCCTTAGTGGATTTCCTACTCGAGGAGTAGAAGAGTGGATTAAGAGCTTTAAGTGCTCTGAACCACTTAAAACTGCTTTGTCTATTATATTAGTGATATAACTGCTATAACTGCCTCACTCTCATTAATTCAAGATATCTAAAAGGAGATTAAACAAATACTCATTTTGCTGTGTTTTAATCACTATCAAAACTAACTAGTTAAAATGAAAAGTTTTTAAATATCTATTCAACCCCCCTTCTAGATAACTAATGTGCCTCTGGTAACTAACAATTGGTATCAGAGCAGGTTCTATAATATAGCCTACAAAGCTTGAGTAGATCCAATGGCACACTTACCAAGCAAATCAAAGACTGGAGGAGGCAGCAAGCCACCTATGTGGAACAAAGATAAATTTGCTAACTGGAAGGTTAGGATGCAAGCTTACATGGATTCAATAGATGAAGATCTATTTGAAACTGTTCAGAATGGGCCCTATGTTCCTACAAAGCTTGAACCAACTACAAACGACCCAAATAGAATACAGATCAAGGTCAAATGAGAATGGACAGAAAAAGAGAAGAGAGTTGTCTAGCTCGACAAAAAGGCCAAGAACATCTTATTTCAATCCTTAGAAGATGATATGTTTGAAAACGTGGTCAACAACAAAACATCAAAGGAGGTTTGGGAAGAATTACTCATCATGCATGAAGGAATAGAAGAAGTCAGAGAAAACAAACAATTCCTCTTGACTCAGCAATATGAGATGTTTGCTCATGTTCAAGGAGAGAACGTCACTACCACCTACGAGAGATTTAATGTTCTGCTCAACTCTCTACGAGCCTATGGAAAGATCTATCCAAACAAAGATCTGATAATTAAATTCATGAGAGCCTTACCAAGAAAGTGGGATTCCAAAACCACTGCCATTAGATAATCAAAGAATTTACATGAAATGACTGTCCAACAGTTATATGGCAACCTTCTCACATACGAACTAGAGCTGACTCAACGAGCAGAAACCTTGTCTGAAGGAAGAAAGAATTATAAAGGTGTTGCTCTCAAAGCAACTAAAAACACCTCCAAAGTCAACACTGAAGTTGATTCTGACTACGATGAAGATGATGATGAGGACTTTGCAATGCTGGTGAAAAGACTAACAAGGTTCATGCGACAAGGCAAAACCAGCAAGCCAAAGAAAGTCAGCAACTACAGCAGCTAAGAGCAAATGAATGACATATGATACAATTGCAAGAAACCTGGCCACTTCATTGCTAACTGTAACAAACCTCTCAGAGAAGAACTCAAGAAGAAATCATATTCAAAGAAAGAATACAAACGCAACAAGAGGCCTCAAAAGAAAGACAAAGGCCTTGTAGCTGGAGGAACATGGAGTGACTCAGACAATGACTCAACTCCAGAATCTGGAGATGATGAAGATCCTCAAATGGAAAATCTTTGCCTGATGGCCAAAAACGCAAGGGACAAACAGAACTCCAACATACATGAAGTAAGTATCGATGAGGTATTTGACTTCAACTCTCCTGATGTAGATATTGATGACCTAAGAACTGTACTGCATGATATAACATCTGATCTGCATCAATACATGAAGTGGTTTAGAGTTCTGTCTAAGGATTATTCACTTCTTTAAAAGGAGAAAAAAAATGATCAAGAAGAACTAGAAACAACCCTTCTCAGTACTGATTCTCTCTCCAAGTTTGAAGATGAGAATAAGCTCTTGAGACAAATAAATGAGCTCAATGCAAAAAGAGAGTCAAGTCTAACCTCTAAAATTGAGGATCTAGAAAAGACAATCTCTACATGGAATAAATCCTCTTCATCCATGAACTCCATAATCTCTAACCAGAGAAGTGTCTCTGACAGAATATGGTTAGGCTTTGGGGAATCTACCTCAGAGCCATGTGTGGAAAAAGCAAAGGAAATTAGCACTAGTAATGCCTCAAGTTTTAGTAGAGGCATTATATTTGTGAAATCCTCAGAGAAGAATGAGCCTGCCAAAACATGCTCTATTGACTTAATCCATATTCCTAGGAAAAAAGGATCTCATGCCTGTCTGGGTTTTAGAAAAGAGAAGAGTAACCCAGCCACTACTCACCAACCTCGAAGGATCGTAGAGTCCAGTAAGACCAGCTCTACGAACCAACTGGGAAGGTACAGTAGAGGTAAGATGTACTCTTCACAAATCATGAAACATAAGGACACATGGAAGAAGGAATGCCAGTCTAACAGTAGGATGACCAATAACCCACAAAAGTCCAAATGGAAAAAGAATTTTCACACACACACAAACATGCATCATATTAGATGTTTTGTGTGCTACAAAGTTGGCCACAAGGCTGCAAAATGTCATTGTAATTCCATGCATATGAGACCCAAAATCAAGCAGATTTGGGTCCCCAAGGGCACTAACAAAGTAGGACCCATGCAAGTATGGGTACTAAAATGAAGGTTTAATGTAAGTACAGGAAAAGAGCTCCACGATCACAACCTGGTATCTGGATAATGGATGCTCAAGGCATATGATTGGGAACAAAGCCCTTCTGTCTAACTACATAGAGAAGGAGGGTCCCTCGATCATCTTTGGAGACAACGGCTCTGGAAAGACAAGAGGATATGGCTCAACTGGAAATGGTGCAGTATCTTTCAGCAAAGTGGCCTATGTGGAAGGACTACAACACAATCTTCTAAGAATTAGCCAACTCTGCGATAAGGGTCATCAAGTAACATTCCTCAACAATCAATGTCAAGTCCGAGATCTGAAGACATCTGTTGTAAAGTTAACTGGTATAAGAGAAAGAAATGTCTACACAGTGAATCTTGGACAACTAAGCTCAGACGAGATAATTTGCTTTCTGGTTAAAGCATCTGAAGAAATGAACTAGCTATGACATCGAAGATTATTTCATCTCAACTACAATATCATGTCAAAATTAGCCTTAAATGATCTAGTTGCAGGCTTACCCAAGTTCAACTTCGTTAAAGAAAGGTCGTGCAATGCCTGTCAACTTGGAAAGCAGACCAGAAGCTCATTTAAGTGCAAAACTGCCAACTCAAATGACAAGCCTCTGCAGTTGCTTCACATGGATCTGTTTGGGCTAATTCCAACGACAAGCCTTGGGGGAAAGAGATACTCTCTGGTCGTAGTCGACGATTACACCAAATTTACATGGGTGTTCTTTCTAACCTCAAAGGATGAAACAAGCTCTCAACTGATCAAGATGTTCAAGCTAGTGATGAACGAGAAAGGAGAGAAAATCAAGGCCATAAGGAGTGATCATAGCAGAGAATTTGACTTCTCAGAAATGGACCAGTTCTACACAGACAATGGCATTAGTCACAACTTCTCAGCTCCACGAACTCCCCAATAAAATGGAGTAGCTGAGAGAAAGAACATGACATTGATAGAGGCTGGAAGAACTCTACTAGCAGCAGCCCATCTACCTGAATACTTCTGGGTAGAAGCTGTCAACACTGCATGCTACACTTAGAACAGATCACTCATACACTCTACGATTAAGAAGACTCCTTATGAACTGTGGAAAGGAAGAAAGCCAAGTGTCAGCTACTTTCATGTTTTCGGCTGTGCATGCTACATTTTCAACAATGGAAAGCAGTACTTGACAAAATTTCAACCAAAGTTAGACGAAGGAATCTTTCTTGGATATGCCACAGACAGTAAGGCTTACAGAGTGTTTAACAAGAAGACACTGAATGTTGAAGTCTCTATTCACATCATCATTGATGAGACAGACTTAGACAAAACTGTGCTTCAAGACACTACGACCGACAGTTCAGACACTATGAACGAGGACATCGAGCTCAACACTACGATCATAGTACCAGATAGTGAAATCGTTGAGCAAGGAAATGAGATCGTAGAGAGGCCTATGCCAGACAACGAACCTCCGCACCAAGAAGAAGAAATAAATCTTGAAGATCTAAGACAAGAAGGGATAAGAACAGATGTCCCAACAGGAAGCAGATGGGCAAGAGATCACACTTAAGATCTAATCATTGGAGATCCGAGTACAAGAGTCAAAACAAGAGCTGCCACCCAAAATGAATGCTTTTATCTAAGCTTCATGTCTCAAATGGAACCGAAGAAGATAGAGGATGCTATGGAAGACTCCAGCTGGATAGAGGCCATGCAGGAAGAACTTAATCAGTTCGAAAGAAGCAATGTATGGAGATTGGTACCAAGACCAAAGAATCATCCTGTTATTGGAACCAAGTGGGTCTTCAGAAACAAGATGGATGAAGATGGAGTAATAACCAGGAATAAGGCAAGACTAGTGGCCAAGGGCTACTCTCAGGAAGAAGGCATTGACTATGACGAAATATTTGCACCTGTTGCCAGACTAGAAGCTATCAGAATATTCCTTGCCTTTGCTGCTCACATGAAATTCAAGGTCTTTCAGATGGATGTCAAAAGTGCATACTTGAATGGTGAACTTCAAGAAGAAGTCTATGTAGAGCAACCTCTAGGTTTCATCAATCCATCTCTTTCTAATTATGTCTTTAGATTAGACAAAGCCTTATATGGTCTTAAACAAGCACCTAGAGCATGGTATGAAACACTGACTAACTTCCTTAATGAAAATGGGTTCACTAGAGGTAGAGTAGATACCACACTATTTCTTAGAAAACATAAAGATAAAGTCTTACTAGTTCAAATATACGTTGATGACATTATTTTTGGATCTATGGATGAAAAGTTATGCAAGAGATTCTCCAAGCTTATGCAGAGCAAGTTTGAAATGAGTATGATGGGAGAGCTGAACTTCTTCCTTGGATTGCAAGTAAAGTAGACTGATGAAGGAATCTTCATAAACCAAGCAAAGTACATTAAAGACTTACTTAAGAAGTATGGCATGGAATCAGCTTCTCCCATGAAAACCCCAATCGCTCCTGCAACCAAGCCTGACAAAGACGAAAAAGGTAAAAGTATTGATGTAACTCAATACAGAGGTATGATAGGCTCTCTTTTATATCTAATTGCCAGTAGACCAGATATAATGTTTGCAACATGTATTTGTGCTAGATTTCAAGCTAGTCCTAAAGAATCTCATTTAATTGTTGTAAAGAGGATTTTCATGTATCTCAAGGGTACACCTCACTTGGGGCTTTGGTATCCCAAGGAGTCCTCATTTGAACTAAAAGGATATACAGATGCTAATTTTGTAGGCTGCAAAATAGATAGAAAGGGTACCAGTGGCACATGTCAATTGCTAGGAAACAGACTTGTGTCCTGGTTTAGCAAGAAGCAAAATTCAGTATCTACTTCAACTGCAGAAGCTGAATACATTGCTGCTGGTAGCTGCTGTGCTCAGATCCTATGGATGAAAAATCAACTAGCAGATTATGGGTTTGGATTCAAATCCATACCTATTCACTATGATAATACAAGTGCAATTACAATAACTCATAATCCTGTCATGCATTTTAGGACTAAGCATATAGAAATAAGGTATCACTTCATTAGGGATCATGTGCAAAATGGAACTATATCTTTACAATATATTCCTACTGAAAACCAACTTGCTGATGTCTTTACAAAACCTCTAGATGAATCCAGATTTAACAATGTAATAAGTGAGCTAGGCATGCTTAACTTACAACCATGAAAAATATGCTCTAGTTTGTGCTAACTATACAGATTTAAAGGCTATGATCAAAATCATAGACATGATCAAAGGAAGTCCATGATCGTAGAAGCTGAAGTGTCATAAAAGACAAATATCGCAGTACAGACTCAACGATCGTGGTGCAGATTCAACGATAGCAGAGCTCCATCAACAAAACCAAAGGAGCACCCTATTATAATAAAGTACAAAACAAAGAAATCTCTCTGATAAGTGCCTCAGGGACAAACCTAACCCTTGATTCATTCAATGAGGCTGGCCCTTCCTAAGGTACCTTAAACCAAGAAGAATGCTAAGTCAAAAGGACTCGGTCAGACTCGACGATTGCTATTCAGACTCAACGATCACAGGTTAGACTCAACGATTGTAGCTCGTATTAATGACGATCACGAATGACTCAACGATGGATGAATAGACTCGATAAATATAGAACAGACTCGACGATTCCAAGGACCATCTCAACGATCATAGTCCTCCTGAAGAATATATTAGCTCAGAATGAGTTAAGGGAAATTCAGTACAATCCTTCTTAGTCGGATTCGTAGAGCCAAGCAGAATTCGACACCTGTCCCACTAAGCAAAATGGAGAGAGGGAAGTTACAAGTACAAATTGAAATCGCCTTTTTGAAATCAGAAGTTCAAAAAGCTTATCTCTCTCATTCTCTCTCAAGCCATAAACCCTAAATCTCAAGAAAGCTCAGACAGTCATATTCCCTACAAAGAAATCAATGGCGGCTTCCAACGTCATCTCTGGCTATAGACTCTGCTTTGATGAGTTCAAAACTGCTGAACCAAAATTTCACAAAACTCTATCATTAATAAAGAGGGCTAGTGAAAGAATTCTACAGGAATAGTGTGTTCGAAAATGACGCCATCACCACTAAAGTCAGGGATATGGAAATCAAGCTGAAGGCTGAGGATATCAACCTAGCCCTAGGTTTCAAATCTGAAGGGTACTCATTCATAGATGGCATAGATTTCCATGAAGGACTTAAAAGGATGCACCACAAGAAATCCCCCTCTATCAAAGGATACAAAAAGAAAGAATTTCCTCAGAGGTATGCATTTCTAGCTGATATTGTTGGAAAATGTATATATTGCAAGAGTTCTTGCCACAATTTTGTAAATGAGGTACAACTCAAGCTCATGACTGCCATAAGTTATGGAATACAACTTAACTATGGAGCTCTACTACTTGAATGGATTGGAAAATAGATTCTCAGCTTGAAGAAATCAAAAAGCACTGGGAAGATGCTCTACAGGAGATTCATCAGTATTATTCTACAGTCCACTTTGGGAGATAAAATTTAGGATGATGAAGGTGAACAAATAAATCCGAACAGAAGAATGACCCAACAACTATTTGAGAACTGGAAAAGGAATCCAGCTGAAAACATGTGAATGATGTCCGAGTCCAGTGGTAGGACTGCAGATGCAAAGGAATCAGGGATTCCAGGGAATATGTCAGTTGTCAGGGAGACTGAAAAAGAAGAAGAGGATGCTAACAAGGAAAAACACACTCCCCTGGTCAGAAAAAGCAAAGGCAAGAGAAAGTTAAAGGCCAAAATAGCAGAAGAACCCCAGGGATCAACAACTGATAAACCTGTAGAGTCCTTTAACATTGAGACTCTAAGGATCCTGATAAGGAAGTAATAGTAGACTGAGGCAGAAGAAGACAGAGCTACCATATCACAGCTGCTGAAGAAGAGTAAAATCAGTCACAAATCAAAGAGGCCATATATCTCTTCGATCGTAAAGTCTCTACCGATCGTAGAGACTAGACTGAACACCGAAGCTGCTGCATCAGATGTTCTGGCTGATCATCAAGACAAAGTTGAAGCTCAAGAAAGTCCTAAGGCTGTGGCTCAGCCTAGAAAACCAAGACAAAAATTGGTTAAGAAATACATCCTTGTCAATGAAGGAGTACTTAAGAAGGAAGACAAAGAGTTTGCTGTTGAATAGGAACTGTCCAAAGAAAGCCAAAAGGACAGAGCTCAAGCTGAGGGGGAGACACCTAAAGTTCTAATCACGTAGAATATGCCACCAGGGGAGATGCACAAACTCTCATCCTAGAAAATGCTCCAGCTGAGGGGGAGCTACTAATCGTACAAGAGGATGATCATGCTGAGGGGGAGGCTCATGATATCTCCAGGATAGAAGAAGAGGTTCCTACAAAAAATGCGGGAGAACCAGTGCAAGAACATCATGAGGCCATTAATATAATGGAATCCTCAAACAAAAATAGAGAAGAGGACGAAGATGACGAGGTCGAGATCATAGCTGTGGGTTTTAATGGGTATAGAAAGGCTAACTATGAGCAACTGTTCTCCTATCTACCCATGATGCATTTCCATCAAGCTCAAATTCTAAACTCCTGGAATCACATGTTTTGGAACTTCAAAGAATATCCAGCCATCTCTGTGCTAGCTCATGGATTTTTAGGTAGTTTTAACTTTGCCAAGAAGTTACTCACCAATAACTCCTCTTCCAAGAATGAACATAAGGTACTGTCTATCCCAACCATCTTCAGAGTTAATCACTTTCCATCACCCTCCTTCCGTCAATTTTATGAATTCCCACGATGGTTGGAAGTGATCCTACATCCACTAAATCAATTCCCAGTTACAGAATCCCAAAATTCTATAACTGACAAACCAAATATGACCAACTTTATATTGCTCCCACTTCCCATCATCTCTACGATTACAGACTCTAACCCCAGTATAGAGTCCCAAGTCCAAATCGTAGAGCCACCTACTATACACACCCAAACACAGGCCCCTCCATCTGATATTCCCTCCTCATCCAGCAACGAATACTTCAACCTTGATCTTACCCTCTACTCATTGCAAGATTAATTCAAGAGCACACCACCTCCTTCATAAATTCCCCATCTCAATGAACTTCTGTCAGAGCTTCCCACCAAAGCTGATTTGTCAGCCATGTCCAAGAAAGTGATCAAGGAACTTGATGAGAGTCTTGAAGAACACACTGAACTCATTCAGATGAGATTAACTACAATGATCAATGCTGCAAATAATCTCCCAAGCTCCCTAAGCTCTACGCTCACTAAGAAACTTAAGGAGCTCATCAAGGAAATGATTCAGAGCATAAAGGACATGGATGACACTCATTTTCTAGCAGCCAAAAGACACAGAGATGCTATCCTTGTTTTGCAGTCCACTCAGGAAGCTCAGAATAAACTTATGATGGAGAACTTCCTCAATCTGCAAACTGTCGTAAAAGAGTTCCAACAATTTTACGTCAGCCACGGACAACAGACTGACACCATACTAGCCATTCTTTAATAATGGGAAGCTCGATCTAATGTGCTGATTCAAGAAAATCGAGAGGATAATGCTCAAACTCAGAGTCAACTCAACGAGCTTGTCCAAGGAGTGACTCACCTTTTAGAAGACATTCACACCCTTGATGCTGACATAAAGGGGGAGAATAAAGGGAAAGGAGTTCAAGGCAAGGGCAGAGGTCAATCCCAAATTCAATCTTCATGGAATCCTCCTGTAAGGAAATTCCACCAACAGACTCCACGATCCAGCCATCAAACTCAACGATCTGATCTGCAGGAAGTTTTAATGGCTCAACCATTATGAAGTCAAAGGCCTTCTCCCAGCTCTCATGAGGTGATAACAACAGGCCTAAGAATGCCAATTGGAGATTCTGCATTCATGAATAGGCATGATCACAATCCAAGACTAAGCCCAAGTGAGCTAGAAGATGTAGCCAGGAGAGACGAAGCAAGCAAAAAAAGGAGAGCTGAGGAATATGCAAATCCTCCTTGAAGCAAAAGGCCAAAGAAATAGAGATAAGTTGAATTTTAATTCTTATTGATGTAGTCAAACTTAAATGTAATATCTATCTTCATACATCAATAAATTCATGTGTATTCTCTAGAAATTTCAGTTGCTCACTGAAATATTAAGTCATATTTACTTTTCTGCAACTGCATATAGAATTTGATAATCATGACAACAAATCTCCTTGGTTATGTCAACATCAAATAGGGGGAGATTGTTGGAAGAATGTATATTTTGATTTGATGTTTAAAGTAAATGCTCATGATTATATGTAAAGTCCTTCAAGGAATATATGTACAAGGACTTAGTGATAGATCAAAATTGTTCGGTTGATCTTAGCTTTTAATGTTCATCGTTCTATAAACGAATGTATAGATAAAGAGATCAAGGATGTTAGGTTGATCTATGACTTGAAAGAAATAGATAGGCCTTGAAAAGAATCGTAGTCTATCAAGATGATCAACAGAATGCAGAAGCTTAGGTAGGATCATAGATCTTAGAAGATCGTAGTGTATCTGCTTTGAAGGGCCTCTCCAGAAATCATAGAGTGGTCCAGATGTTTGCCGAAGCTACCTCAGAGATCGTAGTGTGCTCTCAGAAATGTAGAGTCTGCAAAATGAGCAAGTGAAGATCGTAGTTTGCAAATCCTTGCGAGAAATTGTAGTGTTCTCTTCAGACCAAGCACTAATGTGATAAGACACCATGATATGGATCATAGAGTATCATCTACCTTATGTCATAAGCATCGAGCCCTACTTTTATTTAAAGACAAATTCCAACAAAAGTGGAATGGGTTTGAAATGTTGAAGTCCTCTATAGTCTCAACGGTACAAAAGATATCCTTAGTATTCAACAAAAGAAACGTATTCAAGAAGCTAAGGAAAGGACCATAGGACAGAGAAAAAAACACCTTTTCAGGTGTTAGGTGAGAAAGCAGGCTGCTGTGTCAGTGGGCCAGAATGCAATTCAGAAGGTGTGCAGAAAAGTCTCCATCAAAGTTCAAAAATGTCAAACGCATTTAATGCTTCAACAAAAGGCTTTAACGGATAGATTTCAAGAATCACATATATGCAGAACATATGCAGATGAGAAATAAAAGCAAGCATTGAACAAAAAAGCACAAGAACCCTCAACGCTCAACTCTACATTTTGAGAAAGAGGAAGCTTACCCAGCTACTCAGTTCTTTCGAACAAGTGATTAACTGCATTTGAGTAGCATCAATCACGAACTCAACAACTATCAACCAACTGAAGTTAGAGTTCCAAGTCAGAAGGACTTGAAGAGTTCTAAGTGAACTGTGAAGAACCAAGTCTGCTGGACTTGAAAAGTTCAAGAGTGAACTAAGAAGTGCCTAGACTACTGGTTTAGAAGGAATCTGTGAGATTTAAAAAGTGTAACAGACATCCTTAGTGGATTTCCTACTCGAGGAGTAGAAGGGTGGATTAGGAGCTTTCAGTGCTTTGAACCACTTAAAACTGTTGTTTCTATTATATTCGTGCTATAACTGCCGTAACTGCTTCACTCTCATTAATTCAAGATATCTAAAAGGAGATTAAATAAATACTCATTCCGCTGTGTTTTAATCACTATAAAAACTAACTAGTTAAAATGAAAAGTTTTTAAATATCTATTCAACCCCCCCCCCCTTCTAGATAACTATTGTGCCTCCGAGAACTAACACCATCCATCATTGCAGTCCATTAGGACTTTACCCATGACAATTAGAACAACACTCCATGCATTGGTCGACGAGGGTAAAATGAGTAGAAATTCCATATACCCTATAGATAACTTTAACTGCTTACTTTTCTGTACAGTATTAGTAGTGTTTTATTAGTACATGATAACACTTTGTATGATTGAATAGTTTCATATATTAAGTGAAAGCATATTTTGTTTCAGGACTATGAATTTAGATGTGCCTGTACTTGCTGATGAGGTGCTTTTCTCAACAAGGACTGTAACTTTGATGAAAAGTTGGACTCAAACTTGATGGAAATACAAGAGGACATTGAGATACCTCAGGAGATTAAGGAATGGGTCAAAGACAAACCTAAACCTAACCTTGATCAAACCACATCATTCAATCTCGAAACCTTAGAAAACCCTAAGCTAATCCAGATTGGTTCAGCCCTCACTCCAAACCAAAGGAATGACATGGTTGTGCTACTAACCTAATTCCAGGATGTGTTTGCATGGTCTCACGAAGACATGGTGGGTTTGTCCACTGACATTATCCTTCATCGCCTTCCCATTAAAGTGGGATTTAAGCCAGTCAGGCAGAAGCTCAAGCGATTGAAACCTGAGTGGAGTTTAAAGGTTAAAGAAGAAATTGTGAAACGATTTCAAACAGGCATCATCATGGTGTCTACATACCCTAAATGGTTATCAAGCATAGTGCCAATGCCTAAACCAGGAGGAAAGGTGCGAGTTTACGTGGATTACCAGGATCTGAATAAAGCTTGCCTAAAGGATTGCTTTCCCGTACCATTCATCCACATTCTCATTGACAATACTGCTCAATACGACATGTACTCCTTTATGGATTGCTTCGCGGGGTATCATCATATTGTGGTTGCTGAGGAAGATCATGAGAAAATGGCTTTCATCACTCCTTGGGGAACCTTTTGTTATAGACGGTTATCATTTGGCCTCATCAATGCTGGAGCAACTTATCAGCGAGCTATGATAGCTCTTTTCCACGACTTAATGCACAAATAGATAGAGATCTACGTTGATGACATCATTATAAAATCCTGAAGGGAGGAAGACCACTTAGACCATCTCAGAAAGCTTTTCAACATGTTGCGTAAGTACAACTTGAAGTTGAACCCAGCCAAGTGCACCTTTGGTGTTAAATCAGGCAAGTTGCTAGGTTTCCTAGTCAGCCACAAAGGGATTGAGCTGGATCCCACCAAAATCCAGGCCATCAAGGAAATGCCCATTCCTCAGACAAAGAAGGAAATACAGGGATTTTTGGGAAGAATCAACTTCATTAGCAGGTTTATTTCTCAACTCACAACAACATATGAGCCCATCTTCAAGCTGTTAAGGAAGAACTCCTCCATGAAATGGAATGATGAGTGTCAAAAAGCCTTCCTTACAATCAAAGAGTAGGTTGTTAATGGTCCTATCTTGGTACCAGCCAGGGATGATGTTCCCCTGTTCATGTACCTTTCCATCAACGACAATGCTATGGGTTGTATGTTGGGACAGAAAAATGATAGAGGCCAAGAACGAGATATCTACTACCTCAGCAAAAGATTGAGCAGCAGTGAACACAAGTACACTCTAATTGAGAAGACTTGTTGTGCTTTAGCATGGGCTTCCATGAGGTTACAGCATTACCTCCATGGTCACACAACCCATCTCATATCCCGCGTGGATCCTCTCAAATACGTGTTTAGTAAGCCCATACTGAATTGTTGGCTGTCCAGATGGGAGTTGATTCTCCAACAATTTGACATCGTCTATGTGATGCAAAAGTCCATTAAAGGATAAGGAATTGCCGATCAACTGGTCGCCGCACCTATAGGGGATTACAAACCCTTAGAAATATATTTCCCCAATAAAAGGATCATGGAAATTTAGCAACACCATCAGTACGATGCATGCCATACGTGGAAAATGTATTTTAATGGAGCTGTTAACATAGAAGGTTCTGGAGCTGGAGCAGATCTAGTATCTGGTACGGAGGAGTAGTATCTTGTCGCCGTCAAATTGTAGTTTGTCAGCACTAACAACACAGCCGAGTATTAAGGCTGTATAACGGGGCTAAAACTTGCTCACTCAATGGGCATCAGACTGTTAACTGTATTTGGGGATTTAGAGTTGGTAATCAAACAAACCATGAGAATCTATCAAACCAAAGAGCTACATTTACTGGCTTACAATCGACAAGTTTTACAGATGGCTTCGGATTTTGAAGTAGTAAACTTCCTCCACATTCCTCAGAATAGGAATGATTTTGCGGATGCGCTATCAACTTTGGCCTTCTTGATCAACATACATGACAAGGAAAACATCCCAAGCATCCTAGTTATCCTACAAAAGGCTCCAGTATCAACATATTAAGGAGTATCTGCGAGATAGATCTACACCCGCTGAGGCAAGCTTGACTGAAAAAAGGCGGATCCATCGAATGGCTATGAAATTCTACCTGAGGGGAGATGCACTCTACAAAAGAGATGCAGGATTAGGTCTCCTTAGATGTCTGGACAAAGAACAAACTCAGAGGCTCATGGATAAATCCATGGTGGAGTATGTGGCCCACACATGAGCGGCCCCCTACTTGTTAAGAAGATCCTCAGAAAAGGGCATTACTGGATTACGCTTAAAATTGTGATGATCACGTCAAGAAGTGTTATCAATGCCAAATTCATGGAAATGCTATCTATGCCCCTCCAAGGGAACTTCAATGTGGGGAATGGATATGATCGGGCCCATCATCTTATCTTCACCATGATCGAATACTTCACCAACTGGGTAGAAGCAGCCTCCTTTCCCAGGGTTACCAAAGAAGTCATCATTACTTTCATCAGAAACAATGTCATTTATCGATATGGACAACCAGAGGTAATTGTGTCAGACGATGCTAAGAACCTCAATAACAAAATGATTGAGGAGTTATGTAGTAAATTCCACATCAAACACCTTAACTCCATCATCTATAGTCCAAAGATGAATGGTGCTATTGAAATGGCTAATAAAAACATCAAGAAGATCATGCAGAAGATGTCCGCCAATCACAAAGGATGGTCTGACCTCTTGCCTCTGACTTTATTAGCCTACAGAACTTTAATGTGTAGTTCCACTAGGGCAACCCCCTACTAATTAGCCTATGGGATGGAAGCAGTGCTCCCCATAGAGGTGGAAATGGAATCCCTCAGAGTGTTGATGGATGCTCAGCTGGATGAAAACCAATGGGTAAAAGACAGATATCACCAATTGTCTCTAATAGACAAAAGGCAAATCACGGCTATCTTTCATGGTCAGTTATATCAATAAAGGATCACCAGATCCTACAACAAAAACGTCCGGCTATGGCAATTTAAACAACATGACTTGGTTTTGAAGAAGATCATTGACAACTAAGATCAATCTATGGGAAAATTCGCTCCAAACTGGGAAGGCCCGTTTCTTGTCAAGGAGGTATTGACAGGAGGTGATCTCAGACTACAGGAAATGGACAGTGATGAATTTTCACAACTCATCAACTCGGACACCGTGAAATGGTACTATGTCTGAGGTTACCATCAAGCAAATATCCTAGTTTTAGATCATCAGATCACCAGTCATTCAGGTTTTCTAACATTTTCTTACATACAAAATCTTCTACATACTCTTCTGCCCCTCAGGGAAACATACTCTTCAAGCCAACAGCCTGGTTTCACCTCATATCAAACCTTTCATATAATTTTGGTTATCCCACCAGGGATTAAACCTTTCACATTTGCAGTTTGTCCTGAACACAGGATCAAACTTTTTCACACTTGCAGTTTGTCCTGAACTTAGGATCAAACTTTTTCACACCTACAGTTTGTCCCAAACATGGGATCAACTTTCTTTTCCCCATAGTTTAGCCTGCATATGGGATTCAAACTTTTATTCGGCTACAAGTCGTCCTGAGGGGCGGACTACGTCGACCTGATCTCCCTGATACCTGGGAGTACGTAGGCAACCATATTCTATATGGCCCAGTCGCAATAAAAAAAAACATTTCTACCCTCTCTCTACAAAAACAAAAACAAAAAAACATTTCTGCCCTTTCTCTACAAAAACAAAAATAACAAAAACATTTCTACCATTACACCATTCAGCGTTGAACCTCTTACACCAGGTTTGAACTACGCAGACCTGATCTCCTCTTCAATAGGAGTACGTAGGCAGCCATTTATGGTTCGGTCTAACCCCCTACCAAAACATAAATACTTGTCAACGGTACTAGGTTCAAACTTTAATCCACCAAATTTCATCGGCTTCAAACTAAAGGGATGGAACTACTTGACCTCTCCTCACAAATAGGAGATCCAGTGACCATCTAAGTTATGGTTGTGCCTCAAAGAGCAACACCAATCCATAAGAGAAGGAATTAACTAGGCTCCTCTTAAATAGGAGTACTGGCAACCATCTGTGGTGCGGTAAATCTCAGAGAGGAAAAGTCACACTCCTCTACTCATTTCCATATAGAAACCAGTCCCAAGACACCAAAGAGGGTAGGGATACACATAGATCAATGATCCATTCTGAAAGATCCTACGACGTCTCAATGTCCACACATCAAAGATGAGTTCAAAATACATCAAGATCAAATTTTGCATGAGTCTCCCTCGTCTGATTTTGCATGAACTGCAAAAAGCTTCTAAACATTCCGTCGTTCATCGTCTGATCAATGGTGTTGTTTAGAGGAGGAACATTGTCTTCCTGTTGCACGTTTTCCTGATTGGTGAGTAAAGGTGTTTCCACGGTCTCATTTACTCCACTGTTAACATTCTCAGTTGTCATTCTTAAATACTGCCATAAAATAAGGGTTCATTAAAAAAATTAACATGCAACATAATAACACTATACTCTGACCAACCAACAATAAGCTTAGGTAGGACATACTAGCGAAGAATTTACTCGTCTCTCGCCTCTTAGTTCTATTCCCCGATTCTAGCCAGAGATCATATCCCTAAGCTTTGATACCAACTGTGATGCCCCCAAAATAGGTCCAATCCACCCAACCTATTCTGAGTCGCCAAATACATGGTACAGAAACAACTACAACTTCATTATTACAATTTTTGTGCAAAACACGACAACACTTATGCTGTGAGTTTAAATACAAATATTTTCTTTTAGACAATATCCACACCCAAATAAAGTCCTTATTACAATTATTGATACACTATTTTACAGAATAGTGAGGACTACTAAAACAACTATCTTGAACCATCACTCCACACCCCGACTAGTTCCCGCTATATTATCGCCTCCTGAGAAGAAAAATGGAACAAAAAGGAAAAGGGTGAGCTCAAGTAGCCCAGTAAAGAATATTATGACTAAGATAATGTACAACCAATTATCCTTAGTCTTCAACAGGGAAAAATCTGATAAAATACAATAGACAACAAGTTTTAGATCAACAACTGCAGCGGAAACAACAATTCATTAAAAGAGTTAAGTAGAGAATGAAATCTACTATCATCTATAAATTTAAAAGTCCATCATCGATATTTTATCCCTGTAACATCAATCAATATACATCTTTAATCAAATAGTCATCTTTGCACTACGGGCTAAAGATATTCATCAGTCGGTCATGTTCATCTTAACACATGTTCATCTTTGCACTACGGGCCAAAGATAATCATCAGAAAATCATTCATCTTTGCACTACAGGCCAAAGATATTCAGTAATATCATCATTTGGGACTGAGGATGAAGAAAAATATATTTTAAAGAAAACGAGTCTAGTGAGACAAAAGAACAAATATTAGGGATTCGTACTTTAAACAATCCAAGTTCAAAAATACTTCATAAATAACAACAGTGGAGTAAAATTCAAGAATGAAGATCAAAACATGGATACAATCAAAGCTAGTATCCATAATAGATATCTTGGACACAGAAAAGAAAATTTAATTTTTCTGTGAATAGTGTCGTATTCGTGAATAGTGTTGTATACGTGAATAGTATCGTATATGTGAATAGTAACTCTGACACTAAAAGATAGAAATTTCACAAGAAAAATCATCATGCTTCATGAATAGTACTCGTGAATAGTAACTAGTGAATAGTAACTTGTGAATAGTAACCCCGATATGAAAAGATAAGAATTTCACAAAAAAAATCTTACCAATATTCCGGCATAATGATATTGAAAGAAATATTATCATTTTAAAAAAATAACATCCCTTACCTCAAAAGAATAGTACTTCTGGCTGGAATATCAGATATAATACTGAAAGAAACTTGCACCGTATAGCAACACTCAAAGTATCAAAATACTCACTGAAATACGCTCGATATTATAGAGAGCGAAAACTTCAGTTTCTGGTGTAATTTTCAATTCTAACCTAAGCACTCTATTTATTGGAAAATGCTTAGAACACCAAAGCAGAAAATTTAATAAAATAATAATATTTATAAAAATTTTATATGCACAACTTGAAATCTGAAATTTAGCATGTTTTGCAACACATGTGGGGCTCACCAATCACACAAAACATATTTTTATCATTTAATGCAACAAAATCAATTCAAACCCAATATTCTGGAACTTCAATAATTCATAATAAATAGCACTTTTATTAGAAAAATTCAAATCTTATGTCCATTCCATAGGAAATTTATTTCTCTACAACTTTGCAGAAGAAAGTTTTTCCAAATTTCAAACATAAATATTACCGAAATCCACATACGGATAATTTTGCAGGCTATAATCAAATTTCAGTCAAAAATAGGGTCCACCAACACACAAAACATGTGTTAAATATTTTTTGTAACAAAAATACTCTTCCTCCTCATTTATTCATATATCACACAAATATCACTATTATTATATTATTATAATATAATAATATATTTAAATGAATTATTTTATCAGAAAAGATAAAATATCATTTTTCAACAATTGTCACTTTAAAAATTTTCTCTATCTATATCCACATAAAATGAATATTTTTCTTATCATATAAATCAATAATTAATTCTTCACAAATAATATTACAAAATCACAATCATCGACAACTGACCATTCCCAGAAAGAGGGGCTTTCCAATAAGGATTTCTCCTTATCATAGCCAAGAATTAGGTGACCAAACCTCTCCTTAGACAAAACTTTCTAGACATTGCCAATAATGCTATCTAATAATATTATTAAAATAATATGAATTATTGATCTGATAATGAAAAATATTGTGTAGTGACAATTATTGAAACAACAATAATATAAAATATCAACGTAGCAATTATTGAATCAATAAAATAAAATATTGAATAGTAATTACTGTAACAATTATTGAGTAGTGCCTTCTTATGTAAGAATCAATAATTGGTTCAATACTGTGTGTTACTGTGCAACATCGCGTATTATTGTATTTTAACCACCGGGTATTTCAACAGTATTACGGTAATAATTACGCCGTTATCTATAAACAACTTATACTTGTCATTTTTTTCATCCAATCGTTTTCCGTTATGGGGCCCACACAAGGTTACGTCGTCGTACGAATATTTCCCGACAGCAAGAATATTCCACGACCAAATGAATATTCCCCGACAACGATGAATATTTTATAACCACTTGCTTATTTGAAATATTTGCGCATTTTACCCATAACTAACCACATTAATCAAATCAACCCCTTACTATTTCAAAATAATAAATAGAGGAAATTCCATTTTATTAAAAAAATATGGGGTCTTACACACGTGATATCAAATCACAAAATATCTGTTAACCCGACAAAGATTGAAGTAATACAAAGCTGCGAACAACCTATGTCAGTGACAGAAGTACGTAGCTTTCTCAGTTTAGCTGGTTATTATTGGAGATTCGTAGAAGGGTTTTTCTCGAATCGCTACTCCATTAACTCAGCTGACTCGAAAAGATTCAAAATTCGGTAGGAGCGAGTAATGTGAGAAGAGTTTTCAAGAACTCAAGAGGAGACTTGTGACTCCCCCAAAATAGGTATACATCACCCATTCTGAGTCGCCAAATACATGGTATAGAAATAACTACAACTTTATAATACAATTGTTGTGCAAAATATGACAACTCATAAAACTATGAGTTTAAATACAAATATTATCTTCTAGACAATATCCACACTCAGATAAAGTCCTCATTACAATTATTGATACACTATTTTACAAAATAGTGAGGACAAATTAAACAACCTGCTCTAGAACCATCATTCCACACTCCAATTACTTCCCGCTATATTCTCACTTCACGAGAAGAAAATGGAATAAAAAGGTAAAGGGTGAGCTCAACTAGCCCGAATAAAAAATATTATGACTAAGATAATGAACAACAAATTATCGTTAGCCTTCAATAAATCAGATAAAATATAATGGACAACAAGTTTTAGATCAATATTCGCAGCGAAAATAACAATTCATTAGAAGAGTTAAGTAGAGAATGAAATCTACTATCATCTATGAATTTAAAAGTCCATCATCAATATTTTATCCATGTAACATCAATCAATATACGTCTTGAGTCAAATATTCATCTTTACACTACGGGCCAAAGATATTGATTTGTATCACCAGTTGGTCATGTTCATCTCAACACCTGTCCATTTTTGCACTACGGGCCAAAAATATTCATCAGGTAATCATTCATCTTTGCACTACAGGCCAAAGATATTCATCAAGTATCACCATTAAGGACTGAGGATGATGAAAAATATTTTAAAGAACGAATCCAGTGAGACAAAAGGACAAAGATTAGGGATTCGTACTTTAGATAAACCAAGTTCAAAAACACTCCATAATAAACCATAGTGGAGTAAGATTCAAGAATGAAGATCAAAACATGGATACAATCAAAGATAGTAACCATAATAGACATCTGGGACAAAGAAGAGAAAATTTTATTTTTTGGTGAATAATGCCGTATACGGGAATAGTAACCCCAACACAAAAAGGCAGAAATTTCACAATAAAATTCATACCAATATTTCAGCATAATGATATTGAAAGAAATAATATCATTTACGAAGAAAATAACATCCATTACCTCAAAAGAACAATACTTCTGACTAGAATATCAGTTGAAATGTTGAAGGAAACTTGCACTGAATAGAAACTCTCAAAGTATCTAAATACTCAGAAAAATACGCTCGATAATATAGAGAGAGAAAGCTTGTGTTTCTGGTGTGATTTTTATTTCTAACCTAAGCACCTATTTATAGGAAAATGACAGAACGCCAAAGCAGACTAACCTGCTACCTGATGGCTTTACCTATTACTATTCATGCCCACCACTTTTGAAATAAAATTTTAGCACATTTTTCACCAACCAAAAGTGGGGCCCACCCATTCTAAAAATTTCCAAAATGTTTTACCATTTAAACAATAATCAGAAACTTCAATAATTCATAATAAATAGTCCTTTTATCAGAAAAATATGAATGTTATGTCCATTCCATAAGAAATCGAATTCTCTATAACTTTATAGATTTAAGTTTTTCCAAATTCCAAACGAAAAATGCCCGAACTCCACATATAGACGATTTTTAATACCTCTATTCCGACAAAATACTGATAAAATACATCAGCATTAATTCCTTCATTTATATCCACACAAAATAAATATTTTCCTATCCATCATTTATGTCCACATAAAATAAATATTTCCTTATCATAAATCAATAATTAATTATTCACAAATAATATTACAGAATCACAATTATGACAACCAGATCATTCCCAGGAAAAAGTGGGGGCTTTTCGATAAGGATTTCTCCTTACTGACGCGCAATTAGGTGACCAAACCCCTTTCCTAGACAGAACTTCCTTAGACATTGCCAATAATGCTATCTAATAATATTATTCAAATAATATGAATTATTGATCTGATAATGGGAAATACTATGCAATGACAATTATTAAAATAACAATAATATAAAATTTCAACGCAGCAATTATTGAATCAATAAAATAAAATATTGAACAGTAATTAATGTAACAATTATTGAGTAGTGCCTTCTTATGTAAGAATCAATAATTCAAAATACTGCGTGCAATCTGGTGTCTTCTTGTCAACCACGCACGTGTATTCTTGTATATTTTAACCACCAGGTAATCCAATAGTGTTAACGGTAACAATTACGTCGTTATTTATAAAAACTTAAACTTGTCATTTTCTTCATTGGATCGTTTTCCATTATGGGGCCCACAAATGGCTGCGCCATCGTACGAATATTCCCTGACAGCAAGAATATTCCACGACCAAACAAATATTCCCCGACAAAATGAATATTTTATAACCACTTGCTTATTTTGCAAAATTTGCACATTTCATCCATAACCAAAGCATTATATCAAATTAACTCCTTATTATTTCAAAATAATGAATACATGAAATTCAATTTTATTTATAATAAGTTGCGGTCTTACAACCTCCCATTCTTATGAAATTTCATCCTCAAAATTAACGTACGTACCTGGTGTTTCGAAAAGTAAGGGTACCTCGCTTTCATTTCTGATTCCAACTCCTAGGTCATTTCCTCAATAGCATGGCTCCTCCACAAAACCTTGGCTTGTCGTATAACCTTTGTTCGTAGGACATGCTCTTTCCTATCCAAGATCTTGACAGGTACCTCCTCGTACGTTAAATCTTCGGCTATCTCGTTTGGTTCTAATGCAATAATGTGGTTTAGGTCTTTCATATATTTACGAAGCATAGATATGTGAAAAACATTATGAACACAAGACATGCTTGGAGGTAATCCGAGTCTATAGGCCACATTTCCTATTCGGTCAAGAATCTCAAATGGACCAACAAATCGTGGATTGAGCTTTCCTCTCTTCCCAAATCTTGTAACTCCCATCCATGGAGGAATACGTAATAGTACATGATCTCCAATATTAAAGTCCATGTCCTTTCGATGAAGATCAACATAACTCTTTTGTCCATCTTGTGAGATCTTTATACGTTGCCGGATCATTTAAATCTTGTCTGTAGTCATGCGTACTAATTCTGGTCCCAACAACGTTGCTTCACCCACCTCGTCCTAACATAATGGAGAACGACACTTTCGTCCATACAACGCCTCGAATGGAGCCATGCTTATACTTTCTTGATAACTGTTGTTGTAGGAGATTCCACCAATGGTAAGTACTTATCCCAACTCCCTTTGAAATCTAGGACACATAGTCCTAATAGATCTTCAAGAGTTTGAATAGTCTTTTTCTGATTACCCGTCCGTTTGAGGATGGTATGCCGAATTGAATCGTAAATCCGTTCCCATACCTTTCTACAAACTAACCCAAAATCGTGAAGTGAATCTTGGGTCACGATCCGAAACTATGGATACTGGCATGCCATACAATCTCACAATCTCATTTATGTACATACGAGCAAGACGTTCAAGGGAATAAGTCTCACGTATAGGCATGAAATGAGTAGACTTGGTTAATCTATCAACAATAACCCAAATCGCATCTATGCCTTGAGAAACCTTAGGAAGACCCGTAACGAAATCCCTAGTAATGTGTTCCCACTTCCATTTTGGAAATTCAAGTGGTTGTAATGGACCCTTTGGCACTTGATGTTCCGCCTTTTCACCACTACACCAAAAATGGCCTATAGTGAAGGACAAATCCTTCACTAGAGGCCCTATATCACTCACAAGTGATTTATTGCGAAGGAATATTTCCTTCACACGAGTGCTCGCATTAGACCTCCTCGCAATTGGGTATCCTTCGCTAAGTAGTAACTAAATATTTTTTGTGAAGGATATATTGTGAATAACTTTTTTATTCACAAATTGTATTTAGTAATGGAATATTGTTATTTAATGAAAGATTGGTTTCCTTCATAAATAATATTTTAAGAAGGACTATTCAAAATTAGTGAATAACTTGATTCCCTCACAAATAATATATTGTGAGGAACAAATTTATTTAACGAGAGAATATTTTCCTTCACTAATTATAAATTGAGAATCTTTCTTCAAATTAGTGAGAAAAAAATTCCTTCACAAATTATAAATTTATAAATAAAAAATTAATTGCTAAATAATCAAAATTCATTAAAAATTATAATTGATTTTTAAATCATTGATTTCATATTTATTATTATTATTATTATTATTATTATTATTATTATTATTATTATTATTATTATTATTAATCTCTATAAGAAATATTAAATTTACTTTTCAAGTAAATATAAATATTGTCATACTTTTTCAAACTAATTGATAAGCCAACACATAAAGAGCTAATAAAATCAAAACTTTCATATAAATAGATCATAATACTCGAAATCACAATAACTACAAAATTTGTCATTGTATCTTGGTCTCACAAGGACCATATACCTACAAAATTTATTAACTAACATCGAAAACCGAAAGAATAACAATGAACTAGAAGGAATAAAGTGTGACATTATCTTTTTTGCCTCGGAGGCCGAGAAAACTTGGCTTTCGTTTGAAAGATTCAACTTCAAAGAAACTACCCAAGTGGCTCGATTCAAGGGATATAGTTGATCCTGTGTACCGAAAGGTGAAGCAAATTGAGCAAGTAGTAGTATCTACAATCAATTGGAAACAATTAAGTAAAACAAACCGAGTATTGGTTCAAAGAAAGTGTCGAGACAAAAGTTTTCTGTACCAAAGAAGAGGAAGCTCAATTGGTCGAGGTCTTTTGGGCTTTATCACCGGTGGATGGAGGTCTAAGGCGCGTATAGGCATGAAGGGTTCAATTTCCCATGCCGAAACCCTCTCTAGCCTTTGTATGGATGCGAGTTCATCCCATTGAATCTAAATGTGTCATAATTGGGAAATGGAAGAATTAGAACAAGACAACATATTAAACCAAAAACCAAGAGAGTTAGTTAAAACTCTTAGAAACCTTCAATGACCGCCATTTAGAATCGCACCATTGTGAGGAGATACTTCCAACCCCAACTATAGTGCCTGTGAACTCGAAAAGTAAAATATTAAATCAAAAATGAAGAAGTAGCTCCCAACAACAAATGGATAAATAAACTGGACCCTACCTCCCGAGGAAGGCCATTCCAATACCCATTCCTATACTTCAGGCATGTTTGACATGAGCTTTGAAGATGCCATAGATCGGGGCTTCTATGCCATGATCTATCAAGTTCATTAAAACCTTGGTTAGGCAAAGATCCCGTAAACACATAAAATTTCCGCAATTACGTAAGATTTTCGTGATTAGTTGACTCATATATATTAAAGTCCGTAAATGACAAAAGCTGATATATCATGTGTATCAAGATTTGGTCATTAAAACAAGAAGGATGTGAAATGATGGATAATTCAAAAGAATAAGAGGAATAAGGAGCTTAAGAGAAACAACAACAATAACAAAAAAACCATAATCAAGAAATAACAAGTCTAGTTAGAAATGCTTCATCAATATGTATATAAATTCTATGAGCACGATCTTAGGGCAGATGTCTAGAATGTCATTAGACTCGATAGCAATAGTGGGAGAAAAATTGACTTATAGTTATTACATGATTAGCAAATCGAAGCCCAATAAGATGAAAGTTATATGTTGTGTCCATTATACATGCCCGCTTATACCATCGCTTAAGATCCTTTTACATAGATAAAAAGAATATTTAAGATTAATCGAACACTCAAGTAAAACCAACAAACAATACGAAAAGTACAAAGAGCTATCCTTTGATCACTAAAGCACTCAAACTGCTACCGGTTTTATGTCGCCAAAGGAAATAGGAAGGGATCTTGGGTCACTAATAGCCAACAACATGTTACCCAAAGTCCTATCAGTTTTAGATTCCCAATTTTCAACATAGTTTTAGTAAACATCTATTTCACTTCTCCATTTTCTGTCGTGACGCTTAAATATTTAATGATTGGAAATTTTTTTTATACCACAAATTAAATTTGAGGTACTTTGGAGAGTGAAAATTACTAATTATATGCGTTAAATTTATGGTGTTGATGTGATTCAAACTCCTTAAAGATGTGGGAGTTGCAAGTTCTACCCAATACCCATAGGATTTATTTTTGAATTTTTCTAAATTCATGGATAAGAGGTGCATGCTTTTAGGAAAATTAGTCCAGTGCTCCCAGATGATGATGATGGTAACTTGACCTATAAGTGATGTGGAGCAGCAGAAGTGACTCTCATTCACAAACCACAAAATAAAGATAAGTGTTCCAGATAGTATGTTCTTCACTTCCATCCATAGACAACCCAAATGCCAACTCAAAACAATCGAATCGGACTCAACCCCATGAAAATATATTTGGATTAGGAAAAGCAGATGTAAAAATAAATAAACCACGTGAAAGATTACTTCAAGAATCAAATTACTCGAATAAGTCGATTTAACTTGTACAATTCACCTACCATAAAAAGTGTATCTCTTATAGTTAAGCCCCGAATGTAGTTAAAATTAAATAAAGGCATAGTAAACTTAGATCCAAGAATCGTAACAAAAGACCCAAACAAACCTTGATTCAAGAGTCTAAAATGCAGATGGGAAGGACTTGCGTAGAATGGTTGAAGCTTCCGATGCTCACCCAATAGCTCGCCAATCATCCGACTACACCGTATAAGACTAAATAAGTGAACAACATAAAAGAAAACATACACGTCGATCAAAAGAACCAAAATTAGGAGGATCAGTTGGACTGGGATCAGTAGTTGTAGACTCAATTTGCTATAATTATTGAACAGAAGACATAAACACCCAACGATATCCCCAAATTAGGAGGCCTAATAAGTCTTACTAGTAGCAGAAATAAAATTAAAAACCAAATAACTACTGGATTACGTTAGGGAGATCTTGTCATCTGAACTCAAACTACTGGATTATTTTGCCATCAATTTTGTTGAATAACTCACTTCCCTCACTAATTCTTTTCGCTTCTCGATCTTTGTCGCCATCTTTCTGTTTGTGCTTTGATTGGAGGAACCTTCAATTGAGAGCAACCTTTGATTCGATTGACCTTCGATTGAGAGTGACCGTACTTAGGGTGCGATTTGGCTAAGAAGATTTAGGTTTTGGCAATTTAGACTAGCTGATGAGAGAGATTAGAGGATTTAGGTTTTGAGGTGGGGAGTCAGGAGATTGAAAGGGTTACTAGAGAGGACTGAGATAGTGAGGAACACGATACATAATTGATTTGGTGGGTAAATGGGAGTGCAGAGAGAGTTGGTATTGAAATGAAGGGAATGGAATTTTTTTGTGCGTGCCCAAACTAGATTTTAAGCCTTTAACAACAACCATCTCACGATCCTCGCTAAAAAGGTCCAAAAAATCCTCTATATCGACGGCCAGACTATGAACCTCAGAATAGGCTCTCTATTGAGGCATATACCAACGGTCAGTCCATGACCATCGCTATAGAATCCTATTGCTATGTTTCCGTGCCGACCGTCGCTAAATCTCGTTGCAATAGGTCGAATTTCTAGTAGTGATCCTCTCTACAAACCTCTTGACAAATCAAAAGAATTATCAGACCAGCTAGACATGAAGGATCGACTTGAAGACCAACAAATTATAGTAATCTAAGAAGCATGTAGGTTCTGGCTTCAAGGTAATATCTCTAAAAGGCTAATAATTAGCCATTGCAAAAAAGTTAACAAACAAATATTTCATTATTTTATTATCTAGTTCAAATGTGGGATCAAAAAATAATTCAATCCCAGAATTCAACAGAGAATGACAAATTCTCCTACATAGAAAAAAATGCAAAAACAGATGGAAAAAGCATGAAAAGTATAAAAACATACAATCACAAAATCAATATATCAAGATAAAATCACCAATTTCACCAAAATCAACATTTCGCCATCCTCTCCCTTGATAACATTGATAAAAACATAAAGAGTATCGTAAACTTTTGGATGGCGGCGGATTGAAGATAAATAAATAAATTAACCTTGAAGAAAGAATAGGAGTAATCGATTGCGACATTCTGACGACGTGGTGGAAGCGAAACGCACCGACCACATGTGTCTTAAACGATAGGCAGGGGCTTTATCTTTGCTTCCACCTTCCTACCCATGCATAATAATATCCTTCCATCATCACCGCCGATTCTCAGTATCAATTGAGCTATCAATGTTGATAAGAACCATCAATATCACGGTAATTCTTTGATCCCCTTTCTTTGCTTGGAATTAAAACCCTAGGTCTTCATACTTCATAATTTGTGTATTCTAACCGGTTCTTAACCGTAGATAGGTTCTGAAGTAAAGCGATGGATCGAGATGGTAGATCGGCGAGGGCACAAAGAGGAAAGAGGATCGCCTTCAACAATGGATTGTGAAATGAGGGAATAGAGAGTTGAAAACAAAATGGGAATAGAAATCGGGTATATTTTCTATTACGATCGAATCGATCTGAATACTCATCTGCTCCAAACATATAAAAGTTAGAAAACATTTTTTAAAAACAACCGTAAGTTAATTAAAAAGTGTAATTATTATATGTAAATTTATTACCGTAAAAAATTTAATATATTTATATTATAAGTTTTATTCACCATAATTAATTATAAAAAATTATTTAGAACAAGATAGCGACCAATTTTATCCCTCGCAATAAACTTCTAAATAATGATATATAGTGAGTAATAATTTCTTCTCTAAATAGATTTTTTCCTCGCAAATTTTCATCATAAATTGGCCCCAAAAATCTTTCTATCGCCCCAATTTTGCGAGGAAAAAAATATAAATTGTGAAGGATGTTTCTTTCGCTAATAACTATATTGTCACTATACTTTTTTCCTTCATTGTTCCTTCTCTAAACAACTCCTCATGTGAACGAATAAATTCCTTCACAAAATTTCCTCCGCTAGAGGCCATTTTTGGTGTAGTGCACGTTGACAGGTTAAACACCTTAGATAAACTCCGCAATCTCTCTCTTCATATTACTCCACCAAAATTTATGTCGAAGATCATGATACATTTTGGTACTCCCAGGATGAATTACAAATGGTGTGTTGTGTGCCTCCATTATGATTCTATGCTTCAAGTCAGAATCGTTAAGAATGCAAAGTCTGGAGTTTACTCGAAGTATTCCTTCTTCATCAATTCTTGCTTCTGGAATAACACCTTCTTGTACTTTCTTCTTTATACGTATCATTTTGCTCGGATTGCGTGGGCTTGAGCGCGCTTTAACTTTATCGATTAAAGTCGGTTCTACTCGTATGTTTGATATCATCACGTGGGTACTTGAAGCCTTTAACTCTATCTCTATCCTTTGTAAGTCGTACAAAATGGTTCTTTGTGTTAACAATATCGCACTCGTACTCGCATACGATCTTTTACTCAATGCGTCAGCTATAACATTTACTTTTCTAGGATGATATTGAATGCTATGGTCGTAATCTTTCAACAGCTCGAGCCAACGTCGTTGCCGCATGTTGAGTTCCTTTTGGGTGAAGAAATATTTGAAGCTTTTATGATCCATATAAATCTCCACTTTCTCCCCATACAGGTAGTGTCTCCAGATTTTCAACGCAAAAATGACTGCTGCCAACTCCAGATCATGAGTAGGATAATTCCTCTCATATTCTTTGAGTTGTCACGAGGCATAGGCTATGACTTTCCCATATTGCATGAGAACACATCCTAACCCTTTGCTTGAAGCATCGCTGTAAATAACAAATCCATCCAAACCAGATGGTATTGTTAGAATAGGTGCTGAAATGAGTCTCCTCTTGAGCTCTTGGAAACTCTTCTTGCATTCCTCGCTCCATACAAATTTTTTATCTTTCTGAGTCAGCTGAGTTAAAGGAGTAGCGATTCAAGAAAAACTTCCCACGAATCTCCGATAATAACCAGCTAAGCCCAAAAAGCTACGCACTTCGGTCACCGACTTCGGTTACTCCCAACTTTGTATTGCTTCAATCTTAGTCGGGTCAACGGATACTCCATGTTTTGACACCACGTGCCCAAGAAATGCTACTTCCTCAAGCCAAAACTCTAATTTCTTCGGCTTGGCATATAGCTTGTTGTTACGAAGCCTTTGAATTACCAGCTTCAAGTGGTGCTCATGATCTTCACCGCTTTTGGAATACATGAGGATGTCATCAATAAAGACAACAACAAACTAATCCAAATATTCCTTGAATACACGGTTCATCATATCCATAAAAGCCACAGGAGCATTAGTCAATCCAAAAGACATGACTAGGAATTCATAATGCCCGTTCCGAGTTCTGAAGGCAGTCTTTGGAATATCCTCAGTTTTAATCTTCAGTTGATGATATCCAGAATGAAGATCGATCTTTGAAAAGAATTGTGCTCCTTATAACTGGTCAAACAGGTCATCAATGCGAGGTAGGGGATACCTATTCTTTATGGTGACATGGTTTAATTCCCGGTAGTTAATACAAAGTCGCATACTCCCATCTTTCTTCTTTACAAATAAAATAGGAGCACCCCAAGGAGATGTACAAGGACGAATGAAACTAATGTCTAATAATTCTTGTAGTTGGACTTTTAACTCCTGAAGTTCAATAGGAGCCATTCGATATGGAGTTTTAGAAATGTGCTTTGTACCCGGTTCAAGATCAATAAAGAATTCAACTTCATGTTCTGGGGGTAGACCAGGATGTTCTTCAAGAAATACGTCAGGAAATTCACTAACAACAGAAATATTATTCAAATTTGACCTGTTTTTGTTCAAGTCCATAACATGGGCTAAGAAAGCTTAACATCCATTTTTTAATAAACAAATGGCTTTATGGCTTGATATGACAGTGATTGACTTTAGTGGTTTGGTTGCTTGAATTCGCATAACAGGTTGGTTAGGAATATGAAAACTAACAACCTTACAAAAATAATCAATTTTAGCATGATAGTGGTTAACCGATCAATCCCTAAAATCACATCAAATGCAAGTATCTTTAAAGAGATAAGATCAACAGGTAATGTGATGGTGCCAACTTGGATCAAGTAAGATTTATAAATAGTGGATGTAATGAAAGTTTCTCCTAACGGAGTCTCCATAAATAAGTCAAAGTATAATTTCTTTGAAGTCAAGTTTAAACGTTGAGCACAAACAGGAGAAATAAAAGAATGGGTAGAACAGGTATCTAGTAAGGTATAAACTTCGCAAGAGTTCAAGATTAGCTTACCCATGATCACCTCATTTGGGTTTCTCACGTTTTGGCTATTCACGACAAACGCCCTCCCTTGAACCACCGACTTTGTTTTGTCCGTAGTCACCTTTGGTGTCGCCGTCCCAGCTGGACTTGACTTCGCTACCGGACAAAATTAGGCTATATGACCGTCTTTTCCATAACTGAAACACACCTTGGAAGGCTGTGAATAGTTTGGACTTATGTGTCTCTCCTCTCTGCATCTGTAGCATCTAACTGGCGGTCGTTCTCCTCCCCTAGATCTTGTTGTTGGTGTTAGTGCTGTTGCCGATGTCTTCTCGTCATTGTTAATTCTCCCGGGTGGTTACTGATGTCACCGGTATGACCATGGTTGTGGTCTCTCGGTTGAACATACTCATTATCTCGCTCTAATAATTGAGCCATGTTGACAATATCTGAATATAGAGAAAATTTGTGAGAGATAAGGTATTAACGAATCTTGGGTTTTAGACCTCTTAGAAACATCTGCGTCATATGTTCCTCATTATCTACCAAATGAGGTACAAAACTCAATAATCTTCTTGCGAACTTCATTGCATTAGGATACTGGTCCATGTTGTTCGCTCAAAGATTATAATAAACTCTACCTCCTTCATATAACGAATACTTTCGTGAAAGTACTTGTCATTGAATAGTTTCAAAATTTTCCCAAGACATGTTGAGTGCGGTGGGTCAGAGTGCGCTTCACGATTCCCACCAGTAATCTGCCTCACCACGAAACATAAAGGTGGCGAATGGAACCTTCTGTTCTTCCGTGCATCCCAAGACATCGAATATCTTGGTAATTTTCTTAACCAACATTTCCACCTTAATCGGATCTGGCTATCCCCAGAAATCTGGTGGTCCCAACTCCTTAAACTGCTAGGCTGTGACAAGCCGCGCGTTGCTATCATTTCCACCCGTATTTTGTACACGAGTCTACCTGGTTTGATTTTGCATGAATTGCAAAAAGCTTCTAAACATCCCATCATTGATCGTTTGCTTGGTAGTGCTATTTACAGGATGAATATTGCCTTCCTGTTGCACGTTCTTCTGGTTGGTGATTGAAGGTTGTTCCACGGTCTCATATACTCCATTATTAACGTTCTCAGCTGCCATTCTTAAAAACTACCATAAAATAAGGGTTAATTAAACAAATTAACATATCACATAATATCCCTAAATTATGACTAATTATCAAATAAGCTTAGGTAGGACACACTAGAGAAGGATTTACTCGTCTCTCCCCTCCTAGTTCTATTGCCCGATCTCCGCCAGAGACTATATCCCTAAGCTCTAATACCAACTGTGACACCCCCAGAATAGGTATACATCACCCATTTTGAGTCACCAAATACATGGTACAGTGATGTGGTCGTGATACTAATGAATATCCTTGGCCGTAGTGTAGGGATGATTCGATGATGTGGAATATTTATTAAGCTGAGTCTCACCAATAAAATTGATGATAAACTTTTTAAATCATAGAAGATAGCAGATATCATGCTCTACTTGACTCTTCTAATGGATTCCGCTGCAGTTAATCTTGATGTTTATTATATTTTATAAGTTTAACACCGTTGAAGGCTAACAATAATTTATTCTGCATTATCTTAGTCATAATAATTCTTACTGGGCTAGTTGTGCTCACCCTTTTTCTTTCATTGTTCTCTTCAAGAAATGAGAACGTAGCTGAGACTAGTCAGGGAATGGAGTGATGGTCCGAGATGGTTGTTTTAGTAGTCCTCACTATTTAGTGTGATAAGAAATGTAATGAGGATTGAATTTGAGTTTGGATATTGTCTAGAAGACAATATTCTAGTTAAAACTCTCAGCTATGTTTTATCGTATTTTACACGACAGTTGTATAATTAAGTTTGTATTTGAATTCTGTACCATGTATTTGGCGACTAAAGATGGGTGATGTATACCTATTTTAGGGGCGTCACATGATGGATCCCGACGAAGTGCCGTCGGAGAGATTGAATTTCCTGTGGAGATTGGTCCACATACCTTCTACGTATCCTTTCACGTGCATAAAATAGCTACAAGATAAAACATGCTCTTAGGGAGACCGTGGATTCACATGGCTGGAGCCGTCCCTTCCACCCTTCACCATTAACTAAAATACATTATCAACAATAGCCTAATCACTATTAATGTTGAGCCGGAATGTCCTGAACAAGGTGATATACCACTCATCAACTTCAATTCAGAAGTTGAGTCGATCAGCTTCCAGGCCCTGGAGGTGAGCAACACTCACTACCATCCCATTGGGGCACCACCTATCATAGCTAGAATTTCTGCCGAGGTAATGTCGGCAACTCAAGAGATGATATCATTGGGTTATCAACCTGGACAAGGGTTGGGAAAAAATCATCAGGGCCTTAAGCACCCAATTCAAGTTCCCAGTCAAATTGGGACAGTTAAACTAGGCTATTCTGCCAGTTCCTGTCACAGGAATCCTCACAGACACAAACATGTTCCTTCATCTTCAGCCACACGGTGATTGCCTAAACCTGCAAAAGCTGAAGCTGCACAACCTACACTAAAGGTTCCTGCTCATGTGATGACTATGTTGTTTCCTAAGACGATACTGACTAAAGGAAAAGAGGTCCTGATTCCAAATCCCAAAGTGGAAGAAAGGAACGGAGACTTAAACAAGACATTTCCAGGCGGTTGTCAAACATACACATCATTGTTTATACCGAGGGTATGAATAGAGACATCCCAGACGATGATTGTCAAGACATCATGGTCATCATTCGGAAGAAGGAGAACGATAATAGCCCCTTCATCACTGTTGTCCACCAGGACTTCACCCTTGACAATTGAAGCAGCACTCCTTACATTTGTCGACAAGGGTAAAAAGGGCAGAAACTCCCTCTACCATGTAGATAACAATAACTGCTTACTTTTCTGTACAATATTAGCAGTTGTTTTGTCATTACGTGCAAACACTTTGTATGATTAAACAGTTTCATATATTAAGTGAAAGCATATTTTTTTTTCAGGACTCTAAAGATAGATGTGCCTATACTTGCCGATGAGGTGCCTATTCTCCATGAGGACTGTAACTTTGATGTAAAGTTGGACTCAGACTTGATGGAAATACAAGAGGACTATGAGATACCTCAGGAGATCAAAGAATGGGTCGAAGACAAACAAAAACCAAATCTTGATCAAACCTCCTCTTTCAACCTCGGAACCTTAAAAAACCCCAAACTAATCCAGATTTGTACGGACCTCACTCCAAACCAAAGGAATGACATGGTTACTATATTCACCCAATTCTAGGATGTGTTTGCATGGTCTCATGAAGACATGGTCGGTTTATCCACTGACATCATCATCCATCGCCTTCTCATTAAAGAGGGATTCAAACCAGTCAAGCAGAAGCTCAAGCGATTAAAACCTGAGTGGAGTTTAAAGGTTAAAGAAGAAATTGTGAAACAGTTTCAAGCAGGCATCATCATGGTGTCAACATACTCTGAATGGCTATCCAACATAGTCCCCGTGCCTAAACCTGGAGGAAAGGTGCGAGTTTGCTTGGATTATCGGGATCTGAATAAAGCTTGCCTTATAGATAGCTTTTATGTTCCATTTATCCACATCCTCATTGACAATACTACTCAATACAACATGTACTCCTTTATGGACTGTTTTGCAGGGTACCATCAAATCATGGTTGCTGAAGAGGATCGTGAGAAAACTGCATTCATCACTCCTTGGGGAACCTTTTGCTACAGACGGTTGTCATTCGACCTCATTAATACCAGAGCTACCTATCAGCAAGCTATGATGGCTCTTTTCCATGACTTAATGCACAAAGAGATAGAGATCTATGTGGATGATATCATTGTCAAATCCCAAAGGGAAGAAGATCACCTAGACCATCTCAGAAAGCTCTTTAACAGGTTGCGTAAGTACAACTTGAAGTTGAATCCAGCCAAGTGCGCCTTTGGCGTTAAATCAGGTAAGTTGCTAGGGTTCCTAGTCAGCCACAAAGGGATTGAGCTGGATCCCACCAAAATCCAGGCCATCACGAAAATGCCCATTCCTCAAACAGAGAAGGAAATACAGGGATTTTTGGAAAGGATTAACTTCATAAGCAGATTCATTTCCCAACTCACAACAACCTGTGAACCTATTTTCAAGTTGTTAAGGAAGAACTCCTCCATGAAATGGAACGATTGTAGACACTCGAAATTTTTTGCCTACCTGTTACTATCATTGCAGGAAGTGCAGAATCTTCTTTCAGAGATAACCCTGGAAGATAGCTCAACTTAATCTAGGAAATACCACCAGAAGTTTAGTTTCAACCCCAGAAAACACACCGGGAGTATCATTTTCCCACCTCGGAGATAACCCCGGGGAAAGCAGTGAAAATACCAAAAATTCAATCGTAGAAGGCCAATTCATCTTGGAGATAACCCCGAGATGTTCAGTTTCAGTCCCAGAAATAACACCGGGAAAGACAATGTCACCCTTGGAGATAACCCCAAGGAGTGCAGTTGCAGTTCCGGAGATAACCCCGGAGATGCTCGTTTCAACCCATGAAGTCAGCTTCAACTAAGGGACAAACACCGAGGCACTCAACTCCTAAACTCGGAGATAACACCGGGAGGACAGGCACACCTCAGAGATAACCCTGAGGGCATTCAACACTTCCAGCACCCCAATCTCAGAGATAACCCTGAGCAACGTTTACTTTATCAGCCAAAACCAGAGATAACCCCGGTGAAGGGCCTAATTATCAAATTTCCACCTCAACCCCACATGGAGCCATCTCAACAAACAACAGTCAACATACATTCTACACAACAATGTCCCACAAGAACCAAGGAGTTGCAATCCTGAGTGACTACTACGCAAGGCAGAACACTGGATAGAATTTGATGCTTGAAGAGATAGGACATGGTTCCATATTCCTGACTTTGTGAAACCTCTAATCCCATGTCATTGCATAGCTCTCGACAACGGCAGTCCAAAATAGTTCTTATACACCTCAATCGAATGCTCGGATTGAAGTTCTGCAAGATCGAGCGGACATTACGTTGCATGCGTGTATGTACTTCTAGACGACAAGACCCATAGAACCCGAGGCACCTCGGGCAGCCGCAGGTGCACTTGCGGCTCCCCCCTCTATAAATTGTGGGCTTGGGGTGGCCATATTCAAGAGAAAAAAGGCGAGGAAGCCCTGTCAAATTTGCTATGTACACACCCTATATTGAGTGCTTTCTCATTTTAAACACTTGTAAGCTCACATATAGCTATATTTTTACCGGCGGGAGCCGAGTGTTCATCCACTTAAAGCTATAGAAGTCTTCTTTGGCAGCCCACTGTAAGCCTTCTTACACACTATAAAGCTTTTCTCTTCATCTTTGCACACACTCTTCTTCACGTTGAGAGTCGTGTTGTGTGTGTATGCCCGGATTTCGGTCCGTGGTTTTCATTTCTATTTGTATATATATACTTATATATATATATATTTATATATGGACTAACATTATCGAGTTATGCCTCGATTGAGCCTGGACTCACGTCCGGTGCGTTTACTGCTTTTATCTATATATATATATATATATATATATATATATATAACGACAAATCGCTGAAATGATAAACTGAGTTGGGATCGATATATATCCTTTGTGTTTACCGCTTTTATATATACACACACACACACTTTTATATATATATATATATTTACATTTTTGTCAAGCCTGGAGTTTACTTCATGGCCTTTTACTGCTTTATTTACATTCCATCCCGCTTGGAGTTTAGTTCGTGGCTGTTGATCGTTTTTACTACTTTATTTACATTCAGTCTCGCTTAGAGTTTACTTCATGGCGGTTGATCGTTTTTACTTCTTTATTTACATTCAGTTCCACCTGGAGTTTACTTCATGGCGGTTGATCGCATTTACTGCTTTATTTACATTTCGGATCCCCCATGGAGGTGCTTCGTGGTGGTTGATCATGTCTCTATATATATATATTTACCACTTTTATATATTTACATTTCTGATCCCCCATGGAGGTGCTTCGTGGTGGTTGATCATGTCTCTATATATATATTTACCGCTTTTATATATTTACATTTCCGATCCCCCGTAGAGGTGCTTCGTGGTGGTTGATCATGTCTATATATATTTATATATATACATTTACATCTTTTATATATATATAACTGCTTACTACTTTCATATAAACTATGACATCATGTGAGCCTAGAAATCATGTGATCACAGATTCAGTCTACAAAATCTAGATTCGGTTGCCGTGATGGACATTTTCAACTATAAGCAGCTTGTAAATTATTCACGGTGTTTGAATTTACTTAGATGACTTTCATGCCCATGAGGAGTTCGACACTGCTATATATTATTTTCCCGAGGATGCTTCACATCTCAAAAATAAAAGCAACCAAGCCGAACATTTAATAATAAAATGGAAGTATCAAAGTCCTCAATTACTATTTAGCAAATGGTTTGAAAAAACCTCTTTTACAAAACCTCATTGCTATATCTTGTTTAAAACTGAATTTTTGTATAAATTCAAACCCTGTGTATATAGGTGCGAACGAGGCCTAGCACTACTTCCAAATAACAGCACATTGACCCATACACACACACATTCATATAACAGTTTCTTGAAAAGTGGCGGTCACCGTGGTAACACGGATGTCGGGGGGTTTCTAACACCTTCCCTCCGCATAATCAAGCCCCCAACCCAAATGAATCTCGGTTTCACAGACCCGTTTAGCAGTGTCACATCACTGGGTCAATGTGCAAACCTTTTCTCGACTGCATTGGTGCAACCAGTTAAAAACACCAACTAAAGACTCTTACAGTCAAATCATCGACGTATATATGTCGAACCTTTTTCACTTGTTTTTTCAAACAAATCTCACATAACATGAGAACACCAAAGAACAAGAACAGAAAAAGGGACAAAAAAAAATCCCAACGTGTGGCGACTCTGCTGGGGACAACAGTAAGAGGGCTTAAGCCGCTACTACAAGCTTTTCAAAACTGTTATATGCTTGTGTTTGAATGTTGAATTTATATTTTTTGATGAATGTGTACGAATGTATTTTATTTACTGCACTGCAATATATCTATTTATGATATTAGTGCTTTGCACATGTCATCATTTTCATAAATGTGAATGTATGTAGTGTGGTTCCTCCACCAGGAGGATATCATGTCGGTGTTTGATTACTGGACTCATAGGAAGACTAATTCCAACGAGGCTCAGGAAAGGCACCACCCAGATTCACTCCAGTTGAAAGACCGGATTAACTTCCCGTCAAGTAGATTGCAATGATCTGGGAACCTTCATGCCAAAAAGTTGCGAGAGTAGCCTAAGATAGGTCAGCCTCTGATAAACCAAACGCGGAGGAAAGTCTCTTCATGCTTTCCATTTTTCAATTACATGTAAAAACAATTACTTGTAATTTTATTCCATGTTCATCTCTATGTAATGGAAAATATGAAGAATATTTACACATGCATATTAAGACTTGACATACTATCAAATGACACTCGTTTCGCAGGATAATATTCCTAAAATGGACACATTATGATAGCATGTAAACATTTATACATTCCCTAACACTAAACTAAATAAGTTTTTTGTAGGGAGACAATTGGGTCTGTTACCCGCTCAAAATCGAAAAAGACTACGAGCCTTCATCCAATTATGTCTTCGTCTGACCAATCTAATCATGCTCTTGTCTCTCGGGAAGAGTTTGACGGATTAAGCAAGCAAATTACAGATTTGGCTATTCTTCTTAAAGAACTACATCAGTCTACTCAGGGTTCGCGCATACCCGCACATACAGAGTCCTCTGCACAAGGAGAAGCACAAGGTTCGGATAAAATAATTCCTAAACTTCAGTTGGATACGACCAACAAAATTTCTAAAAACACCCATCTTAAAGAAGATCTAGACACCGGTGACATCAGGAAAGTCCTTCAAATGCAGGAAACCATCCGTTCTATCAAAGGAATTGGAGCACACAGGAGTGTTTCCTATGCTGACCTTTGTATATTCCCGAGTGTTCATTATCCAGAGAAGTTAAAACTCCTTACTTTGAAAAGTATTATGGGTTAGGGGATCCTTACAAACACTTGAAGGTGTTCATAGGAGAACTCATATCTTATACAGAGGATGAGAAGCTCAAAATGCAGTTGTTCCAGAAGAGTCTTACTAGAGAAGCCCGGACGTGGTATACCAGATTAGACAAATCAAAGATCCATAGTTGGGAGGAACTGGCTCATGCCTTCCTCACTCAGTACAGCTTCAAATCTTAGATGGTTCCTGACCGGTACCGGATTACTAAGGTCAAGAAACAATCTACTGAGTCTTTCAGAGAGTATGCTCAAAGGTGGAGGCGCCTTGCTGTTTAAGTTATTCCTTCCATGACAGAATCAGAAATGGTCATGACCTTTATAGACATACAAGAAGCTATTTTCTATGAAAAAGTCTTAGCTGGCATTGGCAAACCATTTTCTGAAATGATCAAGCACAGAGAGATGGCTGAGATGGGATTGAAGTCAGGAAGGAGTCAAGACCTAGCCGCTCTTAAAGCAGTTGCTGAGCACATGCAGTCTGGAACTTATGGAAATAACCCACGGAGGTTCCATAAAAAGAAAGAGGAAGATGTTTCCTTGATACTACAAGGTCAAAAAGGCAGTCAGAACATGCCCGTCCAGAGGAGAAACTACTCCCCTTTGCAAGCACAATCTTCAAACCCTCCATTGCCTAAAGATGGAGAAGTCAGACGCCCTCAAGTGTTCACACCCTTAGCGGACTCACTCGAGAATATCCTTATTCCTCTGACTACTGAGAAGAAAATTACACATCTTCTTCCACCAATCAACCCGAATGGGAAGGGTTTTAATGCTACTCAGAAGTGTGCTTATCATGCCAGGGCACCGGGACATGACACTCAGCATTGTTGGGCCTTGAAACAAAAGATCCAGGACTTAATCAACGATGGGGAGATTGTCGTGACTAAACCCGACCAACCACATTTGCAAGACAATCCTCTTCCTCAACACAAAGAAGGAGAGGTCAATATGATTAATTGGAGCAGTGGACAGAGTAACAATTACGTTGTTGATTCTTCCTGCATCAAAGAAAGATGGTGCCGATAGATGAGATTATCTAGCCCAGCGATTCATGATGGAGCAAAAGATTAAGGCTCTTTGCAAAAAAGTAGATCAGTTGGCAGAAATGGTGATTCATCAACACCAAGTCACACGCAAATTAGTCAGTCAGGAGCATGTTCGTCTCCTTCCTTTTGTCATGAATATTCCATCCTCACCTTCAGAAAGTGAAATACTGGAGGATAAAGTTACGAAAAGAGAAAGTGCCAAAGCCCATCGAGATTTTTCCAACAAATGAGAATTTACCTATCTTGGCCAACCTATGAAGGAAATATTTCAGATGTTGATCAATGAAGGAAGAATTACATCTCTTCTACCTCCAATCAATCCCCATTCTAGACGGTTCAATTTTGATGGAGTATACCAATATCACTCCCACTCTCGCGTCACAAAGATAGAAGAATCTTTGGCACTCACCACCTCATTCGTAATTTAATTAATAGCGATTGTCCTCAGTAAATGGCGAGATTTAAGACACTTTGCTACTCGAGAGTGGGAACCCATGTCCTACAAAATGGAAGGATGGAGTAGCAGTTATATCCGCTGAGGATGATTTGGTTGCCAGACCACCCACAATACAAGCAATTCAACTTAAAGGAGCTGACAATCCTTTGAAAGTGGCTGCACCAGAGCCAATTAACTTACCATTCAGACCATAGTATCTTGTTGTCAGCCTACACAAAGTCCCATGGAATTATGGGCGGGCTGAAGGATCTACATCACATACAACTGATGCAGTGTCGAAGGAGAATCCACTGTATCTTCTCCATCGGGTGATGAAGCCCCCCATTAAATCAAATGGGAAAGTTCCCATGGAGAAGATTGAGGAGTTCCTCCGTACCATGGGCCATAACGAAGCCAAAGTGGTTTTAAGCTTGAGAGAAGCTCTATAACAAATTTCCATACTGGACTTGGTTTTCTCTTCTGAAGATCACAGGAATATATTGCTAAGGGTCTTGGAAGAAGCCCATTTACCGAAATTAGTGGATGTGGAAAAATTTCAACATCTGGTTGATCACATTTTCAACAACAATATGATATCTTTCACTGATGGCGACATACCTGCTGAAGGGACCAGTCATTGCAAGCTGTCAACACTGCATGCTACACTTAGAACAGATCACTCATACACTCTACGATTAAGAAGACTCCTTATGAACTGTGGAAAGGAAGAAAGCCAAGTGTCAGCTACTTTCATGTTTTCTAATTTGTCATGCTACATTTTCAACAATGGAAAGCGATGATTTGACAAAATTTCAACCAAAGTCAGACGAAGGAATCTTTCTTGGATATGCCACTGACAGTAAGGCCTACAGAGTGTTTAACAAGAAGACACTGAGTGTTGAAGTCTCTGTTCACATCATCCTTGATGAGACAGACTTAGACAAAACTGTGCTTCAAGACACTACGACCAACAGTTCAGACACTATGAACGAGGACGTCGAGCTCAACACTACGATCATAGTACCAGATAGTGAAATCGTTGAGCAAGGAAATGAGATCGTAGAGAGGCCTATGCCAGACAACGAACCTCCGCACCAAGAAGAAGAAATAAATCTTGAAGATCTAAGACAAGAAGGGATAAGAACAGATGTCCCAAAAGGAAGCAGATGGGCAAGAGATCACACTTAAGATCTAATCATTGGAGATCCGAGTGCAAGAGTCAAAACAAGAGCTGCCACCTAAAATGAATGCTTTTATCTAAGCTCCATGTCTCAAATGGAAACCGAAGAAGATAGAGGATGCTATGGAAGACTCCAGCTGGATAGAGGCCATGCAGGAAGAACTTAATCAGTTTGAAAGAAGCAAAGTATGGAGATTGGTACCAAGACCAAAGAATCATCCTGTTATTGGAACCAAGTGGGTCTTCAGAAACAAGATGGATGAAGATGGAGTAATAACCAGGAATAAGGCAAGATTAGTGGCAAAGGGCTACTCTCAGGAAGAAGGCATTGACTATGATGAAACATTTGCACCTGTTACCAGACTAGAAGCTATCAGAATATTCTTTGCCTTTGCTGCTCATATAAAATTCAAGGTCTTTCAGATGGATGTCAAAAGTGCATACTTGAATGGTGAACTTCAAGAAGAAGTCTATGTAGAGCAACCTCCAGGTTTCATCAATCCATCTCTTTCTAATTATGTCTTTAGATTAGACAAAGCCTTATATGGTCTTAAACAAGCACCTAGAGAATGGTATGAAACACTGACTAACTTCCTTAATGAAAATGGGTTCACGAGAGGTAGAGTAGATACCACACTATTTCTTAGAAAACATAAAGATATAGTCTTACTAGTTCAAATATACGTTGATGACATTATTTTTGGATCTACGGATGAAAAGTTATGCAAGAGATTCTCCAAGCTTATGCAGAGCAAGTTTGAAATGAGCATGATGGGAGAGCTGAACTTCTTCCTTGGACTGCAAGTAAAGTAGACTGATGAAGGAATCTTCATAAACCAAGCAAAGTACATTAAACACTTACTTAAGAAGTATGGCATGGAATCAGCTTCTCCCATAAAAACCCCAATCGCTCCTGCAACCAAGCTTGACAAAGATGAAAAAGGTAAAAGTATTGATGTAACTCAATACAGAGGTATGATAGGCTCTCTTTTATATCTAATTGCCAGTAGACCAGATATAATGTTTGAAACATGTATTTGTGCTAGATTTCAAGCTAGTCCTAAAGAATCTAATTTAATTGTTGTAAAGAGGATTTTCAGGTATCTCAAGGGTACACCTCACTTGGGGCTTTTGTATCCCAAGGAGTCCTCATTTGAACTAAAAGGATATCTGAGATCTCGATTTTTTGTAGGTCGCAAAATAGATAGAAAGGGTACCAAAGTGGCACATGTCAATTGCTAGGAAACAGACTTGTGTCCTGGTTTAGCAAGAAGCAAAATTCAGTATCTACTTCAACCTGCGGAAATTTAATACATTCTTTGCCGGCAAATCTTTGTGCTCGAGATCCTATGGATGAAAAATTAGCTAGCAGATTATGGGTTTGGATTCAAATCCATACCTATTCACTATGATAATACAAGTGCAATTACAATAACTCATAATCCTGTCATGCATTTTAGGACTAAGCATATAGAAATAAGGTATCACTTCATTAGGGATCATGTGCAAATTGGAACTATATCTTTATAATATATTCCTACTGAAAACCAACTTGCTGATGTCTTTACAAAACCTCTAGATGAATCCAGATTTAATAAAGTAATAAGTGAGCTAGGCATGCTTAACTTACAACCATGAAAAATATGCTCTAGTTTGTGCTAACTATACAGATTTAAAGGCTATGATCAAAATCATAGACATGATCAAAGGAAGTCCACAATCGTAGAAGCTGAAGTGTCATAAAAGACAATGATCGTAGTACAGACTCAACGATTGTGGTGCAGACTCAACGATAGCAGAGCTTCATCAACAAAACCAAAGGAGCACCCTATTATGATAAAGTACAAAACAAAGAAATCTCTCTGATAAGTGCCTCAGGGACAAACCTAACCCTTGATTCATTCAATGAGGTTGGCCCTTCCTAAGGTACCTTAAACCAAGAAGAATGCTAAGTCAAAAGGACTCGGTCAGACTCGACGATTTCTATTCAGACTCAACGATCACAGGTTAGACTCAACGATTGCAGATCAGACACGACGACTGTTGAACAGACTCAACGATGGATGAATAGACTCGATAAATATAGAACAAACTCGACGATTCCAAGGACCATCTCAACGATCGTAGTCCTCCTGAATAATATATTAGCTCAGAAGGAGTTAAGGGAAATTCAGTACAATCCTTCTTAGTCGGATTCGTAGAGCCAAACAGAATTCGACACCTATCCCACTAAGCAAAATGGAGAGAGGGAAGTTACAAGTACAAATTGAAATCACCTTTTTGAAATCAGAAGTTCAAAAATCTTATCTCTCTCATTCTCTCTCAAGCCATAAACCCTAAATCTCAAGAAAGCTCAGACAGTCATATTCCCTACAAAGAAATCAATGGCGGCTTCCAACGTCATCTCTGGCTATAGACTCTGCTTTGATGAGTTCAAAACTGCTGAACCAAAATTTCACAAAACTCTATTATTAATAAAGAGGGCTGGTCTCGAAGAAGCTCTGGGTATGGCCACATTGATCTACCCTAAGCTAGTGAAAGAATTCTACAGGAATAGTGTGTTCGAAAACGACGTCATCACCACTAAAGTCAGGGATATGGAAATCAAGCTGAAGGCTGAGGATATCAACCTAGCCCTAGGTTTCAAATCTGAAGGGTACTCATTCATAGATGGCATAGATTTCCATGAAGGACTTAAAAGGATGCACCACAAGAAATCCCCCTCTGTCAAAGGATACAAAAAGAAAGAATTTCCTCAGAGGTATGCATTTCTAGCTGATATTGTTGGAAAATGTATATATTGCAAGAGTTCTGGCCACGATTCTGTAAATGAGGTACAACTCAAGCTCATGACTGCCATAAGTTATGGAATACAACTTAACTATGGAGCTCTACTACTTGAATGGATTGGAAAATGGATTCTCAGCTTGCAGAAATCAAAAAGCACTGGGAAGATGCTCTACAGGAGATTCATCAGTATTATTCTACAGTCCACTTTGGGAGATAAAATTGAGGATGATGAAGGTGAACAAATAAATTCGAACAGAAGAATGACCCAACAACTGTTTGAGAACTGGAAAAGGAATCCATCTGAAAACGTGCGAATGATGTCCGAGTCCAGTGGTAGGACTGCTAATGCAAAGGAATCAGGGATTCCAGGGAATATGTCAGTTGTTAGGGAGACTGAAGAAGAAGAAGAGGATGCTAACAAGGAAGAACACACTCCCCTGGTCAGAAAAAGCAAGGGCAAGAGAAAGTTAAAGGCCAAAATAGCAGAAGAACCCCAGGGATCAACAACTGATAAACCTGTAGAGTCCTTTGACATTGAGACTCTAAGGATCCTGATAAGGAAGCAACAGTAGACTGAGGCATAAAAAGACAGAGCTACCATATCACAGCTGCTGAAGAAGAGTAAAATCAGCCACAAATCCAGTAGGCAATATATCTCTTCGATCGTAGAGTCTCTACCGATCGTAGAGACTAGACTGAACACCGAAGCTGCTGCATCAGATGTTCTGGCTGATCAACAAGACAAAGTTGAAGCTCAAGAAAGTTATAAGGCTGTGGCTCAGCCTAGAAAACCAAGACAAAAATTGGTTAAGAAGTACATCCTTGTTAATGAAGGAGTACTTAAGAAGGAAGACAAAGAGTTTGTTGTTGAATAGGAACTGTCCAAAGAAAGCCAAAAGGACAGAGCTCAAGCTGAGGGGGAGACACCTGAAGTTCTAATCACAGAGAATATGCCAGTTGAGGGGGAGATGCCTGAAACTCTCATCCTATAAAATGCTCCAGCTGAGGGGGAGCTACTAATCGTGCAAGAGGATGATCATGCTGAAGGGGAGGCTCATGATATCCCCAGGTCAGAAGAAGAGGTTCTTGCAGAAAATGAGGTAGAACCAGTGCAAGAACATCATGAGGCCATTAATATAATGGAATCCTCAAACAAAAATAGAGAAGAGGACGAAGATGACGAGGTCGAGATCATAGCTGTGGGCTTTAATGGGTATAGAAAGGCTAACTATGAGCAATTGTTCTCCTATCTACCCATGATGCATTTCCATCAAGCTCAAATTCTAAACTCCTGGAATCACATGTTTTGGAACTTCAAAGAATATCTAGTCATCTCTGTGCTAGCTCATGGATTTTTAGGTAGTTTCAACTTTGCCAAGAAGTTACTCACCAATAACTCCTCTTCCAAGAATGAACATAAGGTACTGTCTATCCCAACCCTCTTCAGAGTTAATCACTTTCCATCACCCTCCTTCCGTCAATTTTATGAATTCCCACGATGGTTGGAAGTGATCCTACATCCACTAAATCAATTCCCGGTTACAGAATCCCAAAATTCTGTAACTGACAAACCAAATATGACCAACTTTATATTGCTCCCACTTCCCATCATCTCTACGATTACAGACTCTAACCCCAGTATAGAGTCCCAAGTCCAAATCGTAGAGCCACCTACTATACACACCCAAACACAGGCCCCTCCATCCGATATTCCCTCCTCATCCAGCAACGAATACTTCAACCTTGATCTTACCCTCTACTCATTGCAAGATTAATTCAAGAGCACACCACCTCCTTTATAAATTCCCCATCTCAATGAACTTCTGTCTGAGCTTCCCACCAAAGCTGATTTGTTAGCCATGTCCAAGAAAGTGATCAAGGAACTTGATGAGAGTCTTGAAGAACACACTGAACTCATTCAGATGAGATTAACTACAATGATCAATGCTGCAAATAATCTCCCAAGCTCCCTAAGCTCTATGCTCACTAAGAAACTTAAAGAGCTCATCAAGGAAATGATTCAGAGCATAAAGGACATGGATGACATTCATTTTCTAGCAGCCAAAAGACATAGAGATGTTGTCCTTGTTTTGCAGTCCACTCAGAAAGCTCAGAATAAACTGATGATGGAGAACTTCCTCAATCTGCAAACTGTCGTAAAAGAGTTCCAACAATTTTACGTCAGCCATGGACAACAGACTGACAACATACTAGCCATTCTTTAACAATGGGAAGCTCGATCTAATGCGCTGATTCAAGAAAATCGAGAGGATATTGCTCAAACTCAGAGTAAACTCAACGAGCTTGTCCAAGGAGTGACTCACCTTTCAGAAGACATTCACACCCTTGATGCTGACATAAAGGGGCAGAATAAAGGAAAAGGAGTTCAAGGCAAGGGCAGAGGTCAATCCCAAATTCAATCTTCTCGGAATCCTCCTGTAAGGAAAAACCACCAACAGTCTCCACGATCCAGCCATCAAACTCAACGATCTGATCAGCAGGAAGTTTTAATGGCTCAACCATAAAGAAGTCAAAGGCCTTCTCCCAGCTCTCATGAGGTGATAACAACAGGCCTAATAATGCCAATTCGAGATTCTGCATTCATGAATAGGCATGATCACAATCCAAGACTAAGCCCAAGTGAGCTGGAAGATGTAGCCAGGAGAGACGAAGCAAGCAAAAAAAGGAGAGCTGAGGAATATGCAAATCCTCCGAGAAGCAAAAGGCCGAAGAAATAGAGATAAGTTGAATTTTAATTCTTATTGATGTAGTCAAACTTAAATGTAATATCTATCTTCATACATCAATTAATTCATGTGTATTCTCTAGAAATTTCAGCTGCTCACTGAAATATTAAGTCATATTTACTTTGCTGCAACTGCATATAGAATTTGATAATCATGACAACAAATCTCCTTGGTTATGTCAACATCAAATAGGGGGAGATTGTTAGAAGAATGTATATTTTGATTTGATGTTTAAAGTAAATGTTCATGATAATATGTAAAGTCCTTCAAGGAATATATGTACAAGGACTTAGTGATAGATCAAAATTGTTCGGTTGATCTTAGCTTTTAATGTTCATCGTTCTATAAACGAATGTATAGATAAAGAGATCAAAGGTGTTAGGTTGATCTATGACTTGAAAGAAATAGATAGGCCTTGAAAAGAATCGTAGTCTATCAAGATGATCAATAGAATGCAGACGCTAAGGTAGGATCATAGAGCTTAGAAGATCGTAGTGTATCTGTTTTGAAGGGCCTCTCCAGAAATCATAGAGTGGTCCAGATGTTTGCCGAAGCTACCTCAGAGATCATAGTGTGCTCTCAGAAACGTAGAGTCTGCAAAATGAGCAAGTGAAGATCGTAGTTTGCAAATCCTTGCGAGAAATTGTAGTGTTCTCTTCAGACCAAGCACTAATGTGACAAGACACCATGATATGGATCGTAGAGTATCATCTGCCTTATGTTAGAAGCATTGAGCCCTACTTTTATTTAAAGACAAATTCCAACAAAAGTGGAATGGGTTTGAAATGTTGAAGTCCTCTATAGTCTCAAGGGTACAAAAGATATCCTTAGTATTCAACAAAAGAAACGTATTCAAGAAGCTAAGGAAAGGACCATAGATGGAGAAAAACACCTTTTCAAATTTGTTAGGTGAGAAAGCAGTCATTGTGTCGGTGGGCGAATGCAATTCGAAGGTGTGCAGAAAAGTCTCCATCAAAGTTCAGAAATGTCAAACGCATTTAATGCTTCAACAAAAGGCTTCAACGGATAGATTTCAAGAATCACATATATGCAGAACATATGCAGATGAGAAATAAAAGCAAGCATTAAACAAAAAAAGCACAAGAACACTCAACGCTCAACTCTATAATTTGAGAAAGAGGAAGCTTACTCAGCTACTCAGTTCTTTCGAACAAGTGCTTAACTGCATTTGAGTAGCATCAATCACGAACTCAACAACTACCAACCAACTGAAGTTAGAGTTCCAAGTCAGAAGGACTTGAAGAGTTCTAAGTGAACTGTGAAGAACCAAGTCTGCTGGACTTGAAGAGTTCAAGAGTGAACTAAGAAGTTCCTAGACTGCTGGTTTAGAAGGAATCTGTGAGATTTAGAAAGTGTAACAGACATCCTTAGTGGATTTCCTACTCGAGGAGTAGAAGGGTGGATTAGGAGCTTTAAGTGCTCTGAACCACTTAAAACTGTTGTTTCTATTATATTCGTACTATAACTACCGTAACTGCCTCACTCTCATTAATTCAAGATATCTAAAAGGAGATTAAATAAATACTCATTCCGCTGTGTTTTAATCACTATAAAAACTAACTAGTTAAAATGAAAAGTTTTTAAATATCTATTCAACCCCCCCCCCCCCCTTCAAGATAACTATTGTGCCTCCGAGAACTAACACCATCCATCATTGCAGTCCATTAGGACTTTACCCTTGACAATTAGAACAACACACCATGCATTGGTCGACGAGGGTAAAATGAGTAGAAATTCCATATACCCTATAGATAACTTTAACTACTTACTTTTTTATACAGTATTAGTAGTGTTTTATTAGTACATGATAACACTTTGTATGATTGAATAGTTTCATATATTAAGTGAAAGCATATTTTGTTTCAGGACTCTGAATTTAGATGTGCCTGTACTTGCTGATGAGGTGCCTTTTCTCCACAAGGACTGTAACTTTGATGAAAAGTTGGACTCAAACTTGATGAAAATACAAGAGGACATTGAGATACCTCAGGAGATTAAAGAATGGGTCGAAGAAAAACCTAAACCTAACCTTGATCAAACCACATCTTTCAATCTCGGAACCTTAGAAAACCATAAGCTAATCCAGAATGGTTCAGCCCTCACTCCAAACCAAAGGAATGACATGGTTGCGTTACTAACCCAATTCCAGGATGTGTTTGCATGGTCTCACAAAGACATGGTGGGTTTGTCCACTGACATTGTCCTTCATCGCCTTCCCATTAAAGTGGAATTTAAGCCAGTCAGGCAGAAGCTCAGGCGATTGAAACCTGAGTGGAGTTTAAAAGTCAAAGAAGAAATTGTGAAACGATTTCAAATAGACATCATCATGGTGTCTACATACCCTAAATGGTTATCAAACATAGTGCCCATGCCTAAACCAGGAGGAAAGGTGCGAGTTTGCGTGGATTACCAGGATCTGAATAAAGCTTGCCTAAAGGATTGCTTTCCTGTACCATTCATCCACATTCTCATTGACAATACTGCTCAATACGACATATACTCCTTTATGGATTGCTTCGTGGGGTATCAGCATATTGTGGTTGCTGAGGAAGATCATGAGAAAATGGCTTTCATCACGCCATGGGGAACCTTTTCTTATAGACGGTTGTCATTTGGCCTCATCAATGCTGGAGCAACTTATCAGCGAGCTATGATGGCTCTTTTCCCCGACTTAATGCACAAATATATAGAGATCTACGTGGATGACATCATTATAAAATCCTGAAGGGAGGAAGACCACTTAGACCATCTCAGAAAGCTTTTCAACAGGTTGCGTAAGTACAACTTGAAATTGAACCCAGCCAAGTGCACCTTTGGTGTTAAATCAGGCAAGTTGCTAGGTTTCCTAGTCAGCCACAAAGGGATTGAGCTGGATCCCACCAAAATCCAGGCCATCAAGGAAATGCCCATTCCTCAGACAAAGAAGGAAATATAGGGATTTTTGGAAGAATCAACTTCATTAGCAGGTTTATTTCTCAACTCACAACAACATGTGAGCCCATCTTCAAGCTGTTAAGGAAGAACTTGAAAGTAGTATGCACACAAGCCAATCATGTTTGATGATAAAGCATATACTTTGTAACAATCTTATTCATTTATTAATAAAAAGTATTAATTTATTAAAGGCTTTTAATTATCTACATGATGCTGTTTTATAATATGTGATAAACCCATAGTTTTAAGCAATGCTTTTAGAATAATGATGATGATCATTCTAATGAGATCTAAATTCTTAGAAAGCTTAAAAACTAAAATAGTTCCCAATCATTGGATTACTAAATTGGGGATTAGTGAATCCGGATAGATTGGTACATCGTTGCTTGCTCATTGGATGAGGATGATTGATCTCATGATCATTTGTGTGGAGACACTAAAGCAAGTATGTAGGTGCTTATTAGAGAATAAGTTCATTTGAGCGTTGGCTCGCTAAGGAATACCTAATGGAGTTTTATTTGCTCGTCAATAGGAATTCCTGTAGTGATAGTAAGACAAGTGATCCTTGGACTTGAGATCATCATAGTATCTTGTGTATGATGAGTTATACTTTGACTTATTCCTTAAGACCCTTAGGGTATATCAAAGGGTATGCTTGGGTATAATAAGTTGTACATGGAGATAATGTATGATCAATAAAGAATCTACCACTTAATAATAAAAGAAGAGAAATGTCCTATGTGATTCGATAAATGACAACCCAAAGTAGTCCTTGGCGGCGAATGAAATTAGAAAGGAGTTTCTAATTTGTATTATTTGAGTTGTGCATTTAAGGATCGAAATACATATAATTAAATAAAATAAGACTTGACAAAAATTCCATGTCTTATATTTAATTGGGACATTGTATGGTGGAAAGATTGAATTGTCTGGTAACTATTTACTCAAAGGTTCTTTAATGATTAATGTTGAAATCTATATTATCCGGAAAGTCGTTGATCGCTAGGGGAGGCTTATCCCTATTGTAGAATAAATATTATTTATTTAAATAAATTAATTGTTTAATTTATTTATTTAAATAAGATTAGAATTGTTCTAATTGATTTATTCACAACCTAGGTTTAATATGGAGAACCTAAAGGGTCACACCATAAAAGGAAGAATAATTATTTAAGAAGTTAATGGCATAATCGTAATAATATATTATGTATATTTAATTTAATCTATGGTGATAGAATAAATTAAATAGCTTAATATTTATTATTTAATATTTTAGAAATATTAAATATAAATTAATAAGAGGAGTCTTATTAATATTATTACAATTATTATTATTTTAATTTCTAAAAGAGTTTAGGAATTAATTTAATATAAGTACTCTCATTTATTCCTAATTGGATTAGGAAGGAAAATTAGTTAAAGGAGTTTAATTAATTATCCCTAATAAGATTAGGGAGCTTAATTAATTAAAAGAATTTAATTAATTAAAACCCAATTCCTTAATTGTTAAGGTGGGTTGCCCACATCTATAAATAAGAGGAGTCTTATTATGGATGATGAGGGTTGTTGACTTTTAACAACTACGTAATAATTCCAATAGTTGGAAGAGTACGCCTTTTCTATAGAGATAGAAAACTAGGGTTTAGTCAACCACCCTTCTTCTTGAATTTTCTTCTTCCTTTGTGGATCACCTCTAGAGGCCAAACATCTGGGTGGCTAACGTTGATCAAAGGAAGGAACCAAACCCGGTGGATTCAAGATTGAACGCGAAAGGATTTGGAGGTGAACTTGTACCTGAGGAAGCTCGATCTTCAAGGGTATGATTTATTCTTTATCTTTTCGTTTAATTAATAATTATGCATAAAGGGTGATCCCTGTATATGGTTTGTAAAAAATTTTAAACTCTGATTTTACACGCTTCCGCTTAATTTTCGCAATTTGATTGCGTTCATGAATATTACAAACCCAACAGTGGCATCAGAGCCAAACCTTTATACGAATTATTAATTGTTCAGATTTGATATGTATGTTGATATGTGTTTAGAACAATTTTATTAGGCATAATTTTATTGTATAAAATTTATTTAAAAAAAAAACGGCAGCAGGATTATATATAAATCAAATGATCTAATCATTATCTAATCATTAGATAATGATTATTATATATATATATATATAATACTGTTATGCACGGAAACCAAGGGGCGCGGAAATCATGCCATGCACAGAAATCATGCCATGCACGGAAATTGACACGCACGGAAATCCACGGTGATGATTACAGGGCACGGAAATCATGGCTAATGATGGCTAATGATTGGCTGATGATTGGCTAATCATTTGAAGCAGCAGGCCACGGAAATCAAGAAAAAAAAAAAGATCACGGATTAGCAGGAGAAATTTTTTTTTTTTTTCATGGAAGCATGTGACTCACGTGATTCTTTGGTACTATATATATATATAATATATATATATATATATATAATATATATTCGGTACCAAAATATATATATTATTATATATACGGTTAATATATATATATATATATATATATTATTTTAAATAATTTTATAATTAAAATAAAAAGGTTTATTTTAATCTTAAAATAAAAGTTTATTTTAATATGAAAATAAAAAGATTTATTTTAATTTTAAAATTAGAATTTCATGCTAACTAATTAGAGTTGGAATTGGATTCCATGATAACTAATTGGAGTTGAAATTGGATTTTATTTTTCCTAAAATAAAGGAGTTTATTTGTGAATAGGGAAGTAAATCCATCTTTCCTTAAATAAAGGAGTTTGTTTAGATATGAAATAAGATTTCATATTATTCAAAATAAAAGAGTTTATTTGTGAATAGGAAAGATAATCCGTGTTTCCTTTAATATTTTTTTTTTTTATGGAATTGGATTCCATAATTAATTAAAATAAAAGAGTTTATTTTAATTAAAGATTTTTTACATGGAATTGGATTCCATAATTAATTAAAATAAAGGAGTTTATTTTGATTAAAGATTTTGATTAAAATAAAATAGTTTGTTTTATTCAAAATTGGATAAATTAAAATAAAATAGTTTTATTTTTATTTAAATTTGGATTAAAATAAAGGAGTTTATTTTGATTCAAAATTAGATTTTATGCTAACTAAATTTGCCCATTAAATGATATCAATATATATATTAAATGTTTATTATTCATGAGATGAATGTTATTTATTGATGCATATGGTGATGTGTATGATAATAAATGGGATTGATTATGGACTATTGACCAATATGATTGGATTTTTATTTTAGTTGGATGCATGAATGTATGAGTTTTTATTAAATGGGGTCTCACAGACCTCGTCTTCTCTAATTTTTCTGAATGTAAATTCTATCTCCCTCCTATGTACTTTCCCTTGACTGCTGATCAAGGTTTCTATTTATTTTAAAATAGTTTTGTAATAGGAATAATTAGAATTAATTTTTAGAAAATTAGAGAGCAAAGGAGTAAGGAGCGCTTGAAGACCCGTTTGTAATGGAGCCCGGGTTTAAATGTAATAGTTATATTTAAATATTATTTCTTGCACCCCTAGGGTTTGACCTTTTGGTTCACTTGGTGGCTCTAGTGAACCAAACTAGAATAAAAGTCCATAATCAATCCGGGTAGAATATAGTATTCTATATGTGCATGCTTATACTATATATATATATATTATATATTATGCAAACATGCTTCGCGTGTTAATTAATATATACGCGTATTTTATATATATATATGCATGCGCGCTTAAACAAGATGAGACAAATTTAATAATAAATCCTCAAATTTTTATATTAAGTCCTAAGCGTTCAAAGATATTTGGAATATCGAACGTCGCCTTCTAGCATGATAAAATTAATAGAGTATTAAATATTTAATATGAGTTTGTTGTGTCACCACAAGGTAAGTATTAAGTATTAAGATGTTAATTTATCACATTTGATCCTTATAAAGAAAATTGAACAATATTGTTTTGTTGTGTCACCACAAGGATGATATTTTTCTTTTTTGAATATATGGAGTGCTAGGTCGGACTTAACTTCGATAATTTTGATTCGGATGTGCCACCACTTGATCAAAATAACCTAAGAGGCAAAATACAAGGAGTTGCATAGTTGATGTAATTGACAAAAGTTGTCTACCTATTTATTTATATATAGTTTGTTGTGTCACCACAAGGCTATATACATTTGAAATGGGATCCTTATTCTCACTAGCAAAATCTTTAATTAGATTTTCTTTGAACTATATAAGTGGGGGTAATATAGTTTGAAGAAAATAGTGGGAGATACCAATTTAAAACAAGACCTAATTTATTTTGGTAATTAATAAAAGAATGTATGTTAAAATGTTGTTAATTTCAAATTCATTTACAGAATTTTACAATGTCTAAAATTACTATCATCACTGCGAAGCATATTAGATCTTTGAATTAACTGCAATCAATTAAACGGATTGGTTAAGGAATTTGAGAATAGTTCTCAAAGCTGAAAAGCTATCTTATGTCCTTAATACGCCTATCCCTGCAATGGTTGCAGACATTGCCTCTGAGGAAGACATTGCTACTTTTAGAAAGTGGCAAGATGATGCACAATTGGCTCAATGCATCATGCTCGCATCCATGAGTAACGAGCTTCGCCACAAGATGAAACTATGGATGCTCTACTATATTCCCGCACATCAAGTAGTTGATGGTGAGGAAAGTAGGACCGATAGATATCGATATCTAAGGAGCTCTTCCGATCTAGAATGGCCAATAGCACTACAAATGATGATAAAAGTCCTTAACATAATCAATTTGATTGATCAATTAGGACAACAGGTTTTGTCATGGATGGAGAGTTGAGTCAAGATTTGATCTTGCCCTCACTCCCGGACTCCTTTCACAATTGTTGTGAATTTTTCATATGAACAAGCTAGATATCAGCCTTGCTGATTTGCTTAACATGTTGAAAAATGTTGAGACTCACTTTCCTACCAAGAAAGATCAAGTCTTACTGGTAGGGGCCAAAGGATCTTCTGAAAAGATGAACGATTCAAAGAAGGTAAATAGAAAGGCATAAACAAAGGATAATAAGAACAAAACTGATACGGATAGCAAAGGAGTTTGCTTCCACCGCAACAAGCCCGGACACTTTGGAAATCATGAGAAGTATCTTGCAGAGGCTAACCAAAGAAGCTTAGTGAAGTTTTGGTTACAATACAGTTTTTGTTCATGATTGAAATAAATTTTTCTTTAAGTCAAGGTTCTGCTTGGGTTTTGGATACCAGCTTTGGTTATCATAAATATAGATTTATGAAGGGACCAAACAGAAGTAGAAAGCTAAACAAATATAAGTAATCCTATGTGTGGGAAATGAAGCAAAGGTTGCAACATTAGACATAGAAACTTATAGTTTAGCAATGCCTACGAACAAATCTATTAAGTCAATAAGTTGTTATTGTATTCCAGCTTCTTGTTAAATAATATTATTTCCATTTTATTGTTGACACAATGAAATCTTTGGTATTATAATTAAGAACAATTGTTGTTCTATTTATAATAATAATGTTTTGTATAGAATCGGAATATTACTTAATAAATTTTGTATACTTGACTTACGTGAAAATAATTTTGCATATTGAACAAACTAGTATAAGAAAAGGAGATGATCATTCAAAGAGTTGAATATGTGTATTTGCAAAAATACAAGTGTGAATTATTTGAAAGGTTCAAAGAATTCAAAAGTGAAACAAATTGGCAAAGTATTAGGATTCTTTGATCGGATCAAGGAAGGAATACTTGTGCAATAAGTTTCTAGATCATCTCAAATGGTTTTCTCATACTGGACACATCATCGACATCGCAATAATTGATTGATGTATCTGAATGAAAAATCATACCTTGTTGGACATGGTGCGGTCCATAATGATTTTACCGACATTCCAGTATCCTTCTAGGATAATGTCCTAAAAATGGCTGCATATCTACGAAAATGGTAACCTCAAAATCTGGCCTCAAGACTCCATAAAAGTTATGGACAGGGAGGATTCCTAATCTTAAGTATGTTAAGATAAGGGGTTGTCCAACTTATGTGAAAAGGTTTCAAAGGATAAGCTTGGGACAAAATTTGACATGTACAGATTTGTGGGACATCCTAAAGTAAGTTTAGGACATATGTTCTATAATCCTACATAACAAAAGGTGTTTATTATAAACACCTTGCCTTCTAAGATAAAGGTGTTTATCATTAAAGGGGCTAGTGGGAGGATAATAGATCTTGAAAAGTTCAAGAACCACAAAACACTATAAGTCAAATAAGAGGAACCTGTAGATAGACCTATTGTACCACAACCGAATCGTAAATCTGGAATAGTACCGAAGATACCTGGGAGATATGGATTCATCATGGATGATGATGATGATGAGGTACGTATCATAGAAGATGATGATCCAGTTACATACGATGAGGTAAGAGTTGTAGACACTCAGAGAAATGGATTGAAGCAAGTTTCTCAAATATGGAACATTCGTTTTGATGAGACAATTAAAAGAGTTTGATTTTATCAAAAAATAAGAATGAACCTAGTGTGTACAAAACGGTCAGTGGGACCATCGTGACATTCCTAGTACTATATGTTGATATACTACGGATAAGGAATGACATACCAATGCTACAATCAGTAAAGATAAAGTTGTCTAAACATTCCTCCATGAATGATTTGGAAGAGTATCTTAATTGGGGATATAAATCTATATAGATAGATTTGAGAGGATGCTCGACTTAACCCAAGGAACGTATATTCATTTGATGCTAAAGTCGTTTAGCATGGCAAACTCCAAGAGATGTCTCATGTCGATGAGCTATGGAGTGTATCTCTTAATAGTCCCCACGACTCACGAAAAGAGAGGTCGCATGAGTGACAATCATGCATGCAATGAAATGTACGAGACCCGATGTTGATCAATCATATTATGGAGAAGTTCACTATGAGTCGCTGAAAACATCTTAAAGTGCTTAACCCAAGACTAAGGATGTGATCATATTCATGGTGGATCTTAATTAAAACTAGAGGGCTTAACAGACTCAAGTTTTTCAGACAGACCAAGACGACAGAAAAATCCACTTTAAAGTAAAGAGTTATCTTGAACAGTGGTGCAGTGAATTGGAAAGGTTCCAAATAGCAAAGAGTTGCTGGTTTAGTGATAAAGACAAAGTATATAGCTATAAATGAAGCTGCAAGTTGATTGTTTGGATTAAAAGTTTATTACAGAACTAGGAATAGTTCCTAAGTCTCATTTTGGATCTAAACATGTGTTGTGGCACTTTCATTTGATTATTAGAATCATTGAAAGATGGGAAATCACTATAGAGATAGTGGACTCTCATGAACAACATTACATATCCATTAACTAAAGCTTATCCAACAGCAGGATAATCGTCACTTAGAGAAGAAGAGTATAAGATACCATGACGATTGGCTTTAGTGCAAGTGGGAGATTGAAAGTAGTATGCACACAAGCCAATCATGTTTGATGATAAAGCATATATTTTGTAACAATCTTATTCATTTATTAATAAAAAGTATTAATTTATTAAAGGCTTTTAATTATCTACATGATCTTTGTTTTATAATATGTGATAAACCCATAGTTTTAAGCAATGCTTTTAGAATAATGATGATGATCATTCTAATGAGATCTAAATTCTTAGAAAGCTTAAAACTAAAATAGTTCCCAATCATTGGATTACTAAATTGGGGATTAGTGAATCCAGATAGATTGGTACATCGTTGCTTGCTCATTGGATGAGGATGATTGATCTCATGATCATTTGTGTGGAGACACTAAAGCAAGTATGTAGGTGCTTATTAGAGAATAAGTTCATTTGAACGTTGGCTCGCTAAGGAATACCTAATGGAGTTTTATTTGCCTGTCAATAGGAATTCCTGTAGTGATAGTAGTACAAGTGATCCTTGGACTTGAGATCATCATAGTATCTTGTGTATGATGAGTTATACTTTGACTTATTCCTTAAGACCCTTAGGGTATATCAAAGGGTATGCTTGGGTATAATAAGTTATACATGGAGATAATGTATGATCAATAAAGAATCTACCACTTCTAATAAAAGAAGATAAATGTCCTATGTGATTCGATAAATGACAACCCAGTAGTCCTTGGCCAAGGCAGAATGAAATTAGAAAGGAGTTTCTAATTTGCATTATTTGGAGTTGTGCATTTAAGGATCGAAATACATATAATTAAATAAAATAAGACTTGACGATAATTCCATGTCTTATATTTAATTGGGACATTGTATGGTGGAAGGATTGAATTATGCGTAACTATTTACTCAAAGGTTCTTTAATGATTAATGTTGAAATCTATATTATCTCGGAAAGTCGTTGATCGCTAGGAGAGCTTATCCTATTGTAGAATAAATATTATTTATTTAAATAAATTAATTGTTTAATTTATTTATTTAAATAAGATTAGAATTATTCTAATTGATTTATTCACAACCGGTTTAATATGGAGAACCTAAAGGGTCACACCATAAAATGAAGAATAATTATTTAAGAAGTTAATGGCATAATCGTAATAATATATGTTATGTATATTTAATTTAATCTATGGTGATAGAATAAATTAAATAGCTTAATATTTATTATTTAATATTTTAGAAATATTAAATATAAATTAATAAGAGGAGTCTTATTAATATTATTACAATTATTATTATTTTAATTTCTAAAAGAGTTTAGGAATTAATTTAATATAAGTACTCTCATTTATTCCTAATTGGATTAGGAAGGAAAATTAGTTAAAGGAGTTTAATTAATTATCCCTAATAAGATTAGGGAGCTTAATTAATTAAAAGAATTTAATTAATTAAAACCCAATTCCTTAATTGTTAAGGTGGGTTGCCCACATCTATAAATAAGAGGAGTCTTATTATGGGTGATGAGGGTTGTTGACTTTTAAAAACTACGTAATAATTCCAATAGTTGGAAGAGTACGCCTTTTCTATAGAGATAGAAAACTAGGGTTTAGCCAACCACCCTTCTTCTTGAATTTTCTTCTTCCTTGGTGGATCTCCTCTAGAGGCCAAACATCTGGGTGGCTAACGTTGATCAAAGGAAGGAACCAAACCCGGTGGATTCAAGATTGAACGCGAAAGGATTTGGAGGTGAACTTGTACCTGAGGAAGCTCGATCTTCAAGGGTATGATTTATTCTTTATCTTTTCGTTTAATTAATAATTATGCATAAAGGGTGATCCGGGTATATGGTTTGTAAAAAATTTTAAACTCTGATTTTACACGCTTCCGCTTAATTTTGGCAATTTGATTGCGTTCATGAATATTACAAACCCAACAGAACTCCTCCATGAAATGGAATGATGAGTGTCAGAAAGCCTTCCTTACAATCAAAGAGTAGTTGGTTAATGGTCCTTATCTTGGTACCAGCCAGGGATGATGTTCCCATGTTCATGTACCTTTCCATCAACGACAATGCTATGGGTTGCATGTTGGGACAGAAAAATGATAGAGGCCAAGAACGAGATATCTACTACCTCAGCAAAAGATTGAGCAGCAGTGAACACAAGTACACTCTAATTGAGAAGACTTGTTGTGCTTTAGCATGGGCTTCCATGAGGTTACAGCATTACCTCCTTGGTCACACAACCCATCTCATATCCCTTGTGGATCCTCTCAAATACGTGTTTAGTAAGCCCATACTGAATTGTCAGCTGTCCAGATGGCAGTTGATTCTGCATCAATTTGACATCGTCTATGTGACGCAAAAGTCCATTAAAGGATAAGGAATTGCAGATCAACTGGACGCCGCACCCATAGGGGATTACAAACCCTTAGAAATATATTTCCCCAATAAAGGGATCATGGAAATTTAGCAACACCATCAGTACGATGCATGCCATACGTGGAAAATGTATTTTAATGGAGCTGTTAACACAGAAGGTTCTGGAGCTAGAGCAGTTCTAGTATCTGGTACGGAGGAGTAGTATCCCGTCGCTGTCAAATTGTAGTTTGTCAGCACTAACAACACAGCCGAGTATGAAGGTTGTATCATGGGGCTAAAACTTGCTCACTCAATGGGCATCAGACTGTTAACTATCTTTGGGGATTTAGAGTTGGTAATCAAACAAACCATGAGAATCTATCAAACCAAAGAGCTACATTTACTGGCTTACAATCGACAAGTTTTACAGATGGCTTCGGATTTTGAAGAAGTAAACTTCCTCCACATTCCTCAGAATAGGAATGATTTTGCAGATGCCCTACCAACTTTGGCCTTCTTGATCAACATACATGACAAGGAAAACATCCCAAGCATCCTAGTTATCCTAAAAAAGGCTCCAGCCTTTGGGAACTATGTTGGAGAAGTATCGGATGAGCTACCTCCCATCCAACACCCTTGGTATCAACATATTAAGGAGTATCTACGAGATGGATCTACACCCACTGAGGCAAGCTCGACTGAAAAAAGGCGGATCCATCGAATGGCTATGAAATTCTACCTGAGCGGAGATGCACTCTACAAAAGAGATGCAGAATTAGGTCTCCTTAGATGTCTGGACAAAGACCAAGCTCAGAGGCTCATGGATGAAATCCATGGTGGAGTATGTGGCCCACACATGAGTGGCCCCCTACTTGTTAAGAAGATCCTCAGAACAGGGCATTACTGGATTACGCTTAAAGTTGTGATGATCACTTCAAGAAGTGCTATCAATGCCAAATTCATGGAAATGTTATCTACGCCCCTCCAAGGGAACTTCAATGTGGGGAATGGACATGATCGGGCCCATCAGTTTATCTTCACCATGATCGACTACTTCACCAACTGGGTAGAAGCAGCCTCCTTTCCCAGGGTTACCAAAGAAGTCATCATTACTTTCATCAGAAAAAATGTCATTTATTGATATGGACAACCAGAGGTAATTGTGTCAGACGATGCTAAGAACCTCGATAACAAAATGATGGAGGAGTTATGTAGTAAATTCCACATCAAACACCTTAACTCAATCATCTATAGTCCAAAGATGAATGGTGCTGTTGAAACGGCTAATAAAAACATCAAGAAGATCATGCAGAAGATGTCCGCCAATCACAAAGGATGGTCTGACCTCTTGCCTCTGACTTTATTAGCCTACAGAACTTTAATGCGTAGTTCCACTGGGGCAACCCCCCTACTTATTAGCCTATGGGATGGAAGCAGTGCTCCCCATAGAGGTGGAAATGGAATCCCTCAGAGTGTTGATGGACGCTCAGCTGGATGAAAACCAATGGGTACAAGACAGATATCACCAATTGTCTTTAATAGACAAAAGGCAAATCACTGCTATCTTTCATGGTCAGTTATATCAACAAAGGATAACCAGATCCTATAACAAAAACGTCCAGCTATGGCAGTTTAAACAACATGACTTGGTTTTGAAGAAGATCATTGACAACTAAGATCAATCTAAGGGAAAATTCGCTCCAAACTGGGAAGGCCCGTTTCTTGTCAAGGAGGTATTGACAGGAGGCGATCTCAGACTACAGGAAATGGACAGCGATGAATTTTCACAACTCATCAACTCGGACACCGTGAAATGGTACTATGTCTGAGGTTACCATCAAGCAAATATCCTAGTTTTAGATCATCAGATCATCATTCATTCAGGTTTTCTAACATTTTCTTACATACAAAATCTTCTACATACTCTTCTGGCCCTCAGGGAAACATACTCTTCAAGTCAACAGCGTGGTTTCACCTCATATCAAACCTTTCATATAATTTTTGTTATCCCACCAGGGATTGAACCTTTCACACCTGCAGTTTGTCCTGAACACAGGATCAAACTTTTTAACACTTGCAGTTTGTCCTGAACTTAGGATCAAACTTTTTCACACCAACAGTTTGTCCCAAACATGGGATCAACTTTCTTTCCCCCATAGTTTAGCCTGCATATAGGATTCAAACTTTTGTTCGGCTGCAAGTCGTCCTGAGGGGCGAACTATGTTGACCTGATCTCCCTGATACCTGGGAGTACATAGGCAACCATATTCTATATGGCCCAGTCGCAATAAAAAAACAAAAACATTTCTACCCTCTCTCTACAAAAACAAAAACAACAAAAACATTTCTGCCCTTTCTCTACAAAAACAAAAATAACAAAAACATTTCTACCCTTACACCATTCAGCGTTGAACCTCTTACACCAGGTTGAACTACGCAGACCTGATCTCCTCTTCAATAGGAGTACGTAGGCAGCCATTTATGGTTCGGTCTAAGCCCCTACCAAAACATAAATACTTGTCAACGGTACTGGGTTCAAACTTTAATCCACCAAATTTCATCGGCTTTAAACCAAAGGGATGGAACTACCTGACCTCTCCTCACAAATAAGAGATCCAGTGACCATCTAAGTTGTGGTTGTGCCTCAAAGAGCAACACCAATCCATAAGAGATGGAATTAACTAGGCTCCTCTTAAATAGGAGTACTGGCAACCATCTGTGGTGCGGTAAATCTCAGAGAGGAAAATTCACACTCCTCTACTCATTTCCATATAGAAACCAGTCCCAAGACACCAAAGAGGGTAGGGATACACATAGATCAATGATCCATTCTGAAAGATCCTACGACGTCTCAATGTCCACACATCAAAGATGAGTTCTAAATACATCAAGATCAGAAGCCCTGAAGAAATAGGCAAATATCAAGCAAGTATTGAGGCATAACTAAATGGGAAGTGAATCAAAATATATTTCCCTACCATATATAATGCTATTTGATATATACATATGTGTTGTACATGAAAAAATGGCTAAGCTAGTCTTTGTAGGAAAATACAAGTCTATCTACGGATTTATATGTATGCGTACTATCAGATCTAACATAGCATCTCTCTCTGAAGAAGGAGGTAACGCTGCAAGCTCCTGCCCAATGGTATCTACACGAGCTAGCAGATCCAAAGCTAACTGCATGGTGGCATGATGCTCATCAATGTATGCACTCATATCGGCAAGGATGCCAGTCGTAAGGGATCTCTCAGAAGTACTATCAGTGACGGCCACATCCCGAGTAGATAGAGCAGCATCATGCTCTACAATCAATGCATCTCTGGCTGATCTGGCCTCGTCCCTCTCCAATAGAGGGGCGTCTCTCCCATCAAGAGCTGTCAACATCAAGACCCTAGCCTGATCTCTCTAAAAGGTCAATAGATGAAGACTCTACTCTAAATATTGTGCTGAATACTAAATTATAGTAACACTCATACTGGGAGAATCCATCACAACTGCTGGCAACCCAGTAGTCAAATCCTCCTTGGTGGGAATAAAAGCCTCTTCCATAGGCTCCCCATCATCGGAATCAATCCCATGCACTGTGCATACTGCAATAGTAAATTTTGTCTCTGCCGCCATCCATGCAGAATACTCTATAGAACAACTCGGGTGGCTAACAAAATATGCAACTAGCTCACGCTGATCCCAATAGACATACACCCTGGATCTGTCCTCTGCTGACAAGTGACAAGAAGCCAAACGCTGACTTAATGCCCCTTCAAAAGGATGGAAGTCCTGGAACTGGTCAAACTGACACATCACGGCCAGTGGATGGTAAGTAGTCATGCCCCTCAAACCAGCTAGAGGGAGATAATACATGCTCGGAGCATGAGTGATGAAGCTGTAGGGTGAGCTAAGCCCTGAACACAATAATATATCAAATGGATCTCCGATCCCTGCCAAGAAAATGGACCAAGATGCAGGATTTGTACACTCCACAGGCTGGAAAGAGTATGACATAACTATCTCATGGGTGAAACAATACCCATCCCATCTAAATATATCAATCGCTCTCAAGTGTGACATAAACAACACGTACAACATGACCGAGCTGTCTGTGAATATCCCTGCAGGGTAAGTGCTACAATATGTGGCTGACCTCAGCATCTCTGTGATGATCATCGGTATAATGGTGTGTGTAAGACCCCGAATTTTATGAAATGAAAGTATTCAATTTTCTTATAATTATTATTTTATTTCGTAAATGGTTAAATTGATAAAAGGTTAAAGTTAAGGGTGATATGTGAAATTTTTTGCAAAGCAAGTTGTTATAAAATATTTGTTTGGTCGGGAAATATTCTTTTTATCGGGGAATATCCGTACGATGGCACAATCATTGGTGGACCCCATAATAGAAGTATTGTCGTAGTAAGAAAACGATGAAATTATCTTTTATAAAAATAACTACGAAAAAGTGTGTTACCATTAAAACCGAACTACTCTCGGTAGTAAAATTACGATGTCTGGCGTGGTTGCATAGTAGCATACGGCATTGATTATTGATGTTTACGTAAGAAGTCACTCAGTTATACTCAATTATTGCTATAGTAATTGTTGCATCATATCTCTCATATTATTGATTCAATTATTGTTATAGTATCATTTGTATAATATGTTATATTATTAAATCAATAATTGAGACAACAAAGTTATTCATATTATTATTTGCAATATTGACAATGTCTAGAAGTTCTGTCAATGAGAGGTTTGATCACCTAATTGCGCGCCAATAAGGAGAAATCCTTATCGGAAAGCCCCCTCTTTCCTGGGAACGACCTGGTTGTTAAATATTGTGAGTTATAATATTAATGATGAATAAGTTCGTATTGATTAAAGATGAAATTGATAGTTCCATTGTGTTAAGATTATTAGTGTTAGTGGAAATCGACATTTATTTCGATAATAATTGATGTCTGGAAGTTATATTGACCAATCGGGTAATTAATCGGATAAATGAGCAATTAATTGATATTAATTCATATGCTTATAACTATGTGTTCACGTGTGTACTATTGATTCACATGATTTACTATTCGGGGAATTGATGCAAGATTGATAATACTTTCATGACTAAATTAAAAATGGAGGTATAGATGAAGGTATTATACTGTAATTAATTTTTTTCTCATGTTTGGAACTATTGAGTCACATGATTTACTATTGATTCACATGATTTACTATTAGGGGAGGTGGTGCAGGTTTGGTAATACTTGCAGGACTAAATTAAAAATGAAGAAAAAGAGGGAGGTATTATAATGTCATATTTTGAGCACCAAAATGTGCAATTATTGAAACTATATTTTCCTATAAATAGAAGTTCATTCATTCATTATTTTTCACCAATTCACTAAAGCTATAGAGCAATTATTATAGAGAGAAATTATAGAGAGAAAGAAGAAGAGAAGTCTGCTACCTCACTATTCCAGTGTCTTGTTTTCTTCTAAGGTAAGGGGTATTATTTCTTTCGTATTCATGAAGAGAGTTATTTCTTTCAATATTCATAAGGGTTGTTATACCATTCTTTATTATTCTGTTGGAATAACCTGTCTGTGCGGTTTATCGCATGCCTAGTGAATTCTTCTGTTATTCCATTCTTTATTATTATGTTGGAATAACCTGTCTGTACGGTCTATCGCATGCCTGGTGAATTCTTCTGTTATTTCATTCTTTATTATTCTGTTAGAATAACCTGTCTACGCGCACTATCGGATGCATGGTGAATGATAATTCGTATTCATTCCTTATTAAATTGTGGAAATGATCTGTCTACGTGGATTACTGCATGGTGGGCGAAAATCCATTTGCAATTTCATATATTCTATTATACTCAGTTGGTTAAAGTTTTAGCTTCTATACTCTATGAAATTAGTATAATATCCTGGATATTTGCGCTTCATCCAGTATCTTTTAATGGAAATATTCTTCTTAGCATTCTTGAATTTTACTCCACAAAGCAGTATCATGTTAACAATTTGGACGTTATTGATTTCTGGATAAATTAAATTATAAATCTTTAAAATTTATCCTTGAACTTGTTTTATTGAATTATTATGTCATTGTCATCATCCTCGTGCTTATATTGTGATGAAAGTCATCTTTGGCTTACATGCATAGATGGACTTAGTATGATTATGACCAGGGATTATTCGGTTTAATCATGACCGTAATGTGACGAATGATGTGGTGAAAGTCCTCATTGGCTTGTAGTTCATTGATGGACAGTTGTTGGTATAATTATGACCAGGGATTATTCGATATAATCATGACCATTGATGATTACATGAATACCCTTGGCCGTGATGCAAGGATGATTCAATTTTATTTATTAAGCTGATTCTTAGCGATAAAGTTGATGAAAAACTTTTTAAATCATAAAAGATAGTAGATTTTATGCTCTACTTGACTCTTCTAATGGATTTCTTATTCCGCTGCAGTTGTTGATCTAAAACTTGTTGTCCATTATATTCTATCAGTTGTTATACTGTTGAAGGCTAAGGATAATTTATTCTGCATTATCTTAGTCATAATATTTCTTACTGGGCTAGTTGAGCTCACCCTTTCTTTCACTGTTCTCTTCAGGAAATGAGAATATAGCTGGGACGAGTCGAGGAACGGATTGACGGTCCAGATGGTTATTTTAGTAGTCCTCACTATTCTATAAAATAGTGTGACAATAAATATAATGAGGACTCCATTGAGTGTGGATATTGTCTAGATGACAATATTCTTATTAAAACTCTTAGATTATGTTTTGTCATATTTTACATGACTATTGTATAATTAAATTGTATTTGAATTTTGTACCACGTATTTGGCGACTCAAGATGGTTGATGTATACCTGTTTTGGGGGCGTAACAGTTGGTATCAAAGCTTAGGGATATGATCCCTGGCTGAGATGCGAGATAAGAACTAGGAGGGGAGAGACGGGGAATTCCTTCGCTAGTATGACCTACCTAAGTTTATGTGGTATTTAATTGGTCGGTCAGAGTATAGGGATAATATGTGATATGTCAATTAACCCTTATTTTGTGGCAGTGTTTGAAAATGGCATTTAAAAATGTTGAGATCAGCAATGAAGCACATGAGACCATTGAGTCACCAACGATCAATACCAAGGATAATGTGCAACGGGAAGACAATAATCCTCAGGTAAATAACAACACCGATCAGATGATGAACGATGAGATGTTCAGAGGCTTTATGTAATTCATGAAACATCAGACGAGAGAAACTCCTGCTCAAAATGCAGGTGGAAACATTGGCAACTCTCGGATGGTCACTGCTAAGCAGTTTAAGGAGCTAGGACCGCCAGAGTTTTTGGGAAAGCCAGAACCACTTAAGGCAGAGACATAGATAAAGTAGATCACCAAGATATTTAATGTCTTGGAATGCTCAGAGGAGCAAAAGGTTCCCTTTGCCACCTTTATGTTGCGTGAACAGGCAGATTATTTGTGGAAATCTGTAAAATGTACCCAGCCTGACGCACTTAAGATGTCTTGGGAGAAGTTGGAAGAGCTGTTCAACGACAAGTACTTTCCTGAAAGTATTCGTCACATGAAGGAGGTGGAGTTTATCAAGTTGGAACAAAACAATATGACCGTGTCGTAATACGAGGCTAAATTTGCGGAGTTATCCCGGTTTGCATCCAATTTAGTCGACAATGAGGAGCGAATGACGCGAATATTTCTAAGAGGTTTGAAACCCGAAATACGTCAATACCTCATTTAACACAAATTATGTTTGTATTCAGATGTAGTGAATAGGGCTCAGTTATTAGAGCGCGATAATGAGCCAGCCCAACCAAAGGATAACGAGCAACAACACGATAATAATCGTACCAGTGGCAACGATCATCGGAATAATGATAACCATCGTGGGGAAAATTATCATGCAAAGAATGGTAACCACTTTGGTGGTAATCATGGCCAAGATAATAGAAATAGAAAATTCAAGAAGAGAAGATTTAACGATGATGGGAAGACGTTGGTAGTAGCACCAATACCAGCAACAAATTCTAGGGGAGGAGAACGACCACCAATTGTATGCTTCAAATGTGGAGGGGAGGGACATATCAGTCCAAGCTGCACGCTGCAGTCCAAAGCATGTTATAATTGTGGAAAAGAAGGTCACCTAGCCCGATTTTGTCATACACCAAAGTCAAGTCCAGCTGGGACAGTGGCACTTGTGATAGCCCCAAATCCGGGTCCCAAATCACTGCGGATTCGGTTCAATCATTCTACAACTATTTGCAGAAGATATAAACATAAATTGTCTATACAATACACTTTACACACTATTCCCCAAAATCGAGTAACCTTAACTTTTACACAATTCATGAACTATCTAACACATAACATTTTTATCCAACTATTCTATTACAAACTAGCCGCACATTTTATCCCAAGCTGAACTTAGCATTAACCTTTTCCTGTATCCGAACGCATTCGCCTTATTTGCAATGTTTATCATGATATAGCAAGGGTGAGCATGAAAGTTGCCCAGCAAGTTTAAATACAATTTAAGGATATATCATGATTGAAAGAGTCAAAATAATAAGCTGGCTATAATTCATCAATATAATTGAGAACTAGCACGAACAAACTTTTGACTGAACAAGTATTATACATGAACAAATATATCTGGACCAACCGGTAATGAAGGTGATAAGCCTTTCATACCTGACTTATACATGCAATATGTACAGAGTATAATTCATGGCAACCAGCAATGATTAACCATAAGCTTATCCGAATGAAACAACTCTTAGTAGAGTTAAGTAAAAACTTGCCTGAACCGTTGATTACCGCTACGCAATTTATAAGGCTTTATCCGAAGACCTAATATTAGTAATATAGATCTCCAATATTAGAATAATATCATCACAGTATAATACTATTATATATATATATATATATATATACATAGAATAACCTAAACACATAGCACATAATCCTATCAGTCTATTACACACATAAGACTTAGCATCAAGTCAGACTATTTAAGTCCGAGTTGAAACCGACAAAATTCTATCATCCCGACGGTCTAGTCGGACAAATAACGAGTTTAAGTTCAATTAAACTCTGCCTAAACACTTAACAAGTATCATAGATAATTTTCTTAGCATTCAAAATAATTTTCAAAGACTTGCAATAATTTTCAGATAATTAATATCATTTATCAACATTTTTCAATCATTAATACCATATTTAAATGAATTAAATACCACATAATTCCTTAATCATTAATATTTATTTAATATTAAATATTAATAAAAATCATAAAATAATATTATAATATAATTATAATATCACAAAGTATTTTAATACTTTAAAATCATAATTATATGATTTTTAAACGGATAAATCAATTATCCGATAATTGCTATTAATATTAAAATATTAATATTTTCATGACAAAATATCAAAAGTTATATTTTATAACTTAAAATATTTTTATAACACTTAAATAATTTTTATATGATTTTTAAAACATTAATTCTATTTTTCCATAATTTATTTAATATATTTATTAAATAAAATAATTACCATTAATAATAAATTATTAATGAAATTCATCACAAAATATTAAAAGTCATCAAAAATAACTTAAAATATTTTCTTATACCATAATATAATTTTTGATGATTTTTCATGAATTAAAATCATTTTAAATAATTTATTTAATATTATAATTAAATAAATAAATACCTTTTATATTCCAAAAATATTAAATATTTTTGAAATATACTCAAAATAATAAAAACTATTTTTTAGGCTTTAAAATAATTTTTCATAATTTATTATGTATTTTTAATAATTAAAAACTAATTATTTCAATTTATTAAATAAAATAATCTATTTTCCGAAAATAAGTGTCGCTATATGGGCTTTAGGCGACACATCAATCCGTAATAATGGTGTTCTTGGGTCGTTTCTTCAATAAACCTAGAACACCATGTCAGTGGACAAGTGGTTAGGTTTGACCCGAATTTGATCTATGATCTAAATGTTTTCTGGGCTTGTAAAAGCATTGATGTTGTAGTACTAATGTAGTACTACAACTATACACCAATTCCATAACCAAACAACAACAGATCTGTGAGATCTAATTGATAGAAAACCTTGTCAGACATGTTCTTCAATTTCTGGATTTTCCAGAAATTGAAGAACAGTCGAGGTACTATATTTGAGCCCCTAAATCGTTGCTTTACAGGCTTGGTTTATGTGATATGAAGGTTCAAGAATGTAGTATATATGTCATTTTACTATTCTAAAACAACCGATCATCATAACAACAACAGGTGCACAAGATTCAAGCTGGTCAAACTATGAGTCAAGTACTGTTCTTGAACGAATTATGGGTTTCCCAGATCGTTCATCAGGCAGTTCGGTCAACGCAGTTTGACCATGATTCTATACTGTTCTGTTTAAGATATGAGAGATCTAAGGATTTGGATATGTATTTCAATGGCAGGTTACAAATAGCAGTCAACAAAATAGCTAATACATCAAATAACAGCAAGATTAAGAGCCTAGAAAATCTTGTCAGACAACATAGAAAATTTCTGGGTTGCCCAGATTCAATTTTTTTGTGACTGGTCAATGACCTTTGACCGCTTGTAACTTACGCTCCAGACATGCTATGAGGTTAATTCAAGTCTCAGATTAAAGCCCTATCAACAAAGAACATATCTATAACATCAATTACACCAAACATCAAACACACACAGATCTAAGGCCTCTGACATTCGACTGTCAGGCCACTTTTCAATCTTTTCCCAGATTTTTAATAATGCGTGATTCATGCATCTAAGTGTTATAGATCTATAATCTATCAACCCAGATCACTCAAAGACATCATAATACATAACTTTAACAAATCAACAACAACATTTAACATCAAATCATAAGATTTCTAGGTTTAGGGTTTTATACCTTTTGACCTTTGATTTTTGATTTCTGATCCTGATGATCTGATATAGGAGAGCTAAGGGATGATATTGGCTTTCCTTATCACTTAGTTTCTCTCAAAATTTTCTAATGGGAGAAAGAGAGAGAGAAGACTTGGCTAGTTGAAAAAAATAAAGTAAGTCACTTTTCTAGACTTTTTGCTTTTACACTCAAGATGCAATGTATATGGCTGGCCAAGATGGCTGATAATTGAGCTATAAGTCAAATGCTAGGGCTAGCGTTAGGGCTAGGGTTGGTAAACAATCCAAAATATAGCAAGATTTGCAAGCTACCTTTTAAAGAATGTGTCAAAAGGGCATAAAGGTCATTTTCCATGCCATTTTTATTCTAGAATTGGTATTTGATGAAACCCTTAGGGTTTAGGGTTTAGCATTTTAGGGTTTAGTGTTTAACCCTTAGGGTTTAGATTTTAACCCTAAAGATTTTAGCAAATTAAAATTCTAAGATTTTCTAATTAGATTTTAAAATAGAAAATCATTATTTCTAAGTTATAATTAGGGCTTCCTAATTATATTATAATTTCCTAATGACATTAGGACTTAAACAAGTTAGGATTAATATTTTCCTAATTAATATTTCTAATTTAGCAATTAAATCCATAACTGTACATTAGGGTTTCTGACGGAACAATTAAGGTTCAAAAGTTTCAAATTAGGGTTTTCGAATTGTTTAAGCTTTACCCTAATTAATCTCATACTTAATAGCACTTGAGCATTATAATTCTCTGATAAGTTCCCAGATTAGGGTTTTGAATTTTCAGAGCTGAAATTAGGGTTTCCAGAACTGGTTTCTAGGGTTTCTTATCAAACATTAGGGTTTTCTAACAGAACGTTGATGTTCTTAATAATATTAGGGTTTGACACAGATATAATTTATGTGGTCAACCCATGACCCTTAACCACATTCTGAACACATACATAACCATAAACACAGAACATATTCCCATTTACACTTAATCCTGAATAATTCACCTAAATCCTTCACAGAATTTTTAAACCATCAAAATTCCTTCCCAAAAAAATCAAACGCATACACTTATTTTCTGTCTAGGTCTATTATTTGACCTTAAATCAATCATTTAAGATTTTAATAAATTATCTAATTTCTCAGGTTGTCACATTCACCCCTTCTTCTAAGAATTTCGTCCCCGAAATTCACCTTACACCTTACACCGTGCACCTTACACCATTCACACATCATTACATGCTACCCAATACACCACTCACAAGAGTAAAAAGTTTTCAAATTGCTGAGGGGTCATATAGACCATGAACACCTAGTTTTAACGGTATTCATACCGTAAAACTTTACATTACTTGGTAGGTTTACAATCACAAAGAAGGTAAACTACCGTTGCTAGTACTATAGGTGATTAGCCTATCGTACTCTTACGTCATGCATAACGTATTAATCATGTTTAGCGAATATATACGCTACTAGATTGGATTATTTATCCAAACAACATAGTTCACCTCAGTCTTATCATAGGATTCCGCACCAAAATAATTTGGTTCAGGAAATTTCTTTCAATGAACACTTAGAGTTTTCATAACATTAGTCTAGCTGAATCGAATAGCGTAGACTCATATTAATAATTCAGTTCAATCGAATTATTTAGGTGTAGCCAAACCCCGTTGGCAAATTAAACTTTTTGAAAACATTTTCGAGAATGATGTCATGATGTCGTACTGTATTAACAGTGTGAGACCCCAGATTTTATCAATAAAGATTTAAATTTTGTCGAAATAATTTTTTAATGTTATGGTGTGAATTTGAGATAATATTATAGTTGTGGGTAGTATTTATAAATTTTGTAAAGTATGCAAGTGGTTATATTATATTCGATTGGTCGGGGAATATTCGGTTTAGCAGGGAATATTCGTACAACTACTCAATCATTGGTGGACCCCATTAAATGTAATTATTGTTTTTGATTGAGAAAACGACAAAAATATTTTATTGAAATAACGGCGGAAGTTTTACCGTTGATACTATTGAACTACTCGGTAGTAAAAGTACAGTAATACGTGTGGTTGCATAGTAGCACACGGTATTGATTATTGATGCTTATGTGAGAAGTCACTCAGTTTGATTCCATTATTGTTGATTAATAATATGAATTATTATAGTGATAATGACGTTTTGTTTTATTCGTATTATTAACGTAATAAAACAGAAACATATTTTTATATAAAACAGAATACTTTATTAAAGTTATTCTATAAATAGAATATATTATATTTTATTATGCATAATGTTGCATAGTGTTTTGCATAGTGTTGCATAGTGTTTGCATAGTAAAATGTTTTTATATAAATAGAATATATGATATTTTATTTAAAAGATTTTGCTTTAAATATGGACCGTCAGATTAAAGTAAATCAATCTGGACCGTTCATGGATTAATTACTATGCATTCTATTTTCCTATAAATAAAGCTCATTCCTTCATTATTTTCTTTACGAATTCACTTTGAAACTCTAGAGAGAAAATTATAAAGAGAAGCTATAGAGAGAAAATCTATAGAGAGAAAGAAGAAGAGTATTCGGTACTTCACTACTTTGATATCCAAAGTCTTTTTTTACTGTGAAGGGATATTATTCTTTTGTATTCAAAAAGAGAACTTCATTATTCCATTTCTTTATTATTCTCATTGGAATAACTCAGTATAATGTGGTTTACCCTATACTTGGTGACATTCTTCTATTATTCTCATTGGAACATCCTCGCTCGTGTGTTTTTACACGGACACGGGTTCCGCCTTTTATTATTATTCATTTGAATATCACATGCGTGTGTTTTACACTGCACCTAGTTCCATTTTTATTATTCCGCCTTTATTATTCTCGCTTAATATCCTGCATCATGCATCTATACTGTAGGACTGGTTCCATCATTTATTATTCCGCATTTATTATTCTCGCTTGAACATCCTCGCTTGCAGTGAATTTTACCCGACTCGTTCCGTTATTATTATTCTGCATTGGAATAACTCGCCTGTCTTGGCCTATCGCATGCATGGTGATTTCTTTTGTTATTCCATTCTTTATTATACCCAAATTGGTTAAAACTTTGACTTCTATACTCCATGAAATTAGTAGAATATCCTTGATATTTGCGCTTCATCCAAATCCTTTAATGGAAATATTCTTCTCGGTATTCTTGAATTTTACTCTACAAAACAAAGATCATGTTGACAATTTGGACGTTAATAATTCCTGGATAAAATAATTCTTGAACTTGTTTTATTGAATTCTTATATCATTGTCATCATCCTCATGTTTATATTATGTTGAAAGTCATCTTTGGCTTACGTGCATAGATGGACTTATTATGATTATGACGAGGGGATCATTCAAAGATAATCATGACTGTTATAAATGATGTGATAAAAGTCCTCGATGGCACGTAAAGCATTGATGAATAGTTTTTGGTATGATTATGACCAGGGTTTATTCGGTATAGTCATGACCATTGATGATTTAATGAAAATTCTTGACCGTGGTACAGGGATGATTAGATGTGGTGGAATATTTATTAAAGTTTGAGTCTCAAATATAATAAATGATGAAAAACCTTTTAAATCATAAAAGATAATAGATTTTATTTTCTACTTGACTCTTTTAATGGATTGCATATTCCGCTGCAATTAAACTGGTTGTCTATTGTATTTTATCAGTTTAACATTGTTGAATACTATTGATAATTTATTCTGCATTATCTTAATTATAATATTTCTTACTTTGGGCTAGTTGAGCTCACCCTTTCTTTCACCGTGTTCTCTTGAAATGAGAATATAGCTGGGACGAGTCGGGAAAAAGAGTGATGGTCCCGAAGATAGCATTAGTAGTCCTCACTATTCTGTTAAATAGTGTAACAATAAATGTAATGAGGACTACTTGAGTATGGATATTGTCTAAATGACAATATTCCTATTAGAACTCTCAGTTTATGTATTGTCGTATATTACACGACAGATGTATAATTAAGTTTGTATTTGAATTTATGTACCATGCAAGTGGCGACCCAAAATGGGTGACGTATACCTAATTTTGGGGGCGTCACAGTTGGTATCAGAGCTTAGGGATATGATCCCTGGCTAAGATGCGAGATAAGAACTAGGAGGGGAGAGACGGGAAATTCCTTCGCTAGTATGACCTACCTAAGTTTATTTGGTATTTAATTGGTCAGTCAGTGTATAGGGATAATATGTTGCATGTCAATTAACCCTTATTTTGTGGCAGTGTTTGAAAATGGCATCCGAGAATGTTGAGAATAGCAATGGAGCACAGGAGACTGTTGATTCTCCACAAATCAATAATCAGGATAATGAACAACAGGATGGCGATAATCCTCCTGTAAACAACTGTTAGGTTTGTAATATTCAAGAACGCAATCAAATTGCATAAAAGTGCAGAAGCGTGTAAAAATCAGAGTTTAAAAATTTACAAACCATATACCCGGATCACCCTTTATGCACAATTATTAATTAAACGAAAAGATAAAGAATAAATCATACCCTTGAAGATCGAGGTTCCTCGTGTACAAGTTCACCTCCAAATCCTTTCGCTCTCAATCTTGAATCCACCGGGTTTGGTTCCTTCCTTTGACCAACGTTAGCCACCCAAATGTTTGGCCTCTAGAGGTGATCCACCAAGGAAGAAAAAGATTCAAGAAGATGGGTGGTTGGCTAAACCCTAGTTTTTCTATCTCTATAGAAAAGGTGTACTCTCCCAACAATTGGAATTATGTCGTATGTTGAAAAGTCAACAACTCCTCATCACCCATAATAAGACTCCTCTTATTAATAGATGTGGGCAACCCACCTTAACAATTAAGGAATTGGGTTTTATTTAATTAATTAAATTCTTTTAATTAATTAAGCTCCCTAATCTTATTAGGGATAATTAATTAAACTCTTTTAACTAATTTTCCTTCCTAATCCAATTAGGAATAAATGAGAGTACTTATATTAAATTAATTCCTAAACTCTTTTAGAAATTAAAATAATAATAATTGTAATAATATTAATAAGACTCTCTTATTAATTTATATTTAATATTTCTAAAATATTAAATAATAATATTAAGCTATTTAATTTATTCTATCACCATAGATTAAATTAAATATACTTAACATATTATTACGATTATGCCATTAACTTCTTAAATAATTATTCTTCCTTTTATGGTGTGACCCTTTAGGTTCTCCATATTAAACCTATTGTGAATAAATCAATTAGAACAATTCTAATCTTATTTAAATAAATAAATTAAACAATTAATTTATTTAAATAATATTTATTCTACAATAGGATAAGCCTCCCTAATGATCAACGACTTTCCGTATAATATAGATTTCAACATTAATCATTAAAGAACCTTTGAGTAAATAGTTACCGTATAATTCAATCCTTCCACCATACAATGTCCCAATTAAATATAAGACATGGAATTACTGTCAAGTCTTATTTTATTTAATTATATGTATTTCGATCCTTAAATGCACAACTCCAAATAATGCAAATTAGAAACTCCTTTCAAATTTCATTCTGCCTTGGCCAAGGACTACTGGGTTGTCATTTATCGAATCACATAGGACATTTCTCTTCTTTTATTAGAAGTGGTAGATTCTTTATTGATCATACATTATCTCCATGTACAACTTATTATACCCAAGCATACCCTTTGATATACCCTAAGGGTCTTAAGGAATAAGTCAAAGTATAACTCATCATACACAAGATACTATGATGATCTCAAGTCCAAGGATCACTTGTACTACTATCACTACAGAAAATCCTATTGACAGCAAATAAAACTCCATTAGGTATTCCTTAGCGAGCCAATGCTCAAAGAACTTATTCTCTAATAAGCACCTACATACTTGCTTTAGTGTTCCACACAAAATGATCATGAGATCAATCATCCTCATCCAACGAGCAAGCAACGATGTACCAATCTATCCTGATTCACTAATCCCCAATTTAGTAATCCAACGATTGGGAACTATTTTAGTTTTAAGCTTTCTAAGAATTTAGATCTCATTAGAATGATCATCATCATTATTCTAAAAGCATTGCTTAAAACTATGGGTTTATCACATATTATAAAACAAAGATCATGTAGATAATTAAAAGCCTTTAATAAATTAATACTTTTTATTAATAAATGAATAAGATTGTTACAAAGTATATGCTTTATCATCAAACATGATTGGCTTGTGTGCATACTACTTTCAATCTCCCACTTGCACTAAAGCCAATCGTCATGGTATCTTATACTCTTCTTCTCTAAGTGACGATTATCCTGCTGTTGGATAAGCTTTAGTTAATGGATATGTAATGTTGTTCTTGAGAGTCCACAATCTCTATAGTGATTTCCCATCTTTCAATGATTCTAATAATCAAATGAAAGTGCCACAACACATGTTTAGATCCAAGATGAGACTTGGGAACTATTCCTAGTTCTGTAATGAACTTTTAATCCAAACAATTAACTTGCAGTTTCATTTATAGCTATATACTTTGTCTTTATCACTAAACCAAAGAACTCTTTCATTGTTTAGAACCTTTCCAATTCATCGCACCACTGCTCAAGATAACGCTTTACCTTAAAGTGGATTTTCATCATCTTGGTCTGTCTAAAAAACTTGAGTCCGTTAAGCCCTCTAGTTTAATTTAGACCCACCATGAATATGATCACATCCTTAGTGCCTAAGTTAAGCTTTTAAGATGTTTTTCACCGACTCATAGTGAACTTCTCCATAATATGACCGATCAACATCGTGTCTCAGTACATTTCATTGCATACATGATTGTCACTCATGCGACCTCTCTTTTCGTGAGTCTGTGGGGACTATTAAGAGATACACACCATAGCTCATCGACATGAGACATCTCTTGAGTTTGCCATGCTAAACGACTTTAGCATCAAATGAATATACGCTCCTCGGGTTAAGTCGAGCATCCTCTTGAATCTATCTATATAGATTTTATCCCCAATTAAGATACTCTTCCCAAACCATTCATGGAGGAATGTTTAGACAACTTTATCATTACTGATTGTAGCATTAGTATGTCATTCCTTATCCGTAGTATATCAACATATTGTACTAGGAATGTCACGATGCTCCCACTGACCCTTTTGTACACACTAGGTTCATTCTTATTTTTGATAAAATCAAACTCTTTTGATTGCCTCATCAAAACGAATGTTCCATATTTGAGAAACTTGCTTCAATCCATTTCTCCGAGTGTCTACAACTCTTACCTCATCGATGTAATCGGATCATCATCTTCTATGATGTGTACCTCATCATCATCATCCATGATGAATCCATACCTCCTAGGTATCTTCTTTGTACTATTCCGATTTACGATTCTGGCCAGGTACAATAGGTCTATCTACATGTTCCTCTTATTTGACTTATAGTGTTTTGTGGTTCTTGAACTTTCAAGATCTATAATCCTCCCACTAGCCCCTTCAATGATAAACACCTTTATCTTAGAAGGCAGCGTGTTTCGTAACAAACACCTTTTGCTAAGTAGAATTATAGAACATATACCCTAAACTTACTTTAGGATGTCCCACAAATCGACACTTGTCAAATCTTGTCCCAAGCTTATCCTTTTGAAACCTTTTTCACATAAGTTGGAACCCCTTATCTTAACATACTTAAGATTAGGAATCCTCCCTGTCCATAACTTTTATGGAGTCTTGGGGTCGGATTTTGAGGTTACCATTTTCGTAGATATGCAGTCATTTCTAGGACATTATCCCAGAAGGATACTGGAATGTCGGTAAAATCATTTTGGACCGTACCATGTTCAACAAGGTATGATTTTTCCTTTCAGATACATTAATCAATTATTACGTATCATGAGGTGTCCATTATGAGAAAAACCATTTGAGATGATCTAGAAACTTATTGCACAAGTATTTATTCCTTGATCTAATCAAAGAATCTTAATACTTTGCCAATTTGTTTCACTTCTGAATTCTTTGAACCTTTCAAATAATTCACACTTGTATTTCAGCAAATACACACATTCAACTCTTTGAATGATCATCTCCTTTTCTTATACTAGTTTGTTCAATTTGCAAAATATATTTTTCACGTAAGTCAAGTATACAAAATCCATTAAGTAATATTCCAGTTCTATACAAAACATTATTATTATAAATAGAACAACAATTGTTCTTAATTATAATACCAAAGATTTTATTGTCCAACAATAAAATGGAAATAATATTTTTAACAAGAACTGGAATACAATAACAACTTATCGACTTAATAGATTTGCTCGTAGGCATTGCTAAACTATAAGTTTCTATGGCTAATATGGCAACCTTTGCTACATTTCCCATACATAGATTACTTATATTTGTTTAGTTTTCTACTTCGCTTGGTCCTTCATAAATCTATATTTATGATAACCAAAGTCGGTATCCAATACCCAAGTAGAACATCGACTTAAAGAAAAATTTATTTTCAACCATGAACAAAATAATATTTGTAACCAAACTTCATTAAGCTTCTTTGGTTAGCCTCTCGCAAGATGCTTCTCATGATTTCCTTCTAAGGTCCAAAGCTTATTGCGGTGGAAGCAAACTCATTTGCTATCCGTATCGCTTTTGTTCTTATTATCCTTTGTTTATGCCTTTCTATATACCTTCTTTGAATCGCTCTTCTTTTCGTAAGATCCTTTGGCCCCTACCAAGAAGACTTGATCTTTCTTGATTGAAAGTGACTCTCAACATTTTTCAACATGTTAAGCAAATCAATGAAGTTTATATCTAGCTTGTTCATATGAAAAATTCACAACAATTGTGAAAGGAGTCCGGAGTGAGTGCAAGATCAAATCTTGGCTCAACTCTCCATCCATGACAAAACCAATTGTCCTAATTGATCAATCAAATTGATTATGTTAAGAACTTTTATGCTGTATTATATAGTGCCATTGGCCATTCTAGATCTAAGAGCTCCTTAGATATCTCGATATCTATCGGTCCCACTTTCCTCACCATCAACTACTTGATGTGCGGGAATATAGTAGAAGCATCCATAGTTTCATGCCGACAACTCAAGCTCACATCATAGATGCGAGCATGATGCATTGAGCCAATCATCATGCATCATCTTGCCACTTTCTAAAAGTAGCAATGTCTTCCTCGAGGCAATGTCTCGCAACCATTGCAGGATAGACGACATTAAGGACATAAGATAACTTTTCAAATATGAGAACTATTCTCAAATTCCTTAACCAATCCGCTTAATTCGATCCGGTTAATTTAGCATCTAATATGCTTCGCAGATGATAGTAATTTTAGACAATGTAAAATTTCAGAAATGAATTTGTAATTAACAACATTTTAACATACATTCTTTTTATTAATTACCAAAATAAATTAGGTCTTGTTTTAAATTGGTATCTCCCACTATTTTATTCAAACTATATTACCTCACTTATATAGTTCGGCAAAATCTAATTAAAGATTTGCTAGTGAGAATAAGGATCCCATTTCAAATGTATATAGCCTTGTGGTGACACAACAAACTATTTATAAATAAATAGGTAGACAACTTTTGTCAATTACATCAACTATGCAACTCCTTGTATTTTGCCTCTTAGATTATTTTGATCAAGTGGTGGCACATCCGAATCAAAATTATCCAAGTTAAGTCCAACCTAGCACTCCATATATTCAAAAAAGAAAAATATCATCCTTGTGGTGACACAACAAAACAATATTGTTCAATTTTCTTTATAAGCATCAAATGTGATAATTAACATCTTAAATACTTAATACTTGCCTTGTGGTGACACAACAAACTCATATTAAATATTTAATACTCTATTAATTTTATCATGCTAGAAGGCTAACGCTCGATATTCCAAATATCTTTGAACGCTTAGGACTTAATATATAAAAAATTGAGGGTTTTGTTATTAATTTGTCTCATCTTGTTTAGCGCATATTTACATATATATATAAATACGCGTCATATTAATAAACATGCGAAGCATGTTTTGCATAATATATAATATATATATAGTATAGCATGCACATATAGAATACTATATTCTACCCGGATTGATTATGGACTTTTATTCTAGTTTGTCTCACTAGAGCCACCAAGTGAACCAAAAGGTCAAACCCTAGGGTTGCAAGAAATAATATTTAAATATAACTATTACATTTAAACCCTGCTCCATTACAAAAGCGGGTCTTCATGCGCTTCTTCTCCCTTGATCTCCAATTCTTCAAAATAATTCTAACTATTCCTATTACAAAACTATTTTAAAATAAATAGAAACCTTGATCAGCAGTCAAGGGGAAGTACATAGGAGGGAGATAGAATTTATATTAAGAAAAATTAAAGAAGACGAGGTACGCAGACCCCATTTAATAAAACCCATACATTCATGCATCCAACTAAAATAAAATCCAATCGCATTGGTCAATAGTCCATAATCAATCTCATTTATTATCATACACATCACCATATGCATCAATAAATAATATTCATCTTATGAATAATAAACATTTAATATATATATTGATATCATTTAATGGGCAAATTTAGTTAGTATAAAATCTATTTTGAATCAAAATAAACTCCTTTATTTTAATCCAAATTTAAATCAAAATAAAACTATTTTATTTTAATTTATCCAATTTTGAATAAAATAAACTATTTTATTTTAATCAAAATTTTAATCAAAATAAACTCCTTTATTTTAATTAATTATGGAATCCAATTCCATGTAAAAAAAAATCTTTAATTAAAATAAACTCTTTTATTTTAATTAATTATGGAATCCAATTCCATGTAAAAAAAAAATTTATTAAAGGAAACACTTGATATTCTTTTCTTATTCACAAATAAACTCCTTTATTTTGAATAATATGAAATCTTATTCCATATTTAAATAAACTCTTTTATTTAAGGAAATTAGATTCTCTTTCCTATTCACAAATAAACTCTTTTATTTTGAATAATATGAAATCTTATTTCATATCTAAATAAACTCCTTTATTTAAGGAAACATGGATTCTCTTTCCTATTCACAAATAAACTCTTTTATTTTGAATAATATGAAATCTTATTTCATATCTAAACAAACTCCTTTATTTAAGGAAAGATGGATTTACTTCCTATTCACAAATAAACTCCTTTATTTTAGCAAAAATAAAATCCAATTTCAACTCCAATTAGTTATTATGGAATCCAATTCCAACTCTAATTAGTTAAGATGAAATCCAATTTTAAAATTAAAATAAACCTTTTTATTTTAATATTAAAATAAACTTTTTATTTAAAATTAAAATAAACTTTTATTTTAATTATAAAATAATTAATAATAATATATATATAACTATTATATATATATATATAAAATATATATATATATTATATATATATATATATATATATTATATATATATTACCTGTTTCAAAAAAATAAAACGAAATGATTTCTCGATTTAAATGCGTGTTCAAAAAAAAATGAAATCATTTTTAAATGCTCCTTTAATATTCCTCGATTTCCGCATGCATAAAGTTGCTTCAAATGATTAGCCAATCATCACCAATCATTAGCCATCATTAGCCATGATTTTCCGTGTCTCAATCATCACCGTGGATTTAAAAATTGGCATGATTATTATATAAAGTAAAGCGGCGAAATCAAGGCCAACAATTGCCAATCATTAACTAATCATTTAATGAATCTTGGAGGAATTTCGCAGATTTTTTTTTTTTTTTTTTTAAATAAATTTTATACAATAAAATTATGCCCAAAAAAATTGTTCTAAACACATATCAATATACATATCAAATTTAAAATAATTAATAATTCGCATAAAGGTTTGGCTCTGATGCCACTGTTAGGTTTGTAATATTCAAGAACGCAATCAAATTACATAAAAGTGCGAAAGCGTGTAAAAATCAGAGTTTAAAAATTTACAAACCATATACCCGGATCACCCTTTATGCACAATTATTAATTAAACGAAAAGATAAAGAATAAATCATACCCTTGAAGATCGAGCTTCCTCAGGTACAAGTTCACCTCCAAATCCTTTCGCGTTCAATCTTGAATCCACCGGGTTTAGTTCCTTCCTTTGACCAACGTTAGCCACCCAAATGTTTGGCCTCTAGAGGTGATCCACCAAGGAAGAAAAAGATTCAAGAAGATAAGGGGTTGGCTAAACCCTAGTTTTTTTATCTCTATAGAAAAGGTGTACTCTCCCAACAATTGGAATTATGTCGTATGTTGAAAAGTCAACAACTCCTCATCACCCATAATAAGACTCCTCTTATTAATAGATGTGGGCAACCCACCTTAACAATTAAGGAATTGGGTTTTATTTAATTAATTAAATTCTTTTAATTAATTAAGCTCCCTAATCTTATTAGGGATAATTAATTAAACTCTTTTAACTAATTTTCCTTCCTAATCCAATTAGGAATAAATGAGAGTACTTATATTAAATTAATTCCTAAACTCTTTTAGAAATTAAAATAATAATAATTGTAATAATATTAATAAGACTCCTCTTATTAATTTATATTTAATATTTCTAAAATATTAAATAATAAATATTAAGCTATTTAATTTATTCTATCACCATAGATTAAATTAAATATACTTAACATATTATTACGATTATGCCATTAACTTCTTAAATAATTATTCTTCCTTTTATGGTGTGACCCTTTAGGTTCTCCATATTAAACCCTATTTGTGAATAAATCAATTAGAATAATTCTAATCTTATTTAAATAAATAAATTAAACAATTAATTTATTTAAATAATATTTATTCTACAATAGGATAAGCCTCCCTAATGATCAACGACTTTCCGTATATAATATAGATTTCAACATTAATCATTAAAGAACCTTTGAGTAAATAGTTACCGTACAATTCAATCCTTCCACCATACAATGTCCCAATTAAATATAAGACATGGAATTACTGTCAAGTCTTATTTTATTTAATTATATGTATTTCGATCCTTAAATGCACAACTCCAAATAATGCAAATTAGAAACTCCTTTCTAATTTCATTCTGCCTTGGCCAAGGACTACTGGGTTGTCATTTATCGAATCACATAGACATTTCTCTCTTTATTATTAAGTGGTAGATTCTTTATCGATCATACATTATCTCCATGTACAACTTATTATACCCAAGCATACCCTTTGATATACCCTAAGGGTCTTAAGGAATAAGTCAAAGTATAACTCATCATACACAAGATACTATGATGATCTCAAGTCCAAGGATCACTTGACTACTATCACTACAGAATTCCTATCGACAGCAAATAAAACTCCATTAGGTATTCCTTAGCGAGCCAATGCTCAATGAACTTATTCTCTAATAAGCACCTACATACTTGCTTTAGTGTCTCCACACAAATGATCATGAGATCAATCATCCTCATCCAATGAGCAAGCAACGTATGTACTAATCTATCCGGATTCACTAATCCCCAATTTAGTAATCCAACTATTGGGAACTATTTTAGTTTTAAGCTTTCTAAGAATTTAGATCTCATTAGAATGATCATCATCATTATTCTAAAAGCATTGCTTAAAACTATGGGTTTATCACATATTATAAAATAGCATCATGTAGATAATTAAAAGCCTTTAATAAATTAATACTTTTTATTAATAAATGAATAAGATTGTTACAAAGTATATGCTTTATCATCAAACATGATTGGCTTGTGTGCATACTACTTTCAACAACAACACTGATCAATTGACGAATGATGGTACGTTTAAGAGGTTTTTAGAATTCATGCAACATCGGGCGAAAGCGACTTCTGTCCAAAACGTAGGTGGAAACACGAAAAACTCTCGGGCGGTCACCGTTAAACAATTCAAGGAGCTGGGACCACCGGAGTTTAAGGGAGAGCCAAAACCACTTCTGGCGGAAGCATGGATAAAGCAGATTATAAAGATATTTGATGTCTTGGGTTGCTCCGAGGAGCAAAAGGTTCCCTTTGCCGCTTTTATGTTGCGCGGAGAGGCAGATTACTGGTGGGAATCGATAAAACGTACTCAACCTGCTATACTGAAGATATCTTGGGAGGAGTTCCAGGAGCTGTTCAACGACAAATACTTTCCTAAAAGTATTCGCCACATGAAGGAGGTGGAGTTTATCAAGTTGGAACAAAATAATATGACCGTGTCGCAATACGAGGCAAAATTTGCGGAGTTATCACGATTTGCGTCCCACTTGGTGGATAATGAAGAGAGAATGGCGCGAATGTTTTTAAGAGGTTTGAAGCCGGAGATACGTCAACATCTTATTTCTCATAAACTGTGTTTGTATTCAGATGTTGTAAATAGGGCTCAGTTAGTGGAGCGCGATAACGAGTCAACGCAACTAAAAGAGAGCAGCCGGCAAAATTATAATACCAGCGAGAGTAGTCATCGAAGCGGTGACAACAAGCGTGGAGGGAATCAACAGGCCAAATATGGTAACCACTTCGGTGGTAATCAGGGCCAAAACAATAAGAATGGACATTTCAAGAAAAGGAGATTCAACAATGATGGAAAGACGTCAGCACCAGCACCCGTTGTTAAGGAAGGAGAAAGACCACCTATCATATGCTTCAAATGCGGAGGAGAGGGACACATCAGTCCAAACTGCGCCATGCCGTCCAAAGCATGTTATAATTGTGGAAGAGAAGGTCACTTAGCTCGATTTTGTCGTTTACCGAAGATAAATTCAACTAGGATGGAGGCACCAAAGGCTATCCCAGACAAACCAAAGTCGGTAGTTTAAGAGAGAGCGTTTTTTTTCTCGTGACGAGGAACCTGAATAAAATTATCACGGGTAAGTTAATCATAAGCTCTTGCGAAGTCTATACCGTGTTAGATACCAGTTCTACCCACTCTTTTATTCTACCTAGTTGTGTTCAATGTTTAAATTTGACTCCGGGAAAATTAGACTTTGATTTATCTATTGAAACTTCGTTGGGAGAAACCTTCGTTACCTCCACTGTTTATTAATCTTGTTGTTTCAAATAAACACTTTCACGATCTTATCTCTTTGAAAATACTTTCCTTTGAGGTAATTTTTTGAAAACCGATTGATTAACTACTCATTATTCTTTTTGTAAGGTTGTTAGCTTTCATATTCCTAACCAACCTTGTTATACTGAATTCAAAGTAACCAAACCCTAAAGTTAATCAACGTTATATCAAGCCATAAGTAAAGAGCCCCCGATCCTTTCGTTGTTGACTTCCTTGTGTGGAATGCACCGAAGCGGACTTTCTATAAATGACGTCGTGATTTGAAGATGGCAAGTTGATAGGTATCATTGTGAGGTGCTATCCAACAAAGGGATAGAAGTCACAGATTGGTATTAATGTGACGTACTTATCCAAGTCTTGGACGAAATAGTGAGCTTTGAATGAAATTTCTATCATTAATAAATTTCTTGGCGTATTCTTGAAGACTTCCTAGCCTACCCTAGAACGTGAAATCGAATTTTGTATTGACCCCAAATACAAAACCCATTTCTTAAACCCTCAAATATTTCTTCAACTAAAAGGATGCATTTACGAGGATTATGATGAAAGTCATAATAAAAGCATTGGACTAATGAAAATCATGGGTATATGAAGTATTAGTAAGTGTTATGATGAGTTATATTGGTTATTATGTGAAAACATGAAAGTTTCTTAGAAATCACAAAGAGTTGAAAATCGATTTTTGGTGAAAACGTAACATGAAATTCAATTGACCATATCTCCTATTATATTTTGAATTTTTGAGTGTGGTCAAGTCCTAGAGTTAGATCTATGAGTTACCTAACTAATCCAAGTCGAATTACTGGAAAAGATGTTGTAGATTTTTGTGTGGACTGATTTTAGCAAAGGAGTGCAAAGCTGTAAAAAACCTAAAAAGTCTGCTGCCATGATTTTAGAGGGCTGTTTCGGCCACTTAAATTATGAGAAAAATTCTGGCCTTTTGGGACATGAAGGTATATGGTATAAAGTACCTCCTGTCCAAAATGAGCTCATTCTCGACTTAAAATGAGCAAGTTATGACTATTTCAATATTTAGGTTTTTCCGATTTAAAATGCTATAACCGGAGTTCTATAACTCCGATGACCATGAAATTTAAACTGGAGGCTCACATTAACATGTGTAAGGTCCTGCCAAGATTTGGAAATTTTGGAGTTAAACTTGAGGTAGCAAATTTCTTAAGGAATTAATTAGAAATTGATTTTTGAAAATAGTAAATGAATTTTAAAATTCTTAAAAATATATTTTCATTATGGGACTATATTATGCTAAATCCCAGAAAAGAAATATTTTGGGACTGATTTGGTATTTTCATGAAAATAGTTTAATTACTGAACATATGAGTTAAATATGTTATGTGAAGTAACAAAAGTTGAAAATAGGATTTTATGGCTAGAGAGAATCCTATATAAAGTATATGCATATTTTTTTTATGAGGATTTGATCATTGGTGATGATATCTTATGAGTATGGCATTTTTGAATGATTAAATGCATTATATGATAAAGCGTAAACAATTGAGATAAATTGTTTATAAATTTAAGAAGTGATTACAATATTGTTATAATATTAATGATATTAGATTATGAGATTATTAAGTGATTGATAACATGGGGATATTCTTGAATCCTGGATAAATTATATTATAAATGTTTAATATTTATCCTTTATCTCATTGATTGATTCTTTATATCATTATCCTCATTTTATATTATGTTGAAAGTCATCATGCACCAGTAGTGCATAGATGGACTTGGTATGATTATGACCGTGATTGTTCGGATAATCATGACCGTAATTGAAAATACGATTATCTTTGGCACGTAGTGCATGGATAATTTGTGGTCGTGATACTAATGAATACACGATTATCTTTGTACGTAGTGCATGGATAATTGTGGTCGTGATACTAATGAATACACGATTATCTTTGGTCGTAGTGCATGGATAATTTGTGGTCGTGATACTAATGAATACACGATTATCTTTGGTCGTAGTGCATGGATAATTTGTGGACGTGATACTAATGAATACACAATTATCTTTGGCCGTAGTGCATGGATAATTTATGGTCATGATACTAATGAATACACGATTATCTTTGGCCGTAGTGCATGGATAATTCATGGTCGTGATACTAATGAATATCCTTGGCCTGTAGTGCAGGGATGATTCGATGATATGGATTAATTATTGAATGAGTCTCAAAGAATGAAATATTAATTCATTGATGTGGTAAAAGTCATCTTTGGCCGTAATGCATTGATAGACTTGGTATGATTATGACCAAGGATTATTCGGTATAATCATGCCGTAATTAAAAACACGAATATCCCTGGCCAGTAGTGCATGGATAATTCGTGGTCGTGATACTATTAAGCTGAGTTTCAGCATTATTGGTTTTACAGTTGTATATCTTTGGCCTGTAGTGCAAAGATGAATTGTTAATGAATATCTTTGGCCGGATTGGAAAGATAAATTTAATGTTTTCAACGATAAAGGTATTCAAGGTATCCTCACCTCTTATCATACCAGGTACGTACCCTAATTTCGAGGGTGAAATTCCATAAGGAGGGGAGATTGTGAGACCCCAGATTTTATCAATAAAGATTTAAATTTTGTCGAAATAATTTTTTAATGTTATGGTGTAAATTTGAGATAATATTATAGTTGTGGGTAGTATTTATAAATTTTGCAAAGTATGCAAGTGGTTATATTATATTCGATTGGTGGGGAATATTCGGTTTAGCGGGAATATTCGCACAATGGCTCAATCATTGGTGGACCCCAATAAATGTAATTATTGTCGGATTGAGAAAACGACAAAAATATTTTATTGAAATAACGGCGGAAGTTTTACCGTTGATCTTGTTGAACTACTTTCAGTAGTAAAAGTACGATGAATACGTGTGGGTTGCATAGTAGCACACGGTATTGATTATTGATGCTTATGTGAGAAGTCACTCGGTTTGATTCCATTATTGTTGATTAATAATATGAATTATTATAGCGATAATGACGTTTTGTTTTATTCAGTATTATTAACGTAATAAAATGAAACATCTTTTTATATAAAATGAGAATACTTTATTAAAGTTATTCTATAAATAGAATATATTATATTTTATTATGCATAGTGTTGCATAGTGTTTTGCATAATGTTTTGCATAGTGTTGCATAGTGTTTGTATAGTAAAATGTTTTTATATAAATAGAATATATGATATTTTATTTAAAAGATTTTGCTTTAAATATGGACCGTCAGATTAAAGTAAATCAATCTGGACCGTTCATGGATTAATTACTATGCATTCTATTTTCCTATAAATAGAAGCTCATTCCTTCATTATTTTCTTACGAATTCACTGAAACTCTAGAGAGAGAAATTATAGAGAGAAGCTATAGAGAGAAAATCTATAGAGAGAAAGAAGAAGAGTATTCTGGTACTTCACTACTTTGATATCCAGTGTCTTTTACGGTAAGGGATATTATTCTTTTGTATTCAAAAAGAGAACTTCTGTTATTCCATTTCTTTATTATTCTGTTGGAATAACCTGTATACGTGGTTTACCCTATACTTGGTGACATTCTTCTATTATTCTGTTGGAACATCACATGCATGTGTTTTTACACCTGACTGGTTCCGCCTTTTTATTATTATTCTCGTTGGAATATCCTCATGCATGTGTTTTACACTTGACTGGGTTCCATTTTTATTATTCCGTCTTTATTATTCGCGTTTAATATCCTGCCATGCTCTATACGCCGACTGGTTCCATCATTTATTATTCCGCATTTATTATTCTCGCTGGAACATCCTGCTTGATTGTGAATTTCACCGACACGGTTCCGTTATTATTATTCTGTTGGAATAACTCACTTGCAAGTCTTGATCTATCGCATGCATGGTGATTTCTTTTGTTATTCCATTCTTTATTATACCCAAATGGTTAAAACTTTGACTTCTATACTCCATGAAATTAGTAGAATATCCTTGATATTTGCGCTTCATCCAGTATCCTTTCATGGAAATATTCTTCTCAGTATTCTTGAATTTTACTCTACAAAACAGTATCATGTTGACAATTTGGACGTTAATAATTCCTGGATAAAATAATTCTTGAACTTGTTTTATTGAATTCTTATATCATTGTCATCATCCTCATGTTTATATTATGTTGAAAGTCATCTTTGGCTTACGTGCATAGATGGACTTAGTATGATTATGACCAGGGATCATTCGGTATAATCATGACCTGTTATAAATGATGTGATAAAAGTCCTCAGTGGCCTGTAAAGCATTGATTAATAGTTTTGGTATGATTATGACCGTGGTTTATTCTTGTATAGTCATGACCATTGATGATTTAATGAAAATTCTTGACCGTGTAGTACGTGGATGATTAGATGTGGTGGAATATTTATTAAAGTGAGTCTCAAATATAACTTGATGATGAAAAACCTTTAAATCATAAAAGATAGTAGATTTTATTTTCTACTTGACTCTTTTAATGGATTGCGATATTCATTGCAGCTTAAACCGGTTGTCTATTATATTTTATCGCTTTAACATTATTGAAGACTATTGATAATTTATTCCGCATTATCTTAGTTATAATATTTCTTCTTTGGGCTAGTTGAGCTCACCCTTTCTTTCACCGTTTCTCTTGAAATGAGAATATAGTCGGGACGAGTCGGAAAAAGAGTGATGGTCCCGAAGATAGCATTAGTAGTCCTCACTATTACATTAAATAGTGTAACAATAAATGTAATGAGGACTACTTGAGTATGGATATTGTCTAAATGACAATATTCCTATTAGAACTCTCAGTTTATGTATTGTCGTATATTACACGACAGATGTATAATTAAGTTTGTATTTGAATTTATGTACCATGTAAGTGGCGACCCGAGATGGGTGACGTATACCTAATTTTGGGGGTGTCACAAACAGTCTATTTGAGGATGCCGCCATTGTATGACTTTGTCATAACACATCATACAATAGTGGAATAGCGATTTTAGGTCAAATTCACACTAAGTATTCCTGTATTTACAACTCCATCACCTTTTTATCATCTCTACACCAGGTTTCATGGTACATAAGTGATAAATTAAATAAATTTTGATATTTCAAATCATTTGAGTCTAGCTGAAATAAGTAGCATAGACTGTACTTTAGACCGTTTCAAAAATGATTACGAGTCTACATTTTTTTTTAAAAGCACATAGTGCGTATCTAGCTTGTTGTCAAAATTTTGAAGTTTAGCTTAGATGGGAGTTTAGGAAAACCTAATGCCTCCACTAATAATCATTTACTTAACAATCTATCTATTCCTATAATCCTCCATTCTCCATTTACACACAACTATACCCAGTTCGTCAAACCACTAATGAGTCCATAAACTAGGCCACAATTATATGAGTTTAAGAACTTACCCTAGTCAGACCTTTGGCGTCCATTCGCTGAGGGGTTCATAAACATTTCATATAACTATGAGTCAAGAATGTCACATAAGTATGAGTTTTAAGAACTCGTACTTAACCCTATATTCTCTACCTATGACCTATCTATCTGTTATACACATGAGAAAGGAAACACCCACTTAACATGCATAGAGAAAATAGGGTGACACAACATTTCAATGATTATCAATGCCAGAAATTAAGTAGTTGTTACACCGAGTACAATTTCCCGCCCATACAAGGAATCATACAACTCAGCTGCCGACATGAGTCCTCAATTGAAATCCCCACCTAATCTTAACCCCCATTCACAATACGAATTTCATTTAATCCTTATTCATAATTCATAACTCTTTCATGAGTTTTCATAGTACAACATACACACAACATCTTGCTGTAACTTTTCAATCATCAGATTGATTCTTCTCCCTGCTATCACCTTATCAGATCACGGGGTGATCTCATCGTATATATTACGATTCAATTCTATGACTTGATAATTTTGTTTTACGATCTCCTATCCCTACACTTTCAGTCTTTTAGACTCAATCTATTCATCACTACTGTTCAACTTTATTACCAGAGTTAGGGAACTCTTTGTCTTAACAACTCGCCGAGATTCATCTTTGAATCTTACCGACACACTAACTCGATTTGAGTTAGTACTTAATCCTAATCACTGCGGTTATTGGTCTCAGATATTCCTACCTAAGCTTCATAACCAACAGCTTTGATACCAACTGTGATAGCCCCAAGTTCGGGTCCCAAATCACCGCGGATTCGGTTCAATCATTCTACAACTATTTGCGAAAGATATAAACATAAATTGTTTATACAATACACTTTACACACTATTCCCCAAAATCGAGTAACCTTAACTTTTACACAATTCATAAACTATCTAACACATAACATTTTTATCCAACTATTCTATTACAAACTAGCCGCACATTTTATCCCAAGCTGAACTTGGCATTAACCTTTTCCTGTATCCGAACGCATTCGCCTTATCTGCAATTTTTATCATGATATAGCAATGGTGCGCATGAAAGTTACCCAGCAAGTTTAAATACAATTTAAGGATTTATCATGATTGAAAGAGTCAGAATAATAAGCTAGCTATAATTCATCAATATAATTGAGAACTAGCACGAACAAACTTTTGACTGAACAAGTATTATACATGAACAAATATATCTAGACCAACCGGTAATGAAGGTGATCAGCTTTTCATACCTGACTTATACATGCAATATGAACAGAGTACAATTCAGGGCAACCAGCAATGATTAACCATAAGCTTATCCGAATGAAACAACTCTTAGTAGAGTTAAGTAAAAACTTGTCTGAACCGTTGATTACCGCTACACAATTTATAACGCTTTATCCGAAGACTTAATATTAGTAATATAGATCTCCAATATTAGAATAATATCATCAAGTATAATACTGTTATATATATATACATAGAATAACAAAAACACATAGCACATAATCCTATCAATCTATTACACACATAAGACTTAGCATCAAAGTCGATTTATTTAAGTTCGAGTTGAAATGCATAAAATTCTATCATCCCGATTTGATTAGTGGGACAAATAACGAGTTTAAGTTCAATTAAACTCGCTAAACACTTAACAAGTATCACGAGATAATTTTCTTAGCGAACAAAATAATTTTCAAAGACTTGCAATAATTTTCGATAATTAATATCATTTATCAAAAATTTTCAATCATTAATACCGTATTTAAATGAATTAAATACCACATAATTCCTTAATCATTAATATTTATTTAATATTAAATATTAATGAAAATCATAACATAATATTATAATATAATTATAATATCACAAAGTATTTTAATACTATAAAATCATAATTATATGATTTTTAAATGATAAATCAATTATCCGATAATTGCTATTAATATTAAAATATTAATATTTTCATGACAAAATATCAAAAGTTATATTTTATAACTCAAAATATTTTTATAACACTTAAATAATTTTTATATGATTTTTAAAACATTAATTTATTTTTCCAAAATTTATTTAATATATTTATTAAATAAAATAATTACCATTAATAATAAATTATTAATGAAATTTATCACAAAATATTAAAAGTCATCAAAAATAACTTAAAATATTTTCGTATACCATAATATAATTTTTGATGATTTTTCATGAATTAAAATCATTTTTAAATAATTTATTTAATATTATAATTAAATAAATAAATACCTTTTATATTCCAAAAATATTAAATATTTTTGAAATATACTCAAAATAATAAAAACTATTTTTTAGGCTTTAAAATAATTTTTCATAATTTATTATGTATTTTTAATAATTAAAAACTAATTATTTCAATTTATTAAATAAAATAATCTATTTTCCGAAAATAAGTGTAGCTATATGGGCTTTAGGCGACACATCCGTCGCTAATGGTGTTCTTGGGCTGTTCTTCAACAAACCTAGAACACCATGTCAGTGGACAAGTGGTTAGGTTTGACCCGAATTTGATCTATGATCTAAATGTTTTCTGGGCTTGTAAAAGCATTGATGTTGTAGTACTAATGTGACGCCCCCAAAATTAGGTATACGTCACCCATCTTGGGTCGCCACTTACATGGTACATAAATTCAAATACAACTTATTATTATAACTGTCGTGTACAATACGACATAAACTGTGAGTTTGAATACAAATATTGTCTACTAGATATTATACAAACTCAAAAGGAGTCCTCATTACAACTATTATCACACTATTTCACAGAATAGTGAGGACTACAAATGCTATCCTCTGGACCATTATTCCGTTCCCCAGACTCGTCCCAAATATGTTCTCATTTCACGAAGAGAACAAATGAAAGAAAGGGTGAGCTCAACTAGCCCAGTAAGAAATATTATGACTAAGATAATGCAAAATAAATTATCATTAGCCTTCAACAGTGTTAAACTGATAAAATACAATAGACAACCAGTTTAACTGTAGCGGAATATGCAATCCATTAAAAGAGTCAAGTAGAGAATAAAATCTACTATCTTTTAGGTTTTAAAAGGTTTTCATCAATTTTTATCGCTGAGACTCAGCTTAATAAATAAACCACCACATCTAATCATCCATGTACCACGGTCAAGGATTTTCATCAAATTATCAATGGTCATGACTATACCGAATCACCCCTGGTCATAATCATACCAAAAACTATCCATCACTGCATTACAGGCCACTGAGGACTTTTATCACATCATTTATAACAAGCCATGATTATACCGAATGATCCCTGGTCATAATCATACTAAGTTCATCTATGCACGTAAGCCAAAGATAACAAAATATATCATGAGGATGATGACAATGACATAATAATTCAATAAAACAAGTTCAAGAATTATTTTATCCAGGAATTAGTAACGTCCAAATTGTCAACAAGATACTGTTTTGTAGAGTAAAATTCAAGAATGATCAGAAGAATATTTCCATGAAAAGATACTGGATGAAACACAAATATCAAGGATATTCTACTAATTTTATGGAGTATAGAAGTCAAAGTTTTAACCAACTGGGTATAATAAAGAATGGAATAACAAAAGAAATCACCATGCATGCGGTACTTGCAGATGTATGTGTTATTCCAATGTAATAATAATAACGGAACCAAAGTCGTGTGAAATTCACAATTTGACAGTGATGATCCAATGTAATAATAAATGCTTAATAATAAACAATGGAACCCGTGTTCGGTGTAAAACACACGACATGTGATATTCCAACGTAATAATAAATGCGTAATAATAAACAATGGAACTGTGTCCTGTAAAACACACGCATGTGATATATTCAAATGTAATAATAAAGAATGGAATAATGTAAGAAGATCACCAAGTATAGGGGATTCACAGATACAAAGTTATTCCAATGAATAAATAAGGATGGAATAACATAAGGATTTCACCAAGTATAGGGTATGCCATATACACGAGTTATGTATAGGGTATACCACTTTTACAGGGTTATTCCAACAAAATAATAATGAATGGAATAACAGAGGATTTCACCAAGTATAGGGTATGCCGCGTATACAGGTTATTCCAACAGAATAATAAAGAATGGAATAACTGAAGTTCTCTTCATGAATACAAACGAATAATATCCCTTACGGGTACAACAAATAATACCCCTTACCGTAAAAGACACTGGATATCAAAGTAGTGAAGTACCGTAATACTTTCTTCTTTCTCTCTATAGATTTTCTCTCTATAGCTTCTCTCATAATTTCTCTCTGTAGAGTTTCAAAGTGAATTAGTAAGAAAATAATGAAGGAATGAGCTTCTATTTATAGGAAAATAGAATGCATAGTAATTAATTCATGAACGGTCCAGATTGATTTACTTTAATCTGACGGTCCATATTTAAAGCAAAATCTTTTAAATAAAATATCATATATTCTATTTATATAAAAATATTTTACTATGCAAACACTATGCAACACTATGCAAAACACTATGCAACACTATGCATAATAAAATATAATATATTTTATTTATAGAATAACTTTAATAAAGTAATCTGCTTATATAAAAAAGATGTTTCGCTTTTATTACGTTAATAATCTAATAAAACAAAACGTCATTATCGTTATAATAATTCATATTATTAATCGACAATAATGGAATCAAACCGAGTGACTTCTCACATAAGCATCAATAATCAATACCGTATGCTACTATGCAACCACACGTACATCGTATTTTTTTACTACCGAGTAGTTCAACAAAGATCAACGGTAAAACTTCCGCCGTTATTTCAATAAAATATTTTTGTCGCTTTCTCAATCCGACAATAATTACATTAGGGTCCACCAATGATTGAGTAGTTATATGAATATTCCTTGCTAAACCGAATATTCCCCGACCAATCAAATATAATATAACCACTTGCATACTTTGCAAAATTTATAAATACTACCCACAACTATAATATTATCTCAAATTCACACTATAATATTAAAAATTATTTCGAAAAAATTTAAATCTTTATTGATAAAATCTGGGGTCTCACAATCTCCTCTCCTTATGGAATTTCGCCCTCGAAATTAGGGTACGTACCTGGTATGATAAAGATGTGAGGATACCTTGAATACCTTTATCGTTGAAAACATTAAGTTCATCTTTGCAATCCGGCCAAAGATATTCATTAACAATTCATCTTTTGCACTCACAGCCCAAAGATATTTATTAACAATTCATCTTTGCACTACGTGCTAAAAGATATATAACCAGAAAACCAATAATACCGAGACTCACCTTAATAGTATCACAACCATGAATTATCCATGCACTTGGGCTAAGGATATTCGTGTTTTCAATTACTGGTCCATGATTATACCGAATAATCCGTGGTCATAATCATACCAAGTCTATCAATGCACTACATTGAAGATGACTTTTACCACATCCATGAATTAATATTTCATTCTTGAGACTCACCAATAATTAATCCATATCATCGAATCATCCCCGCACTACGTGCCAAGGATATTCATTAAGATCACGACCACGAATTATCCATGCACTACTACCAAAGATAATCATGTATTCATTAGTATCACAACCACAAATTATCCATGCACTACGCACCAAAGATAATCGTGTATTCATTAGTATCACGACCACAATTATCCATGTACTACTACCAAAGATAATCGTATTATTCATTAGTATCACGACCACAAATTATCCATGTACTACTACGGCAAAAAGATAATCGTATTCATTAGTATCACGCACCACAAATTATCCATGCACTACGGCCAAAGATAATCGTGTATTCATTAGTATCATGACCACAAATTATCCATGCACTATAGCCAAAGATAATCGTGTATTCATTAGTATCACGACCACAAATTATCCATGCACTACAGCCAAAGATAATCGTGTATTCATTAGTATCACGACCACAAATTATCCATGCACTACGACCAAAGATAATCGTGTATTCATTAGTATCACGACCACAAATTATCCATGCACTACGGCCAAAGATAATCGTGTATTCATTAGTATCACGACCACAAATTATCCATGCACTACTACCAAAGATAATCGTGTATTCATTAGTATCACGACCACAAATTATCCATGCACTACTACCAAAGATAATCGTGTATTCATTAGTATCACGACCACAAATTATCCATGCACTACGACCCAAAGATAATCGTGTTTTCAATTACGCTTATGATTATACCCCAACAATCCCTCAATCATAATCATACCAAGTTCATCTATGCACTACTGTGCCACGTATGACTTTCAACATAATATAAACATGAGGATAATGATATAAAGAATCAATCAAATGAGATAAAGGATAAATATTAAACATTTATAATATAATTTATCCAGATTCAAGAATATCATCATGTTATCAATCACTTAATAATCTCATAATCTAATATCATTAATGTGAGACCCCAGATTTTATCAATAAAGATTTAAATTTTGTTGAAATAATTTTTTAATATTATGGTGTGAATTTAAGATAATATTATAGTTGTGGGTAGTATTTATAAATTTTGCAAAGTATGCAAGTGGTTATATTATATTAGATTGGTCGGGAATATTCTTGTTTAGCGGGGAATATTCGCATAACAACTATTTCATCATTGGTGGACCCCATTAATGTAATTATTGTCGGATTGAGAAAACGACAAAAATATTTTATTGAAATAACGGCGGAAGTTTTACCGTGGTTACTGTTGAACTACTCGGTAGTAAAAGTACAGTAATAAGTGTGGTTGCATAGTAGCACACTGTATTGATTATTGATGCTTATGTGAGAAGTCACTCAGTTTGATTCCATTATTGTCGATTAATAATATGAATTATTATAACGATAATGACGCTTTGTTTTATTCGTATTATTAACGTAATAAAACAGAAACATCTTTTTATATAAAATAGAATACTTTATTAAAGTTATTCTATAAATAGAATATATTATATTTTATTATGCATAGTGTTTTGCATAGTGTTTTGCATAGTATTGCATAGTGTTTGCATAGTAAAAATGTTTTATATAAATAGAATATATTATATTTTATTTAAAAGATTTTTCTTTAAATATGGACCGTCAGATTAAAGTAAATCAATCTGGACCGTTCATGGATTAGTTACTATGCATTCCATTTTCCTATAAATAGAAGCTCATTCCTTCATTATTTTCTTACGAATTCATTGAAACTCTAGAGAGAGAAATTATAGAGAGAAGCTATAGAGAGAAAATTATAGAAAGAAGAAGAGTATTCTGGCTACTTCACTACTTCTATATTCAGTTCTTTTACTGTAGTGGGTGTTATTCTTTCTTCTTGAAGAGAACTTCATTATTCCATTCACTATTATTCCATTTGGAATAACTTTTGTAAAAGTGGCATACCCTATACATAACCCGTGATACGCCAGATACCCTATACTTGGTGAAATCCTTATGTTATTCCATTGCTTATTATTCTGCTGAAATAACCCAGATATGCGGTTTACCCTATACTTGGTGACATTCTTCTATTATTCTTGGAACATCCTCGTCATGTGTTTTACACCTGACCGGTTCCGCTTTTTATTATTCTCGTTGGAACATCCTGCATGCATGTTTTTTACCGGACTGACCGTTCCGCTTTATCATCATTCTCCGCTGGAATATCCTATCCGTGTGTTTTACACCGGATCCGGTTCCATCTTTATTATTCTGTTGAACATCCCATCGCAGTGTGAATTTCACCGACCGGTTCCGTTATTATTATTCTGTTGAATAACTCGCTCTATGCGAAGCACCGCATGCATGGTGATTTTTTTTTATTATTCCATTCTTTATTATACCCAGTTGGTTAAAACTTTGACTTCTATACTCCATGAAATTAGTAGAATATCCTTGATATTTGCATTTCATCCAAAGATCTTTTCATGGAAATATTCTTCGATCATTATTGAATTTTACTCTACTAAACAAATTATCGTGTTGACAATTTGGACGTTAATAATTCATGGATTAAATAATTCTTGAACTTGTTTTATTGAATTACTATGTCATTGTCATCATCCTCATGTTATATTATGTTATCTTTGGCTTACGTGCATAGATGAACTTAGTATGATTATGACCAGGATCATTCTTAAGATAATCATGACTTGATATAAATAATGTGACAAAAGTCCTCAAAGGGCTCTGTAATGCAATGTTGATGGATAGTTTTTGGTATGATTATGACCGGGGGTGATTCGGTATAGTCATGACCATTGATAATTTGATGAAAATTCTTGACCGTGGTATGTGGATGATTAGATGTGGTGGTTTATTATTGTCGAGTCTCAAATGATAAAAATTGATGAAAACCTTTTAAAACCTAAAAGATAGTAGACTTTATTCTCTACTTGACTCTTTTAATGGATTGCTTATTCCGTCATAGCTTAAAACCGGTTGTCTATTGTATTTTATCGCTTAACATCATTTGAAGGCTAATGATAATTTATTCTCGCATTATCTTAGTCATAATATTTCTTCTTTGGGCTAGTTGAGCTCACCTTTTCTTTCACCGTTCTCTTCGTGAAATGAGAACATAGCCGGACGACGAGTCTGGGAACGTAAGTAATGGTCCGAGGATAGCATTAGTAGTCCTCACTATTCTCGTGAAATAGTGTGATAATAGTTGTAATGAGGACTCCTTTTGAGTTTGTATAATATCTAGTAGACAATATTTGTATTCAAACTCACGCTTTATGTCGATTGTATACCTGCAGCTAGGTTAGTAAGTTGTATTTGAATTTATGTACCATGTAAGTGGCGACCCAAGATGGGTGACGATACCTAATTTTGGGGGCGCCACGGTTGGTATCGAGCTTAGAGATATGATCCCTGGCTAAGATGCGAGATAAGAACTAGGAGGGGAGAAACGGGGAATTCCTTCGCTAGTATGACCTACCTAAGTTTATTTGGTATTTGATTGGTCGGTCAGAATATAGGGATAATTTGTTAAATGTCAATTAACCCTTGTTTTGTGACAGTGTTTGAGAATGGCATCTGAAAATGCTGAGATAAGCAATGAAGCACATGAGAGTGTTGATTCAGTTCAAACAAAAGGTAACGAACCAACAACACGATAATAATCATATGGGTGGCAACGGCTATCGAAACAATGATAACCATCATGGGGAAATTATCATGCTAAGAATGGTAACCACTTCGGTGGTAATCATGGCAAAGATAATAGAAGTGGAAATTTCAAGAAGAGAAGGTCATTTAGCTCGATTTTGTCGTATAGTGAAGTCAAGTCCAATTTGGGATAGTGGCACCAAAGGCGATATCTGACAAAACAAAATCGGTGGTTTCAGGAAGAGCGTTTTTCGTGACTTCTCAAAAGTGGGTAACCCGAACGGGTTAGCACTCGGGTTAGTTAATTATAAATTCTTGCTAAGTCTATACCTTATTAGATACCGGTTCTACCCATTCTTTTATCTCTCTTGCTTGCGTTCAACGCTTTAAATTTGACTCGAGAAATTAGACTTTGATTTATCTATTGAAACTTCGTTGGGAGAAACCTTCACTACCTCCACTGCTTTATTAATCTTGTTGTTTCAAATAAACACTTTCACGCTTACTTCGCCGATCTTATCTCTTGAAAATACTTGCCTTTGAGGTAATTTTTGAAAATAATTGATTAACTACTCGTTATTCTTTTTGTAAGGTTGTTAGCTTTCATATTCCTAACCAACCTCGTTATACTGAATTCAAAGTAACCAAACCCTAAAGTTAATCACCGTTATATCAAGCCATAAGTAAAGAGCCCCGATCCTTTCGTTGTTGACTTCCTTGTGTGGAATGCAAAGCCGCACTTTTTCAGAGGCGGCGTCGTGGATGAAGATGGCAAGTTAATAGGTATCATTGTGAGGTGCTATCCAGGTTAAGGGATAGAAGTCACAATTGATATTAATGTGACGTACTATCCAAGTCTTGGACGAGAGTAACAGTTTTGAATGATATTTCTATTATTAATAAATTTCCTAGCGATGTTATGAAGACTTCTTAACCTACTTAGAGCGTGAAATCGAATTTTGTATTGACCCCAGTACAAAACCCATTTCTTAAACCCTCAAATAATTCTTCAACTAAAATGAACAGTTTACGTGGTTTATGATGAAAGTCATAATAAAAGCATAGGACTAATGAAAATCATGGGTATATGAGGTATTAGTAAGTTTTATGATGAGTTATGTTGGTTATTATGTGAAAACATGAAAGTTTCTTAGAAATCACAAAGAGTTGAAAATCAGATTTTAGTGAAAAACGTAACATGAAATTCAATTGACCATATCTCCTGTTATATTTTGAATTTTTGAATGTGGTCAAGTCCTAGAGTTAGATCTATGAGTTACCTAACTAATCCAAGTGGAATTACTGGAAAAGGTGTTGTAGATTTTTGTGTGGACTGATTTTAGCAAAGGAGGTAAAAGCTGTAAATTTCGAAAATGCTACTGCCCAGAAACTTTAAGGGACTGTTTCGGCCACTTAAATTATGAGAAAAATTCTGGCCTTTTGGGACATGAAGTTATATGGTATAAAGTACCTCCTGTCCAAAAATGAGCTCATTCTGACTTAAAATGAGCAAGTTATGACTATTTCAATATTTTGGTTTTTCCGACGAAAAATGCTATAACCGGAGTTCTATAACTCCGATGACCATGAAATTTAAACTGGAGGCTCACGTTAACATGTGTAAGGTCCTGCCAAGATTTGGGAATTTTTGGAGTTAAACTTGAGATAGCTAATTTCTTAAGGAATTAAGTGGAAATTGATTTTTAAAAAATAGTAAATGAATTTTAAAAATTCCGAGAAAAATATATTTTCATTATGGGACTATATTATGCTAAATCCCAGAAAAGAAATATTTTTGGGACTGATTTGGTATTTTTCAAGAAAATAGTTTAGTTACGAACATATGAGTTAAATATGTTATGTGAAGTAACAAAGTTGAAAATAGGATTTTATGGCTAAAGAATCCTATATAGAGTATATGCATATTTTTGAGAGATTTGATAATTGGTGATGATATCTTATGAGTATGGCATTTTGAATGATTAAATGCATTATATGGTAAAGCGTAAACAATTAAGATAAATTGTTTATAAATTTAAGAAGTGATTAAAATATTGTTATAATATTAATGATATTAGATTATGAGATTATTAAGTGATTGATAACATGGGGATATTCTTGAATCCTGGATAAATTATATTATAAATGTTTAATATTTATCCTTTATCTCATTTGATTGATTCTTTATATCATTATCCTCATGCTTATATTATGTTGAAAGTCATCTGTGGCCTGTAGTGCATAGATGGACTTGGTATGATTATGACCGAGGATTGTTCTCTATAATCATAATCAGTAATTGAAAACACAATTATCTTTGGTAGTAGTGCATGGATAATTTGTGGTCGTGATACTAATGAATATCCTTGGCACCTCAGAAAAGCGGGGATGATTCGATGATGTGGATTAATTATTGAAATGAGTCTCAAAGAATGAAATATTAATTCATGGATGCGTTCAAAGTCATCCGTGGCTTACGTGCATAGATGGACTTGGTATGATTATGACCGAGGATTGTTCGGTATAATCATAACCAGAATTGAAAACACAATTATCTTCGGTAGTAGTGCATGGATAATTTGTGGTCGTGATACTAATGAATATCCTCGGCCGTAGTGCGTGGGATGATTCGATGATGTGGATTAATTATTGAAATGAGTCTCAAAGAATGAAATATTAATTCATGGATGCGTTCAAAGTCATCTACGTGGCTTACGTGCATAGATGGACTTGGTATGATTATGACTGTGGATTGTTCGGTATAATCATGGCCAGTATTGAAAACACGAATATCCTTAGCCGATTAGTGCATGGATAATTCATGGTTGTGATACTAAAAATTTAGTCTCGAGATTATTGGTTTTACGATTATATATCTTTGGCACCGTAGTGCAAAAGATGAATTGTTAATAAATATCTTTGGCATGTAGTGCAAAGATGAATTGTTAATGAATATCTTTGGCGGGATTGCAAAGATGAATTTAATGTTTTCAACGATAAAGGTATTCAAGGTATCCTCACCTCTTTATCATACCAGTATCGTTACCCTAATTTCGAGGGCGAAATTCCATAAGGAGGGAGATCAGAGACCCCAGTTTTATCAATAAAGATTTAAATTTTGTTGAAATAATTTTTAATATTATGGTGTGAATTTAAGATAATATTATAGTTGTGGGTAGTATTTATAAATTTTGTAAAGTATGCAAGTGGTTATATTATATTCGATTGGTCTGGGGAATATTCGGTTTAGCAGGAATATTCGCATAACTACTCAATCATTGGTGGACCCTACAATGTAATTATTGGCCTGATTGATTGAAAAACGACAAAATATTTTATTGAAATAACGGCGGAAGTTTTACCGTGGTTCTTGTTGAACTACTCAGAGTAAAAGTACAAAGAATAAGTGTGGTTGCATAGTAGCACACCAGTATTGATTATCGATGCTTATGTGAGAAGTCACCTTCGGTTTGATTCCATTATTGTCGATTAATAATATGAATTATTATAGCGATAATGACGCTTTGTTTTATTCGTATTATTAACGTAATAAAATGCGAAACATCTTTTATATAAAATAGAATACTTTATTAAAGTTATTCTATAAATAGAATATATTATATTTTATTATGCATAGTGTTGCATAGTGTTTTTCGCATAGTATTGCATAGTGTTTGCATAGTAAAATGTTTTTATATAAATAGAATATATTATATTTTATTTAAAAGATTTTTCTTTAAATATGGACCGTCAGATTAAAGTAAATCAATCTGGACCGCTCATGGATTAGTTACTATGCATTCCATTTTCCTATAAATAGAAGCTCATTCCTTCATTATTTTCTTACAATTCATTGAAACTCTAGAGAGAGAAATTATAGAGAGAAGCTATAGAGAAAAATTATAGAAAGAAGAAGAGTATTACGCTACTTCACTACTTCTATATTCAGTTCTTTTACTACGGTAGTGGTGTTATTCTTTCTTCTTGAAGAGAACTTCATTATTCCATTCACTATTATTCTCATTGGAATAACTTTTAGTAAAAGTGGCATACCCTATACATAACTCCAGATATGCTGTGACATACCCTATACTTGGTGAAATCCTTATGTTATTCCATTGCTTATTATTCTCATTGAAATAACTTTTATACGCGGTTTACCCTATACTTGGTGACATTCTTCTATTATTCTGCTGGAACATCCATGCTCATGTGTTTTACACACCTCACTGGTTCCGCTTTTATTATTCTGTTGGAACATCCTCATGCATGTGTTTTACACCGACCGGTTCCGCCTTTATCATTCTGTTGGAATATCCTATCTCGTGTGTGTTTTTACACCGGATGCGGTTCCATCTTTATTATTCTGTTGGAACATCCTCGTTTGCGTGAATTTCACCCGACTTTGGTTCCGTTATTATTATTCTGTTGGAATAACTCCGCCTGGCGCAAGTACCGCATGCATGGTGATTTTTTTTGTTATTCCATTCTTTATTATACCCAGTTAGTTAAAACTTTGACTTCTATACTCCATGAAATTAGTAGAATATCCTTGATATTTGCATTTCATCCAAAGATCTTTTCATGGAAATATTCTTCTGATCATTATTGAATTTTACTCTACGAAACAGTATCATGTTGACAATTTGGACGTTAATAATTCATGGATTAAATAATTCTTGAACTTGTTTTATTGAATTACTATGTCATTGTCATCATCCTCATGTTATATTATGTTATCTTTGGCTTACGTGCATAGATGAACTTAGTATGATTATGACCAGGGATCATTCGGTATAATCATGACTTGATATAAATAATGTGACAAAAGTCCTCGATTGGCTTCAGAATGCGATGATGGATAGTTTTTGGTATGATTATGACCAGGGGTGATTCGGTATAGTCATGACCATTGATAATTTGATGAAAATTCTTGACCGTGGTACAGGGATGATTAGATGTGGTGGTTTATTATTAAGCTGAGTCTCAGCGATAAAAATTGATGAAAACCTTTTAAAACCTAAAAGATAGTAGACTTTATTCTCTACTTGACTCTTTTAATGGATTGCTTATTCATTGCAGCTTAAACCGGTTGTCTATTGTATTTTATCAGTTTAACATTGTTGAAGGCTAATGATAATTTATTCTGCATTATCTTAGTCATAATATTTCTTACTGGGCTAGTTGAGCTCACCCTTTCTTTCACTGTTCTCTTCAGGAAATGAGAACATAGCTGGGACGAGTCGGGGAACGAAGTAATGGTCCAGAGGATAGCATTAGTAGTCCTCACTATTCTGTGAAATAGTGTGATAATAGTTGTAATGAGGACTCCTTTTGAGTTTGTATAATATCTAGTAGACAATATTTGTATTCAAACTCACAGTTTATGTCGTATTGTACACGACAGTTAGGTTAGTAAGTTGTATTTGAATTTATGTACCATGTAAGTGGCGACCCAAGATGGGTGACGTATACCTAATTTTGGGGGCGTCACAATTAATATTATAACAATATTTTAATCACTTCTTAAATTTATAAACAATTTATCTCAATTGTTTACGCTTTACCATATAATGCATTTAATCATTCAAAAATGCCATACTCATAAGATATCATCACCAATTATCAAATCCTCATCAAAAAATATGCATATACTCTATATAGATTCTTTAGCCATAAAATCCTATTTTCAACTTTCATTACTTCACATAACATATTTAACTCATATGTTCGTAATTAAACTATTTTCATGAAAAATACCAAATTAGTCCCAAAAATATTTCTTTTTCGAGATTTAGCATAATATAGTCCCATAATGAAAATATATTTTTCTCGAATTTTTAAAATTCAATTACTATTTTTCAAAAATTAATTTCTAATTAATTCCTTAAGAAATTAGCTACCTCAAGTTTAACTCCAAAATTCCCAAATCTTGGCAGGACCTTACACATGTTAACGTGAGCTTCTAGTTTAAATTTTATGGTCATCTGAGTTATAGAACTCCTATTATAGCATTTTTCGTCGAAAAACCTAAATATTGAAATAGTCATAACTTGCTCATTTTAAGTCGAAATGAGCTCATTTTTGGACAGGAGGTACTTTATACCATATACCTTCATGTCCGAAAAGGCCAGAATTTTTTCATAATTTTAAGTGGCCGAAATAGCCCTCTAAAATCATGGCAGCAGTTTTTTCTTGCTTTTGCAGCTTTGCACTCCTTTGCTAAAATCAGTCCACACAAAAATCTACAACACCTTTTCCAGTAATTCCACTTGGATTAGTTAGGTAACTCATAGATCTAACTCTAGGACTTGACCACACTCAAAAATTCAAAATATAATAAGAGATTTGGTCAATTGAATTTCATGTTACGTTTTCACCAAAATCGATTTTCAACTCTTTGTGATTTCTAAGAAACTTTCATGTTTTCACATACTAACCAACATAACTCATCATAACACTTACTAATACCACGAATATCCATGATTTTCATTAGTCCAATCCTTTTATTATGACTTTCATCATAAACCACGAAATTGCTCATTTTAGTTGAAGAAATATTTGAGGGTTTAAGAAATGGGTTTTGTACTGGGGTAAATACAAAATTCGATTTCACGCTCTAGGGTTGGCTAGGAAGTCTTCAAGAATACGCCAAGAAATTTATTAATGATAGAAATATCATTCAAAATCATTACTCTCGTCCAAGACTTGGATAGTACGTCACATTAATACCAATTGTGACTTCTATCCCTTAACTCAGATAAAGACCTCACCATTATACCTATCAACTTGCCATCTTCATCACGACGTCCGCCTCTTGAAAGTCCGGCTTCTGCATTCCACACAAGAAAGTCAACAACGAAAGGATCGGGCTCTTTACTTATGGCTTGATATAACAAAGGATTAACTTTAGGATTTGGTTGCTTTGAATTCGTATAACAGGTTGGTTAGGAATATGAAAGCTAACAACCTTACAAAAAGAATAATGAGTAGTTAATCAATCATTTTCAAAAATTACCTCAAAGGCAAGTATTTTCAAAGAGATAAGATCGACAGGTAACGTGAAAGTGTTTATTTGAAACAACAAGATTAATAAACAGTGGAGGTAACGAAGGTTTCTCCCAACGAAGTTTCAATAGATAAATCAAAGTCTAATTTCTCCGGAGTCAAATTTAAACGTTGAACGCAAGCAAGAGAGATAAAAGAATGGGTAGAACCGGTATTTAATAAGGTATAGACTTCGCAAGAATTTATAATTAACTAACCCGTGCTAACTTCGTTCGGGTTACCCACTTTTTGAGAAGTCACGAAAAACGCTCTTCCTGAAACCACCGACTTTGTTTTGTCCGTATCCGCCTTTGGTGCCACTATCCCAGCTGGACTTGACTTCACTATACGACAAAATCGAGCTAAATGACCTTCTCTTCTTGAAATTTCCACTTCTATTATCTTTGCCATGATTACCACCGAAGTGGTTACCATTCTTAGCATGATAATTTCCCCCACGATGGTTATCATTGTTCTGATAGCCGTTGCCACCAGTATGATTATTATCGTGTTGTTGGTCGTTACCTTTTGTTTGAGCTGAATCAACACTCTCATGTGCTTCATTGCTTATCTCAGCATTTTCAGATGCCATTCTCAAACACTGTCACAAAACAAGGGTTAATTGACATGTAACAAATTATCCCTATATTCTGACCGACCAATAAAATAGCACATAAACTTAGGTAGGTCATTCTAGCGAAGGTATTCCCCGTCTCCCCTCCTAGTATTATTCTCACCTCTCGGCCGGGGATCATATCCTAAGCTCTTATACCAACCGCGACGCCCCCCAAAATTAGGTATACGCCACCCATCTTGGGTCGCCACTTACATGGTACATAAATTCAAATACAACTTATTAATATAACTGCCGTATATAATACGACATAAACCGTGAGTTTGAATACAAATATTGTCTACTAGATATTATACAAACTCAAAAGGAGTCCTCATTACAACTATTATCACACTATTTCACGTAATAGTGAGGACTACTAATGCTATCCTCCGGACCATTACTCCGCTCCCCGACTCATCCCGGCTATGTTCTCATTTCCTCAAGAGAACGGTGAAAGAAAGAAAGGGTGAGCTCAACTAGCCCAAAGAAGAAATATTATGACTAAGATAATGCGTAATAAATTATCATTAGCCTTCAACAATGTTAAACGATAAAATACAATAGACAACCGTTTAAATGCAATGAATATGCAATCCATTAAAAGAGTCAAGTAGAGAATAAAATCTACTATCTTTTAGGTTTTAAAAGGTTTTCATCAATTTTTATCATTGAGACTCAAATTTTAATAAATAAACCACCACATCTAATCATCCCCGTACCACGGCCAAGGATTTTCATCAAATTATCAATAGTCATGACTATACCGAATCACCCCTGGTCATAATCATACCAAAAACTATCAATCACTGCATTACAGGCCACTAAGGACTTTTATCACATCATTTATAACAAGCCATGATTATACCGAATGATCCCTGGTCATAATCATACTAAGTTCATCTATGCACGTAAGCCAAAGATAACAAAATATATCATGAGGATGATGACAATGACATAATAATTCAATAAAACAAGTTCAAGAATTATTTTATCCAGGAATTAGTAACGTCCAAATTGTCAACAAGATACTGTTTTGTAGAGTAAAATTCAAGAATGATCGTAAGAATATTTCCATGAAAAGATATTGATGAAACGCAAATATCAAGGATATTCTACTAATTTCATGGAGTATAGAAGTCAAAGTTTTAACCAACCGGGTATAATAAAGAATGGAATAACAAAAGAAATCACCATGCATGCGGTACTTCAGAGATGTACAAAAGTTATTCCAACGATAATAATAATAACGGAACCAGTCGGTGTAATTCACACCTTTGACCACTTGTAACTCAGTTAAAGCCCTATCAACAAAGAACATATCTATAACATCAATTACACCAAACATCAAACACACACAGATCTAAGGCCTCTGACATTCGACTGTCAGGCCACTTTTCAATCTTTTCCCAGATTTTTAAAAATGCTAGATTCGTGCATCTAAGTGTTATAGATCTATAATCTATCAACCCAGATCACTCAAAGATATCATAATACATAACTTTAACAAATAAACAACAACATTTAACATCAAATCATAAGATTTCTAGGTTTAGGGTTTTATACCTTTTGAGCTTTGATTTTTGATTTCTGATCCTGATGATCTGATATAGGAGAGCTAAGGGATGATATTGGCTTTCCTTATCACTTAGTTTCTCTCAAAATTTTCTAATGGGAGAGAGAGAGAGAAGACTTGGCTAGTTGAAAAAAATAAAGTAAGTCACTTTTCTAGACTTTTTGCTTTTACACTCAAGATGCAATGTATATGGCTGGCCAAGATGGCTGATAATTGAGCTATAAGTCACATGCTAGGGCTAGAGTTAGGGCTAGGGTTGGTAAACAACCCAAAATATAGCAAGATTTGCAAGCTACCTTTTAAAGAATGTGTCAAAAGGCATAAAGGTCATTTTCCATGCCATTTTATTCTAGAATTGGTATTTGATGAAACCCTTAGGGTTTAGGGTTTAGCATTTTAGGTTTTAGGGTTTAACCCTTGGGGTTTAGATTTTAACCCTAAAGATTTTAGCAAATTAAAATTCTAAGATTTTCTAATTAGATTTTAAAATAGAAAATCATTATTTCTAAGTTATAATTAGGGCTTCCTAATTATATTATAATTTCCTAATTACATTAGGACTTAAACAAATTAGGATTAATATTTTCCTAATTAATATTGCTAATTTAGCAATTAAATCCATAACTGTACATTAGGGTTTCTGACGGAACAATTAAGGTTCAAAAGTTTCAAATTAGGATTTTCGAATTGTTTAAGCTTTACCCTAATTAATCTCATACTTAATAGCACTTGAGCATTATAATTTTCCGATAAGTTCCCAGATTAGGGTTTTGAATTTTCAGAGCTGAAATTAGGGTTTCCAGAACTTGTTTCTAGGGTTTCTTATCAAACATTAGGGTTTTCTAACAGAACGTTGATGTTCTTAATAATATTAGGGTTTGACACAGATATAATTTATGTGGTCAACCGTTGACCCTTAACCACATTATGAACACATACATAACCATAAACACAGAACATATTCCCATTTACACTTAATCCTGAATAATTCACCTAAATCCTTCACAGAATTTTTAAACCCTCAAAATTCCTTCCCAAAAATATCAAACGCATACACTTATTTTCTGTCTAGGTCTATTATTTGACCTTAAATCAATCATTTAAGATTTTAATAAATTATCTAAATTCCTTCTTCTAAGAATTTCGTCCCCGAAATTCACCTTACATCTTACACCGTGCACCTTACACCATTCACACATCATTACATGCTACCCAATACACCACTCACAAGAGTAAAAAGTTTTCAAATTGCTGAGGGTCATGAACACCTAGTTTTAACGGTGTTCATACCGCAAAACTTTACATTACTTGGTAGGTTTACAATCACAAAGAAGGTAAACTACCGTTGCTAGTACTTTAGGTGATTAGCCTATCGTACTCTTACGTCTTGCATAACGTATTAATCATGTTTAGCGAATATATACGCTACTAGATTGGATTATTTATCCAAACAACATAGTTCACCTCAGTCTTATCATAGGATTCTGCACCAAAACAATTTGGTTCGGGAAATTTCTTTCAATGAACACTTAGAGTTTTCATAACATTCTTCTAGCTGAATCGAATAGCGTAGACTCATATTAATAATTCAGTTCAATCGAATTATTTAGGTGTAGCCAAACCCAGTTGGCGAATTAAACTTTTTGAAAACATTTTCGAGAATGACGTCATGATGTCGTACTGTATTAACAGTCCGTTTGAGGATGTCGTCATTGTATGACTTTTTCATAACACATCATACAATAGTGGAATAGCGATTTAAGGTCAAATTCACACTAAGTATTCCTGTATTTACAATTCCATCACCTTTTTATCATCTCTGCACCAGGTTTGGTACATAAGTGATAAATTAAATAAATTTTGATATTTCAAATCATTTGAGTCTAGCTGAAATAAGTAGCATAGACTTTACTTTAGACCGTTTCAAAAATGATTATGAGTCTACATTTTTTTTAAAACCACATAGTGCGTATCTAGCTTGATGTCAAAATTTCGAAGTTTAGCTTAGCTAGGAGTTTAGGAAAACCTAATGCCTCCACTAATAATCATTTACTTAACAATCTATCTATTCCTATAATCCTCCATTCTCCATTTACACTCAACTATACCCAGTTCGTCAAACCACACTTATGAGTCCATAAACTAGGCCACAATTATATGAGTTTAAGAACTTACCCTAGTCAGACCTTTGGGGTCCATTCGCTGAGGGGTTCATAAACATTTCATATAACTATGAGTCAAGAATGTCACATAAGTATGAGTTTTAAGAACTCGTAGTTAACCCTATATTCTCTACCTATGACCTATCTATCTGTTATACACATGAAAAAGGAATCACCCTCTTAACATGCATATAGGAAATAGCGCGACATAACATTTCAATGATTATTAATGCCAGAAATTAAGTAGTTGTTACACCAAGTACAATTCCCCGCCCATACAAGGAATCATACAACTCAGCTGCCAACATGAGTCCTCAATTGAAATCCCCACCTAATCTTAACCCCCATTCACAATACGAATTTCATTTAATCCGTATTCATAATTCATAACTCTTTCATGAGTTTTCATAGTACAATTTTATAAGTCTAACTTACACACAACATCTTGTTGTAACTTTTCAAATCATCGATTGATTCTTCTCCTGCTATCACCTTATCGGATCACGGGTGATCTCATCGTATATATTACGATTATAATTCTATGACTTGATCGTTTTGTTTTACGATCTCCTATCCTCGCACTTTCAGGTCTTTTAGACTCAATCTATTCATCACTACTGTTCAACTTTATTACAAGAGTTAGGGAACTCTTTGTCTTAATAACTCGCCGAGATTCATCTTTGAATCTTACCGACACACTAACTCGATTTGAGTTAGTACTTAATCCTAATCACTGCGGTTATTGGTCTCAGGTATTCCTACCTAAGCTTCATAACCAACAGCTTTGATACCAACCGTGATAGCCCCAAGTCCGGGTCCCAAATCACCGCGGATTCGGTTCAATCATTCTACAACTATTTGCGGAAGATATAAACATAAATTGTTTATACAATACGTTTTACACACTATTCTCCAAAATCGTGTAACCTTAACTTTTTCACAATTCATAAACTATCTAACAAATAATATTTTTATCCAACTATTCTATTACAAACTAGCCGCACATTTTATCCCAAGCTGAACTTGGCATTAACCTTTTCCTGTATCCGAACGCATTCGTCTTATCTATAATGTTTAACATGATATAGCAAGGGTGGGCATGAAAGTTGCCCAACAAGTTTAAATACAATTTAAGGATATATCATGATTGAAAGTGTCAGAATAATAAGCTAGCTATAATTCATCAATATAACTGAGAACTAGCACGAACAAACTTTTGACTGAACAAGTATTATACATGAACAAATATATCTGGACCAACCGGTAATGAAGGTGATCAGCCTTTCATACCTGACTTATACATGCAATATGTACAGAGTACAATTCATGGCAACCAGCAATGATTAACCATAAGCTTATCCGAATGAAACAACTCTTAGTAGAGTTAAGTAAAACTTACTCGAACAGCTGATTACTGCTACGTAATTTATAACGCTTTATCCAAGACCCTAATATTAGTAATATAGATCTCCAATATTAGAATAATATCATCACAATATAATATCATATATATATATATATATATATATATATATATATATATATATATATAGAATAACCTAAACACATAGCACATAATCCTATCAGTCTATTACACACATAAGACTTAGCATCAAGTCAGACTATTTAAGTCCGAGTTGAAACCGACAAAATTCTATCATCCCGACGGTCTAGTCGGACAAATAATGAGTTTAAGTTCAATTAAACTCTGCCTAAACACTTAACAAGTATCACAGATAATTTTCTTAGCAGTCAAAATAATTTTCAAAGACTTGCAATAATTTTCAGATAATTAATATCATTTATCAAAAAAATTTAATCATTAATACCGTATTTAAATGAATTAAATACCACATAATTCCTTAATCATTAATATTTATTTAATATTAAATATTAATGAAAATCATAAAATAATATTATAATATAATTATAATATCACAAAGTATTTTTAATACTTTAAAATCATAATTATATGATTTTTAAATGTATAAATCAATTATCCGATAATTTCTATTAATATTAAAATATTAATATTTTCATGACAAAATATCAAAAGTTATATTTTATAACTTCAAATATTTTTATAACACTTAAATCAATTTTATATAATTTTTAAAATATTAATTCTATTTTTCAATAATTTATTTAATATATTTATTAAATAAAATAATTACCATTAATAATAAATTATTAATGAAATTCATCACAAAATATTAAAAGTTATCAAAAATAACTTAAAATATTTTCTTATACCATAATATAATTTTTTATGATTTTTCATGAATTAAAATCATTTTAAATAATTTATTTAATATTATAATTAAATAAATAAATACCTTTTATATTCCAAAAATATTAAATATTTTTGAAATATACTCAAAATAATTAAAAACTATTTTTCGTGCTTTAAAATAATTTTTCATAATTTATTATGTATTTTAATAATTAATAACTAATTATTTCAATCTATTAAATAAAATAATCTATTTTCTGAAAATAAATGTCGCTATATGGGCCTTAGGCGACACATCCGTCGCTAATGATGTTCTTAGGCTGTTCTTCAACAAACCTAGAACACCATGTCAGTGGACAAGTGGTTAGGTTTGACCTGAATTTGATCTATGATCTAAATGTTTTCTGGGCTTGTAAAAGCTTTGATGTTGTATTACTAATGTAGTAATACAACTATACACCAATTCCATAACCAAACAACAACAGATCTGTGAGATCTAATTGATAGAAAACCTTGTCTGTGAGACCCCAGATTTTATCAATAACGATTTAAATTTTGTCGAAATAATTTTTTAATATTATGGTGTGAATTTAAGATAATATTATAGTTGTGGGTAGTATTTATAAATTTTGCAAAGTATGCAAGTTGTTATAAAATATTCGTTTGGTTCTGGGAATATTCTTTTTTTTGTGGAATATTCGACGACTTACTCAATCATTGGTGGACCCCATTAATGGAAGTATTGTCGTAGTTGAAAACTCGACAAAATTATCTTTCTATAAAAATAACGGCAGAGGTGTTACTGTTAAAACCGCTGAACTACCCTAGAGTAAAAGTACAATGAATACGCGTAGTTGTATATAAGTAGTACACGATATTGATTATCGATGCTTACGTGAGAAGTCACCAACCTATGCTCAATTATTGCTATAGTAATTCTTTGCTTTATCATATCTCTTATATTATTGATTCAATTATTGTCACAAGATCGCCCTCAGATAATATGTTATAGTATTAAATCAATAATCGAGACGACAAGTTATAAATGATTAATAATTGTTGAAAGATTAAATATGTGTTAATTAAAAATAAAATGATTTGTGGTAATATTTATTCAATCCTTGATGTATATAAAGAGTCTCATTATGAGACATTTGTGGTAAGTTTGATTATTTTATGGGGCCCCATATGTCATCATCTAAGAGTCTCTTCACAATAGTAATTACTTTCATCAATAGTAATTACCTTTGTGAATAGTAATTATCTTCGCCAATAGTAATTACCTTCGTCAATAGTAATTACCTTTGTGAATAGTAATTATCTTCGCCAATAGTAATTACCTTCGTCAATAGTAATTACCTTTGTGAATAGTAATTACATTAAATAGTAGTAATTACCTTTACAAGGCGTCGAACCCACTTGTCGTTTCACATTCACAAAGGCCAAACCACTTTTCTTTTCACATCACTAATCGCTTCAAGCCACTTGCCTTTTCACACGGCGGTGCTAAGCTAGAAATCTTCTATAAATAGAGGCCTAGTGCTTCATTATTTTTCACTTAATTCATCGAAACTCTGTAGAGAGAAACTATAGAGAGAAAGAAGAAAAGTATTCTGCTCTTTCACCTTGCCAATATTCAGTTCTTCTAAGGTAGGGAATATTATTTGTTGTACCCGTAAGGGGTGTTATTCTTTCTTATTCATGAAGAGAACTGTTGTTATTCCATTGCTTATTATTCTGTTGGAATAACCTGTAAAAGTGGTATACCCTATACATAACCTGTATACGCGGCATACCCTATACTTGGTGAAATCCTTATATTATTCCATTCTTATTTATTCTGTTGGAATAACCTGTATACGCGGAATCCCCTATACTTGGTGATCTCCTTCTGTTATTCCATTCTTTATTATTCTGTTGGAATATCCTGTCTGTGTGTTTTACACCGGACCTGGTTCCATTGTTTATTATTCTACATTTATTATTCTGTTGGAATATCCTGTCTGTGTGTTTTACACCGGACCTGGTTCCATTGTTTATTATTCAACATTTATTATTCTGTTAGATCATCCTGTCGGTGTGAATTTCACCTGACCTGGTTCCGTTATTATTATTCTGTTGGAATAAACTATCTATGCGAAGTACCGCATACATGGTGATTTCTTTTGTTATTCCATTCTTTATAAAACTCAGTTGGTTAAATCTTTGACTTCTATACTCCATGAAATTAGTGGAATATCCTTGATATTTGCGCTTCATCCAGTATCTTTTCATGGAAATATTCTTCTGATCATTCTTGAATTTTACTCTACAAAATAAAGATCATTTTGACAATTTGGACGTTAATAATTCCTGGATAAAATAATTCTTGAACTTGTTTTATTGAATTATTATGTCATTGTCATCATCCTCATGTTATATTATGTTATCTTCTTGACTTACGTGTATAGATGAACTTAGTATGATTATGACCGTGGATCATTAAGATAATCATGGCATGTTATAAATGATGTGATAAAAGTCCTCAAAGTGGCACGTGTAATGTAGTGATTGATAGTTTTTGGTATGATTATGACCGTGTTTGATTCGGATAGTCATTTACCATTGATAATTTGATGAATATCCTCGGTAGTAAAGTGTGGGGGTGATTCGATGATGTGGATTATTTATTAAAGTCGAGTCTCAAATATATAAAGATGATGAAAAACCTTTTAAAACCTAAAAGATAGTAGACTTTATTCTCTACTTGACTCTTTTAATGGATTGCTTATTCCGCCAGCAGCTTAAACTTGTTGTCTATTGTATTTTATCGCTTAACACCGTTGAAGGCTAATGATAAATTATTCTCATTATCTTAGTCATAATATTTCTTCTTTGGGCTAGTTGAGCTCACCCTTTCTTTCACCGTTTTCTCTTGAGAAATGAGAACATAGCCGGGACGAGCCTGAAACGGAGTAATGGTCCGGAGGATAGTATTAGTAGTGCTCACTATTCGTGAAATAGTGTGATAATAGTAGTAATGAGGACTTCTGCTGAGTTTGTATAATATCTAGTAGACAATATTTGTATTCAAACTCACGCTTATGTCGTATTGTACACCTACGCTTATATTAGTAAGTTGTATTTGAATTTATGTACCATGTAAGTGGCGACCCAAGATGGGTGACGATACCTAATTTTGGGGCGCCATAGTTGGTATCGAGCTTAGGGATATGATCCTGCTAAGATGCGAGATAAGAACTAGGAGGGAGAGACGGGAATTCCTTCGCTAGTATGACCTACCTAAGTTTATTTGGTATTTGATTGGTCGGTTAGAGTATAGTGATAATATGTTGTATGTCAATTAACCCTTATTTTGTGGCGGTGTTTGAAAATGGCATCCGAGAATGTTGAGAATAGCAATGGAGCACAGAGACCGCTGATTCTCCACGGATCAATAATCGTGACAATGTGCAACAGATGGCGATAATCCTCCCGTAAACAACAACACTAATCAATTGACGAACAACGAGACGCGCTTAAGAAGTTTTAGAATTCATGCAACATCGGTGAAAAGCGATCGCCGTCCAAAACGTAGGTGGAAACACGAAAACTCTCGGCGGTCACCGCTAAACAATTCAAGGAGCTGGGACCACCGGAGTTTAAGGGAGAGCCAAAACCACTTCAAGCGGAAAGCATGGATAAAGCAGATTACCAAGATATTTGATGTCTTGGGATGCTCCGAGGAGCAAAAGGTTCCTTTCACCGCTTTTATGTCAAGGCGGAGAGGCGACATCGGGTGGGAATCGGTAGAAACGTACTCAACCTCATCAGATCAAGATATCTTGGGAGAAGTTCCAGAGTTGCGTTCAACGACAAATACTTTCCCGAAAGTATTTGCCACATGAAGGAGGTGGAGTTTATCAAGTTGGAACAAAACAATATGACCGTGTCGTAATACGAGGCAAAATTTGCGGAGTTATCACGATTTCAAGGCCCCACTTGGTGGATAATGAAGAGAGAATGGCGCGAATGTTTTTAAGAGGTTTGAAGCGGAGATACGCCAACATCTTATTTCTCATAAACCGCGCTTTTATTCGGGATGTTGTAAATAGAGCTCGCTTAGTGGAGCGCGATAACGAACGTCAACGCAGAAAGCGGTAAATAAAAAAATTATAATACCAAATGAGAGTAGTCATCGAAGCGGTGACAACAAGCGTGGAGGAATCAACAGTTAAATATGGTAACCACTTCGGTGGTAATTAGGGCCAAAACAATAAGAATGGACATTTCAAGAAAAGGAGATTCAACAATGATGGAAAGACGTCAAGACCAAAGACCAAGCTGTTAAGGAAGGAGAAAGACCACCTATCATATGCTTCAAATGCGGAGGAGAGGGACACATCACCAAAACTATACCATGCCGCCATTCCAAAGCATGTTATAATTGTGGAAGAGAAGGTCACTTAGCTCGATTTTGTCGCCATCAAGACAAATTCAACTAGGATGGAGGCACCAAAGGTCATCCCCCCTGCATAAACCAAAGCCGAGTAGTTTAAGAGAGAACGCTTTTTTCTCGTGACGAGGAACCCGAATAAAATTATCACGGGTAAGTTAATCATAAGCTCTTACGAAGTCTATACCGTGTTAGATACCGCCTACCCACTCTTTTATTTCACCTAGTTGTGTTCAACGCTTAAATTTGACTCAAGAAGTTAAACTTTGACTTATTGGTTGAAACTTCGTTAGTAGGAGCCTTCGTTATCGCTACTATTTTTAAATCTTGTTTGATTCAAATAAACATTTTCACGCTACTCGTCGATCTTATCTTTTTGAAAATATTTGCCTTTGATGTGATTTTAGGAATCAATTGGTTAACTACTCATCATGCTTTTCGTAAGGTTGTTAGCTTTTATATTCATAACCAACTTGTTGTGCGAATTCAAAGTAACTAAACCACTAAAGTCAATCATCATCATATCAAGCCATAAGTAAAGAGCCCCGATCCTTTCGTTGTTGACTTCCTTGTGTGAAATGCACCGCCGACTTTCGTAGCGACGCCGTGGATCAAGATGGCAAGTTGATAGGTATCATTGTGAGGTGCTATCTGTGTTAAGGGATAGAAGTCACAGTTGGTATTAATGTGACGTACTATCCAAGTCTTGACGAGAGTAATAGTTTTGAATGATATTTCTATCATTAATAAATTTCTTGACGTATTCTTGAAGATTTCCTAGCCTACCCTAGAGCGTGAAATCGAATTTTGTATTGATCCCAGTACAAAACCCATTTTTTAAACCCTCAAATATTTCTTCAACTAAAAGGATCTGTTTACGAGGATTATGATAAAAATCATAATAAAAGCATTGGACTAATGAAAATCATGGGTATATGAAGTATTAGTAAGTGTTATGATGAGTTATGTTGGTTAGTATGTGAAAACATGAAAGTTTCTTAGAAATCACAAAGAGTTGAAAATCGATTTTTGGTGAAAAACGTAATATGAAATTCAATCACCATTTCTCCTATTATATTTTGAATTTTTGAGTGTGGTCAAGTCCTAGAGTTAGATCTATGAGTTACCTCACTAATCCGAGTGGAATTACTGGAAAAGGTGTTGTAGATTTTTGTGTGGACTGATTTTAGCAAAGGAGTGCAAAGCTGCAAAAAACAAAAAAAAAGTCACGCCATGACTTTAGACGGGCTGTTTCGGCCACTTAAATTATGAGAAAAATTCTGGCCTTTTGGGACATGAAGGTATATGGTATAAAGTACCTCCTGTCTAAAAAATGAGCTCATTCTCGACTTAAAATGAGCAAGTTATGACTATTTCAATATTTGGTTTTTCCGATTTAAAAATGCTATAACCTGGAGTTCTATAACTCCGATGACCATGAAATTTAAACTGGAAGCTCACGTTAATATGTGTAAGGTCCTGCCAAGATTTGGAAATTTTTGGAGTTAAACTTGAGGTAGCTAATTTCTTAAGAAATTAATTAGAAATTAATTTTTGAAAAATAGTAAATGAATTTTAAAAATTCCGAGAAAAATATATTTTCATTATGGGACTATATTATGCTAAAACCTAGAAAAGAAATATTTTTGGGACTGATTTGGTATTTTTCATGAAAATAGTTTAGTTACGAACATATGAGTTAAATATGTTATGTGAAGTAACAAAGTTGAAAATAGGATTTTATGGCTAGAGAATCCTATATAGAATATATGCATATTTTTTGATGAGGGATTTGATAATTGGTGATGATATCTTATGAGTATGGCAATTTTGAATGATTAAATGCATTATATTGTAAAGCGTAAACAATTGAGATAAATTGTTTATAAATTTAAGAAGTGATTAAAATATTGTTATAATATTAATGATATTAGATTATGAGATTATTAAGTGATTAATAACATGGGGATATTCTTGAATCTCGGATAAATCATATTATAAATGTTTAATATTTATCCTTTATCTCATTTGATTGATTCTTTATATCATTATCCTCATGTTTATATTATGTTGAAAGTCATCTGGGCTCAGAAGCATAGTATAGATGGACTTGGTATGATTATGACCGTGATTGTTTCGGTATAATCATAACCGTAATTGAAAACACGATTATCTTTGGCCGTAGTAATGGATAATTTGTGGTCGTGATACTAATGAATACACGATTATCTTTCGCACGTGGTGCGAAAGTATGGATAATTTGTGGTCGTGATACTAATGAATACACGATTATCTTTGCACGTAGTGCATGGATAATTTGTGGTCGTGATACTAATGAATACACGATTATCTTTGGTCGTAGTGCATGGATAATTTGTGGTCGATACTATACTTAATGAATACACGATTATCTTTGGTCGTAGTGCATGGATAATTCGTGGTTGTGATACTAATGAATATCCTCGGCCCAGAAAAGTGTGGGATGATTCGATGATATGGATTAATTATTGAAATGAGTCTCAAAGAATGAAATATTAATTCATGGATGTGGTAAAAGTCATCTTTGGTCAGTAGTGCATTGATAGACTTGGTATAATTATGACCAAGGATTATTCTAGATAATCATGATCAGAAATGAAAACACGAATCTCCTCGCCAAATGGTGCATGGATAATTCATGGTCGTGATACTATTAAGTCGCTGCCTCAAAGATTATTGGTTTTACAGCTTGTATATCTTTGGCCCAGAGTGCAAAGATGAATTGTGAATAAATATCTTTGGCCTGGATTGGAAAGATGAATTTAATATTTTCAACGATAAAGGTATTCAAGGTATCCTCACCTCTTTATCATACCAGTATCGCACCTAATTTCGAGGGCTAAATTCCATAAGGAGGGAGATTTTGAGACCCCAGATTTTATCAATAAAGATTTAAATTTTGTCGAAATAATTTTTAATATTATGGTGTGAATTTAAGATAATATTATAGTTGTGGGTAGTATTTATAAATTTTGCAAAGTATGCAAGTTGTTATAAAATATTCGTTTGGTCTGGGAATATTCTTTTTCTCGGGGAATATTCGTGACATTTACTCCAATCATTGGTGGACCCCATTAACTAAGTATTGTCGTAGTTGGAAAACGACAAAATTATCTTTCTATAAAAATAACGACAGAGGTGTTACCGTTAAAACTATTGAACTACCCGGTAGTAAAAGTACAGTAATACGCGTAGTTGTATAGTAGTACACGATATTGATTATTGATGCTTACGTGAGAAGTCACTCACCTATGCTCAATTATTGCTATAGTAATTCACGATCATATCTCTTATATTATCGATTCAATTATTATCACAAAGATCATCCGTATAATATGTTATAGATTAAATCAATAATTGAGACGACAAGTTATAAATGATTAATAATTGTTGAAAGATTAAATATGTGTTGATTAAAAATAAAATGATTTGTGGTAATATTTATTCAATCCTTGATGTATATAAAGAGTCTCATATGAGACATTTGTGGTAAGTTTGATTATTTTATGGGGGCCCATATATGTCATCATCTAAGAGTCTCTTTGTCAATAGTTATTACTTTTGTCAATAGTAATTACCTTTGTGAATAGTAATTATCTTCGCCAATAGTAATTACATTCGCCAATAATTAATTACCTTTGTGAATAGTAATTATCTTCGCCAATAGTAATTACCTTCACAATAGTAATTACCGCTGTGAATAGTAATTACCTTCGTCAATAGTAATTACCTTTACCAAAGGCCGAACCACTTGTCGCTTCACATTACAGTGCGTCCGAACAACTTGTCGTTTCACATTACAAAGCGCCGAACCACTTGTCGCTTTCACATTACAAAGGCCAAACCACTTTTCTTTTCACATCACTAAATACAAGCCACTTGCCTTTTCACATGGCAAAAGCTAAGCTAGAAATCTTCTATAAATAGAGGCCTAGTGCTTCATTATTTTCACGAATTCACCAAACTCTAGAGAGAGAAACTATAGAGAGAAAGAAGAAAAGTATTCTCGCTACTTCACCTTGCCAATATTCAGCTTCTTCTAAGGTAGGGAATATTATTTGTTGTATCCGTAAGGGTGTTATTCTTTCTTATTCATGAAGAGAACTGTTGTTATTCCATTGCTTATTATTCTGCTGAATAACTCAGTAAAAGTGGTATACCCTATACATAACCTCAGATACGCCAGACTTACCCTATACTTGGTGAAATCCTTATATTATTCCATTCTTATTTATTCTGCTTGAATAACTCAGATATACGCTTATACCCTATACTTGGTGATCTCCTTCATTATTCCATTCTTTATTATTCTCGTTGGAATATCCTCGTCATGTGTTTACACCGGACCGGTTCCATTGTTTATTATTCGCATTTATTATTCTCGCTGAATATCCTGCCTATGTGTTTTACACCTGACCGGTTCCATTGTTTATTATTCAAAGATTTATTATTCTGTTGGATCATCCCGCTTGCATTGTGAATTTCACCGACCGGTTCCGTTATTATTATTTTGTTGAATAAACGCTGTCATAAAAGCACCGCATGCATGGTGATTTCTTTTGTTATTCCATTCTTTATTATACTCATTGGTTAAATCTTTGACTTCTATACTCCATGAAATTAGTGGAATATCCTTGATATTTGTGCTTCATCCAAAGATCTTTCATGGAAATATTCTTCCGATCATTCTTGAATTTTACTCTACAAAACAAATCATTTTGACAATTTGACGTTAATAATTCCTGGATAAAATAATTCTTGAACTTGTTTTATTGAATTATTATGTCATTGTCATCATCCTCATGTTATATTATGTTATCTTCTTGCCACGTGTATAGATGAACTTAGTATGATTATGACCGTGGATCATTCTTGTATAATCATGGCTTGTTATAAATGATGTGATAAAAGTCCTCAAAGGGCTCGTAATGCAATGTAGTGATGGATAGTTTTTGGTATGATTATGACCAGGGGTGATTCTAAGATAGTCACCACCATTGATAATTTGATGAATATCCTCAGTCAGTAGTGTGTAAGGGTGATTCGATGATGTGGATTATTTATTAAAGTCGAGTCTCAAATTATAACAATGATGAAAACCTTTTAAAACCTAAAAGATAGTATACTTTATTCTCTACTTGACTCTTTTAATGGATTGCTTATTCCGCCGCAGCTTAAACTTGTTGTCTATTGTATTTTATCGCTTTAACACTCGTTGAAGGCTAATGATAAATTATTCGCATTATCTTAGTCATAATATTTCTTATCGGGCTAGTTGAGCTCACCCTTTCTTTCACCGTTTCTTCGTGAAATGAGAACATAGCCGGGACTTAGCCTGGGAACCGGAGTAATGGTCCGCAGAGGATAGCATTAGTAGTCCTCACTATTCTATGAAATAGTGTGATAATAGTAGTAATGAGGACTCCTGTTGAGTTTGTATAATATCTAGTAGACAATATTTGTATTCAAACTCACAGTTATGTCGTATTGTACACGACAGTTATATTAGTAAGTTGTATTTGAATTTATGTACCATGTAAGTGGCGACCCAAGATGGGTGACGTATACCTAATTTTGGGGGCGTCACATTGTCAGACATGTTCTTCAATTTCTAGGTTTTCCAGAAATTGAAGAACAGTCAAGGTACTATATTTGAGCCACTAAATCGTTGCTTTACAGGCTTGGTTTATGTGATATGAAGGTTCAATTATGTAGTATATATGTCATTTTACAATTCTAAAACAACCGATCATCATAACAACAACAGGTGCACAAGATTCAAGCTGGTCAAACTATGAGTCAAGTACTGTTCTTGAACGAATTATGGGTTTCCCAGATCGTTCATCAGGTAGTTCGGTCAACGCAGTTTGACCATGATTCTATACTAATCTGTTCAAGATATGAGAGATCTAAGGATTTGGATATGTATGTCAATGGCAGGCTACAAATAGCAATCAACAAAATAGCTAATACATCAAATAACAACAAGATTAAGAGCCTGGAAAATCTTGTCAGAGAACATAGAAAATTTCTAGGTTGCCCAGATTCAATTTTTTTGTGACTGGTCAACGACCTTTGACCGCTTGTAACTTACGATCTAGAAATGCTATGAGGTTGATTCAAGTCTCAGATTAAAGCCCTATCAACAAAGAACATATCTATAACATCAATTACACAAAAAATCAAACACACACAGATCTAAGGCCTCTGACATTAGACTGTCAGGCCACTTTTGAAACATTCCAAGATTTTTAAAAATTCTAGATTCATGCATCTAAGTGTTATAGATCTATAATCTATCAACCCAGATCACTCAAAGACATCATAATACATAACTTTAACAAATAAACAACAACATTTAACATCAAATCATAAGATTTCTAGGTTTAGGGTTTTATACCTTTTGAGCTTTGATTTTTGATTTCTGATCCTGATGATCTGATATAGGAGAGCTAAGGGATGATATTGGCTTTCCTTATCACTTAGTTTCTCTCAAAATTTTCTAATGGGAGAGAGAGAGAGAATACTTGGCTAGTTGAAAAAAATAAAGTATGTCACTTTTCTAGACTTTTTGCTTTTACACTCAAGATGCAATGTATATGGCTGGCCAAGATGGCTGATAATTGAGCTATAAGTCACATGCTAGGGCTAGAGTTAGGGCTAGGGTTGGTAAACAACCCAAAATATAGCAAGATTTGCAAGCTACCTTTTAAAGAATGTGTCAAAAGGGCATAAAGGTCATTTTCCATGCCATTTTAATTCTAGAATTGGTATTTGATGAAACCCTTAGGGTTTAAGGTTTAGCATTTTAGGGTTTAGGTTTTTACCCTTAGGGTTTAGGTTTTAACCCTAAAGATTTTAGCAAATTAAAATTCTAAGATTTTCTAATTAGATTTTAAAATAGAAAATCATTATTTCTAAGTTATAATTAGGGCTTCCTAATTATATTATAATTTCCTAATTACATTATGACTTAAACAAATTATGATTAATATTTTCCTAATTAATATTGCTAATTTAGCATTTAAATCCATAACTGTACATTAGGTTTTCTAATGGAACAATTAAGGTTCAAAAGTTTCAAATTAGGGTTTTCGAATTGTTTAAGCTTTACCCTAATTAATCTCATACTTAATAGCACTTGAGCATTATAATTCTCCGTTAAGTTCCCAGATTAGGGTTTTGAATTTTCGGAGCTGAAATTAGGGTTTCCAAAACTGGTTTCTAGGGTTTTTTTTATCAAACATTAGAGTTTTCTAACAGAACGTTGATGTTCTTAATAATATTAGGGTTTGGCACAGATATAATTTATTTGGTCAACCCTTGACCCTTAACCATATTTTGAACACATACATAACCATAAACACAGAACATATTCCCATTTACACTTAATCCTGAATAATTCACCTAAATCCTTCACAGAATTTTTAAACCCTCAAAATTCCTTCCCAAAAATATCAGACGCATACACTTATTTTCTATCTAGGTCTATTATTTGACCATAAATCAATCATTTAAGATTTTAATAAATTATCTAATTTCTCGGGTTGTCACAGCACCAAAGGCGGATACGGACAAAACAAAGTCGGTGGTTTCAGGAAGAGCGTTTTTTCGTGACTTCTCAAAAAGCGAGTAACCCGAAAGATGTTAGCACGGGTTAGTTAATTATAAATTCTTGCGAAGTCTATACCTTATTAGATACCAATTCTACCCATTCTTTTATTTCTCTTGCTTGCGCTCAACATTTAAATTTGACCCCAGAGAAGTTAGACTTTGACTTATTGGTTGAAACTTCGTTAGTAGAAACCTTCGTTACTCCACTATTTATAAGTCTTGTTTGATTCAAATCGACACTTTCACGTTACCTGCCGATCTTATCTCTTTGAAAATACTTGCCTTTGATGCGATTTTAGGAATCGATTGGTTAACTACTCATCATGCTTTTCGTAAGGTTATTAGCTTTCATATTCCTAACCAACTTGTTATGCGAATTCAAGCAACCAAACCACTAAAGTCAATCATTCTCATATCAAGCCTTAAATAAAGAGCCCCGAGCCACATTATTGAATTAGAACTAGACGAGATAGCAGAAGATTTAACGTATGAGGAGATACATGTTAAAATCGTGGATAAGAATGATCATATTCGACACTCAAAGGTTATACCTCAAGAGTTAGAATCTGAAATGAAGTCAAGGTATCCTCACCTCTTCGGCATACCAGGTACGTACGTAAATTTCGAGGGCAAAATTTCATAAGGAGGGGAGATTGTAAGACCCCGAATTTTATGAAATGAAAGTATTCAATTTTCTTATAATTATTATTTTATTTCGTAAATGGTTAAATTGATAAAAGGTTAAAGTTAATGGTGATATGTGAAATTATTTACAAAGTAAGCAAGTTGTTATAAAATATTCGTTTGGTCGGGGAATATTCTTTTTGTCGGGGAATATCTGTACGATGGCACAATCATTGGTGGATCCCACAATGGAAGTATTGTCGTAGTAAGAAAACAACAGAATTATCTTTTTTTATAAAAATAACGGCGAAAGTGTTACCGTTAAAACTGTTGAACTACTCGGTAGTAAAAGTAGAGTAATACGCGTGGTTGCATAGTAGTACACGGTATTGATTATTGATGCTTACATAAGAATTCACTTAGTTATACTCAATTATTGCTACAGTAATTGTTGCATCATATCTCTCATATTATTGATTCAATTATTGTCACAGTATCATCTGTATAATATGTTATATTATTAAATCAATAATTGAGATGACAAAGTTATTCATATTATTATTTGGAATATTTACAATGTCTAGAAGTTCTGTTAAGGAGAGGTTTGGTCACCTAATTGCGCGCCAATAAGGAGAAATTCTTATCGGAAAGCCCCCTCTTTCTTGGGAATGACCGAGTTGTTAAATATTGTGAGTTATAATATTAATGATGAATAAGTTTGTGTTGGTTAAAGTTGAAATTGATAGCTCCATTATGTTGGGATTATTAGTGTTAGTGGAAATCGACATTTATTTCGATAATAATTGATGTCTGGAAGTTATATTGACCAATCGGGTAATTAATCAGATAAACGAGCAATTAATTGCTATTAATTCACATATTTATAACTATGTGTTCACATGTGTGTACTATTGATTCACATGATTTACTATTAGGGGAGTTGGTGCAAGATTGATAATACTTGCATGACTAAATTAAAAATGGAGGTATAGATGAAGGTACTATACTGTAATTATTTTTTTTCACATGTTTGGAACTATTGAGTCACATGATTTACTATTGATTCACATGATTTACTATTAGGGGAGGTGGTGCAAGTTTGATAATACTTGCAGGAATAAATTAAAAATGAAGAAAAAGAGGGAGGTATTATACTGTAATATTTCGAGCCCTAAAATGTGCAATTATTGAAACTATATTTTTCTATAAATAGAAGCTCATTCCTTCATTATTTTTCACCAATTCACTAAAGCTATAGAGCAATTATTATAGAGAGAAATTATAAAGAGAAAGAATAAGAGAAGTCTGCTACCTCACTATTCCAGTATCCAGTTTTCTTCTAAGGTAAGAGGTTTTATTTCTTTCGTATTTATGAAGAGATTTATTTCTTTCAATATTCGTATGGGTTGTTATATCATTCTTTATTATTCTATTGGAATAACCTATCTGTGCGGTCTATCGCATGCCTGGTGAATTCTTCTGTTATTCCATTCTTTTTATTCTGTTGGAATAACCTGTCTGTGCGGTCTATCGCATGCCTGGTGAATTCTTCTATTATTCCATTCTTTATTATTCTGTTGGAATAACATGTCTACGCGCACTACCGCATGCATGGTGAATTCTTCTGTTATTCCATACTTTATTATTTTGTTGGAATAACCTGTCTATGTGGATTACCGCATGCATGGTGAATGATCATTCGTATTCATTCCTTATTAAATTGTGGAAATGATCTGTCTACGTGGATTACCGCATGGCGGGCGAAAATCCATTTGTAGTTTCATTTATTCTATTATACTCAGTTGGTTAAAGTTTTGGCTTCTATACTCCATGAAATTAGTAGAATATCCTGGATATTTGCGATTCATCCAGTATCTTTTCATGGAAATATTCTTCTGAGCATTCTTGAATTTTACTCCACAAAGCAGTATCATGTTGACAATTTAGACATTATAGATTTCTGGATAAATTAAATTATAAGTCTTTAAAATTTATCATTGAACTTATTTTATTGAATTATTATGTCATTGTCATCATCCTCATGCTTATATTGTGATGAAAGTCATCTTTGGCTTATGTGCATAGATGGACTTGGTATGATTATGACCAGGGATTATTCGGTATAATCATGACTGTAATGTGACGAATGATGTGATGAAAGTCCTCATTGGCCTGTAGTTCATCGATGGACAGTTGTTGTTATGATTATGACCAGGGATTATTCGGTATAATCATGACCATTGATGATTACATGAATTTCCTTGGACGTGATGCAGGGATGATTCGATTTTATTTATTAAGCTGAGTCTCAGCGATAAATTTGATGAAAAACTTTTTAAATCATAGAAGATAGTAGATTTTATGCTCTACTTTTCTTCTAATGGATTGCTTATTCATTGCAGCTTGTTGATCTAAAACTTGTTGTCCATTATATTCTATTAGTTGTTATACTGTTGAAGGCTAAGGATAATTTATTCTGCATTATCTTAGTCATAATATTTCTTACTGGGCTAGTTAAGCTCACCCTTTCTTTCACTGTTCTCTTCAGGAAATGAGAATATAGCTGGGACGAGTCGGGGAACGGATTGACGGTCCAGATGGTTGTTTTTGTAGTCCTCACTATTCTATAAAATACTGTGATAATAAATATAATGAGGACTCCATTGAGTATGGATATTGTCTAGATGACAATATTCTTATTGAAACTCTTAGATTATATTTTGTCGTATTTTACACGACTGTTGTATAATTAAGTTGTATTTGAATTTTATACAATGTATTTGGCGACTCAAGATGGGTGATGTATACCTGTTTTGGGGGCGTCACAGTGTGACCCTCCCTAAGAGCTCTCACTGCCATGATGATGCCAATATCTAGCTCATCCATGTACTGTGGCATGTGTACATATGACAATACGCACAGTAGCAAGACATCTACTCTTACCGAGTGCAAATGATCCTCCGGCATGGTGAAATCTCTGAAGTGCCGTGTATAACTATCCTCAAAGCCAAATCTGTCCATCAGAGAACGCTGGGATACAATGTGATCGGATGTGATCTCATCCTACACAACTCTACGCCTTAGCCCGGTGAGAGTCATAAACTGTCGGCTCATATTGCCGATGGCCATCCGCGCACAAGGTTTGTCTAATGGCAGCGCTGTCAACCGTGCGTACTCCTCCAGAGTAGGAGTCAACTCGTGGATGCCAAACTGGAAGACCTGTCTCTCTGGTATCCAATGCTCCAGCATACCCTCTATGAAGCCTGCGGGAACCTGAAACATCAGGAGAGTCATAGTATGCTGCAATAACTTATCTACAGTCACCCTGTCTAAAGGCGACATACTATCATACCACAATCTCAGACGGGATGCCACCAATACTGGTGGGGTATGATCAATGCGGCTAACTGTCAAAGAAGACATCTGTGTGAGCCATATCATAAGACCATCCAGGGGTCAATGTTGAATATCTCTAGACATACATACATATGCATAACATAATACATGCATGATAAAGAATAGATGGCAATATGATATAGGGAATGGAAAACTGTACATACATTCATAAGTATATCATCATCTAATACATCTCTGTACAGCTAAAAATACATGGAAATGGGCCACAGATGCCTAGCTACTAACAGAGGCTTATCAAAAGATATAGCGAGAATGGGGCACAGCCACCCAATGTCTAATAGAGGCCTATCAAAAGAGTTAACGAGAATATACATCAGAAGAAGACAATGGTGTCAGTGTCTACATCATCAATCTTGTCTACCTGATGTAACTCCTCACGAGTTACTAGATCTCTATCCACAGGGATGTCAGGCCTATACAAGGGAGGATCTACACTGACAAAGCCATATAGGTCACCTGAAGGGCCAGTGCTAGAGCTAGAAGGATCAAAAGTATCTGCCACTGAAGGATCTCTACCCAAGTGTTGGATAAGGAAATGTGCCCGATCCAACTGCCGGGTCAAACTGTCAATCTGTATCAAATGAGTCGGATCTTGGACACAGGCTAGCCAATCCGTCATCATCACAGATCTAGGAACCATATCCCCCATGAACTGAGTGGCGCGGGTCTGGGCTCCAATGGTACGAGGGAACCACCAATGCTGGAATATCTCTTGAGTGAAGGGACCCTCTGATAATGTAAAACCATCAAGACCCAACAATGGGATATCAATGACGGGTGACTGTGAAACAGGCCAATAATGCCTAGCACGAGGCAAGATCAGTATACGAATCTCTTCTGTGGTGCTCCTAATAGCACGCTCTTCTAAATAGAGCTCCCATCCTCCATCTGTGAAGAGAGGAATCCTATGGGTGGAAATCACGTACTCAACACCAGTTGGGTACCCATCCTCAAATCCAATGCTCAAATGTTCCCCTGAGTAGGAAATCCATGTGATGACATCAGCTGTCAACAACTTCAGCTGTAGGCGGCTATGAGTGAAACCCTCAGCTACAGGGACCTCCGCCAGTGTGGAATGATGCCATCGTCTTCCTCGTGGGTAGGTATCTAATCCTAACACACTCATCGAACGTAAGCATGGATGCCTCTCATAGGCCCATAACTGCCAACACAAAGGCAAACATCTGCTGCCAGTCAACACTCTTAACATGTATATGGGAAATTACAAGAGAAATACTCACCAGCAGAAATTGGTAAAATCTTAGCCAAGCCTCTATCAAGCCCTGCGAATGCATGCGCATTCCCCTGAGGAAATAGGAAAAGGTGTAGGAGCCCCAATCATACTCTTCAATACGGTCCACGTGTCGTGTGGCGCTGATCAAAGCGAATGACACTGTAGAAGCGTTATTAGCTATCGTCGAAGAATGTGATCCCTGACACTCACATCAGTGGGTATGGGCTCACTTAACGGCCTGCTCGTAGCATCTATGCTTAAAGGACCTGTACGAACAGTCCTGCCTTTGAGCGCCTCCGTCGGAACTCCTAGCAAATATCTGACGGTAGTCAGGGTAATATCCGCCGTACAAGGCACTGGTGCCCCTCCAAACTTCATGCTCATGATAAACCGCCAATCCATCGCCGTCATCATCACCTCACAGGTCCAACACTGAGGATCGAGTGCAGTGAAACCAACACTCGAGACAATGCCCTGAGGTAACCCCAGGGACAACGGCGGGGAATGATAGAAAAGAATGCCCCAAATACCCAGTCATGCACGATCGGTCTATAGTCAGGATGCAGAGCCTGGTACATGGAGTAAATGCTGAACCAGTTCCCTCTAGGATGTGTAAAGCCGGGAACCTACATCACAAAGTAGATCATCATCAGAACCCTTTACTCCTCATCAATAGGAAAGAAGGAAGATCAAAATTTAGCTTTGTACCTTATTTGCATGTAAGTAAATAGAGGGATGTGACGCCCCCAAAATAGGTATACATCACCTATCTGAGTCGCCAAATACATGGTACATAATACAAATACAATCTTAAATATACAACATGAGCTATGAGTTTTAATACAAATATTGTCTTCTAGACATTATTCAAACTCAAAATAAGTCCTCAATACATTTATTAACACACTATTTCATAGAATAGTGAGGACTACTAATGCTATCCTCTGGACCGTCACTCCGTTCCCTGACTAGTCCCTGCTACATTCTCACTTCCTAAAGAAAACAATGAAAGCAAAAGGGTGAGCTCAACTAGCCCAATAAGAAATATTATGACTAAGATAATGCAGAATAAATTATCTTTAGCCTTCAACAGTGTTAAACTGATAAAATATAATAGACATCAAGTTTAACTGCAGCAGAATAAACAATCCATTAGAAGAGTCAAGTAGAGAATAAAATCTACTATCTTCTATGTTTTAAAAGGTTTTTCATCATTTTTATCACTGAGACTCAGCTTAATAAATAATCCACATCATCCCTGCACTACGGCCAAGGATATTCATTAGTATCACAACCACAAACTATCCATGCACTACGGGCCAAGGATATTCGTGTATTCATCAATGGTTATGATCATGCCAAAAACTGTCCATCAATTGACTACGGGCCAATGAGGATTTTTACCACATCATTTGTAACATTACGGTCATGATTATACCGATTAATCCTCGGTCATAATCATAACAAGTCCATCTATGCACTACAAAATACACGATGACTTTCAACATAAAATAAACATTAGGATGATGACAATGATATAAGAATTCAATAAAACAAGTTCAAGAATTAATTTATCCGAGAACTAATAACGTCCAAATTGTCGAAGATGATACTTCTTTGTAGAGTAAAATTCAAGAATGCTCGTAAGAATATTTCCATGAAAAGATATCGGATGAAGCGCAAATATCAAGGATATTCCACTAATTTCATGGAGTATAGAAGTCAAAACTTTAACCAACCGAGTATAATAAAGAATGGAATAACAACAGAATCACTGTGCATGCGATAAACCGCATGTATAAGTTATTCCAATGTAATAATAATTAACGGAACCAAGTCGTGCAAAATTACATGACGACGGATATTCTAACGTAATAATAAAGAATAGAATAACAAATGTAAATCACAATACATGTGATAGACCGCATGCATGTGTTATTCAAACAGAATAATAAAGAATGGAACCGAGTCACGCGTAATCCGCATGCATGTGATGTTCCAATGTAATAATAAAGAACGAAACTAGAACATGCATAAACTGCACAAACAGGATGTTCCAACAGAATAATAAAGAACAGAACCAGGTCATGCATAAACGCACAGACATGATATTCCAATAAAATAATAAATAATGGAATAACAGAAAAATTTCACCAAATATAGGGTAGTCCGCATATACAGGTTATTCCAACAGAATAATAAAAAATGGAATAACAGAGGTTCTCTTCATGAAGACGAAAGAAATAATACCCCTTACCTTAGAAAGAAACTGGATACTGGAGTAGAGAGGTAGCAGACTTCTCTTCTTCTTTCTCAATATAATTTCTCTTTATAATAATTGCTCTATAGCTTTAGTGAATTGGTGAGAAATGAAGGAAGAATGAGCTTCTATTAATAGAAAAATATAATTTCGATAATTGCACGTTTTAGGGCTCTAAAAATTACAGTACAATACCTCCAACTTTTCTTTCATTTTTAATTTAGTCCTGCAAGTATTATCAAACTTGCACCACCTCCCCTAATAGTAAATAATGTGAATCAATAATTCAATCATGTGATTCAATAGTTATAATCATGTGAAAATACGAATAACAAAGATAAGACTCTCCATCTATACCTCCATTTTTAACTTAGTTATGCGAGTATTATCAATCTTGCACCAACTCCCCTAATAGTACAAGAATGTGAATCAATAGTACACACATGTGAACAAATAATTATAATCATGTGAATTAATAGCAATTAATTGCTCATTTATTCGATTAATTACCCGATTAGTCAATATAACTTCCAAACATCAGTTATTATCGAAATAAATGTTGATTTCCACTAACACTAACAATCCCAACACAATGGAAATATTTTTCTCAAAAATTTTATTTTTGAAATTTTGAAGTTTGACTTTTTTCAAAAAAGTCAACTGTTGACTTTTTTGACCAAAAAGTCAATCCTAACAAATTTTGTGTTTATAGTCTGTTTCTACTAATTTCATCGTTCCGAACTCAAATATCACGTCTGCGTCTCCAAATTCAACTCCGAACTCAACTTTGATTTTTAATAACATTCATCATTAATATTATAACTCACAATATTTAACAACCAAGTCGTTCCCAGGAAAGAGGGGGCTTTCCAATAAGGATTTCTCCCTATTGGCGCGGAATTAGGTGACCAAACCTCTTCTTGACCGAACTTCTAGACATTGTAAATATTTCAATTTAATAATATGAATAACTTTGCCGTATCAATTATTGATTTAATAAAATATCATATTATACAGATGATATTGTGACAATAATCGAATCAATAATATGAGAAATATGATGCAGCAATTACTGTAGCAATAATTGAGTATAACTGAGTGACTTCTCATATAAGCATCAATAATCAATATCGTGTGCTACTATGCAACTATGCGTATTACGGTACTTTTACTACCGAGTAGTTCAACAGTTTTAACGATAACACTTTCGCCGTTATTTTAATAAAAAGATAATTCTGTCATTTTCTTACTACGACAATACTTCTGTTGTGGGGTCCACCAATGATTGTGCCATCGTACGGATATTCCCCGACAAAAAGAATATTCCCCGACCAAACGAATATTTTAAAAGAACTTGCATACTTTATAAAAATTTTCACATATCACCCTTAACTTTAACCCTTTATCAATTTAACCATTTACGAAATAAAATAATAATTATAAGAAAATTGAATACTTTCATTTCATAAAATTCGGGGTCTTACAAGGGATGTCTACTCAGATCGCCCAGAAGCTCTAGGTTTACCACCTGAATACTCGGGAGGTCCTTACGGGGAACATGTACAACAAGAGCGGGAGCCTCAACCGGTACATCCTCCTCCTCGTCCTCCACATCAAGTACATCAACCCAGATAGGACGTATCACCACCTCCGCCAAACGATGAGGTTGTCTCATGGAACGGGGTCGAGGCACTTCAGAAGCCCTCCTCCGCACACTAGAAGTGGTCCCGCGGGAACTACTCAGCTGATCCGAATCTATATATCTGGAAAACATGTCTCCAAATCACCTCAGAAAGGGTGTGGTAAAATTCTTATCTGGAGCTTTTAAAATGCAGTTTTATGACTACATGCATTATTTTAACATACATCTACAGTAGAGTTAAAAATGCATGACTACCCAATGCCTACATTTTAGAAAATTTTTGTCATAGTCCCCTTTGTAAATAGGACTATCCACATGCACATAGGCATGACTAGGTGGCCATTCAGTAGCACACCTATCCACTGTCATAAACATCCTACATGCATCAGTATATTAAAGTAAAAAATACGTAAGGGTAGCCTAATTACCAAGATTATTTTACTTTTCACCTTTACTCAATTGTCCTCAAATAAGATAAGAAATAACAGAAAAAGGTGTCAATTTGACTGTTTCAAAAGTCAATTTTTTTTACATCATTATGTTCAGCATGGTTTAATACTAACATTTACTATATTGAATATTTTTGTCAAGTCATTTCAGCATGCATAATCACTACTATGTGTTTAGATGCATTTCATATCATAAGTCATTTTCTAACAGATAAAAACTGGAAAAGAAGACATGCATATGTTACTAGGACAGTGTAGAACACTTGTACAGTGACAAAATTTGCAAAAAGTCATCCGAACTTATGCAAGAAGAGCTCTCAGATTTCCTTCGCGACTCAGCTTGAAAATGACTTGGGAAAACAACCAACCTATTTAAGGACATTTATGGTTGGTTGTAGGTCCACCTGCGACTATAACACCCCAGAATATTTGGATTTTTGAGAAATAAATTTTTATTTTTATCAAATGAATTTAATTTATTATTTATGCGAGTAAGCTAATTGAAGGTCGTTTTATGACCTAGACATATTCGAACGTCGTAGTATTTTGGCTACATGATAGAATTAAAGTATTTGAATTTCCAAGACGAAAATAAAAACTTTCCGAGGAATTTTTTGAAAAACACTATTCACGCATTTCTGCTCGGGAATTATTTTTGAACTTCTGGGAAATACGTAATGATAGAATTCTAAGACAAGATGGAATATCCAAAAATATTTTAGTTATGGCAAACACAGTTTTTTGCCTGCGGACTTAAAACCTAACGGTTAGGGAAAGTTAATTCCGAGAAGGAATTTAAATGCGATTAATGAATTAAAGAAATGATTGTATTATATGTAAGTATTGTACGAAGTAATGAATACGAGTATAATACGAGGTGTAATACGAGTATGAATGAATGATGGTATGTCATATGTGAATAAGTATACGAGTTAGAATACGAGATTAATACGTAAATTATACGTTCTAAGGCTTTAAGCCAAATGTAATGGACTTGTAGAATTTTGTAGGAAATTGTAATGTCCAATTGGGATAATAATAAAGCCCAATACGAATTAATGTTAAAGCCCAAATATTTGTAATGTTAAGTCTAATATAAATTAATGAGAAGCCCAAAGTAAGAATCCATTGGGTTAGGAGGATCCATGGAGCAAACCATATTAATGTGGGTAGACTTGATGGGCAAGAACTTTGTTTGGTGATCAAGTGTTGTGATGAGCAAGTAAACTTAATGATTAAGCAATGGATAAGTCAAGTGGTGGCCAAGTAAAGTGCTTATGCTTGGTGGCTAAGCAAGAGATAAGTTATGTAATGAGTTAGCAAATTTAAAAGCTAAGTAAAGTGCTTAAGTGTGGTGGCCAAGTTTACTTAATAAGCTAGATAATGAATAGTAAGGAGGTGGAGTGGCTTAATGACCAAGTAGACTTGATGACCAAGTGTTGTGGCGAACAAGAAATTAATGTGGCTAGCAAGTTAACTTAGTGCTTAAGCTAGGAATAGTAGGGAGGTGATTAAGGAGGTGGGATTAGCTTTGGAGAAAAATGCCCTCACTTTGGTTTTCCTATAAATAGAGAAGCCTCACTTCATTTGTTGGTTGATAAAATTTCTCCCAACTCCTCTCAAGTTAAGCAACTTATTGGTTAGAGAGAATAAGCACTTATAAGTCAAACTTCCATTAGGAGATTTTCAAGAAGCAAGAAGGAGATTAAAGCTTAGTCAAGTGATATTCAAGGGTAAGAACTTAAACCATTAAACTCTTTCTCTTCCATTGGTAGGGAGATTGGTAGTGGTAGAACATGTATGCTAAGGAATGAGTAATCAAAGAGCTTAAGTCTTAATAAGCCGTATAAGTCATGAATAAGTAATTCAAACTTAATTAAGTTGTGAACTCATGAGGAACTTAGATGAACTTCTCATATGTTTACTTTAATAAGATTGTATGATAATAAGAAGCAAGGATGATGGATAAAAGATTTAAGCTATGATAAGTCCTGTGATGTAAAATCATAAGTAGTTATACTTTTATAAGTTATAGACTAATAACTAACAAGTAATAACTTATCATGTCAATAAGTTAATGAAGTATGTATGTCAAGATATTAGTATGTTGGATATGATATGAGAACATTGAGTAAAGGACTTAAATCAATAATAAGTCATAAGTAAATGAAATCATAAAGGTTATAAGTTGATAAGACATGAACTTATGAAGAATAAGTTAAAAACCTAATTTAAAGTAAGTAAATGTAATAAGTAGCTTGAAATGTTTATATGATGGTTAGAATCCATTTAGAACAATGATCAAATCGTTAGTAACAAAAGTTATGCTTTAAATTCGCATTTATCGACGTTAATCGTCGAATTCGTGAAATTCTTGGAATGGAAGTCGTATTTTGTGTTTGAGCTTGGAAACATTGGTTTTCAATGGAGATAAGTTATATTTGGCATTATAGAGTTGCAGACTCAAAAATGACCAAATTCTGACTTAGAACGAAGAAACGAGCGTTAAACGTTCACGAACGTTTATAGTTTTCGTTAAAAATGAACTAATAGGTGACTTTTTAGCAAACAAAGTCAAATAGATAAAATTCTTGCATAAACGCGTAGAGTATGAAATTTGTTAACCGTAGGCTTTTGAACAGACCAATTCAGACTTAAAACGAAGAAGTTATGCGTCCGGGAAGTTCGCTAAAATTTCAAATCGCATTAAATCGTTTAAGGCATGTAGTCAGCTTCGCTCATGACGCGACTCCAAGCCTAAAAAGCCCGCATCAAGATCTTGAGGCGGAACCTCAGATATCGCTAACTCGCATCGTGCCTATGAGATGCGAGAATTAGGTGGCGCCACTACGCCAAATCCAAGAGTGTTGACAGTAAAGAATGTTTTCAAGTGTAGAATGAAAGGGAACTTGATAGTAATGAACTAAGATGTAATCATACCATTGTAAGGTACTTGTAAGACACTAATGCATGTTGATTAAGGTTAATAATCAATTGAAGATAAACGTAATGAGAACAACGTAATGTGTTAAGCCGGCTATAGAAATTTGTTGACTAAGTTGATTATGAATCCAATAGTTTGCAATACCAGTATGGGTTATGTAATTACTTAATGAACATGATAAGACCTTTCCTAAATCACTATTATAGTGATGACTTTAGGAATTTAATGTTGTTTAATGAGTAGTTAAATGACGAACGTAAAGTATAAGGAACGTGAACCGTATTCAATAATGATAAGGACTATAACGTTAAGAGTTACAACTAAAAGTTGTTAAGTAATACGTGAACGTAAACGATATGCAATAAAGAGTACTTAGAAAATGATGATCGAGTTTCGATTAATAACGTAAGAATGTTAGTAAGCCGTGAGGAAGGATGATTAACTCGAAACGAGTTGGATTAATGAAGTAAATCTACGTAAGATATAGAAGAGAAAGAAGTTGGTAAGAATGATGTAAAGATAATGGCAAGCCGGAACCAATAGTAACAATCTAAGTCAGGATTTAGATTGAGATGAAGGGTAAGATTCATTAGGAATCATGTAGATTCATTCATGACCTAATGTGGTATGTTATGTGGTTATATATTGTAGAGACCGTAAAGACTGAAAGGAAAAGTTATTATACTTTAGCAGAAGCTGAAGGCAAGTTTTTCTTAAACGCTTGTCTAACCTTCGTGTTAGCCAAGTTTTATGTGATTCATGTTATAAGATGCATGAATGATTTTAAAGAAAGGGTCGATTCCAGTTTTGACTCGGCTAGACTAATCTTGAAGATTGATTTATTTATTTACAAGTCTTTCAATATAGAATTGTTAACGCTATCCTACGCCAATTGTTTGGTACGGATTCAAGGTAAGCCTGAGTTTGAATAAACAAATGTATTTTCATCGATTATTCGATGGACACGCGAGGTTGCCAAAACTTAAACGTAAGCACGTTTAAAGAATGTAGTGTTGATCAACATAGAGTACTATGGGATGATCACCCAGAAGTGCTTGTAAGCTATGCCGAACTTACGGACTTAGTGATGGGTTGTCCTTTTCAAAGAAATTATGAACTGCTTATGGTCTTGAGCCAGAATTGATGTTTTACTGAATATTGTTATTGTAAAATGTTTTGAAGGAAAAGAAATGTTATTTTGAACTATTGGTAGTACTTCATAACTATTATCCAGTTATTGAAGATATACGATTCCTATGTTTCAAGCATGTTGCTTAAAAGAAATTGTTGTACTTGCTGAGCTTGTTATGCTCACTCTTGCTTGAACCATATGAATGCAGCTAGGACCGAACGAACCAAGGGATCTGACAGGGATAAAGGCAAGACGAAGATGAACGATTAGTTTACCTTGTAATAAACTAGTAAGTTGTATATATATTATAGAATGATGAACAAAGAATGTAATGGTTTTAGAACCTGGGAACAGGATGTAATATTATTAATGTAATAAGAATATCGTTGATACACACATTTTGATGTCGTTTCAATAGAATGAATGTACAGTCATGAGTACCGTGTAGCACCATCTATCGGGTTAGAAGATACTCGGATTTGGGGGCGTCACAGTGACTGCTGCAAGTGTACCTGTGTCACCCCTATGTGGGTCCCACCCCTCCAGCTCGGTCGAGTTTGAGTTGCAAAGGAGTTCTTACAAGCTGAAAAGGCCAAATCAGGAATAAAAATGCTACGCGATTGAGCGAAATAGCCTGAAATCTTGGTTTCCACGGGCCAAACTGTGGTTGTACATATCATTTATTGGTCTTCGGCCAAACACAGGGTACACTATACTGATGATCTTAGTTGTTACAAATTACATTCAGCAATACCTTACGCAGGTCTGATGCCGTCAATTCAGGGTCGTAAACCTAAATCCTTCTTTTTCCCCAGCAGAGTTTCACTCAATTCAACCGTTGATGCACACGTCAATGAAGGTCAAGCAGCCATGACATTATCCCTAGCAGGGATCTCATCCATTGATGCACATGTCAATGAAGGTCAGGTAACCCTGACAACACCGACTGTTGGCAGTAACTCCAACAGAGCAGCAGAAAGACCTGGCGGTACAAACCAGGGAAGAACATCCTCATTGCGGAGGACCGATGATGGAATATGTTATATACATCCTTAACAGACAAACCTCTATCCCCATAGAATCTCTTCTACATAAGAGATACATCTTCAGGATAAAGTCTGCATCAAGGATTCATGGCTTTGGTGATAACCCCAACGTCAACAATACTAGAGATTCTTGGTAGCTGTGGATCACACGTCCTTGATAGTTTATCAGGCTACTTATTTAATGCTCCCCCAGTAGAAGCAACATCGAGCCGACAATCATCACATCATGTTGGAGAACAATCCAACAAACCATATGTTAGGTTTGTAATATTCAAGAACGCAATCAAATTGCATAAATAAGCGGAAACGTGTAAAATCAGAGTTTAAAAATTTACAAACCATATACCCGGATCACCCTTTATGCACAATTATTAATTAAATGAAAAAATGAAGAACAAGAATCATACCCTTGAAGATTCGAGCTTCCTCAGGTACAAGTTCACCTCCAATCCTTTTCGCGTTCAGCTTGAATCCACCAGGTTTGGTTCCTTTCTTTGATCAACGTTAGCCACCCAAGTGTTTGGCCTCTAGAGGTGATCCACCAAGGAAGAAGAAGGATTTAAGAAGATGGGTGGTTAGCTAAACCCTAGTTTTTCTATCTCTATAGAAAGGGAGCGTACTCTCCAACCATTGGAATTATAACGTCATGTTGATATCTGATATAAGACGCTTCTTATAAAGATATCAAGTAACCCTATTAAAATAAGGTATTATTTAATTAAACTCTTTTAATTAAATGGGCTCCCTAATCTTATTAGGGATAATTAATTAAACTCCTTTAATTAATTTTCCTCCTAATCCTATTAGGAATAAATGAGAGTACTTATATTAAATTAATTCCTAAACACTTTTGGAAATTAAAATAATAATAATTGTAATAATATTAATAAGACTCCTCTTATTAATTTATATTTAATATTTCTAAAATATTAAATAATAATATTAAGCTATTTAATTTATTCTATCACCATAGATTAAATTAAATACATATAACATATTATTACGATTATGCCATTAACTTCTTAAATAATTATTCTTCCTTTTATGGTGTGACCCTTTAGGTTCTCCATATTAAACCTAAGTATGAATAAATCAATTAGAATAATTCTAATCTTATTTAAATAAATAAATTAAACAATTAATTAATTTAAATAAATAATATTTATTCTACAATAGGATATAAGCCTCCCTAGCAGAATAAATGACTTTCCGTATAATATAGATTTCAACATTAATCATAAAAGAACCTTTGAGTAAATAGTTACCGCACAATTCAATCCTTCCACCATGCAATGTCCCAATTAAATATAAGACATGGAATTATCACAAGTCTTATTTTATTTAATTATATGTATTTCGACTCTTAAATGCACAACTCCAAATAATGCAAATTAGAAACTCCTTTCTAATTTCATTCTACCTTAACCAAGGACTCTTTGGGTTGTCATTTATCGAATCACATAGGACATTTCTCTTCTTTTAATAAAGTGGTAGATTCTTTATCGATCATACATTATCTCCATGTACAACTTATTATACCCAAGCATACCCTTTGATATACCCTAAGGGTCTTAAGGAATAAGTCAAAGTATAACTCATCATACACAAGATACTATGATGATCTCAAGTCCAAGGATCACTTGTACTACTATCACTACAGAATTCCTATTGACAGCAAGTAAAACTCCATTAGGTATTCCTTAGCGAGCCAATGCTCAATGAACTTATTCTCTAATAAGCACCTACATACTTGCTTTAGTGTCTCCACACAAATGATCATGAGATCAATCATCCTCATCCAATGAGCAAGCAACGTATGTACCAATCTATCCGGATTCACTAATCCCCAATTTAGTAATCCAATGATTGGGAACTATTTTAGTTTTAAGCTTTCTAAGAATTTAGATCTCATTAGAATGATCATCATCATTATTCTAAATGCATTGCTTAAAACTATGGGTTTATCACATATTATAAAACAAAGATCATGTAGATAATTAAAAGCCTTTAATAAATTAATACTTTTATTAATAAATGAATAAGATTGTTACAAAGTATATGCTTTATCATCAAACATGATTGGCTTGTGTGCATACTACTTTCAATCTTTCTTTAAAAAGCCAATCGTCATGGTATCTCATACTCTTCTTCTCTAAGTGATGATTATCCTCGCATTGGATAAGCTTTAGTTAATGGATATGTAATGTTGTTCATGAGAGTCCACTATCTCTATAGTGATTTCCCATCTTTCAATGATTCTAATAATCAAATGAAAGTGCCACAACACATGTTTAGATCCAAGATGAGACTTAGAACTATTCCTAGTTCTCAGAATGAACATTTAATCCAAATAATCAACTTGCGGCTTCATTTATAGCTATATACTTTGTCTTTATCACTAAACCAAAGAACTCTTTCATTGTTTGGAACCTTTCCAATTCACTCGCACCACCTTGCTCAAGATAACGCTTTACCTTAAAGTGGATTTTCACGTCATCTTGGTCTCATCGAAAAACTTGAGTCCTGCTAAGCCCTCTAGTTTTAATTTAGACCCACCATGAATATGATCACATCCTTAGTGCTTGCTAAGCACTTTAAGATGTTTTTCACCGACTCATAGTGAACTTCTCCGAGATATGACCGATCAACATCGTGTCTCGTATATTTCATTGCGTACATGATTGTCACTCACGCGACCTCTCTTTTCAGGAGTCTGTGGGGACTATTAAGAGAGATACACTCCATGGCTCATCAACATGAGACATCTGTTGGAGTTTGCCATGCTAAACGACTTTAGCATCAAATGAATATACGTTCCTTGGGTTAAGTCGAGCATCCTCTTGTATCTATCTATATAGATTTTATCCCCAATTAAGACACTCTTCCCAAACCATTCATGGAGGAATGTTTAGACAACTTTATCATTACTGATTGTAGCATTAGTATGCCATTCCTTATCCGTAGTATATCAACATATAATATTAGGAATGTCACGGCGCTCCCACTGTCCCTTTTGTACACACTAGAACTCTTACCTCATCATATGTAACTGGATCATCATCTTCTATGATGTGTACCTCATCATCATCATCTATGATGAATCCATACCTCCTAGGTATCTTCGGTACTATTCCAGATTTACGATTCGGTTGTGGTACAATAGGTCTATCTATAGGTTCCTCTTATTTGACTTATAGTGTTTTGTGGTTCTTGAACTCTTCAAGATCTATTATCCTCCCACTAGCCCCTTCAATAATAAACACCTTTATCTTAGAAGGCAGCGTGTTTCGCAACAAACACCTTTTGCTAAGTAGAATTATAGAACATATACCCTAAACTTACTTTAGGATGTCCCACAAATCTGTACATGTCAAATCTTGTTCCAAGCTTATCCTTCGAAACCTTTTCACATAAGTTGGACAACCCCTTATCTTAACATACTTAAGATTAAGAATCCTCCCTGTCCATAACTTTTATGGAGTCTTGGGGCTGGATTTTGAGGTTACCTTTTCGTAGATATGCAGCCATTTCTAGGACATGATCCTAGAAGGATACTGGAATGTCGGTAAAATCATTATGGACCGCACCATGTCCAACAAGGTACGATTTTTTCATTCAGATACATCAATCAATTATTGCGTATCAGGATGTGTCCATTATGAGAAAACCATTTGAGATGATCTAGAAACTTATTGCACAAGTATTTATTTCTTGATCTAATCAAAGAATCTTAATACATTGCCAATTTGTTTCACTTCTGAATTCTTTGAACCTTTCAAATAATTCACACTTGTATTTTAGCAAATACACACATTCAACTCTTTGAATGATCATCTCCTTTTCTTATACTAATTTGTTCAATATGCAAAATTATTTTCATGTAAGTCAAGTATACAAAATTTATTAAGTAATATTCCAGTTCTATACAAAATATTATTATTATAAATAGAAACAACAATTGTTCTTAATTATAATACCAAAGATTTCATTGTCCAACAATAAAATGGAAATAATATTTTAACAAGAACTGGAATACAATAACAACTTATTGACTTAATAGATTTTCCCGTAGGCATTGCTAAACTATAAGTTTCTATGGCTAATATGGCAACCTTTGTTACATTTCCCGCACATAGGTTTACTTATATTTGTTTAGCTTTCTACTTCTGTTTGGTCCCTTCATAAATCTATATTTATGATAACCAAAGTCAGTATCCAATACCCAAGTAGAACCTTGACTTAAAGAAAAATTTATTTTAAATCATGAACAAATTTGAATTTGTAACCGAAACTTCACTAAGCTTATTTGGTTAGCCTCTGCAAGATGCTTCTCGCAGTTTCTTTTCCAGTGTCCAGGCTTATTGCAGTGGAAGCAAACTCCTTTGCTATCCATATCAGTTTTGTTCTTATTATCCTTTATTTTTGCCGTTATATTTAACTTCTTAGAATTGTTCTTCTTTCGTAAGATCCTTTATTTACCAAGAAGACTTGGTCTTTCTTGGTTGAAAAGTGACTCAACATTTTTCAACATGTTAAGCAAATCAGCGAGGCTGATATCTAGCTTGTTTATATGAAAAATTCACAACAATTGTGAAAGGAGTCCGGGAGTGAGTGCAAGATCAAATCTTGGCTCAACTCTCCATCCATGACAAAACCAGTTGTCCTAATTTGATTAATCAAATTGATTATGTTAAGAACTTTTTGTCTGTACTATAGTGTCATTGGCCATTCTAGATCGGAAGAGCTCCTTAGATATCTGATATCTATCAGTCCTACTTTCCTCACCATCAACTACTTGATGTGCAGGAATATAGTAGGAGCGTCCATAGTTTCATGCTGACGATGAAGCTCGTTACTCATGGATGCGAGCATGATGCATTGAGCCAACTGTGCATCATCTTGCTACTTTCTAAAAGTAGCAATCTCTTCCTCAGAGGCATTGTCTTGCAACCATTGCGAGGATAGGAGTATTAAGGACATAAGATAGCTTTTTCACCATGAGAACTATTCTCAAATTCCTTAACCAATCCTTTTAATTGATTCAGTTAATTTAGCATCTAATATGCTTCGCAGTTGATAGTAATTTTAGACATTGTAAAATTCTCAGTAAATGAATTTGTAATTAACAACATTTTAACATACATTCTTTTATTAATTACCAAAATAAATTAGGTCTTGTTTTAAATTGGTATCTCCCACTATTTTCTTCAAACTATATTACCTCACTTATAAAGTTTGGCAAAATCTAATTAAAGATTTGCTAGTGAGAATAAGGATCCCATTTCAAATGTATATAGCCTTGTGGTGACACAACAAACTATATATAAATAAATAGGTAGACAACTTTTGTCAATTACATCAACTATGCAACTCCTTTTCTTTTGCCTCTTAGATTATTTTGATCAAGTGGTGGCACATCCGAATCAAAATTATCCAAGTTAAGTCCAACCTAGCACTACATATATTCAAAAAAGAAAATATCATCCTTGTGGTGACACAATAAAACAATATTGTTCAATTTTCTTTATAAGAATCAAATGTGATAAATTAACATCTTAAATACTTAATACTTGCCTTGTGGTGACACAACAAACTCATATTAAATATTTAATACTCTAATAATTTTATCATGCTAGAAGGCGACGTTCGATATTCCAAATATCTTTGAACGCTAAGGACTTAATATAAAAAATTTGAGGGATTTATTATTAAAAGTCTCATCTTGTTTAGCGCACATGCACATATATATATAAAATACGCATCATATTAATTAACATGTGAAGCATGTTTGCATAATATATAATATATATAGTATAAGCATGCATAAATATAATACTATATTCTACCCGGATTGATTATGGACTTTTATTCTAGTTTGGTTCACTAGAGCCACCAAGTGAACCAAAAGGTCAAACCATAGGGGTGCAAGAAATAATATTTAAATATAACTATTACATTTAAACCCGGGCTCCATTACAAACGGGTCTTCAAGCACTCCTTGTTATTTGATCTCCAATTCTTCAAAATTAATTCTAACTATTCCTATTACAAAACTATTTAAAATAAATAGAAACCTTGATCAGCAGTCAAAGGGAAGTACATAGGAGGGAGATAGAATTTACATTAAGAAAAAATTAGAGAAGATGAGGTACGCAGATCCCATTTAATAAAACCCATACATTCATGCATCCAACTAAAATAAAATCCAATCACATTGGTCAATAGTCCATAATCAATCCCATTTATTATCATACACATCATCATATGCATCAATAAATAACATTCATCTCATGAATAATAAACATTTAATATATATATTGATATCATTTAATGGGCAAAATTAGTTAGTATAAAATCTAATTTTGAATCAAAATAAACTCCTTTATTTTAATCCAAATTTAAATTAAAATAAAATTATTTTAATTTAATTTATCCAATTTTGAATAAAATAAACTATTTTATTTTAATCAAAACTTTTAATCAAAATAAACTCTTTTATTTTAATTAATTATGGAATCCAATTCCATATATAAAAAAAAAAAACTTTTATTAAAGGAAACACGAATTCTTTTTTCCTATTCACAAATAAACTCCTTTATTTTGAATAATATGAAATCTTATTTCATATCTAAATAAACTCCTTTATTTAAGGAAATATGGATTCTTTTCTTATTCACAAATAAACTCTTTTATTTTGAATAATATGAAATCTTATTTCATATCTAAATAAACTCTTTTATTTAAGGAAAGATAGAATCCAATTTCAACTCCAATTAGTTATCATGGAATCCAATTCCAATTCTAATTAGTTAGCATGAAATCTAATTTTAAAATTAAAATAAACTTTATATTTTAATATTAAAATAAACTTTTTATTTTAAGATTAAAATAAACTTTTATTTTTTAATAATAAAATAATTAAAAAAACATATTTTATATATATATATTACTATTAATACATATATATATATATATATAATATAGGTAATTAAACTTCCCTGACTTCTCTCCTTTATTTAATAATCCGCGCAATATAACAGATTTTTTTTTTAAGATTAGGAGGGAAAATTAATTAAAGGAGTTTAATTAATTATCCCTAATAAGATTAGGGAGCCCATTTAATTAAAAGAGTTTAATTAAATAATACCTTATTTTAATAGGGTTACTTGATATCTTTATAAGAAGAGTCTTATATCAGATATCAAGACTACGTAATTATTCCAATGGTTGGAGAGTACGCTCCTTTTCTATAGAGATAGAAAAACTAGGGTTTAGCCAACCACCCATCTTCTTGAATCCCTCTTCTTCCTTGGTGGATCACCTCTAGAGGCCAAACACTTGGGTGGCTAACGTTGATCAAAGGAAGGAACCAAACCCGGTGGATTCAAGTTGAACGCGAAAAGGATTGGAGGTGAACTTGTACCTGAGGAAGCTCGGATCTTCAAGGGTATGATTCTTGTTCTTTCTTTTTGTTTAATTAATAATTATACATAAAGGGTGATCCGGGTATATGGTTTGTAAATTTTTTTTTTAAAACTCTAATTTTACACGTTTCTGCTTATTTATGCAATTTGATTGCGTTCATGAATATTACAAACCTAACAGTGGTAATATTCATATGATATAAATAAAGATATTATTCCCCTTGACTGTTGATCAAGGTTTCCTATTAGGTTTGTAATATTCAAGAACGCAATCAAATTGCATAAATAAGCTGAAACGTGTAAAAATCAGAGTTTAAAATTTTACAAACCATATACCCGGATCACCCTTTATGCACAATTATTAATTAAACAAAAAAGATGAATAAGAAACATACCCTTGAAGATCCGAAGCTTCCTCAAGTACAAGTTCACCTCCAATCCTTTTCGCTCAACTCAATCCACCGGCCTTTGGTTCCTTCCTTCGATCAACGTTAGCCACCCAAGTGTTTGGCCTCTGAGAGGTGATCCACCAAGGAAGAAGAAGGATTTAAGAAGATGGGTGGTTGCTAAACCCTAGTTTTTCTATCTCTATAGAAAAGGAGCGCATTTCCAACTTTTTTTGATTATGTATATCTTGATATCCGATATAAGACTCTCTTATAAAGATATCGTGTAACCCCTTATTTAATAAAATAAGGTATTATTTAATTAAACTCTTTTAATTAAATGGGCTCCCTAATCTTATTAGGGATAATTAATTAAACTCCTTTAACTAATTTTCCTCCTAATCCTATTAGAATAAATGAGAGTACTTATATTAAATTAATTTCTAAACTCTTTTAGAAATTAAAATAATAATAATAATAATTGTAATAATATTAATAAGACTCCTCTTATTAATTTATATTTAATATTTGTAAAATATTAAATAATAATATTAAGCTATTTAATTTATTCTATCACCATAGATTAAATTAAATATACATAACATATTATTACGATTGTGCCATTAACTTCTTAAATAATTATTCTTCCTTTTATGGTGTGACCCTTTAGGTTCTCCATATTAAATGGGTTGTGAATAAATCAATTAGAACAATTGTAATCTTATTTAAATAAATAAATTAAATAATTAATTTATTTAAATAAATAATATTTATTCTACAATAGGATAAGCCTCCCCTAGCGATCAACGACTTTCCAGATAATATAGATTTCAACATTAATCATAAAAGAACCTTTGAGTAAATAGTTACCGTATGATTCAATCCTTCCACCATACAATGTCCCAAATAAATATAAGATATGGAATTACCACAAGTCTTATTTTATTTAATTATATGTATTTCGATCCTTAAATGCATAACTCCAAATAATGCAAATTAGAAACTCCTTTCTAATTTCATTCTACCTTGCCAAGGACTCTTCAAGTTATCATTTATCGAATCACATAGGATATTTCTCTTCTTTTATTAGAAGTGGTAGATTCTTTATTGATCATATATTATCTCCATGTACAACTTGTTATACCCAAGCATACCCTTTGATATACCCTAAGGGTCTTAAGGAATAAGTCAAAGTATAACTCATCATACACAAGATACTATGATGATCTCAAGTCCAAGGATTACTTGTACTACTATCACTACAGAGAATTCCTATCGACAGCAAGTAAAACTCCATTAGGTATTCCTTAGTGAGCCACGCTCAATGAACTTATTCTCTAATAAGCACCTACATACTTGCTTTAGTGTCTCCACACAATTGATCATGAGATCAATCATCCTCATCCAATGAGCAAGCAACGTATGTACCAATCTATCCGGATTCACTAATCCCAATTTAGTAATCCAACGATTGGGAACTATTTTAGTTTTAAGCTTTCTAAGAATTTAGATCTCATTAGAATGATCATCATCATTATTCTAAAAGCTTAAAACTATGGGTTTATCACGTATTATAAAACAGCATCATGTTGATAATTAAAAGCCTTTAATAAATTAATACTTTTTATTAATAAATGAATAAGATTGTTACAAAGTATATGCTTTATCATCAAACATGATTGGCTTGTGTGCATACTACTTTCAATCTCCCACTTGCACTAAAGCCAATCGTCATGGTATCTCATACTCTTCTTCTCTAAGTGACGATTATCCTGCTGTTGGATAAGCTTTAGTTAATGGATATGTAATGTTGTTCATGAGAGTCCACTATCTCTATAGTGATTACCCATCTTTCAATGATTCTAATAATCAAATGAAAGTGCCACAACACATGTTTAGATCCAAGATGAGACTTAGAACTATTCCTAGTTACAGAATGAACTTTTCATCCAAACAATCAACTTGCGCCTTCATTTATAGCTATATACTTTGTCTTTATCACTAAACCAAAGAACTCTTTCATTGTTTGGAACCTTTCCATTTCATCGCACCACTATTCAAGATAACGCTTTACCTTAAAGTGGATTTTTCATCATCTTGCTCTCTCTCAAAAACTTGAGTCCTGTTAAGCCCTCTAGTTTTAATTTAGACCCACCATGAATATGATCACATCCTTAAGCTTAAGTTAAGCACTTTAAGATGTTTTTCACTGACTCATAGTGAACTTCTCCATAATATGACTGATCAACATCAGGTCTCGTACATTTCATTGCATACATGATTGTCACTCATGCGATCTCTCTTTTCTGGAGTTTGTGGGGACTATTAAGAGAGATACACTCTATGGCTCATCAACATGAAACATCTCTTGGAGCTTGCCATGCTAAACGACTTTAGCATCAAATGAATATACATTCCTTGGGTTAAGTCGAGCATCCTCTTGAATCTATCTATATAGATTTTATCCCCAATTAAGATAATCTTCCCAAATCATTCGTGGAGGAATGTTTAGACAACTTTATCTTTACTGATTGTAGCATTGGTATGTTATTCCTTATCCGTAGTATATCAACATATAGTACTAGGAATGTCACGATGCTCCCACTGACCCTTTTGTACACACTAGGTTCATTCTTATTTTTTTTGATAAAATCAAACTCTTTTGATTGCCTCATCAAAACGAATGTTCCATATTTGAGAAACTTGCTTCAATCCATTTCTCCGAGTGTTCATAACACTTACCTCATCGTATGTAATCGGATCATCATCTTCATGATGTGTACCTCATCATCATCATCTATGATGAATCCATACCTCCTGTATCTTCTTGGTACTATTCCGCAATTACGATTCAGTTGTGGTATAATAGGTCTATCTACAGGTTCCTCTTATTTGACTTATAGTGTTTTGTGGTTCTTGAACTCTTCAAGATCTATTATCCTCCCACTAGCCCCTTCAATAATAAACACCTTTATATTAGAAGGCAGCGTGTTTCGCAACAAACACGTTTTGCTAAGTAGGATTATAGAACATATACCCTAAACTTACTTGAGGATGTCCCACAAATTGTACTTGTTAAATCTTGTCCCAAGCTTATCTTTTGAAACCTTTTCACATAAGTTGGACAACCCCTTATCTTAACATACTTAAGATTAGGAATCCTCCCTATCCATAACTTTTATGGAGTCTTGGGGCCGGATTTTGAGGTTACCTTTTCGTAGATATGCAGCCATTTCTAGGGCATGATCCTAGAAGGATACTAGAATGTCGGTAAAATCATTTTTGACCGTACCATGTTCAACAAGGTATGATTTTTCCTTTCAGATACATCAATCAATTATTTCGTATCATGAGGTGTCCATTATGAGAAAAACCATTTGAGATGATCTAGAAACTTATTGTACAAGTATTTATTCCTTGATCTAATCAAAGAATCTTAATACTTTGCCAATTTGTTTCACTTCTGAATTCTTTGAACCTTTCAAATAATTCACACTTGTATTTCAACAAATACATACATTCAACTCTTTGAATGATCATCTCCTTTTCTTATACTAGTTTACTCAATATACACAATAATTTTTCACGTAAGTCAAGTATACAAAATCCATTAAGTAATCTTTCATTTCTATACGAAACATTATTATTATAAATAAAAACAACAATTGTTCTTAATTATAATACCAAAAATTTTATTGTCCAACAATAAAATGGAAATAATGTTTCTAACAAGAATTGGAATACAATAACAACTTATTGACTTAATAGATTTGCCCAGAGGCGATTGCTAAACTATAAGTTTCTATGGCTAATATGACAACCTTTGTTACATTTCCCATACATAGGATTACTTATATTTGTTTAGCTTTCTACTTACCTTGGTCCTTCATAAATCTATATTTATGATAACCAAAGTCGGTATCCAATACCCAAGTAGAACCTCGACTTAAAGAAAATTTATTTCAATCATGAACAAAAACCAGATTAGAATCGAAATTTCACTAAGCTTCTTTGGTTAGCCTCTGCGCAAGATGCTTCTCAGCTTTCTTTCCAAAGTCCAAAGCTTATTGCAGTGGAAGCAAGCTCCTTTGCTATCCGTGACGCTTTTGTTCTTATTATCCTTTGTTTATGCCTTTCTATTTACCTTCTTTGAATCGTTCTTCTTTCGTAAGATCCTTTGGCCCCTACCAAGAAGACTTGATCTTTCTTGGTTGGAAAGTGACTCTCAACATTTTTCAATATGTTAAGCAAATCAAATGAAGTCGATATCTAGCTTGTTTATATGAAAAATTCACAACAATTGTGAAAGGAGTCCGGAGTGAGTGCAAGATCAAATCTTGGCTCAACTCTCCATCCATGACAAAACTCGTTGTCCTAATTGATCAATCAAATTGATAATGTTAAGGACTTTTATCTGCATTTGTAGGGTCATCGGTCATTCTAGATCGGAAGAGCTCCTTAGATATCTCGATATCTATCACCCCATTTTCCTCACCATCAACTACTTGATGTGCGGGAATATAGTAGAAGCATCCATAGTTTCATGCTTGACGTGAAGCTCGTTACTCATAGATGCGCGAGCATGATGCATTGAGCCAATCATGCATCATCTTGCCACTTTCTAAAAGTAGCAATGTCTTACTCGGAGGCATTATGCGCAACCATTGCGAGGATAGGCGTATTAAGAACATAAGATAACTTTTCAAATTTATGAGAACTATTCTCAAATTCCTTAACCAATCCGCTTAATACGGTTTGGTTAAATAACATCTAATATGTTTCGCAAAGGATAGTAATTTAGACATTGTAAAATTACAGTAAATGAATTTGTAATTAATAACATTTTAACATACATTCTTTTATTAATTACCAAAATAATTTAGTTCTTGTTTTAAATTGGCATCTCCCACTATTTTCTTCAAACTATATTACCTCAATATATATAGTTCGACAAAAATCTAATTAAAGATCTCGCTAGTGAGAATAAGGATCCCATTTCAAATGTATATAGCCTTGTGGTGACACAAACAAACTATATATAAATAAATAGGTAGACAACTCTTGTCAATTACATCAACTATGCAACTCCTTGTATTTTTGCTCTTAGATTATTTTGATCAAGTGGTGGCACATCCGAATCAAAATTATCCAAGTTAAGTCCAACCTAGCACTCCATATATTCAAAAAAGAAAATATATCATCTTGTGGTGACACAACAAAATAATATTGTTCAATTTTCTTTATAAGCATCAAATGTGATAAATTAACATCTTAAATACTTAATACTTGCCTTGTGGTGACACAACAAACTCATATTAAATATTTAATACTCTATTAATTTTATCATGCTAGAAGGCGACGTTCGATATTCCAAATATCTTTGAACGCTTAGGACTTAATATAAAAAAAAATTGAGGGATTTATTATTAAATGTCTCATCTTGTTTAGCGCACATTCACATATATATATAAAATACGCGTCATATTAATTAAACATGCGAAGCATGTTTGCATAATATATAATATATATAGTATAAGCATGCACATATGGAATACTATATTCTACTCGGATTGATTATGGACTTTTATTCTAGTTTGGTTCACTAGAGCCACCAAGTGAACCAAAAGGTCAAACCCTAGGGGTACAAGAAATAATATTTAAATATAACTATTACATTTAAACCCGGCTCCATTTACAAACGGGTCTTCAAGCGCTCCTTGCTCCTTGATCTCCAATTTTTCAAAATTAATTCTAACTATTCCTATTACAAAACTATTTAAAATAAATAGAAACCTTGATCGTGATCGAGGGAAGTACATAGAGGGAGATAGAATTTACATTCGAAAAAATTAGAGAAGACGAGGTACGCAGACCCCATTTAATAAAACCCATACATTCATGCATCCAACTAAAATAAAATCCAATCACATCAATCAATTGTCCATAATCAATCTCATTTATTATCATACATATCACCATATGCATCAATACATAACATTCATCCGATGAATAATAAACATTCAATATATATATTGATATCATTTAATGGGCAAATTTAGTTAGTATAAAATCTATTTTTGAATCAAAATAAACTCCTTTATTTTAATCCAAATTTAAATCAAAATAAAACTATTTTATTTTAATTTATCCAATTTTGAATAAAATAAACTATTTTATTTTAATCAAAATCTTTAATCAAAATAAACTCCTTTATTTTAATTAATTATGGAATCCAATTCAATGTAAAAAAAATAACTCCTTTATTAAAGGAAACACGGATTCTCTTTCTATTCACAAATAAACTCCTTTATTTTGAATAATATGAAATCTTATTTCATATCTAAATAAACTCCTTTATTTAAGGAAATTAGGATTCTCTTTCCTATTCACAAATAAACTCTTTTATTTTGAATAATATGAAATCTTATTTCATATCTAAATAAACTCCTTTATTTAAGGAAACATATAATCCAATTTCAACTCCAATTAGTTATCATAGAATCCAATTCTAGCTCTAATTAGTTAGCATGAAATTTAATTTTAAAATTAAAATAAACTTTTATTTTAATTATAAAATAATTAAGGATAATATATATATATATTAACCGTTAATATATATATCATATATATATATATATATATATCCCGACTTTCCTTGAAAAAAAAATGTTGTTTGACTTGGGTCATTCAAGATTATATATATATATATATATATATATATATATATATATATATATATATATATATAACGGATAAGCACCTAACTCGCTTCATATTAACAATAAAGCAATCATGCCAAATAAACCGAATTGTGATACTGACTTCGATTTCCGTGTTTTCATGAAACAACTTTTCACTTTTTTTTTTATATAACAAAATTATGCCCAATTAAATTATTCTAAACACATATCAACATACATATCAAATTTGAAATAATTAATAATTCGCATAAAGGTTTGGCTATGATACCACAGTTAGGTTTGTAATATTCAAGAACGCAATTAAATTGCATAAATAAGCTGAAACGTGTAAAAATCAGAGTTTAAAATTTTACAAACCATATACCCGGATCACCCTTTATGCCCAATTATTAATTAAACAAAAAAGTTGAATAAGAAACATACCCTTGAAGATCCGAGCTTCCTCAGGTACAAGTTCACCTCTAATCCTTTTCGCGTTCAACTTGAATCCACCGGGTTTGGTTCCTTCCTTTGATCAACGTTAGCCACCCAAGTGTTTGGCCTCTAGAGGTGATCCACCAAGGAAGAAGAAGGATTTAAGAAGATGGGTGGTTGGCTAAACCCTAGTTTTTCTATCTCTAGAAAAGGGAGCGCTTTCCCAACTTTTGGAATTACGTATATCTTGATATCCGATATAAGACTCTCTTATAAAGATATCGGTACCCTTTATTTAATAAAATAAGGTATTATTTAATTAAACTCTTTTAATTAAATGGGCTCCCTAATCTTATTAGGGATAATTAATTAAACTCCTTTAACTAATTTTCCTCCCAATCCTATTAGGAATAAATGAGAGTACTTATATTAAATTAATTCCTAAACTCTTTTAGAAATTAAAATAATAATAATTGTAATAATATTAATAAGACTCTTCTTATTAATTTATATTTAATATTTGTAAAATATTAAATAATAAATATTAAGCTATTTAATTTATTCTATCACCATAGATTAAATTAAATATACATAACATATTATTACAATTATGCCATTAACTTCTTAAATAATTATTCTTCCTTTTATGGTGTGACCCTTTTAATCCGTGAATCGCCTTTTCAAAAATAATAATAATAATAATAATAATTGACAGGTGATCATATATATAATTAAATTTAGTAATTTAATTGGGCATAATTTTATTGTATAAAATTTAATAAAAAAAAGGCCGATTTTTTTTATCCTGAAATTCACGTGGTTTAAGAGTTAATATCTTAATTTTATATATAACTATATAAGAATACGTTCATCATCATAATCACCTGAAAAGGTGAAATAAAATAAGTGCAGATTACCCCTTGAAGAAAAAAAAGCCACGTTTCCGCTTATTTATGCAATTTGATTGCGTTCTTGAATATTACAAACCTAACAGTGGTATTAGAGCTTAAAAATTTACAAACCATATACCCGGATCACCCTTTATGCACAATTATTAATTAAACGAAAAAATGAAGAACAAAAATCATACCCTTGAAGATTCGAGCTTCCTCAGGTACAAGTTCACCTCCAATCCTTTTCGCGTTCAACTTGAATCCACCGGGTTTGGTTCCTTCCTTTGATCAACGTTAGCCACCCAAGTGTTTGGCCTCTAGAGGTGATCCACCAAGGAAGAAGAAGGATTTAAGAAGATGGGTGGTTGGCTAAACCCTAGTTTTTCTATCTCTATAGAAAGGGAGCGTACTCTCCAACCATTGGAATTATAACGTCATGTTGATATCTGATATAAGACTCTTCTTATAAAGATATCAAGTAACCATATTAAAATAAGGTATTATTTAATTAAACTCTTTTAATTAAATGGGCTCCCTAATCTTATTAGGGATAATTAATTAAACTCCTTTAATTAATTTTCCCTCCTAATCCTATTAGGAATAAATGAGAGTACTTATATTAAATTAATTCCTAAACTCTTTTAAAATTAAAATAATAATAATTGTAATAATATTAATAAGACTCCTCTTATTAATTTATATTTAATATTTTTAAAATATTAAATAATAAATATTAAGCTATTTAATTTATTCTATCACCATAGATTAAATTAAATATACATAACATATTATTACGATTATGTCATTAACTTCTTAAATAATTATTCTTCCTTTTATGGTGTGACCCTTTAGGTTCTCCATATTAAACCTAGGTTGTGAATAAATCAATTAGAACAATTCTAATCTTATTTAAATAAATAAATTAAATAATTAATTTATTTAAATAAATAATATTTATTCTACAATAGGATAAGCCTCCCCCTAGCGATCAACGACTTTCCGATAATATAGATTTCAACATTAATCATAAAAGAACCTTTGAGTAAATAGTTACTGTATAATTCAATCCTTCCACCATACAATGTCCCAATTAAATATAAGACATGGAATTTCACAAGTCTTATTTTATTTAATTATATGTATTTCGACTCTTAAATGCACAACTCCAAATAATGCAAATTAGAAACTCCTTTCTAATTTCATTCTCGCCAACTAAGGACTCTTTGGGTTGTCATTTATCGAATCACATAGACATTTCTCTTCTTTTAATAAGTGGTAGATTCTTTATTGATCATACATTATCTCCATGTACAACTTATTATACCCAAGCATACCATTTGATATACCCTAAGGGTCTTAAGGAATAAGTCAAAGTATAACTCATCATACACAAGATACTATGATGATCTCAAGTCCAAGGATCACTTATACTACTATCACTACAGAAATTCCTATTGACAGCAAGTAAAACTCCAATAGTATTCCTTAGCGAGACACGTTCAATGAACTTATTCTCTAATAAGCACCTACATACTTGCTTTAGTGTCTCCACACAAATGATCATGAGATCAATCATCCTCATCCAATGAAAGCAAGTTAACGTATGTACCAATCTATCCTGGATTCACTAATTACCAATTTAGTAATCCAATGATTGGGAACTATTTTAGTTTTAAGCTTTCTAAGAATTTAGATCTCATTAGAATGATCATCATCATTATTCTAAAAGCATTGCTTAAAACTATGGGTTTATCACATATTATAAAACAGCATCATGTAGATAATTAAAAGCCTTTAATAAATTAATACTTTTTATTAATAAATGAATAAGATTGTTACAAAGTATATGCTTTATCATCAAACATGATTGGCTTGTGTGCATACTACTTTCACCATATACATTTTGCATCATGTTGTTATACATTGGATTGCAATCATTTTATTGCATTTCAAGTGTCTAGTATTCTTTATCCTATCCATGCCATTGCATTGCAAGAATATGGTAAAGAGGGGCATCTGTAGACACTCAAAATTTTCTACCTACCTGTTACTAACATTACAGGAAGTGCAGAATCTTTTTCCAGAGATAACCTTGGAAGACAGCTCAGCTTAATCCCAGAAAAACCATCAAAAGTTCAGTTTCAACCCCAGAAAACACACCGGGAGTATCATTTCCCCACATCGGAGATAACCCCGGAGAAAGCAATGCAAATACCATAAATTCCATCGGAGAAGGCCAATTCATCTTGGAGATAACCCCGAGATGTTCAGTCTCAGTCCCAGAAACAACACCGGGAAAGAGAGTGTCAACCTTGGAGATAACCCCAAGGAGTGCAGTTGCAGTTCTGAAGATAACCCCAGACATGCTCGTTTCAACCCATGCAGTCAACTTCAACCGAGGGACTCACACTAAGGAACTCAACTCCCAAACCTGGAGATAACCCCGGGAGGACAGGCACGCCTCAGAGATAACCCTGAGGGCATTCAACACTTGCAGCAGTCCAATCTCAGAAATAACCCTGAGCAACATCTAGTTTATCAGCCAAAACCGAAGATAACCCCGGTGAAGGGTGTGACACCCCCAAATCCGGTACTTTCATTTCCACAGGATTTGGTGTTCACTATACAAATATCATCTATCTATCTATCCATAAATAAATGCAAACCTTGAAATAGATAGAAATAATAAATAAATCTCCCCTTATGGGGTTACATCAACTGCATAATAATAAAATCCCAGGTTGCTCCAACCTTAAACATCTGTACGGAATCATAAACAAATAATAAGTCTTTAAATAACATAAATCTTGAATATCATTACATAAACACATAAATAACCAGTCTTCATTACTTGCTAATCTTGCCCTTAGCTTTACTAGTGGAAGGCTAATCTCATCTTACGTTCTTAACTGCAATGTTATTATTACGCAAGAGTGAGCACGATTTCCCACAAGTATAACAATATAACAAATGAATAATAACATGCGAATAAAACAAAGACTTCTAAAATAGGAAATTCAACTTTTGAATCATGAATGAATAACAAGAAACAAAAGAACTTCTGAGGGTCATAGGACCTTAAACTACGTCCTAGGTTGTGAAGTGTTTATACTTGAAACCTTTAACAGTCATAAGACTATGGACTCTTCTTCTCGTACTTAGGGGATCAAATTTTAGTACCATCACATGCACAATATCTTAACGCTAACGCATAAGTAATCCCCTATACAGGGTTGTTCATCTCAGTATGACATTAGAGTCCTCACCAAAGGAAGTTTGGTTTAGATAATTCATCAAGGGTTCTAAAATTTAGAACACTCATCAACTACGGACTTGTCGAATCATTAAGGGTTCACTAGTCTAACAAAGTTCAACAGTAACTGATAGTTTAAAATTGAATAGCAATCTCAAAAGGTATACAATAGAATAATTATTGTATAACAGAATCATACTTTGAAAGATTAATACATTTTAATATAATAAAATGGACTTGATCAATAATAACGAGAATTTGTTCGACGTAAAGAGATAACGTATAAGCTCATATAAAGATAACGAGTAGGGTTAGGAAACTTGCCTCAAGCGTAGATTACACGTTAATTAAACTCGTTCCTTGATTTAAATCTTAATATCATTTATGTTCACAATACCAGTCAATTATAACGCACTAGTCATCACAAGTTCATTCTTTTTGTCTAACTCAAATTCATGACTATACTTAGTCAAATTATTACACTCATTGTCACAATTAACACTTCATGAACAATAAGCTAACTATGCATTCAATCATTCAATTCACACGTACATGTGTTATTGACATGCTAAGAATTTATTTTAACACCTCATTATATATCTAACAAGTTTTTATGTTCATTAGATTAAGTTACCAAAACATTGCTAGACTTAAACATTTTAAAAACTCATTTCTGGACCATTCTTCTAAGTGGTATTTATTGGCATCCATCATTATATTAGATCTTGGTATTTATGTGACTTTGGGTATCTAGTATTTTGGCTGCGAAAGGCTACTGCTATGGCAGTCTTAGGCTCGAGTTGGCGCCGCGACGTGAAACTCTAATTTCTGAATTTTCAGTTCGCGAAGAACACAAAAACAGGCGAATTTAACATTAAATGGTCATTGAATTCACCAGATTAAACATACCCACATGTTAGAATTTGTACATAATCATTACCCAACATTTAAAGAGTGATTTTAACCAATTAAAACACATAATTACAGAATTAAAACATGCAAATTTCACTGTTCTTGGTGTTCTTAAAGGTTTTGAACAAAAACATAAAATTTTAACACTACGGATTCGTTATAACACCAAATCCATCCATTCAAATTTTGTTTTGTTCATTTTAGCATGCATAATTATATACAAGTTGAGATTTTACAAAATAATTTATGTTTGACATATTAAAATCACGTATAAGGGCCATATGGCCATATTCTATACTCTGTAACTTTTGAAGCCATAACATACGTTAATATTATGAAACTGATGATATGGAAACCTATATAATATATAATAAAACATGTTATGCTAATCATATTATCACATATATCCATATAACCACACAATTTCCCATTTACAGAGATTTAACAAAGAGATTAAAAACCATTTTCATGAAAGCTTAATGACGTAAAAAAATGAGAATTGGGTTAGAAAGAATTACCCAGAGCATAGAGTGAGTAAAGATAACAATCCCTTTTTCAGATATTACTTCAATCACATAGTTTTCTCCCATAATTCCTCTGAATTCTCTCTGAACTCTCTCTAAATTCTCTGGCTCTCAATTTGAACACTTAATAGCAAAGTACATAAAACAAAGCAACTGACCCTTTATCTTAGAGAGTTGAGGTCGCCACTCCATACGTGGTTTAACCGCCTCTACTCCTCTTAAGGCCTCGTTTGGCTAGCCTTAAAGGCTTATATCCAATTAATTTAATTAAACCTTTATAATATAGTTTAAATAATGTCACACTCCTTTATAAAATAAATCCAATATCTTATTTAATTTAATTAAATAACATATAATAATTTCTCATAAATCCACATAGTCATATAATTAAATTTCTCATTTATTAATAATGTCAAATTATTAAATCTCTAATTAATTATTAAATTCATTAAAATACTATTAAGCTTATTAAATATTTCTTTTATTATAATAAGCTCACATAATTACATACTTGAATAATAAAAAAATTCTCCACATTAATTTAATAATTAACACATATAATTAAATTAATCTACTATAATTTCATCAATTAATTATTTAATCTAATAATTAATTCATCAAAAATATTTATTCAATCTAATAAATATTAAAATTAAATTACAAAATCTCGGTTGTCACATCTTTCCCCTTAAAAGAATTTCGTCCTCGAATCACAACTTAAACAATTTGTCCTGTTACATTCTCTCCCCTTACAAAGATTTTGTCCCCGTAATCGCTTATAATAATCTAAGTAAATAAATGAGGATAATTCTTCATCATATTCTCTTGAGTTCCCATGTTGCTTCTTCAGCATTGTGGTTCCTCCAAATTACCTTAACAGAAGGTATTACTTTATTTCTTAGAACTTGCTCTTTTCGGTCGATAATCTGAACAGGAATTTCTTCGTAAGATAAGTCTTTGTCAAAATGTAGGGGTTCATATTCAATCACGTGCTTGTAATCGGGGTTATAGGGTCATAGGACTGAGACATGGAAAACATTGTGGACATTCTCTAGAGCTGGAGGTAAGGCTACCTCATAAGCAACTTCTCCGACCCTTCGTAGAACTTCAAATCGTCCAATGAATCTTGGGCTTAATTTCCCTTTCTTTCTGAATCTGATCTTTCCCTTCCAGGGAGATACCTTTAAAAACACATAACTACCAGGCTCGAACTCAACATTTTTACGGTGTGGATCGACGTATTTCTTCTGTCCATCTTGAGCTGCTGTCAATCTTGTTCAGATCACTTTGACTATTTCTGCTGTTTGTTATACTAATTTTGGGCCTAGTAATTGTCTTTCGCTAACTTCATCCCAGTATAGCAGAGTTCTGCACTTTCTGCCGTATAACGCTTCATAAGGCGGTATGCCAATACTAGCGTGGTAACTGTTGTTGTAGCCGAACTCTACGAGCAGTAGATGGTCATCCCAATTTCCTTTAAAGTCCATTATATAAGCTCTTAACATATCTGCCAATGTCTGAATTGTTCTTTCATTCTGTCCATCTATCTGAGGGTGATATGTCGTGCTCATTCTCAACTGTGTACTCATGCATTCTTGTAGACGTTTCCAGAAGTTCAACGTAAAGCGCGGATCTCTATCAGAAACAATTGACACCGGAACTTCGTTCCTTGAAACAATCTCTTTCACATATAACCTTGCCAACTGATCTAAGTTTAATCTGATTTTAATCAGAAGGAAGTGTGCGAATTTCATCACTCGGTCAATAATAACCCATATGCGTCGTAGCCTTTCTGAGTTGTCGGTAGGCCAACCACGAAATCCATCATAATATGTTCCCATTTCCATTCTGGAATCTCTAAAGGTTGTAGTAACCCACTCGGCCTCTGATGTTCTGCTTTAACTTTCTGACATGTCAGGCACTTGGCAACACATTCGGCAACCTCTCATTTCAAATTTGGCCACCAAAAATGTTGGCGAAGATCTTGGTACATCTTGTTACTACCCTGGTGAATCGAATATCGTGAGTTATGAGCCTCGCTCAAAATTTCATCCTTAATCTCCGCATCAAGCAATTACCCAAATTCTACTCTCAAACCTCGGTATTCCTTCCTTATCCATCTTGAATCTTGATTCTGGTTCCTTGGGATATCTTCTTTTTCACTGTTTTACATTCATCATCCTAAAGTTGAGCCTCCTTAACCTTGTCTAGTAGAGTTGTACCAGATTGTATCTAAAACAGCTTATCATCGATCTCCATAGGACACTTAACATCCAATTCCAGCTTTTCCATTCTTTGAAATTAACGCCTCTGCTCACCAACATCATCAGTTTCTCCCGACCCTTTCTACTTAAGGCGTCGGCAACCACATTTGCCTTACCCGAATGGTATACAATCTCACAATCACAATCATATTTCAGACTCTTGTGGTCTGTATATATTTCACACTTTTCCCCATAGAGATAGTTCCTCCAGATTTTCAAAGCAAAAACCACTGCAGCTAACTCCAAGTCATGGGTCGGATAACCCTTCTCATAATCTTTCAGTTGTCATAACGCATACGCAATGACTCTACCGTTCTGCATAAGCACACAGCCAAGTCCTTTATGCGATGCATCACTATAAACCACAAAATTTCATGTATCATCCAGAAGAGATAACACAGGTGTTGAACTCAACCTCTTCTTTAATTCTTAAAAGCTTTCCTCACACTTCTCCGTCCAAACATATTTCACCGATTTCGTAGTCAAATTCATCAACGGATTTGCGATCTTGGAGAAATCTTGAATGAATCTTCTGTAAGAACCTTCCAATCTGAGAAAACTTCTTACTTTCGACGGCGTCTTCGGCTGATCCCAGTTATTCACAGCTTCGACTTTGGAGGGGTCCACCGAAATTCTGTCCCTATCAATCACATGTCCTAGAAATTGTACTCTTTCAATCCAAAATTCACATTTTGAAAACTTGGCATACAACTTCTCCCTTCTCAATGTCTCTAATGTCACCCTCAAATGCTCTTCATGTTCTTCCTTGGTTTTCGAATATACCAAAATGTCATCTATAAATACCACTACGAATTTGTCCAAAAACGGCTTGAACACTCCATTCATGAAGCCCATAAATGTTGTAGGAGCATTTGTTAGACCAAATAACATTACCAAAAATTCGTAGTGACCATATCGTGTTCTGAACGCTATCTTTGGTACATCCTCTGGTCTCACCTTCAATTGATGATAACCACTCTTCAAATCTATCTTTGAAAAGTATCTTTCTCCCTTTAACTGATCGAACAGGTCGTCGATTCGTGATAATGGATATCTATTCTTAATCGTGACCTTATTTAGTTCTCTATAGTCGATGCAGAGCCGCATTGTCCCATCCTTCTTCTTTACGAATAAAATCGGTGCTCCCCACGGTGATACGCTTAGTTGGATATACTTCTTGTCCAGTAATTCTTGTAGATGGACTATCAGTTCTTTCATCTCTATCGGTGCCATTCTTGCAGTGCCTTCGATATTGAGCTGCTTCACGGGAGCCAAATCGATCACGAATTCAACTCGCTTCTATCTCGGAGGAAGTCCCGGAAAATCATCCGAAATACGCCCGTCGCAAAATCTCTCACTATTGGTATCTCATCTATTTTCGGATTCTCTTTACGACTATCGACTATGTAAGCTTGATATCCTACATGCCTTGCTTTAACAACCTCCCCGGCTGCATCATCGCCGACGACTCACTTCATTGTTCAGCGCGACTTCTTTGCCATAAAACACAACCTTTGATGGAGTCATAAGGTTAATACACTTCTTCTGGCAGTCAATTACCGCCCCATAATTGGATAACCAGTCCATACCCAAAATAACGTCGAATTCTCCAAGTCAAATAGGAATAAGATCTACGTTCATGATATTACCCTTAATATCCACTCTATAATTCTTATGCACGTAATTAATAGGGATTATTTCTCTATTCGTAATTTCTATGTTCATGGGGTATTCTAACTTGTCCTTAAACAATTCTAAGTTCTTAGCAAAGTTATCGGATATAAATGAACAAGTAGCACCCAAATCAAATAATACATAAGCATTAACTTTATTGATCGGAATGATACTTGACACCACATCGCGAGATCGACTTTGCATCCTGTCTTCATCATGTTGAATGTTCAGCGGTCGATTCGGTTGGTTGCAGTTGGTCCTGCGATAGTCAAAGTGCTTCCACCGGTATTTCCTCTATTTCCTCATGAACCCGTCCCTCCAGATCCCTTCTTAGGACAATCCCTTGCAAGATGATCCTTTGAGCCACAAGTGAAGCAGGCACCCTTTTTTGGGTTAGGAAAGTTAGGTGCTATGTGGCCTTCCTAGCCACAATTGTAGCACACTCATTTTCCCTTCATGCAAACTCCCAGATGAGTTTTTTCGCAGGTTTGGAACAGTTCGATCTTCTTCTTCTGCCCTCCTTGTTGACTTCTCGCTGACGAGTTATAAGACCACTTCCTCTTCTGATTATGGCTACCCCCCGTGCTACTCCCACCAGTCTTGTTAATTCCTTCATTCTCACTCTTTTCTCATCATCCTCATGCTTATATTGTGATGAAAGTCATCTTTGGCTTACGTGCATAGATGAACTTGGTATGATTATGACCAGGGATTATTCGGTATAATCATGATCGTAATGTGACGAATGATGTGGTAAAAGTCCTCATTGGCCCGTAGTGCATTGATGAACAGTTGTTGGTATGATTATGACTAAGGATTATTCGGTATAATCATGACCATTGGTGATTACATGAATATCCTTGGCCCGTAGTGCAAGGATGATTTGATGATGTGGTTTATTTATTAAGCTGAGTCTCAAAGATAAAGTTGATGAAAAACTTTTTAAATAGTAGAAGATAGTAGATTTTATGCTCTACTTAACTCTTCTAATGGATTGCTTATTTTCGCTGCAGTTATTGATCTAAAACTTGTTGTCTATTGTATTCTATCAGTTGTTATAATGTTGAAGGCTAAGGATAATTTATTCTGCATTATCTTAGTCATAATATTTCTTACTGGACTAGTTGAGCTCACCCTTTCTTTCATTATTCTCTTCAAGAAATGAGAATATAGCTGGGACGAGTCGGGAAATGGAGTGATGGTCTAGGATAAATGGCTTTAAGTGTGGATATTGTCTAGATGACAATATCCTTGTTTAAACTCTTAGCTATGTTTTATCGTATTTTACACGACAGTTGTATAATTAAGTTGTATTTGAATTTATGTACCATGTATCTGGTGACTCAAGACGGGTGATGTATACCTGTTTTGGGGGCGTCACATAAATCACTAAGTTCAAAACTTGTAGAACATAAGTTTCCACAAGGTTTGTTTTCAAAATCTTTAAGTCTTTTTTTTTAAAACACATACTAAGTCATGCTAATGCTTTCTATTATGAACAAGGAAATCTTATATGTCATGTCTATTATCATGAATTTTCATGTTATATCACTTAGAATAACATATTCCATCGTCGGGAGCACTATACTTGCGTATGTGCTCGTTCGACGCCCTCCGATCACCTCCGAATACGTAACTGTCACAAAGATGACTATTTTGACCCTTCCTAACAACCTCTAATTTAAAAACGTAAAGGACAAAAGTTGTAGGTCTATTTGTCCTCATTCCGGATCATCTTGAATCACCTCAATCGGAGTACGTATGAAAACGATATGGCCGTTTTACCAAAATAGATAAAATCAGTCATTGCAGGATTCCCCACCGTATGGGGCCTAGTCAGTAAGTAAACTCGAATTTTCTTTCCTGTTATGAACCATTATGCCAAAATTTCTTTCTAACCTTCATAATTTGAGTTATACATGTCCAAATTAGTTCATTTTTGATTCTATGGATTTGTAACTCATAAAACTACAACATACCAAAAACACATCAACTAACATAAACATTAACTAACCCAAATATGAATTTACAACTTATGTTCATACTAATTGTTCATATTTTGACAATTTAGCGAATTCGTTCACTGTGAATTCGTTTCTCAACCAAATTAGTTCGTTTAACTTCCGTTGTTTTCGTATTTTACTATATTAACAACACTTAACAACAATTCATGGATTACATCAACAATTAGCCATCAAATTTATGACTCAGAAGTGACTTTTTCATGACATTTCTAGTAATTGAAAACTTAGGAAATCAAAAGCATATATATAGAATCATTACCTCTTGAAGTTTAATTGAATTCCATCAACACACTAATTATGCTCCTACTATTGCTTAGCAACTTGAAAATCCCCACATAGAATTCTCAGACAACACTTAGCAATTCTCAACAATGGAAAATAGAAGGAGATGGGTTGCATTTATAGAGAAACAAAAACATAGATATTGTCATCTCCCACTAAATTAAACACATGGATTGAAGGATTGTATGAAGGTTAACAAGGAGTTATTGGATGGTAGTTGATTTACATCATTATGCCCACTCCCTTGTTCATCATTGTCATCTAGATTGCTAGTTTAAGCTTGGAAGAAGAAAATAGGAATAGGCCTTAGCCTTTTTGCCAAACACGTGATTGAGAAGTGAGAGCAAATGGGAGACTAATTTTGGGACAATTTCCAAATACTCATCATTCTTGCAACATTAGACCATACACTTATACACATTCCTACTCTTATGTTATATCTTATACACATATCAACCATACATTAGCTATAACTTAATGTCACAATATGATTTACATATTTAATAATTCAAGGTAGTTGATATTAATCATACATATAATTTATGTACATTAAATACACGCAATAAAATAACGCAGTCAGGTATTATTGTCTGGGTAGTTCCATAACTATTTCTACTACTCATATAACCACATTATAACCTTATTTAATATTAATGTTTATTTAAACATTTACTTTCCTTCCCAGTTTCTAGAATATACATATATTAAATCATTTCTGTATTAAAATCACTTATGATTTTATTGTACCACTTGATGCCTTATATCGTTAGTCCCAATTAAATGTTACACTTCATGTATTCTTAAGCCATAGGTATTATATATCACTACTGTCCGCATTTCCCATATTACTCATAGTAATACTATTAATATTTTAATTGAGCTAAATATCATTTAGTTGGGTACTTTCAACCCATTAATTCATATCACCCAAAAATATTATAATGATAATTATTAATCATTAATTCTCTTTTAATAATTTCAGTTAAATCTTATGTCTGGCTTAACTTTAATATTTAGGCCATACAAGGCTCATCTATCTCATTTACTGGAGTTGTATTTAACTCAAGCTCATTATTTCTTTAATAAAATATTAGGGTCTAGGTTACATTTGGTTTTTCCCCAATTCCACATTAATATAAAGTTTAGGTCACACTTTATTAGAATGCTAATTTATTTAGCTTACTTAAATAATTACATACTTTACACTTAGAATAATTAATATTTACTCTATTATTTAAATTATACACTATACGTATAATTATTTGATTGTCCCAAGACAACTTCTTCAACCATTACATTTAGCCACATCTTAAATATTAATCTAATATATAAATCTCTAACCAATATTCACTTATATATATTTTGGTTTTCTTATATCGTCATCAATGTACATATATACAAGTCTAAACCTAGCACGCATCGAGTCTTTAATAGTATTCAATATAGTACACTGAGTGGTTTCCCACAAACAACCAACAAATTAGTTTCCGTCTCATCTACATTATTTTCGCAGTGAGTTAGATCGGTTACTAATTCATATATACCTCCGCTCTATGAAGGAATTGTTTAGCCCAGCTTCTATACATCCACCATTAAAGGGTATGATTGCACTGCTTTAGACTTGATACTTACTCATTCACATACTCAAAAAATTGGTGATTATCAAAGATATTTTAATTTCACCAACTTACTATAATAAAATAATTTCACATAAATTATTTAATCATCAATAGATAAATTTTATCCATCTTCTTACTAATTCCTCTCTACAATATATAATAAATATATAATAATGGTATATATTTATTAAACACAACATCACTTATCACATAGCTCACAATACCACATACGTCATAACACACTTAAATATTCTTGTTCGAACCCATCTCATGCTTTAAGAATTTTATTTACTAAATTCTTATTTTAATATTTTCTGAAATTCGGGTTCTTAGATCCTCTCCCCCTTATAAGGATTCCATCTTCGGAATCACCGAAACCTCATCTACTCGATGCTATTCTGAATATTACATATTCTTTTTGAATAATTTTATCCATTCTCTTTTTGGAAGTTTTATTATAACTTGCTCACTTGCATTTTACCATGTTCTCCTTTCTAATGAACATTCTACTTACTACATTCATCCTTCAGAAGAATAAAAATCTTCCACGATTTTTCAATAATCAGGAAGAAGCATGAATAACTCAGATTCCAAATTATGCTGAGGGGTCACAAGACCATGAACTCTTCTACAGGTTTACTAGTGCTTCAACACAATCCTTCATACTGCAAACCAGAGTGTTTATCAATAATAAAGACTGAAAACACCCTCCACACGTACACTAGGTGGCCAGCCTAATGTACCACTACGTTGGGCCGCAACGTATTGTTTTGTAACGACTATATGCGTTACACTTGGAACCATTGTCCTCGAAAACATGTCCCCTTATAGGGTTGTTCACCTCAGCTTTTCAACATCTGAATCCGCACCAGAGCAATCTGGTTTGGCACAAATACTCAAGAATGCTTGAATTCCATAAATATTTTCCAACAGCCGTCTAGCCGAATCAAATAGCTTAGACTTTTATCAACAATTCAGACATCAATCGAAATAATTTAGCCAACTTAATTGACATTCTTCATAATTTAAAAGAAAACAAAAAATTCTTTTATGACATCATGATATCGTACCAGATTAGTAGTATGTTGAGGATTCCGTCATTATGTGACTTTGTCATATTACATCACACAATAGTGGGCTGACGATCTTTCGATCACAACCAACACTAGGTTCGACTGCATTGATAACTCCATCGTTTACCATTTTTACACCATATCAAATGATGCACATGGTTAGAAATACCTTTTTGAAAATTTTCAAATCATTTTTGTCTTAGCCGAAACAATTAGCATAGACATATGGATAATGGTATTGTTTTTTTTTAAAACATCATTGGTTCAATCATATGATCCAATGTTTTTAAAGAAAAAAGAAGTGCAAACATTAGCACGAAGTCAATAAATTTTGAAAATCTAGCAGAGCTAGAAGATTTAGAAAATCCATGTTTCTCCATCAACCTCAATCTTTACTACATTGCTTCATTCTACCAATCTTCAACACCATTAATTCTCACTATACCAAAATTTATAACTTCATAACATATGTATACCCGATATAGTTCATCAAACTTACAACACTTTGGAAATACAGGAACTTGCCATAATTATATGAGTTTAGAAACTTACCCTAGTCAGACCATAGACGTCCATTCGCTGAAGGGTTCAAAACATACCATATGATCATGAGTCAGGAACTTACCATAAGTATGAGTTTTAAGAACTCGTACATAATCCTATATTCTCTACCTATACCCTACCTATCTGTTATACACCTGAGAAAAGAATCACCTTCTCAACAGGTATATAACAAATAGCGCAACACAAACATTTCAATGATTATCAGTGCTCATGAATAATGTTTTCAAAATGTCTAAGTTTCTTTTCTTCAAATCCATGTCATGACAACCTAATCATGCAAGGAAACTTCAAATCATATGTCATATTTGTACATGTTTCTCTCTATGTCAAAATATAACCACTTCATGCTTTAATACTTAGTTTACAAAAGATAATGAAGTTTGCCTTTAAAATCATTTTATCATGAATGATGTAGTATAGCACATATAAGACAAATTTTAAAACTCTTATCATAAGTAACTAAGTCATGTTAACATCTTCTCAAGTTCAAAACCTACCTCATGTAGCATTCATGCACCTTAGTTCTAATATATCAAGTTTTTCTTGAAAACTTATCTAATACAAGGTCTAACAATTTTGATCATGAACAAGGACACTATAAACATCATATCATTCTCATTTATATTTGAACTTAATCATGTATATAAACCACTAAGTTCAGAACTTGTAGAACATAAGTTTTCACAAGGTTTGTTTTCAAAATCTTTATGTCTTTTTTTTTAAAACACATACTATGTCATGTTAATACTTTCTATTATGAACAAGGAAATCTTATATGTCATGTCTATTATCATGAATTTTTATGTTATATCACTTAGAATAACATATTTCATCGTCGGGAGCACTATACTTGCGTATGTGCTTGTTCGACGCCCTTCGATCGCCTCTGAATACGTAACAATCACAAAGATAAATATTTTAACCCTTCCTAACGACCTCAAATTGAAAACCTTAAAGAAACAAAGTTGTAGGTCTATTCGTTCTCCTTCCAGATCATCTTGAATCACCTCAACCAGAGTTCGTATGAAAAGGTTATGGCCATTTTACCAAAATAGATTAAATTAGTCATTGCAGGACACCCCATTCAAGCGGGCGGGTTTTTGCCTAAAATAGCCCGCTAGGGCGCGAACTAAACTATGAAACTCTCAATTTCCTTCCCTATTATGAACCATTATGCCAAAATTTCTTTGTAACCTTCATAATTTGAGTTATATATGTCCAAATTAGTTCATTTTTGATTCTATGGATTTGTAACTCATAAAACTACAACATACCAAAAACACATCAACTAACATAAACATTAACTAACCCAAATATGAATTTACAACTTATGTTCATACTAATTGTTCATATTTTGACAATTTAGCGAATTCGTTCACTGTGAATTCGTTTCTCAACCAAATTGGTTTGTTTAACTTCCGTTGTTTTCGTATTTTACTATATTAACAACATTTAACAACAATTCATGGATTACATCAACACTTAGCCATCAAATTTATGAATCAGAAGTGACTTTTTCATGACATTTCTAGTAATTGAAAACTTAGGAAATCAAAAGCATATATATAGAATCATTACCTCTTGAAGCTTAATTGAATTCCATCAACACACTAATTATGCTCCTACTATTTCTTAGCAACTTGAAAATCCCCACATAGAATTCTCAAACAACACTTAGCAATTCTCAACAATGGAAAATAGAAGGAGATGGGTTGCATTTATAGAGAAACAAAAACACAGATATTGTCATCTCCCACTAAATTAAACACATGGATTGAAGGATTGTATGAAGGTTAACAAGGAGTTGTTGGATGGTAGTTGATTTACATCATTATGCCCACTCCCTTGTTCATCATTGTCATCTAGATTGCTAGCTTGAGCTTGGAAGAAGAAAAGAGGAATAGGCCTTAGCCTTTTTGCCAAACACGTGACTAAGAAGTGAGAGCAAATGGGAGACTAATTTTGGGACAATTTCCAAATACTCAGCATTCTTGCAACATTAGACCATACACTTATACACAGTCCTACTCTTATGTTATATCTTATACACATATCAACCATACATTAGCTATAACTTAATGTCACAATATGATTTACATATTTAATAATTCAAGGTAGTTGATATTAATCATACATATAATTTATGTACATTAAATACACGCAATAAAATAACGCAGTCAGATATTATTGTCTGGGTAGTTCCATAATTATTTCTACTACTCACATAACCACATTATAACCTTATTTAATATTAATGTTTTTATAAACATTTAATTTCCTTCCCAGTTTCTAGAATACACAGATATTAAATCATTTCTGTATTAAAATCACTTATGATTTTATTGTACCACTTAATGCCTTATATCGTTAGTCCCAATTAAATGTTACACTTCATGTATTCTTAAGCCATATGTATTATATATCACTACTGTCCGCATTTTCCATATTATGCATAGTAATACTATTAATATTTTAATTTAGCTAAATATTATTCAGTTGGGTACTTTCAACCCATTAATTCATATCACCCAAAAATATTATAATGATAATTATTAATCATTATTTCTCTTTTAATAATTTCAGTTAAATCTTCAGTCTGGCTTAACTTTAATATTTAGGCCATACAAGGCTCATCTATCTCCTTTTCTGGAGTTGTATTTAACTCAAGCTCATTATTTCTTTAATAAAATATTAGGGTCTAGGTTACGTTTGGCTTTTCCCCAATTCCACATTAATATAAAGTTTAGGTCACACTTTATCAGAATGTTAATTTATTTAGCTTACTTAAATAATTATATACTTTACACTTAGAATAATTAATATTTACTCTATTATTTAAATTATACACTATACATATAATTATTTGATTGTCCCAAGATAACTTCTTCAACCATTACATTTAGCCACATCTTAATATTGGTTACTAATTCGTATATACCTCCGCTCTATGAAGGAATTGTTTAGCCCAACTTCTATACATCCACCATTAAAGGGTATGATTGCACTGCCTTAGACTTGATACTTAGTCGTACACATACTCAAGAAATTGGTGATTATCAAATATATTTTAATTTCACCAACTTACAATAATAAAATAATTTCACATAAATTATGTAATCATCAATAGATAAATTTTATCCATCTTCTTACTAATTCCTCTCTACAATATATAATAAATATATAATAATGGTATATATTTATTAAACACAACATCACTTATCACATAGCTCACAATACCAAATACGTCGTAACACACTTAAATATTCTTGTTCGAACCCATCTCATGCTTTAAGAATTTTATTTACTAAATTATTATTTTAATATTTTTTGAAAATTTGGGTTCTTACAATCACCGCCTCGACGCAATAAAAATTTTCCAATTCAAGGATGTTCATACTTAATTTGGAGTCCATACCGAATAAATTTAGTTGGACAATTCAAGAGCTTAATATAAACAATGAAATATTTTAATCTAGGTCTAGCCGATTCAAATGGCATTGACATCTCTTTAATTATTAAAATACTTAAAATCATTTTATGATGCATAGTACCGAACTATTTTTAATAGTACGTTGAAAATGTTATCATTTTATGACTTTGTCATACTACATCATACCATAGCGGGCTGACGATCCTTAGATCATATGCAACACTAAGTTAAGTTGTATTGATGACTCCATCATTTGTCATATCTACATCATATTATATTGATGCATTTATGACTTGAAAAATATATTTTGATATTTTCAAATCACTTTTGTCTAACTAAAACAATTAGCATAGACATTGGAAATAACAAAACTTGTTTAAAATTTATTGGTTCAACAATTTGACCTAATATGTTTTTCAAAAACACGACAGTGCAACTACTAGTACGATGTCAATAATTTCGAAATCTAACATGGCTAGAAGATTTGAGAATATTCATTTTTTTCCTTCATCAGTTTCAACTTGCTTCATTACCCCATTATGACACAACTCTATCTATTTATAGCACTATCAATGCTTAATATATTGAAAACAATCAGTTCTAAATATATAATATTCCTATACCCTGGTATAGTTCATCAAACTTACCACACGTTATGTGTTTAGGAACTTGCCATAACAATATGAGTTTAGGAACTTATTCTAGCAATACGTACTCCAAGAACCAATCAGGGATTGTCCATACGCTTAGGGCTCAAAAACATACCATATAATTATGAGTCACAAACTTGCCATAAGTATGAGTTTTAAGAACTCATACCTAATCTTATATTCTCTAATTATCAAATATATATGAGAAAAGAATCACCTTTTCACTATATATACCGATAATGTGACACCAACATCTCAACGATTATCAATATGATAAACTAAATGGTCGTTAAACCAAGCACAAAACCTCTGCTCATAAAAAGGTTTGTACAACTCAGCAATCACATGAGTCCTTAATTGAAATTCCACCCAATTCTATCAAGTCTTATCTTGATCTTTGCTCAATACGAATCACATTCCATCATCTTTATAACTCGTTCTAAGTTTTATTTGTACTACTTCGTAGAACCTTTCCTGTATAACATTCTGCTATAAATTTTCAATCATTCGATTAATGATCTGTCATTTAATGACTTAATCAGATCACATCGTGATATTGTAGACACTCGAAATTTTCTGCACAGCTGTTATTGACATTGTAGGAAGGCAGATTCTTCTTTCAGAGATAACCCTGGAAGACAGCTCACATCCATTCCGCCGGAAGTTCAGTTTCAACTCCGGAACACACACCGGGAGTATCAATTCCAACCTCGGAAATAACCCTGAGTTTCATCCTTGGAGATAACCCCAAGGAATGTCGTTGCAGTTCCAGCGATAACCCCAGAAATGCTTGTTTGAAATGCATGCAATCAGCTTCAATCTCAGACCTCTTGTCGAGACACTCATAAAAAAGACCCGGAGCTAACACCGGGAAGACAGGCATACTTACAGATGACCTTGCGGAATTCAAACACTTGCAGCAGTCCAATCTCAGATGTAACCCTGAGTAACGTCTGCTATTAGCCCAAACCGGAGATAACCCCGGTGAGGGGAAAAATCTTCATCTTGCCACCTCAACCCCAGCGCGCCATCTCAAAATTTCATACATACATTTCTACACAGCAATGTACCATAAGAGCCAAAGAGTTCCAATCCCGAGTGACTATTACGTGTGGCAGCACACCAGATAGAATTTGAAGCCTTAAGACCATGGGCATGGTCCCCTCTTCCTGACTTTGTACAACCTCTAATCCCATTTCATTGCGTAACTCTCAACAAAAGCAGTCCAAAGAAGGTCTTGTACACCTAGTTCGGATGCTCGGATTGAAGTTCTGTAAGTTCGAACGGACATCACAAGGCACGAAGAACACGATTTCGAGACTGCAGATCCATGGCCCTGGGGCACCCCTGGCAATCCACAGTGCATCATGGGTGCCAGCAGTACACCTGCGGCTCCAAGCTCTATAGTGGCCATTTGTAAGAAAAAAAGGCGAGGAAGACATGTCTAATTTGCTCTGTACACACACCATATTGAGTGCTTTCTCATTTCAAACACTTTTTAGCTCATATATAGCTATATTTTACCGGCAGGAGCTGAGTGTTTATCAATCTAGAGTCATAGAAGCCTGCCTTGGCAGCCCATTGTAAGCCTTCTCACACTCTATAAAGCCTTTTTCTTCATCTTTGCACACATTATTCTTCACATTGAGAGTCCTGTTGTGTGTGTTTGCCCGGACTTCGGCCCGTGGTTTTCATTTATGTCTGTATATATATACTTATATATGTATATTTATATATTGACTAACATTATCGAGTTATGCCTCGATTAAGCTTAGACTTATGTCTGAGGCGTTTATTTGCTTTATATATATATATATATATATATATATATAATATATATCGTCGAACTCATCGATGAGCCGATTTTTACATCCGGAGCGTTTATTGCTTATATATATATATATATATATTTTATATATGCCCGGAGTTTACTTGTGGCCTTTTATCGCTTTTATTTACATTTACATCCCTATGAAGTTTACTTCGTGGCGATTGATCATTTTTACTGCTTTCTTTACATTTAGTCTCGCCTGGAGTTTACTTCGTGGCGGTTGATCGCATTTATTGCTTTATTTACATTTCTGATCCCTCATGGAGGTGCTTCGTGGTGGTTGATCATGTCCATATATATATATATATTTATCGCTTTTATATATTTACATTTCCGATCCCCCATAGAGGTGCTTCGTGGTGGTTGATCATGTCTGTATATATATATATATACATATATTTTATATATATAATTTCTATATAATCGCTTACGCTTTTCATATAAATTGCGCATCATGTGAGCCTAGGAATCATGTGATCACAGATTCACTTCATCAAATCTAGATTCTGTTCCTCGTGATGGACATTTTCAAATTGTAAAGCGAACTTTTGTACATTATTCACTATGTTTGAATTTCCTTAGATGGCTTTCATGCCCATGACGAGGAGTTCTAAGATCGCTATATATTATTTTCTCAAGATGCTTCACATCTCAAAAATAAAAGCAAACAAGCCAAACATTTAATAATAAAATGGAAGTATGAAAAGGTCTCAATTACTATTATCGAGCATGTGGTTTGAAAACATCTTTTACAAAACTTCACCGCTATATCATGTTTAAAACAAAATTTTTCTATAAATTCAAACCCTTTGTATATAGGTGCTAACGAGGCCTCGCACTACTTCCAAATAAATTGCACATCGATCCACACACACACACACACACACATTCATATAATAGTTTTTGAAAAGTGGCGGTCACCGTGGTAACACGGATGTCTGGGGTGCCTAACACCTTCCCTCCGCATAATCAAGCCCCCGAACCTAAATGAATCTTGCTTTATTGCACCTGCTTAGCGTTGTCACATCATCGGGTCAATGTGCAAACCTTTTCTCGGTTGCGTTGTGCAACCAAATAAAAAAACACCAACCGGCGACTTTTATAATCAAATCATCGTCATATATACATGTCGACCTTTTTCACTTGTTTTTTCAAACAAATCTCACATAACATGAGAACACCAAAGAACAAGAAATGAAAAGGGACAAATAAAAATCCCGACGCCGACAGTGGCGACTTTGCTTGGGGACACCAAGAAGAGGGCTTAAGCCGCTACTACAAGCTTTTCAAAACAAGTATATGCTTGTGTGTGTGAATGTTGATTTACATTTATGATGAATGTGTACGAATGCATTTTACTTATCGCACCGCAATATATCTATCTAGGATATTAGTGCTTCAGCACACATGTCATCATTTTCATAAACGGTGAGAGACACGCCAGATGTGAATGTATGTTGTGTGTTCCTCCACCAGAGGCTATCCTGTCGGTGTTTGATTACTGGACTCGTAGGAAGACTAATTCCAACGAGGCTCAGGAAAGGCACCACCCAGATTCGCTCTAGTTGAAAGACCGGATTAACTTTCCGTCAAGTAAATTACGATAATCTGGGAACCTTCATGCCAAAAAGCTGCGAGAGTAACCCTAAGATAGGTCAACCTCTGATAAACCAAACACAGAGGGAAGTCTCTTCATACTTTCCACTTTTAATTACTTGTAAAAGCATTTACTTGTAATTTTATTCCATGTTCATCTTTATGTAATGGAAAATATGAAGGATATTTGCACATACATGACATGCTATGAATTAACATCCGCATTTAACATCCATTTTGCAATATTCCTAACACGGGTATATCACATAGCATGTAAACATTTACATTATCCCTAAGACTAAACTACATAAGTCTTTTGTAGGGAAACAATTGGGCCTGTTACCCGCTCAAAATCCAAAAAGGCCACGAGCCTACAGCCAATCATGTCTTCTTCTGACCAGTCTAATCCCGTTTCTCGAGAAGAATTTGATGGATTAAGTAAACAAATTACAGATTTGGCTGTTCTGCTTAAAGAATTGCATCACCACTACTCAGGCTCAAAAAAGTGCCTACACATACGTAATCCTCTACACAAGGAGGAACACAAGGTTTGATAAAACAAATCCGTAACCTCACTTGATACAACCAACAAAGACCCTAAAACACCCATCTCAAAGGAGATCCGCACACCGGATATATCGAAAGAAAGTCCTTCAAATGGAAGAAACTATCCGCTCTCTCAAAGGGATTGGAACACACGGGAAGTGTTTCATATGTCGACCTTTGCATATTCCCCGGTGTTCATTATCCAGAAAAATTAAAACCCCGACTTTGAAAAATATGACGATTTAGGGGATCCTTACACACATTTGAAGGTGTTCATTGAGAACTTGGATCTTATGCGAAAAATGAAAAGCTCGTGAATGCAAATATTCTCAAAAGAGTCTCGATCGAGAAGCCCATTCATGGTATACCAGATTAGACAACTCAAAGATCCATAGTCGGGAAGAGCTAGCTCACGCCTTCCTCACTCAATATAGCTTTTCAATCTCAGATGGCTCTCGACCGTGCACTCGATTACCAAGGTCAAGAAACAATCTAACGAGTCTTTTAGAGTACGCTCAAAGGTGGAGGCGCCTTGTCGCTCAAGTTATTCCTTCTATGACAGAAGTCGAAATGGTCATAACTTTCATAGACATACAAGAAGCTCCTTTCTATGAAAGAGTCTTAGCCGGTATTGGCAAACCATTTTCCTCAAATGATCAAACACGGAGAGATGGTCGAGATGGGATTGAAGTCGAAAGATTCAAGACCTAGCCGCTCTTAAAGCAGTTGCCGAGCACATCCAGTCCGGATCTTATGGAAACAACCTTTGGAGGGTCCATAAAAATAAAGAGGAGGATGTTTCCTTGATACTACAAGGTCAAAAAGGCAATCGTAATACGCCTATACAGAGAGAAAACTACTCCCCTTTCCAAGCACAACCTTCAAACCCTCCATTTCCTAAAGGTGGAGAAGCAAAGCGCCTCGAACGCTCACACCCTTAGGGGACTCGCCGAGAATATTCTTTCTCTTCTGACTACTCAGAATAAAATCACGCATCTTCTTCCACCAGCCAACCCTAATGGGAGGGGTTTTAATGCTACTCGGAAGTGTGCTTATCATGCCCGGGCACCTGGACATGATACTCAAGATTGTTGGGCCTTGAAAACAAGATCCAAGATTTAATAGACAACGATGAGATTGTGGTTACCAAACCAGATCAACCTCACGTGCAAGACAACCCTCTTCCTCAACACAAAGAAGAAGAGGTCAATATGATTAGTTGAGAGCAAGATGATGAGTTCCAATTTTAATGGTGAATCATCCCAAACTATCAAAGACTTGTTGATAATGATGGGATTACGCAAAGTTCCAATTTACTATGGAACAAAAGATGAAAGCTCTTTGTAAGAAAATCGAATAATCGCGTAATCTGGTGACCCATCAAAGATCAAGTCACACGCCAGCTTAGTCACCAGAGCATGCCTATCTCTTCTTCCTTTTGTTATGAATGCTCCACCATCACCTTCAAAAGCTGAAGCTACGGAGGATAAGGTTGAAGAGAGAGCAAATGCTAAAGCCCGCTTGATTTTGCCAATCAAAGGAATTTACATACTTGGGCCAACCTATGGAGGAGATATTTCAGATGTTAATCAACGAAGGAAGAATTACCTCCTTCTACCTCCAATCAATCCCCGCTCAAGATGGTTCAACTCGATGGAGTATGTCAATATCATTCACATTCTCGCGGTCACAAAGACGTAAGAATGTCAAGGGCACCGCCACCACCTTATTCGTAATCTAATTGATAAAGTGTGTCCTGCAAAATCGCGATTTATGACACCGTGATACTCGAGAGTGGGAATACATGTCCTACCAAATGGAAGGGATCTAGTAGTAGTTATATCCACCGAGGTCGATGAGACCACAAACCATTTCCCATACAAGCAATTCAACTCAAAGGAGTCGATAATCCTTTGAAAGTGGTCGCACTCAGCCAATTTCTTTACCCTTCGCACTACAAAGATCCTATTGTCACCTTACACAAAGTCCCATGGAATTATGGAGAAGTCAAGGATCCACGCCTCATACTATCACTACAAACAAAGTTCAAGGAAAATCCACCGTATCTTCCTCGAGGGTGATAAAGCCCGCCATAAAAGCAAAGGGGAAGATTCCCATGGAGAAAATTGAAAAATTCCTCCGCACTACGGGGCCATAATGAAGCCAAGGTGGTTCTAAGCTTAAGAGAAGCTCCACATCGATCTCAATATCGACTTGGTTTTCTTCCGAGGATCACAGAAGATCTTATTAAAGGTTTTGGAAGAAGCCTACTTACCAAAATCAAGTGGATGTGGAAAATTTTCAACATCCGGTTGATCACATTTTTAACAACAATGTGATATCCTTCATCGATGACGATATACCACCCAAGGGACCGGGCATCGCAAGCCATCAGACATCGCAGCTTTTGTCCTCCGGTATATGTTAGCTGGAGTTCTGATAGATGGAGGTTCGTCTCTGAATATCTATCCTTATGCCATCTTGGTGAAGATGAACGACAATCTCAAACGAATTCGAAGCAGCCATACAGTTATCAAAGCTTTTGATGGATCCCGGCAAAATTCTGTCAAAGAGATTAAGCTGCCAATTGAGATTGGTCCAAATACATTCAATGTATCCTTTCACGTCCTTAAGATAGATTCAGGATACAACTTGCTATTGGGGAGACCATGGATCCACATGGTCGAGTCGCCCCTTCTACACTACATCAACAACTCAAATACATTGTCAACAATAGCCTAGTCACCAACCAACGCCGAGCCGAAATGTCCTGAACAAGGAGACCTACCAATCATCGCCTTCAATTCAAAGTTGAGCCGACCATTTTCATACTTTGATAAGTGAGTAACACGCAATACCATCCTATTGAGCACCACTTCCCATACCCAAGATTTTTCGCCGAGGTTATGTCACCCACTCAAGAAATGATGTCATCAATCATCACCGACAAGGGCTTGGTAAAGATCAGCAGGGTATTAAGCACCCAATTCAAGTGTCCAAATAAACCGGGACATCCGACTAGGCTATTCTACCAGCCCCAAATATAGAATCCTCATAAGCACAAGCAGATTCCTCAAGCTTCCGCCACACGATGATTTTTTCTCACCGCACCTCACGAAATGATATAGCTCTCCCAGAAGGTGCCACCCATGTTATGGCTATGTTGTTTCCCAAACCAAGTACCATTCAAAGCAAAAAGAGGTCCCGATTCCCGATCCCGAAGTGGAAGAAAGGAACAAAAACGTAAATACGACATCGCCTTGATGATGTCAGCATACGATCATCATTGTCCATGATGAACATACAAACAGATATACCCTGCATTTATGATTGCCCAGATGTTATGGTCATCATTCGGAAAAGGAGGACGATGACAAATCCTCCATCATCGCAATTCCATCAGACTTTACCTCGATAATTGGAGCAAAGACTCCACGATCGTCGTCGACGAGGGTAAAAGGGGCGTAAATCCTCTCGCCTTATAGATAACTTTAATTGCTTACTTTTCTATACAAGATAGCGCTTATTTTATCAAGACATGCTAACACTTTTGTATGATTAAACAGCTTCATATATTAAGTGAAAGCATATTTTGTTTCAGACTCAAATTTAGATGTGCCTCAGATTTGTTGATGAGGTGCCTTTTCTCCACAAGGATCAGAATTTTGATGAAAAGTTGACTCAGACTTGATGGAAATCCAAGAGGACATCGAGACACCTCAGAGATTAAGGAATGGGTCAAAGACAAACCTAAACCCAATCTCGATCAAACCACTTCTTTTCAATCTTTGAACCTTAAAAGCCCTAAGCTAATCCAGATTGGTTCGCACCTCACCCCAAACCAACGGAATGACATGGTCAAGGCTTATTAACCCAATTCCAGGATGTGTTTGCATGGTCTCATGAAGACATGGTGGGTTTGTCCACCGACATTGTCCTTCATCGCCTTCCCATTAAAGAGGATTTAAGCCAACCAAAGTAAAGCTCAAAGCGATCAAAACCCGAGTGGAGTTTAAAGGTGAAAGAAGAAATTGTGAAACAATTTCAAGTCAGCATTATCATGGTGTCTACATATCCTAATGGATATCCAACATTGTTCCCATGCCTAAACCAGAGGAAAGGTGCGAGTTTGCATGGATTACCGGATCCGAACAAAGCTTGCCTTTAAAGATAGCTTTCCCGTGCCCTTTTATCCACATTCTTATCGACAATATCGCTTCAATACGGCATATGTACTCCTTTGCGGATTGCTTTCGGGGTATCATCAAATTATGGTCACCGAGGAGGATCGTGAAAACCGCTTTCATCACGCCTTGGGGAACCTTTCACATGATTTATTGTCATTCGGCCTCATCAATGCCGGGGCAACCTATCAATGAGCCATGATGGCTCTTTTCCATGATTTAATGCATAAAGAGATAGAGATCTACGTGATGATGACATCATTGTCAAGTCCCAAGGGAAGAAGACCACTTGCACCATCTCAAAAAGCTCTTCAACAAAGTCATGTAAGTACAACTTGAAGTTGAATCCAACCAAGTGTGCGCCTTTTGGCGTTAAATCGTGCAAGTTGCTAGGTTTCCTAGTCACCACAAAGGGATTGAGTCGATCCCACCAAAATCCAGCCATCAAGGAAATGCCCATTCCTCGATAGAGAGGAAAATACGGGATTTTTTGGGAAGAATCAACTTCATTAGTAGGTTTATTTCTCAACTCACAAAGAACTCCGTGAGCCCATCTTCAAATTGTTAAGGAAGAACTCCTCCATGAAATGGAACGATGAGTGTCAAAAAGCCTTCCTTACAATCAAAGAGCAGCTGGTTAACGCTCCTATTTTGGTACCTCCCAGGGATGATGTTCCCCTGTTCATGTACCTGTCCATTAATGACAATGCCATGGGTCAGACATCAAGGAGCAAAAAAAGACGATAGAGGCCAAGAACGAGCTATCTATTACCTCAAAGAAAAGATTCAAAGAAGAAAGAACACACACAAGTACACTCGATTGAGAAGACTTGTTGTGGCTTTTAGCATGGGCTTCCATGAGGTTACAACATTACCTCCATGGTCACACAACCCATCTCATATCCCGCGTGGATCCTCTCAAGTATGTGTTCAAGAAGCCCATACTAAATTATCGGTTGCCAGATGGATGGTAGCTTGATCCTACAACAATTTGACATCGCCTACGTGACGCAAAAAATCTATCAAAGGTCAAGGAATTGCGGATCAACTCGCCGCCACACTCCGCAGGGATTACAAACCTTGAAAACATATTTCCCGGATGAAGGGTAATGGCAAGTTCAAAGAACACCATCAAGACGATGCATGCGCCATACATGGAAAATGTATTTTGATGGAGCTCATAACACAAAAGGCTCTGAGAGCCGAGCAGCTTCTAGTATCCCAGACGGGAGCAATATCCCGTCAGCCAAATCAAATTGCGCTTTGTCAAGACCAACAACACAAATGAGTATGAAGGTCAGATCATGGGGCTAAAACTTGCCCATTCAACGGGCATCAAAGCGTTAACTGCTTTTGGGATTCAGAGTTGGTAATCAAACAATCCACGTGAATCTATCAAACCAAAGAATTACATTTGTCGCCTTTACCATCGCCAAGTTCTACAGATGGCTTTGAGTTCAAGAAATCTCCTTTCTACACATTCCTCATAATAGAATGATTTTATGGATGCACTAGCAACATTGGCCTCCTCGATTCACATACCGACAAGGAAAACATGCCAAGCATCACATTTTCCCCGCAAAAGGCCCCAAATTATGGGAACTATGTTGAGAAGTATCGGATGAGCTACCTCCCATCCACAACCCTTGGTATCAACATATCAAGGAGTATCTACGAGATGGATCTACACCCACCGAGGCGAGCCCGACCGAAAAGAGGCGGGATCCATCGACTTGCTATGAAATTCTACTTGAGCGAGATGCACTCTACAAAAGAGATGCAGGATTAGGTCTCCTCGATGTCCGGACAAAGACCAAGCTCGAGGCTCATGGATGAGATCCATGGTGGAGTATGTGGCCCACACATGAGCGGACCCCCACTTGTTAAGAAGATCCTTAGAATAGGCATTATCGGCTTACGCCAAAGTCGACTCGTGATGATCACGCCAAGAGGTGCTATCAATGCCAAATTCATGGAAATGCTATCCACGCCCCTCCAAGGAACTCCACAATACGAGTTCGCCACGGCCCTTCTCAATGTGGGGAATGGACGGATCGGCCCATCGAGCCCAAAGCCGTGAATGGACATCGATTCATATTCACCATGATCGACTACTTCACCAAATGGGTAGAAGCACCTCCTTCCCTGTGGTTACCAAAGAAGTCATCATTGCTTTCATCGTAAAACAATATCATCTTGTCGATATGGACAACCGAGGTCATTGTGTCGACAATGCTAAGAACCTCAACAACAAAATGATGGAGGAGTTATGCAGTAAATTCCACATCAAACACCTTAACTCCATCATCTACCATCTAAAGATGAATGTTGCTGTTGAAGCTGCTAATAAAAACATCAAGAAGATCATGCAAAAAATGTCCGCCAATTACAAAGGATGGCCTGACCTCTTGTCTCTGACTTTATTAGCCTACAGAACTTCAATGCGTACTTCCACTGGGGCAACCCCCTACTCATTAGCCTATGGATGGAAGCAAGTGTTCCCCATAGAGGTGGAAATGGAATCCTCAGAGTGTTAATGGACGCTCAAATTGGATGAAGACCAATGGGTACAAGACAGTATCACCAATTGTCTCTAATAGATTTAAAGGCGAACCCGCGACTATCTTCCATGGTCATTATATCAAGAAAGGATCACAAGATCCTACAACAGAAAGTCCGGCTACGGCATTTTAAAACAACACGACTTGGTTTTGAAGAAGATCATCGACAACCAAGATCAATCTAAGGGAAAATTCGCTCCTAACTCGGGAAGGCCCGCTTTGTTGTCAAGGAGGTATCGACAGAGGCGCTCTCGCATCACGTGAAAATGGATGGCGATGAATTTCCACAACTTATCAACTCGACACCGTGAAAACGGTACTATGTCCGAGGTTATCATCAAGCAAACATCCTGTTTTTGATCATCAAATCACCAAATCATTCCGCTTTTCTAACCCTTTTACATACTCTTCTTCCCTCGTGGAAACATACACTTCAAACCAAAGAAATGGGTTTCACTTCATTTCAAACCTTTCACACAATTTCGATTATCCCCCGTGGATTAAACCTTTCACACCGCAGCTTTATCCTGAAGACGGATTAAACTTTTCTACGCTTGCGCTTTGTCCTCAAGACGGATCAAACTTTTTCCACACTCGCAGCTTTGTCCCAATCATGGATCAAACTTTCTTCTCCCCATAAAGATAGCCTCGCATATGGGATTCATACTTCTCTTTGGTCCGCAATTCATCTCCGAGGGGCAAACTACGTCCCCGATCTCCCCGATACACCGGAGTACGTAGGCAACCATATTCTATATGGCCCTGTCAATAATAAAAAAAAAACAAAACATTTCACCCTTTTTCTACAAAAAAACAAAAACCACAAAAACACTTATACACCTTTCTTCATCAATAAAGCTTCTACACCCATCCGCTTTCACATTCAAAAGATTGAACCTCTTACACCAGTGTTCAAACTACGCAGACCTGATCTCCTCTTCAATAGAGTACGTAGTAGCCCATTTATGGTTCTTGGCCTAACCCCCTACCGTAACAAAAATACTTATCACACTAAGATCGATCAAACTTCAATCCACCACATTTCATCGGCTTTCGCACTCAAAGGGATGGAACTACCTAACCTCTCCTCACAAATAGAGATTCACGACCATCTAAGTCATGCACAGTGCCTCAAAGAGCAACACCAATCCATAAGAGATGGAATTAACTAGGCTTCTCACAAATAGAGTATCAAGCACCATCCGTGGTGCGGTCAATCTCAGAGAGGAAAAGCCACACTCCTCCACATTTCCATACGTAAACCAAATCCCCAAGACACCAAAGATGGTAGGGATACACACGATCAATGATCCATTCTCGAAAGATCCTCACGACGCCTCAATGTCCACACATCAAGGATGAGTTCGTAATGCATCAAGATCACAAGCCCTGAAGAAACAAGTAAATATCAAGCGAGTATCAAGGCACAACTAAAAGGGAAGTAAATCAAAATATATTTCTCTGCCATATATAATACTGTTTGATATATACAATATGTGTTGTACATGACAAAATGGCTAAGCTTAGTCTGTATGTAGAAAAATACAAGTCTATCTACTTGGATCTGTGTGTATGCGACTATCGATCTAACATAGCATCCTCTCTCAAGAAGGAGGTAACGCCGCAAGCTCCTCGCCCAATGGTATCTACACGAGCTAGCAGATCCAAGGCTAACTGCATGGTGGCATGATGTTCATCAATGTATGCACTCATATCGGCAAGGATGCCACCGTAGGGGATCTCACCAAGTACTGTTTGTGACGCCACATCCCGCAAGCAGATAGGGCAAGATCCCACTCTATAATCAATGCATCTCTAGCCGATCTAGCCTCGCCTCTCTCTAATAGAGTTGCGCTCTCCCATCAAGAGTCACAACATCAAGGCCCTAGCCTCGATCTCTCTCAAAGGTCATCGATGTAGACTCGCTCCAAATATCATGTTTGAATGCTCAATCACAAGAGCACTCATAGTGGGAGAATCCATCACAAATGCCGGGTAACCCAAAGAATCAAATCCTCCTCGATGGGAATATCACCTCTCATAGCTCCTCATCGCCGTAATCAATCCCTATATTATGGATACTACCAACCAATGATGCAGCTCTCTCTCCATCCATGCGAAATACTCTGCAGAAACAACCCGGATGGTCGATGAAAAACTCAAATAGCTCTCACCGATCCCAACAGTATACAACCCGGATCTATCCTCTCGCTAATAAGTGGCGAGAAGCAAAGCATCGACTCGATGCCCCCTCAAAAGGATGGAAGTCCTCGAACCGGTCAAACCGACACATCACGCCCAAAAAGGTGGTAAGTAATCATGCCTCTCAAACCAGCTGTAGAGGAAGATAATCCATGCCCGAGCATGAGTGATGAAGTCAGTAGGTGAACTAAGCCTCAGACACGCCAATATAGCAAATGGATCTCCGATCCCCGCCAGAAAGTTTACCAAGATGCAAAGATCTATACACTCATGAGTCGAAAGGAGTATGACATGGCTATATCATGGGTGAAACAATACCCATGCCGTCTAAAAGTGCCAATCGGTATCAAGTGTGACATAAACCACACGCATAAAATGACCGAAATGCTCAGAAACACTCCCATTAGATAAGTGCAGCAGTATGTGGCTAACCTCAGAGTCTCTGTTATGATCATTAGTATGATGGTGTGACCCTCCCTAAGAGCTCTCACTGCCATGATGACTCCTATGTCTAACTCATCCATGTACCGTGGCATGTAGACATATGACAGGATGCACAATAGCAATACATCTACTCTGGCCAAACACCAACGATCCTCCAGTGTGGTGAAATCCCCGAAATTCCATGCATAACTATCCTCAGAGCCAAATCTGTCAAATAGAAAATGTTGGGATATAACGTGGCCAGATGTGAGATCATCCTACACCACCCTATGCCTCAATCCAGTAAGGGTCATGAACTGCCTGTTCATGTCTCCAATCGTCATATGCACGCAAGGTCTGTCCAGTGGCAACATCATCAAACATGAATACTCCTCCAGAGTAGGAGTCAACTCCTGGGTCCCAAATCAGAAAACCTGCCTCTCCGATACCCAGTGCTCCAGCATGCCCTCCACAAATCATGTGGGAACCTGAAACATCAATAGGGTCATAGTATGCTGCAACAGGTGATCTACAATCACCCTGTCTGATGGTGACATGCTATCATACCACGATCGTATACCAGATGCCACCAAAAATGGTGGGGTATAATCAATACGGCTAACTGTCGAAGAAGACATCTGTATGGGCCGTGTCAGAAGACCATCTAGGGGTCAATGCTGAATATCTCTTGGCATACATACATATGCATAACATAATAACATGTATGATACAAATGATGTCAATATAATATAGGGAATGGAAAACTGTACATACATTCCTAAGTATATCATCATCTAAATACATCTCTGTACAGCTATAATATAGGGAAATGGGGAAAAACTGCCCTACAACTAACAGAGGCCTATCAAAAAATATAGCAAGAATGGGTCCCACACCTCCGGCTTAGTTCAGTTCGAGTTGCAAAGGATGTCTCACAAGCTGAAAAGGCCAAATCAGGAATAAAAACGCTACACGATTGAGCAGAATAGCCTAGAATCCTGATTTTCACGGGCCAAACTCTGGCTTCGCACATCACTCATTGGTATTCGCCTGAATGCAAGGTATACTATACCGATGAGCTCAGCTTTTGCAAATCATTCTTGGCAATACCTCACACAGGTCCGATGCCACCAAACACAAGGTCGTAACCCTAAAAGACGTGTTCCCCGACGGGGGTCATAATGCTGAAGTCATTCATTGATAAAGTATCCCAGGCGGGGGTCACAACGCCAAGTTCAAACATTGATAAAGTATCCCCGGTGGGGGTCACAACACAGACTTTCAATCATCCGCGTATCCCCAGCGGAGGTTACAACGTATTATTCGTCCATGAACGAATCCCCGGCAGGGGTTACAACACAATTTAACCATTGATGTATGTATCAATGAAGGTCAAGCAGCCTTGACATCATTTCAACTGATGGCAAGGAAACCCATCGAAGCATCGGAGGCCATTCGATGATCTTATCCATCAGTGCACTTATACACAACCTTCCCCGGCGGGGGTTACAACACAATTCAACCATTGATATACGCGTCAATGAAGGTCAAGCAGCCTTGACATACTCCCCAATAAGGGTCACAATGCAATGCAATCATTGATACACACATCAATAAACGTCAAGTAGCCTTGACAGTTTGCCCAACAGGGATCTATCCGGTGATACATACATTAGCAAAGGTCAGGCAACCCTGACAATACATATTGTTTGTAGTAACTCTGACAGGATCGTGGTATATATTATACACATCCTCAAACAGACAAAGCTTTATCCCCACAGATCTCTTGCACACGAGAGGCATATCTTCGGAGTAAAGTCTGTATCAAGGATCCAGGACTTTGGTGATAACCCCAACGTCAACATCCTTGAAGACTTGGATCGCATGTCCAAGACATCACTGATTGTCATCCCCGACAGGATTAACAGGGAACCGGCAATCATTCCATCATGTTGGGAAACAATCCAATAATCTACATGCATCATGCATTTGCATCATGTTGCTGCACATAGCATCGTGTTTATCTTGTTGCATTTCAAGTGTCTAGGATTCTTTATCCTATCCATGCCTTGCATTCATGAATATGATAAAGAGGGGCATCTGTAGACACTCAAAAAATTTTGCACACCTGTTACTGACATCGTAGGAGGGAATATTTGTCTTTCAGAGATAACCCTGGAAGACAGCTCACATCCATTCCGGATACTACCGGAAGTTCAGTTTCAACCCCAGAACACACACCGGGAGTATCAATTCCAACCTCGGAGATAACCCCGAGTTTTTTCCTTGGAGATAACCCCAAGGAATGTCGTTGCAGTTCCAACGATAACCCCAAAAATGCTTATTTCAAATGCATGCAATCAGGTTCAATCTCAGACCTCCTGTCGAGGCACTCATACCAAAGACCCAGAGCTAACTCCGGGAAGACAAGCATACTTACAGATGACCTTGCGGAATTCAAACACTGGAAGCAGTCCAATCTCAGATGTAACCCTGAGCAACGTCTACTATCAGCCCAAACCGGAGATAACCCCGATGAGGGGAAAAATCATCATCTTGCCACCTCAACCCCAGCACGCCATCTCAACATTTCATACATACATTTCTACACAGCAATGTCCCATAAGAGCCAAGGAGTTCCAATCTCGAGTGACTATTACGCGTGGCAGCACACCGGATAGAATTTGAAGCTTGAAGATCATGGGCATGGTCCCCTCTTCCTGACTTCGTACAACCTCTAATCCCATGTCATTGTGTAACTCTCGACAAAAGCAGTCCAAAGAAGGTCTTGACACCTCGCTCGGATGCTCGGATTGAAGTTCTGCAAGTTCGAGCGGACATCATAGTGGCACGAGTAGACGTGCTTGAGATCATGGGACCCATGAGCCCGGGAACCCCGAAATACCAGTGGTACACTGCGACTCTCAGATCTATAAATATAAAGCTTGGGCCACCTGGCCATTAGAGGCTTGGGGTGCCATTTGTAAGAAAAAAAGGCGAGGAAGCCCTGCTTCAATTTGCTTTGTACACACCCCATATTAAGTGCTTTCTCATTTTAAACACCTGTTAGCTCACATATAGCTATATTTTACCAAATGGAGAGATGAGTGTTTATCCATCTAGAGTCATAGAAGCTGCCATCGCAGTTCCACCGTAAGCCTTCTCACACTCTATAAAGCCTTTCTCTTCATCTTTGCACACACTATTCTTCACATCGAGAGTCGTGTTGTGTGTGTATGCCCTGACTTCTCTCCTGTGGTTTTCATTTCTATATATATATATATATATATATATATATATATATATATATATATATATATATACATTATATTTATATATGGACTAACATTATCAAGGTATGCCTCGATTGAGCCTAGATTTATATATAGCATTTATATATATATATATATATATATATAACTGTTGTCAAAAACTCATCGATGAGCCCGGATTTTACAAATCGAAAGCGTTTATTGCTTTTATATATATATACTTATATATATGAACTGTTGTCGAACTCTGTTCGATGAGCCTGGATTTTATATCCGGTGCGTATACCGCTTTTATATATATATATATATATATTTACATCTCGCCTTTAGTTTTACTTCGTGGCCTTTTAATCGCTTTTATTTACATTCTCATCTCCGCATAGAGCTTACTTCATGGCGGTTGATCATTTTTATTACTTTCTTTACATTCGATCCCTTTGGAGTTTACTTCGATATGTCCATATTGATCACATTTATTGCTTTATTTACATTTCGATCCCCCATGGAGGTGCTTCGTGGTGGTTAATCATATCTATATATATATATATATATATATATATATATATATCGCTGCTTTTTCATATAAATTGTGGCATCATGTGAGCCTAGGAATCATGTGATCACAGATTCAGTCTACTGAATCTAGATTCGATTCCCATGATGGACATTTTCAGCTGTAAGCAGCTTGTACATTATTTACGGTGTCCGAATTTCCTTAGACGACGTTCATGCCCATGAGGAGTTCAGCATCGCTGTATATTATTTTCTCGAAGATGTCTCGCATCTAGAAAATAAAAGCAAACAAGCCAAACATTTAATAATAAAACAAAAGTATGAAAAGGTCTCAATTACTATGGAGCACAGGGTTTGAAAAACATCTTTTACAAAACTTCACTGCTATATCATGTTTAAAACTGAATTTTCTACAAATTCAAACCCTTTGTATATAGGTGCGAACGAGGCCTCACACTACTTCCAAATAAATTGCACATTTATCTACACACACACACATTCATATAACAGTTTCTTGAAAAATGGCGGTCACCGTGGCAACACGTATGTTGGGGGGTGCCTAACACCTTCCCTCCGCATAATCAAGCCCTCGAACCTAAATGAATCTTGGTTTAACAGACCCGTTTAGCAGTGTCACATCACTGGGTCAATGTGCAAACCTTTTCTCGGTTGCGTTGGTGCAACCAGTTAAAAACACCAACTGGCGACTCTTACAATCAAATCGTCGACATGATAGATGTCGGACCTTTTTCACTTGTTTTTTCAAACAAATCTCACATAACATGAGAACACCAAAGAACAAGAAACGAAAAGGGACAAATAAAAATCCCGACGTCGACAGATATTATCCTACAACTGTCTTTTCTTGGAATTCTTTCTCATTCTATGATCATTTTGTTTTTACGATCTTCTTTCTTTCCTTTCTAATCATATTATTTTATGATTGTTCAAATCAAGTGTTCCCTGATCATTTGGCTTTTCAAGATTTTTCTTTGACTCTTTGCATATTATGTTAACGCATTTTTTATGAAATTCTAAATTAATCTTAAGATCATTAAAACCTCATTAGAGTTCATACTTAACATTTTCTTTTCATTTACTTTATTTACAGTTATAGCCTATGGTACGCTTACCTAAAGTTTATAACTCATAGCTCTGATACCAACTATAACGACCCCAAAATTGGGACTAATATAATCCTGACCTTGTGCGTTAAAACTATCTTCTTCTAGATTTAAAACATTATTCAATGTTAAAATAGCTACAAATGCGGAATAACTTAAAACTTTTCTTTCTATCTTTCACTCGTTCCCTAAATTGCAACCTTTACGATTCTCTTTTATCTCAAAATCATATTCATTTTATGATTTAGTTTATTAGAATAGATACGAATATATATAACTCATATCCTCTTTTATATAGTATAGTTACTATAATACTATTTAACATATGATAATCACCACTACTTATTCTTATCTCAAAACAAACTTTCTTTGTTTTATTGAATAACTCAAGTATTTACATAGATGTCAATTACACATATCGTGAACTATTATCACAATATAATACAATTTCAGCTAAAGAAAATAATATTCCTATACTTGCGCTTCTAATCCTTAACCTGCAAAAGTTATATTTTGCAAGACAGAGCTCGACAGCCCAACAAACTTGATATTCTATCATGTTTCACATAGCACACAACTTTATATACTCTGCATGTAACATAAATCTTCGACTAGGCATATCATATATGCAATATAATTTCATGCAATGCATCTATACATACATTCTACATTTTGGAATATCGAATTATAGCATATCACATATGTTATAACGTATCACATATAAATTGAATTTCATAACCCAATTGACTTGGTCATATTTTGACTTTGGCAATTCATAGAACATGGTATGTACTTTAACAAACACATGAAGGTTTAATATGATACATAAACAACATTCAATCCACAAACATGACATAATTTAAAAACTTGCCTTGAGTGTTATTTAATATTATAACTTATCTGCTCTGTGATGATCCTACACAAATTGAGTATACGTACGTACACACATTAGTTCACATACTAAATTCACATACTCAATGTAAACTAATTTTATTTTACATTAACTATAATCTTTTTGTTCTTGTCTTAAAACCATTCTATGTTTCTTTAGAAAATTTTATCCGTTCCTTTACGACCCATTTTAGGGATATTTCTTATCTTATAAACTTGAAGTTATATGGTTATTGATGGTTTCTATTGCGTATACATAGCTCACTTGTTGAATCGAATATATTTATATCTTTTATTTTTTCGCAATAGTTCGTTAAACCATTTTATAACCACGTACGTGAACGTTTCGTACTATTAGTTTACATAGCTTAACACATATACCCACAATAACTTCAATTCTAATTTCATATGTATACAAGTTTTATACATATGTTCTTTAATGAATTATTGATAGCTACCTTACAATCTTCGCAAAACTTTTTGTTTTCAATTTTTTTTGTTCAATGTTAACATACTTCATTTTAACATATACTTAGTCTTTATAATCCATTGCATGAGTAAACTACGCATATGTAAATTTATTTTACATAGCACTTTTATCGTTTCTCTCGTTTCTTTTGAATTTCGAACGAGTTTTACATTTTATATCACGTTATATCTTTTTTTTTACTTCATTTCTCTGCGTAATATTTTCAAAAATGAACAACTTTTAACGCGAAACTAAGCAGCCCATAGCTGCTGCAATCTGCTGCTGCCACAGGGCAGCATCCCCTCATCTTTGACACCCATTTTGTGGCTCAATATCTCGCAATCTACTTATCCAATCGTAACACATTTTTAATATGTTATAGATTATATATCTATGTATCCAAAAATATCATCCACGCGTTCCAAACAATCCAAACTGACCCAAAAAGCGAGTCCAAAACTAGCCAGGCAGGCTACCCAGCGCAGCACGACACGGCGTGCGCACGCGGTCGTGCACGGCTGGGAATTGCCCTGCTGCTGCTCAGCTGCTTCAAGCATGCTTTGCGGATTTTTAACTTTTAGCTCGTAGCTTGGATTGCAACCAATTTTTGATATGAAACAAACACCATACTAAACTATTTTTAAAAAATACAAACCACCCATTTTAGGTCTTTTAGGCAGCCCATATTAGGCCTCGAAAATGCCCCTCCATAACAATTTTCAATTTTTTTCCAGCTTTGCCCTCTCTCGCTAAAATAGTCATAACTAATTCGTTTTAAAACATTTTTGAGCGATTCGTCCAGCCACGCGAAGCTAACTTCTGGGCTACAACTTTTATGCTTTAACCATTTCCAAATTATGAACACGTAATTCTAGAAAATTCACACAAGGGATAGGTTCGAATCTAATTTCCAAATTTTGGACAGATTCGACGCACTTACTTTGGAATGCCATAACTCCTCCTCCGAGGTAGGAATTAGTCCATTCCGGAGGCTATGGATTCCTTAATCAGTGTACTATACATTCCCTAGACCCCATAATTTTCTGAAACATCTAACCAGACCCGACATCTGACTCAGCACTCCAACTAGTTTTCGGAATTTTCGTTTAGATTTTGAAATACTTTCCTTTATGATTCAATTTACCCAAACCCTCTAATTAGTTATATATAATGTATATATATATATATAAATCGTGTCTTACCTTCGCAAAATTTTAGTTTTTTTAGCTAAAATGGTTCTTTTAAGCCATTTATCGAACATATCGCGAGTAACACTTTTGTGGCATGATTTCATAGCTTTTTAGTTACATTCCTCCCAAAACATTTCCTCCTTATTATTCCGCACAACAAACACTAAACTCATATCTCTAATTCAGTCCATAGGATTCAATTACATATCCAATTCCAATATATACCATTAACTATAACTAGTTAGTTTACTAACTAGTTTCAAAATTCAATTCTTTACTTCTAATGTAATTAGCATGCAATAATTCAATCCCCATTAGAGCAATTCCCAACATATACAGTTAACAATTTTGACATATATCAAATATTACTTAGCTTTCATAAATAAAAAGAAATAAATTTTACCTCTTGCTTGGAGAAATGTTTTCTAATTCTTTTTCTAATCAAAGATTTTGCTAAGATTTTCCTTCAAATTTTTCTGCGGACACTAATACCTCCTTATGTAATTTTAGAACTTTAAACTTTGGTTAGCTATGGGGTATGGGAACAAGAGAACATAGGATGAACCAAACGAAAATGGAGAGGATAACTGAGATATATATAAGGCTTCCTAAACTTGCTATCCACGTAAATTCACTGATGCCCAATTTTTCTTGCTCTCTACTCCAAAATCTTGCTCAACACACATACATGCTCCAGATTGATTTACTTGGCCAATACTCATAATACATACATACCCTGTATTCATAATACATATATACAGTATACTTATATAATACTACATAAAATATATTATATTCAATTAATATATAATATATTATATCCCATAATAATAAAAATAGAAATTATAATAATATAATATTTTCTGAATTATTAAAATAATTCACTATCCTAAATTATTTTAGTTTACCATATGTAATGCATACAATAATTTTGTATCACTAAATTTAACTACGTCTTTTCCTTTAAAATAATATTTTTCCCACAATTTATTTTAACTAGTAGATATATATAATAATATATCCAATCCTTTTTCCTATAATAAATTGCTCCTCCACAATTTATTTTCGACCAATCAAATAATGTATTTGATTATTTTTCTTTTTTCTTTTTTATAAATTATTTTCAACAATTTATTTATATATAATATATAATAATAATATATTTATAATATTACAAATTATCACATTGCACAACATATATTCACTTATACAGTACAATTTACATAATATATCACATAATAAAAATTTATATTTAAATTCTTATTTTATTATTTTTCGAAAACTTGGATAGTCACACTTATACGCATCTCTTAAGCTATAATATATGACGAAAATATTGTTTAATAACCCAAAGACAGAGTGACTTGATTAAGAGTTTGTTAAAAGATTTACAAGCAAATCAAAATTTAAGAAGTTTTCGAAATTGAAAATAAAAAGGGTAAGCTAAGTTTGTTATAGGGACAGTTAGGCATGTTTTTAAGCCTCTATCACTATATACTTGAAATATATAGTAAATAGTGTTGTGTAGGCATAAAAGGATTCACTCAAATAAAAAATTTGGCTAGAAATTAGCCAACGAAACAAATAAACGAGATTAAAGTTAGTGAAGCTATTTTGTTTAGTTAATGTAAACTTAGTTCACAATGAATACAAATGACGGTTGTGTGCTTATATATGATGAGTGGGATTTATACCTGCGAATCAGATCATTTGTGGCTTAAGATGTTGTCTGTTTTCTGTTATTTAGTTACCTTTTTATTTATATTTTATTGTTATTTTTTCTAAATTCTATAATGCAAGGTTTTACAAATGTTTCATAGCTTTCAGTAATTTTTTACAGATTGGCGCCACGTACCCCAGGAGTACACTCGAGAATCATACAGCAACGCCATTGAATGTTGGAGCACACTGCAATTCGGCGCCGCAGCGCCAATGAGCATATACAGAGTCGCGCCACAGCGGCGCTTCACATTGGGACTTTCTGGAAAAGGGCGCCCTAGCGCTAAGGCTCGGCGCCACAAATACTAATTGTCAAGCCCAAATAGCCTTTTCACGCACCCCAAATACCATTCACCTTCAAGTCAGTCGTTGTCTTAGTCCTTTATAGGGTCGTGGCAGCAAATACGACCTCCTCCTCTCTTTAGCTTTACGTGGTGCCCAAATACCGCTTGCACTTTAATGCTTTCATGTTGCATAAAGCTCCGTGTCCAAAAACGCTAAAGAGGCTTTAAATGACCTAAAGAAAGAGGGGACTAGTATATAAGGAGAGATAAGCCGCCTGCATTCAAGATCGAAGAATATCAGATAGAAATTATTACAGATAGCTTAGACTAGGATTTCGTTTACCGTAATTAATTTCTAGAAGAGAAATAAGCCGTGTTTAAGGAAGAAGAGTTATTGCATCCGACATAGAGCTCAGGAGCTAGACACAGTGAAGAGAAGATTTGGAGGAACACACTTCAAAACATGGGTTTTCTTATTCCAAATCTCCCATTTATTTGTGTTTCTCTGATAATGTGTAATGTATTGAAAATGTGTGTTAGTACCATAGTTACGAACTAACTCCACTTTTAGGATTGCAATGTAACCTTTTGTTTAGCCTAATTAACTTTCTCTTCTATTTTATATAATGAATCATTTTGGAATGGGTTGTTGTATTTCATATTTAATGACTGATTTTTTGATAAAGAAATTAGTATTGATAGTAATGGAAATTGACAAATGGATGTTATTATCTATCTTTAATTACAACAACACCTATTATGACCATGCCAATGGGATGTGTGCATAATATGCTAATAGGATAGATATATCCCTATTTACCTTGTGTGGCCTTGAGACTTAGCCTAATGACCTTAACCTAGTTATTTTCACCAATAGACATATTTTGATTTATCTGGCTAGGGATGTGCATTTGACCTTCGATAGAAGCTTATGCGTATTTATTGTTCTCAGTTGACTATTCCTTGATTCGTTTGTAATTTGGAGAGTTAGGAGATTAGGCGACGCATTAGGGGAGTTGTAGTCCTATCTTGACTTCCTAGCACAACTACTTCTCTTATTCTTATAGTCTTATTGATATAGCTTAACCAACCACTTTGTTTCACTTGTTTAGATAAGATAAGTAATAACTTTACCTTAGTAATTATTTTCTCTTAAGACTTTATCCTCGTGGGTTCGACACTCTACTTTCATATATTACTTGTGGACCGCGTATGCTTGTGCGCGATTTGGCAATAGCTAAATTGGTCAACAAGTTTTTGGCGCCGTTGCCGGGGACTTGGAATTAATTATTTTTCAATATTAAAACTAAGTCATTACGATCTTACTTTAAACTGATTCTTCTGTTTAACTCCCTTTTTAGGTAGTTTTCATTGTTTATGCCACCTCAGAAGGGACGAAATATAATACCTCTCGATCCCGAGGTTGATAGAACATTCAGACAAATGTGGAGAGAAAAATCCGAGGACACACCCGAGGACATACCTGCTCCAATCAAAATGGCTGAGGAACTTCAGAAATCTTTAAGGGAGTACGCTATGCCTCACATTGACGTTCTCCAGGCGAGCATTCTAAGGCCCGCCATCCAAGCTAATAATTTTGAGATCAAGCCGGGCACCATTCAAATGTGCACCAATATTCAGTTTGGGGGACTACCGAATGATGATCCCAATGATCACTTAATCAATTTTGTGGAGATCTGTGACACATTTAAATGCAACGAAGTTTATGACGATGCCATCAGACTCCGGTTGTTTCCATTTACCTTAAGGGACAAGGCCAAGAGCTGGCTTCATTCATTACTGTCAGGCTCCATTACCACATGGGCTGACTTGGCACAGAAATTCATTGCGAAATTTTTTCCGCCCGCCAAAATAGCCAGGCTCAGGCATGATATCACGTCTTTTGTCCATTCAATCGAATCCTTATGCGACTGTGGGAGCGATTTAAGGATCTTCTGAGGAAATGCCCGCACCATGGATTGCCAGAATGGCTTCCTATCCAGAACTTTTACAATGGGCTATCTGGATCAACTCGTTCGAGTATTGATGCCGCGTTTGCAGGGGCCTTCATGGCCAAACATCACACAGCGGGGTACGAACTAGTGGAAACAATGGCAGCCAATAATTATCAATGGTCGAATGATAGGCAAGCCCCCAGAAGAGCAGCGGGGGTATATGAGGTTGACTCGTTCACTTCGTTATCAGCTTAAGTTGCAGTGCTAACGAAACGGCTAGACACCATGGAACCATCAGCAGTGCAGAATGTACAGAGTGCCATAGTTCAGTGTGAGTTATGTCAAGGGAGCAACCCTACTGATCAGTGTGCAATAAGCCCTGAGTCAGTTCAATTCGTTTCCAACTACGGGCGGCAACAAAATGCTAATCTTCCCACTCATTACCACCCGGGCTTGAGAAATCATCCCAACTTCTCTTGGGGCAACAACAACAACAAAAACAACAATAACCCCACTTAAGCACAACCTTCATCCACCAGGCCGAATTATTCTAACCCTCCGGGTTTTCGATCTCAGAATCAGTTGAACCCACAGTCGTAGAGCGCTCATAATCAGTTCCACCATCCACCACCTCAACAGGAGAGGAAGCCCAGTTTAGAAGATCTCCTGTCAAGGTACATTGCCCAAAATGAAACTAGAAGTAACAATCAAGAAGCCTCCATTCGGAATCTTGAAGTACAGATGGGACAATTGGCCACTTCTTTAAACATTCGTCCACAAGGCACATTTCCTAGTGACACTGATGTTAACCCGAAACGGGAAGGCAAAGAGCAATGTAAAGTAGTGACACTCAGAAGTGGGAGAACCACTAATGAACAAAGTTGAGAGAGTTCTCTAGTGGAAGAAGTAGTGACTGAAAAGGAACCTGAAGTGGAGAAGAGCAGTGAGAAATCTGGGGGTGAGGAAAGTATTCAATATAGCCCTCCAACACCTTCTCCTCCAATGAATACAGTCAATCCTCCTCTCCCTCAGTTGCCTTTCCCCCAGCATCTGCAGAAACAAAAGCTGGACAAGCAATTTTCTAAATACCTGGAGGTATTCAAGAGGCTTCACATAAACATCCCATTTGCGGAGGCATTGGAGGGAATGCCAAGTTATGTCAAGTTTATGAAGGACATACTATCCAAGAAGCAAAAAATGGGGGATTATGAAACAGTGGCGCTGACAGAGGAGTGCAGTGTCATCCTACAAAACAAGCTTCCACCGAAGCTAAAAGATCCATGAAGCTTCACAATTCCTTGCACTATCGAGGTACAATTCATTGGCAAGGCATTGTGTGATCTAGGGGCTAGCATCAACTTGATGCCTCTGTCGATATATAAGAAGCTGGGCCTAAATGAAGCAAAACCTATAAGTGTCACTCTACAATTGGTTGATAGATCTCTTACGTACCCAAAGGGGATAGTAGAGGACGTTCTTGTCAAGGTTGACAAATTTATTTTCCCAGCTGACTTTATTATTCTAGATTTTGAAGAAGACAGGGAAGTCCCTATAATATTGGGCAGACCATTCTTGGCGACGGGGAGAATCCTAATTGATGTACAGAAAGGGGAGTTAACAATGAGGGTACATGATTAAGAAGTGACGTTCAACGTCTTCAGATCGATGAAATATCCTAATACTCCTAAGGACTGCTTCCAGATTAATGCAATTGAAAATTCAGTGAGGGAAGTGTTCTCAGAAACTTGTATTACAGACCCTTTGGAAGCTACATTGACAGGGGCCAATACTACGAAAGAGCCCACACATGTGGAATGTTCCAAGTGGCTAGATGAACCCCAAAGATCCAAATAATTCTACCGACAATTTGAATCTTTAAATGATGATGAGGCATCAACTTCCAAGGCTCAACCGTCGATCATAGAGCCTCATGTCCTGGAATTAAAGCCATTGCCAAATCACTTGATGTATGCTTACTTAGGGGACTCATCCACTTTACCTGTGATAATTTCTTCTTCTCTAACTAAGTGCCAGGAAGAAAAGCTTTTGCTTATGTTCAAGCAGTACAAAACGGCCTTGGGGTGGTCCATTTTTGATATTAAAGGGATTAGTTCAACGTTATGTGTGACGCCCCCAAAATTAGGTATACATCACCCATCTTGGGTCACCACTTACATGGTACAGAATTTAAATACAACTTAATACATAACTGTGAGTTTAAATACAAATATCGTCTACTAGATATTATACAAACTCAAAAAGGAGTCCTCATTACAATTATTATCACACTATTTCACGTAATAGTGAGGACTACTAATGCTATCTTCGGGACCATCACTCGTTTCCCGACTCGTCTCCCGGCTATATTCTCATTTCTTGAAGAGAACAAGAAAAGAAAGGGTGAGCTCAACTAGCCCGATGAAAATATTATGACTAAGATAATGCGAAATAAATTATCAATAGTCTTCAACAATGTTAAACCGATAAAATACAATAGACAACCAGTTTAATCTGCAGTGAATATCTGATCCATTAAAAGAGTCAAGTAGAAAATAAAGTCTACTATCTTTTAGGTTTTAAAAGGTTTTTCATCAACATTATAGCCGAGACTCGACTTTAATAAATATTCCACATCATCGAATCACCCCGCACTTTTCTGACCAAGGATATTCTTTAGTATCACGACCACAATTATTCATGCATTATGGGCCACGAATATTTGTGTATTCATTAATGGTCATGATCATGCCAACAATCGTCCCATCAATGCACTACGGCCTACCGAGGATTTTTACCACATCATTTGTAACATTACGGTTAATGATTACACCGAATAGTCTCTCGGTCATAATCATACCAAGTCCATCTATGCACTACTGAGCCACGGATGACTTTAAAAATATAAACATGAGGATGATGACAATGATATAAGAATTCAATAAAAACAAGTTCAAGAATTATTTTATCCGTGAATTATTAACGTCCAAATTGTCAACATGATCTTGTTTTTGTAGAGTAAAATTCAAGAATGATCCAAGAATATTTTCATGAAAAGATATCTTTGGATGAAACGCAAATATCAAGGATATTCTACTAATTTCATGGAGTATAGAAGTCAAAGTTTTAACCAACCGGGTATAATAAAGAATGGAATAACAAAAGAAATCACCATGCATGCGGTGCCGCGCAGAGCGTTATTCCAACGAATAATAATAACGGAACCGTGTCGGTGAAATTCACAATCGGCGCGGATGTTCCAAATGAGAATAATAAAGATGGAACGGTCCATCCGTGTAAAACACATAGATAGGATATTCCAATGAGAATGATAAAGACGGAACCCGGATCCGGTGTAAAACACGCATGTGAGGATGTTCCAACGAATAATAATAAAGATTTTAACCAGTCCTAAAACACATGCATGTGATGTTCCAACAAAATAATAATAAAGATTTTAACCGGTCCGGTGTAAAACACACATGACAGGATGTTCCAACGAGAATAATAGAAGAATGTCACCAAGTATAGGGTAAACCACGCATATCTGAGTTATTCCAATGTAATAATAAGCAATGGAATAACAACAGTTCTCTTCATGAATAAGAAAGAATAACACCCCTTACTTTTGGTAGGAGATTGAATCTCGCAGAGTGTAGTAACAAAATACTCTTCTTCTTTCTCTCTTATTCTCTCTACTTTCTCTCTCTATAGCTTGAATGAATTAAGTGAAAATAATGAAGCACTAGGCCTCTATTTATAGAAGATTTCTAGCTTAGCACCGCCTTAGTGTGAAAAGGCAAGTGGCTTGACGATTGTAATGTGAAAAGAAAAGTGGTTCGACGCACCAGTAATGTGAAATGACAAGTGGTTCGGCCTTTTGTAATGTGAAACAATGAGTGGTTTGGCGCTTTTGTAATGTGAAACGGCAAGTGGTTTGACGTCTGGTAAAGGTAATTACTATTGACGAAGGTAATTACTATTCACAAGGGTAATTACTATTGACGAAGATAATTACTATTGACGAAGGTAAATACTATTGACGAAGGTAATTACTATTCACAAAGGTAATTACTATTGATGAAGAGACTCTTAGATGATGACATATGGCCCCCCCCATAAAATAATCAAACTTACCACAAACGTCTTATAACAGACTCTTTATATACATTAAGGATTGAATAAATATTACCACAAATCATTTTATTTTTAATCAACACATTTTTAATCTTTCAACAATTATTAATCATTTATAACTTGTCGTCTCAATTAATAATATAACATATTATACGATGATACTGTGACAATAATTGAATCAATAATATAAAAGATATGATCAAAGAATTCTCGTAGCAATAATTGAGCATAGTGAGTGACTTCTCACGTAAGCATCAATAATCAATACTGGTGTACTACTCTTATGCAACCACGCGACATCTTTATTTTTACCACCGGGTAGTTCAACAGCTTTTAATGGTAACACCTCACGTGTTATTTTTATAAAATATTTTTGTCGTTTTCTCGATCCGAAGCGATAATTACATTGTGGGGTCCACCAATGATTGAGTCGTTGTACGAATATTCCCTACAAAAAAGAATATTCCCAGACCAACCTAATATTTTATAACAACTTGCATACTTTGCAAAATTTATAAATATTACCTAAACTATAACATTATATCAAATTTATTCCACAATATTCAAAAATAATATTTATAGAAAAATTCATCTTTATTTATAAAAGTTGGGGTCTTACATTATGCATGCACAAAATCTTACTGGAGGAAGGGTCGAAGCCATCTATTGAGCATCAGAGGCGGTTAAATCCCATTAAAAAAGAGGTCGTCCGGAAGGAGATCATTAAATTGTTAGATGCGGGCATTATCTACCCCATCTCTGACAGCCCGTGGGTCAGTCCTATCCAATGCGTGCCAAAGAAGGGCAGAATGATTGTAGTGCCTAACAAGAACAACAAGCTAATTCCCACCAAAATGGTGACTGGGTGGAGGGTGTGCATGGATTACAGGAAATTGAACAAATCTACCTGTAAGGATCACTTTCCTCTTCCATGTATTGATCAGATGCTTGACAGGTTAGCTGGGCATGAATATTATTGTCTGCTAGATGGGTACTCAGGGTACAATCAGATTTCAATTGCTCCTGAAGATCAAGAGAAGACAACGTTCACATGTTTGTATGGGACCATTGCCTTCAGGAAAATGTCTTTCGGGTTATGTAATGCTCCCACAACATTTCAGCGGTGTATGATGTCGATCTTCTCTGATATAGTTGAAAAGACCCTGGAGGTCTTCATGGACGACTTCTCAGTATTCGGGAGCTCATTTGATAATTGCTTAAAAAATCTGACTGCTGTTCTCTATAGATGTGTCAAAACTAACCTTGTGTTGAATTGGGAGAAGTGTCACTTCATGGTTGAGGAGGGGATTATTCTGGGCCATCGGGTTTCTATTGGCGGAATCGAGGTTGATAAGGCAAAGATAGATGTCATCAATAACCTTCCACCGCCCACCTCAGTGAAAGGAGTAAGGAGTTTCCTCAAGCACGCCAGGTTTTACAGAAGGTTTATCCAGGACTTCTCACAGATAACCAAACTGATGTGTACACTATTGGAAAAGGACATGCCTTTCCAATTTGATGAATCCTGCCTGAGTGCTTTTGAGTTGTTAAAGAAAAGACTTGTCTCGGCTCCTATTGTTGTAGCCCCTGACTGGACCGTCCCTTTTGAGCTAATGTGCAATGCAAGTGATTTTCTATTGGGGCGATTCTAGGCCAAAGAAGGAAGAAGGTTTTCCACACCATATATTATGCCAGGAAAACTTTAACGGATGCTCAACTGAACTATACTACCACTGAGAAGGAGCTGCTGGTAGTGTTCTATGCATTTGATAAGTTTCGTTCCTACCTTATCGGGACAAAGGTGATTGTATACACTAATCACTCAGTAATCAAATATTTGATTGAGAAGAAAGATGCTAAGCCGAGATTGATAAGGTGGGTCTTGCTCCTAGTTTGACTTAGAGATCCGAGACAAGAAGGGGACAGAAAATTAGGTAGCTGATCACTTATCAAGGTTGGAAAACACCTCGCGTTTAGGAGATGCTGAAAAAGCCATCAATGATTTCTTCCCGAACAAACAACTATTTGTCGTCCATAGCAAGGCCCCGTGGTATGCGGACTTTGCCAATTTTGTGGTTTGCCAAGTGCTCCCTCCAAACCTAAGCTATCAACAGAGGAAGAAATTCTTAAAAGATGCCAAGCAATATTTATGGGATGAGCCTTTTCTGTTCAAGCAGTGTTCTGATCAAATTCTGCGAAGATGTTTGCCGGATGAAGAAATTGAAGATGTGCTACATCATTGCCATTCTTTAAATTATGGTGGTCACTTTGGGGGTCAAAGAACTGCAGCTAAGGTGCTTCAGTCTAGATTTTACTGGCCCACCCTATTCAAAGATGCACACACATATGTGTTGCACTATGACAGATGCCAAAGGGTGGGAACTATTTCGAGAAGACGTGAATTGCCCTTGCAAAATACCCTCAAAGTGGAACTTTTTGACGTCTGGGGTATTGACTTCATGGGTCCATTCCCGTCCTCCTACAACAATCTCTATATTCTCGTGGTGGTGGATTATGTCTCCAAGTGGGTTGAAGCAGTTGCCTTGCCGACTAATGATGCGAAGGTGGTGCTTTAGTTCCTTAAGAAAAACATTTTTACTCATTTTGGCACGCCTCGGGCTATTATCAGCAATGAAGGGTCGCACTTTTGTAACAAATTCTTCGAAGCCCTTCTAGCTAAGTATGGGGTGACCCATAAGATAGCCACTTCATATCATCCACTGACTAGTGGCCAAGTCGAAATTTCCAATTGAGAAATGAAATTGATCTTGGAGAAGATTGTTAATCCCAATCGCAAGGACTGGTCAAAGAAGCTCGACGATGCCTTGTGGGCTTACCGCACAGCTTATAAAATGCCTATCGGAATGTCTTCGTATAGGCTTGTCTATGGTAAGGCGTGTCATCTCCCAGTGGAATTAGAGCACAATGCTTATTGGGCTATTCAGAAGCTCAACTTTGATCTAGAAGCAGCCGGCGAGAAGCGACTCTTGCAACTCAATGAATTAGATGAGTTTCATCTGAAAGCATATGAAAACGCTAAGTTGTACAAGGAGAAGACCAAGAGGTGGCACGATAAGAAAATCCTCGAGAGACACTTCGAACTGGGCCATAAGGTTCTTCTCTTCAACTCCCGTCTGAAGTTATTTCCAGTGTAATTAAAGTCTAGATGGTCAGGGCCATTCACGGTTGCCAAGTTTTATCTGTATGGGGCAATAAAGGTTGAGGACCCCAATTCTGACAAAACTTTTAAAGTTAATGGGCAGAGATTAAAACATTACTGGGGCGACGAGGTAGACCAACAGAACACCTCCATTACATTAGGAGACCCGATGTAAGGCGGGATAATAGTCAAGCCGACGACTCTAAATCAAGCACTTAATGGGAGGCATCCCCATCTCAGTATCAAACAAATTGCTTTTATTTTTATTTAATTCAGTATTCTTTTGGTTATTTTTAGTTATTGTCTGTAGTTTTTAGTATAACATGTAGTCTGTATAGTGCATGTATGTTAGTATGTGTGTTTCAAGGCTTTCAGTAGTTACAGCTTGTGAATACTGTGTTTGTTGTGTTTCTATTATGCTGATATGAAATTTTAGCCTGTGCAGGATTGCTCAACCTCATATCAAAATTCTACGCTTGCTTGCTTGGTAGGTAGCGAGGTGTATATTGGAATTCGCGCCACAAAGGTCGCATTCACGCTTCTGACCTTAAGAATCAATGACTGCAATTACCGGACATAGAGGGGATGATCACGCAAACCGGCGCCCGATGCCAGAATATTGGATCTCTTCATGCCGCAGAGCCATCTCAAAAGAGGGCATTCTGGAAAGTGGCGCCCCGACATTATACTTGGTGCGTCAGCGCCCCAATCTGCTCAAACCATTCTGCAAACTCGTGCCCCAGCGCCGAGTGTCTCTTAGAGGTTCGCATCGCGGCGCCAAAGAGGGTTTGTCATCGCTACCAAATGCCCATGCTGTGCATGCAGCACAGCAAATACCATATAAGTGAAATTAGGTTTTTAAAAGGCGTCTGTTCAGTATTTGTAGCAGTCCTTTCCAAAAACATATCAGTTACTCGCGTTCTCTTCCTCTCAAACCGTTAGATCAAATCATTCATCGCGACCATTCAGTTGCCAACCGTTTGATTTCCGTTCGTTCACCAATCGTCGGTCGTTTCTTACCGTTTGGGCATCCAACCGTCCCTTCAGTTACTCTTTCAGTTGCTTCCATTCTTGCCATCCTCTTTAAAAGCCAAGCAAGGTACGATGTTTTGTCCAACTAAAAAAAATTACTTATAGAGCTTTTGATTATCTTCTGCAAATCAACCATGGCTTCTAAGCGTCCTCGAACTAGCATTGGCCCCCCTCCATCCTCCTCTAGAACCCCTATTACGCCTTGGGATCCTATGAAATTCCCTTCAGAAAAATCCTATAAACGCTACACTTTAGATGGGCAGATAAATGCTATGATTATCGCTATGAAGTGGGTGCATTTCACCAAACCGCCAGAATCCGTCGTGGTCGCGGTGGTGAAGGAGTTTTACGCCAACGCCATTGCTGATGGCCCTCCGGCGGTACCAGTAAGGGGAAAGCTCATCCCATTCGACAGTCGGGCTATCAATGCAGTGTACGGGACTCCTAACTATGATAGCCATGATTATAGAGAAGTCGGGCTTCGAAAGTATAACACTGACGAGATTATTACTAAACTCTGCAAGCCCGGGATGGTGTAGAAGGCTAATGAATATCATGGTGAAAGGACATCATTCCCGCAGTCGGCCTTAAGCAGGTATGGTAAGGCTTGGTATTCATTTATCTGTTCCAATATCATGCCTACCCGTCATTTAAATGATGTAACTCGTGAAAGGGCAATTCTGCTCTATGCCATAGTTACTGTAAAGCCCCCAAATTCAGGTACTTGAAACCCAAACTCGGTGCTTTACGATACCATTTCTATGAGCAGAAATAATACTAATAATAATAACAATAATATAAATATCAAACTTAACTTACATTTATTAAAGTCTAATTCCAAGTACGCAACCTTTACTATAATTCTTTACATGGTATATAATACATATCATTATCTTAATACAGCTTAACTATTACAAAAGATACCATTAAACATATTCTGTTTGCTTTCCTTTTCACTTGTTCTTATCTGAACCTTCAGGTTGATCACGCTTAGCTGAAAACATTTAAATTTAAAGCAAGGATGAGCATTTGAGTGCCCAGCAAGTAATAACAATTATAAATATAATTAGTTGAAAGAATTAAATATTTTCTTTGTACATCACTTCTACAACAAATCAATAGTTGTGAAGTAAACTGAACCAATCATAACCATAAATTATTTCTATATCAAGGTTTTTTTAAACTACGTATTGACTATATATATAGGGTATTCGACAGATTATGAACATTATTTTCTGTTTTTGAAAAGGTTAGACAGAACTTCATCTGCAAATCGTCATAACTTATGGGCACAAGGGTGTACATCCCATGGACCCTGTATTGATCAATACTACATTGCAAGAATGATATTATCGTTCATCCTTTGTCCGCCTTGGCGCATACAAATTTTCCCATGTTCGGGATGTTCATAATTAGTTAGGAATCTTAACCAAAACAATTTGATTGGATATAAAAGAGTTTTATCATATTCAACGATATTTCTGAATCTGTGTCTAGCTAGGTCAAATAGCTTGGCGACATGTCTTTATATTCATCTTTGGGGATCAATATATATATATATATATATATATATATATATATATATATATATATATATATCAACATGTAATTAAATTCAATGATTATCCAAGTGGGGACACTTGTATAACCATATTTAGAAATTAACGAACAGAATATATATCTGAATTATATAATATAACATCATATTGATAAACAATGATCGGATATAGAATATATCATAATAGGGTTAATAATCTAGCATAATAATAATAATATAATTCTGAAACTTTCTTACTCATATCTATTGCATAAAAGAAATGCAAAGGTAGGATACTTGCCTGGTCTGCTGCTTACAATACATAACTTAGTTTTATCTTTTGATACTGAAACCTATCATTAATCAGATCATTCTATCGATTAGAATCACATATCATAACACATAGTACTGCTTATTGCAGTCAACACATAACCTAATCACATTGTCACACATGTTTCACAGTCATTAAATCATAAATAAACACATATACAGACACATTATGCAAGTCCAGATCAATTTTTGAAACCTGTCGGCGTACCAACGGCTTTATCGGATAATTACCGAGTCTAAGACTCTATATCGAAGTTCAATATCTATTTAGACTGTTTAAATAACAGTCATATCATTTTTAAATGACTTATAATAATTTTTAAACAGTTATTATAATTTATTCTAATTTTTCAAACACCGGAATCATTATAAATGATTTAAATATCAAATAATTCTATTATCATTAATATTAAATTAATATTAAACTATTAATAAAACCATTGCCAAAATATTAAAGTTATTTATAATAACTTAGAATATTTTGAAAGTATTTATATACCCTTAAATGATTTTTAAAATATTTTAAATCATTTTAAATTACTTACCATTAATATTTAAATATTAATGCACTATTTATCCAAATATTAAAAGTCATAAATTATAACTTAAAATATTTTTAATTCATTAATATCCTTTTTAAATGATTTTTAATAAATAAAATCATTTTTAAACTATTTATTTAATATAATTATTAAATAAATTTAATATCAATAATATTAAATTAATATAATTAATATTAAATTATTAATGAAATTACCCTTTAAATATTAAAAGTTATACTTTATAACTTAAAATATTTTAAACACCTTAATGATTTTTATAATATTAAAATCATTTTTAAAAAAATTATTATTAAATAAATCTATTATCATTAATATTAAAATATTAATATTTTCATGACAAAATATCAAAAGTTATATTTTATAACTTAAAATATTTTTATAACTTTTAAATCATTTTTATATGATTTATAAATCATTAATTCTATTTTTCGTAATTTATTTAATACATTTATTAAATAACTTAATTATCACTAATATTAATTTATTAATGAAATTAAATCACAAAATATTAAAAGTTATTAAAATAACATAAAATATTTTCTTATACCATAATATATTTTAAATGATTTTTCAAGTATTAAAATCATTTTTAAATAATTTATTTAATATTATAATTAAATAAATTAAATACCATTAATATTTTAAAAATATTAAATATTTATGAAATATACTTCAAATAATAAAAAACTAATTTTTGGACTTTAAAATAATTTTTAATAATTTATTATGTATTTTTAATAATTAAAAACTATTTATTACTAATTATTTAATAAAAATAATAATTTTCAAAAATATTTGCCACTAAAGAGCCCTATAGCGATGAGCAACTGCCGCTATAGGTGTTCTTAAATGTTTCTTGAGCTACCCAGAAATCTATGTCAGTTAACGAGGGGGTAGGTTTGACCATTCATAATTTTCAGTCTAGACATGATTTGGGCTATCTTAAACTTTGATCGTGTAGCAAACATGTAACATTACAATATCCAACCATCATCTTGATCAAACAACAAACTAGCAAGAAGATATGGGCTTGCAAACTTCTTGTCAGAACGTTTCTGGGTTTTCCCAGAAACCCAGAAGTTCGAGGTGCCTCTTTCTAACTTAATTAAATCTCAGTTCTGTTCATTATTTTGGTGGTTTAATGGTTCATATCCGTAGGATACCTGACAAGCAACAACTACCTATCCTCATCACAGTCCAAATCTAACACATTTACCAGATTTAATGTGGTCAAATCTTGTCAGAAGCTCATGCAAAAAAACCATTTTTGGAAATTCCACAAAATTCAAGTCGTGGCCGAATGGCCTACTTTGACCATTTGATACGTTCGATCTGATGACTATTTTAATGTTCTAAAAGCATGAACCTTGAGTCCACATACCAGGCTAAAAGTTGGATACAACACATCATCAAAATACTAAAGTAACTGACATATCATGGAGCTTAAAAAAATTGTCAGATGTTGTTCATACTTTCTGGGTTACCCAGAATTATACTTGGTCATGGTCGGTCAACGACCTTTGACCATCAATAAAATGAAATCTGTATATGCTACAACCCTAATTCCAGTTCCAGTTCATAGACCACATAGCATACTACAAGATTAAACACTTAAACAACAACACATAACAGGCTAAGATTTACAGCCTCTGACATTCGTTGTTAGAACACAAAATGAAATTTTTCCAGATTTTGAAAATCATCAAATCCGAGCCTATAGATGTTATGGATCTAAAATCTATCAACCCAGATCACTTGTAGACACTACATAAAACATATTTTAACACTTAAACACAACTTTTAATAGAGGATCAATGATCAGATTTCTAGGGTTAGGTTTATACCTTTATGCAAAAATTCTTGATTCTTGGCTTCTGATTTGTTGTGGGTGTTAGTGGGGCTTGAATTGTTACTGAACTAACACTAGAATTTCGTGGTTTTGGGTGAGAGAAAAGTGAGTTGGGTGTTTGGAGAGAAATGAGACAAAAATGAGGCTTTTCTCTCTCTTGGATCTTATAAACAACAATTTGCAATGAATTGGCTGAGTTGTAGTGGCTGTCAAGCATTTAATTTCAGTCACAAGAAAGTCAAGAGTTGGTAACCAACTCTAATTTTTCTAGATATACAAGTAAGCCTCAATTATGCAATAAGGGAATTTTTGTCATTTTGCTTAGAAATTTAATGGGATTTTGGTAACTTGTCAAACTCTTAGGGTTTGTCCCTTAGGGTTTAACCCTAAGGTTAAGCACAAAAATTATAAGATTTCTAGGATTTTGCAACTTAGGTTAAAATAAAAAATTTAGTTTTTTAAAATTTGTAATTAGGGTTTCTAATTACATGAAACATGATAATTAGGTTTAGGTTTTACTAATTATCATTAAGCGTACCAAAATAGCAATTAGGGTTTATACTTAGCAAATTAGGGTTAGTAATTAGGGTTTTTAATTAGCTATTAAGTTTTCTAACAATTAGGGTTTCCAAATAATAATAATTAATATCTAAATTAACATTAATCATATAACACAATTTCTTACCAGCCATAAACTCCGGTTTGAGTTTTAAATTAGGATTAAACCAATTATTACTAGGGTTTTGACATTATACACATAATTTGACCAACATTATCAATCCACACATATACAGTACATATTTACGGCACTGAAATAAAATAATATTATAATAAATGTTATATAACATATTTACTTAGACAGATTTTAAAGTCTCATTTGACTTTAAACTAGGGTTTTAAAATATTACACCATCATTGACAAATTATTAACAATGCATACATACAGTACATATTTATAGCAATCGAAAAATCAAAATATAATTAATATTACATTATTATCATCATTCCTTGTTCCAAAACCGAAATTAGGGTTTATAAGTAACATTAAAATTGTTCGTACATTAACCTTACACACATAATACACATATCTATAATAAAGAAAAATAATAATATAATAATATTATTCTCATTCCTTGAACAAAATTCTAAAATTAGGGTTTGGATTCTATATCCGATTTATCTCATCATATATAACATTATGAATTAAGTTAATAAATTAACTTAATTATTCTCAAATAAATTCATATACTAAAATAATTATTATAATAATTCTATAATCATTTCATTTATTATTTAAATAATATAAAATCATATTTTCATGAAAAATAATTAATAAAAACATTTCTACAATAAAATTAATTGTTATAAGAATATAATTTATAATGATCAATAATTCTAAAATAAATTTTTTGAAATCATTCATGCAATAAATATATTTTATTTATCACATAAATACATACACATTATCTTGCACATACTTCCACCATTATAAATAATAAAAAATATATATATTTATATGCAAAATTTATGATTTAATTATATAGAAAATATCGGGTTATTACATTCACCCTCCCTTATAAAGATTTCGTCCCCGGAATCACCATTTTAAAACCTATACATACCAGGGTAAATAGCATACACAATCATTGCAATTAGATCTCGATCATAATTGATCGAACCGATCTTTAACCATTTAGCATAAAGCTTATCTATCTTCTTAAACAAAAATTTGATTTCTAAAAGAACTCAAATTCTTCCTTCAAAATAATTTATAAAATAATATATTATATATATAAGAAATTAATATATAAGAAAATAAAATTGATTAGAATAATACCTGGAGTTGCATCCCCGGCTATCACGGTATCTTGAACGGTCATGCTGAAGATGTTTGCAGTTGGTGCTTGCGGTTGGTTCTATTGATTTGCTTGTTGAGGTTGGTCCCGTTGTCGCCAATGTCCTGTTGCCTTTTCCTGTATTCACATTCCTTGCCTCCCTTCTCTTTCTTGGACAGTCTTCCACCTTATACTCCATTGATTCACAAATAAAACACCAACTATACATTCTTGGATTGGGGAAGTTAGGAGAGACACGTCCCTTCTGCCCACACTTATAACACACAATCTTTCCCTTTATCTCCTTTCCTTCTTTTTTTTTTCCAGTCCTACTACTACTACTACTCCCTTTTCCAACTATAGCTTGATTTGCCTTCTACCAAAAATTCACTTTCCCCCTTTCATCTTATAGGTGACAAAAGTTGTCTTTTGCCCCTCCGTTATCCTAGCCATCACAAACGCTTCTACCGGGTCAGTTAATCATCTAAATCCTGGCGGTCTGATTACCTTGAAGTCTTTGACGTTTTCCGTTCGATTATCTGGCTAATTTTTCGCGGCTGGTATTCCGTTCTGCATAGCTTGATCGTCCATATTCGCAAAATTTTGTATCGGATCTGGTTGTCCTCCAGCTTTGTTGACATGTTCTTCTATCCTTATTTTCGTTTTCGTCTTGGCGTCATTATCATAAATTATTCTTATTAACTTGCATTCTAAGCCTTATCGTACACATATAACACGAAATTTTCTACTCAAATAATCATTTATTCAAAATATTAGATTTTGAAAACTTGGTTTACTGTATTAACCAGTGCTCAGATAAATATCTACTATCTTTATACCAACTTATTTCATTAATTCAACATAGACTCATATTCATAACACTTGATATACCATAACACATATTGCTTTAAACATTCACTATCCTTTGTGACTCAAGAGTCGGGAATTGCTGCCATAACTTATATCAAATATTACATTATACTGACATACTTTCATATACACTACATAGAATCATACCTATTCAAGTAATACTAATACTGTTTATCTTTTACACATTCGCCAAGGATCAATTACTTAGTATTCTATATATTCCCATTATCCTCAATAATCCATTCACACCTAACTATACCTAGCTCGTCAACTTACCACACATTATGAGTTTAAGAACTCACCGCAACATATGAGTTTAAGAACTCGACATTAACCACATATTCTTTAACTATATTCTACCTATCTGTTATACTATCGTTTCTGGGTCCAGTACTACACTTTCCAAAATAACCACCTCATTGAGGTAGCTTTCAATGTGAGCCTCTATTTTAGCTATTGGCTTTGATATTGGCTCGGTCATGAAGGTTGACTTATTCTTTACGACCTGAGGGTATCCTAATTCTTTTCTATCTGACATCTACACACAAACTATCTTGATTAACATATAGTATATACACACTGCAAATAATAGTTTTATATAAGTTATCTTTTATTTTATTTGACGATGAATTTATCCAATTCATCTCCTTATAAACTCTATATAAGTTATTTGTATTTTCAACGTTTCCCTCTGTTCCAAGGTTATAGCCTAAGGTCTAACCCACCTAAGGTTTTTAACCTTAAAGCTCTGATACCACAATGTAACGCCCCCAAATTCAGGTACTTGAAATCCGAACTCGGTGCTTTACGATACCATTTCTATGAGCGAAAATAATTCTAATAATAATAACAATAATATAAATATCAAACTTAACTTACATTTATCAGAGTCTAATCCCAAGTACGCAACCTTTACTATAATTCTTTACATGATATAAAATACATATAATTATCTTAATACAACTTAACTATTACAAAAGATACCATTAAACATATTCTGTTTGCTTTCCTTTTCACTTGTTCTTGTCTGAACCTTCAGGTTGATCACGCTTAGCTGAAAACATTTAAATTTAAATCAAGGATGAGCATTTGAGTGCCCAGCAAGTAATAAAAATTATAAATATAATTAGCTGAAAGAATTAAAGGTTTTCTTTGTACATCACTTCTACAACAAATCAATAGTTGTGAAGTAAATTGAACCAATCATAACGATATATTATTTCTATATCAAGGATTTTTTTTAAACTAAGTATTGACTATATATATAGGGTAGTCGACAGATTATGAACATTATTTTCTATTTTTGAAAAGGTTAGATAGAAGTTCATCTGCAAACCGTCATAACTTATGGGCACGAGGGTGTACATCCCATGGACCCTGTATTGATCAATACTACATTGCAAGAACGATATTATCGTTCATCCTTTGTCCGCCTTGGCGCATAAAAATTTTCCCATGTTCGGGATGTTCATAATTAGTCAGGAATTCAAACCAAAATAATTTGATTAGATACAAAAGAGTTTTATCATATTCAACGATATTTCTGAATCTATGTCTAGCTAGGTCAAATAGCTTAGACGGCTTTTACTGTATTCATACTAGGGATCAATATATATATATATATATATATATATATATGTGTGTGTGTGTGTGTGTGTGTGTGAGAGAGACCCCAAATTTTATGAAATAAAAGTATTCAATTTTTCTATTTTGGTGAATAGTTAAATTGATAAAAGTTTAAAGTTAAGGGTGACATTTGAAAATTTTTCAAAGTAAGCAAGTTGTCATAAAATAATTGGTGGTAAAATACGCGTGGTTGCATAGTAGCACACATTATTGATTATTAATGCTTACGTGAGAAGTCACTCAGTTTGATTCAATTATTGTCGATATTTTATATATTGTTAAATCAATAATTGAGATGACAAAGTTATTACATTATTATTTGCAATATTAACGATGTCTAGAAGTTCTGCCAAGGAGAGGTTTGGTCACCTAATTGCGCGCTAATAGGGAGAAATCCTTATTGGAAAGCCCCCTCTTTCCTGGGAACGACCTGGTCGATTAATAGTGTGAATTATGATAATAATGATGAGTTTTGTTTTATTAATATTATTAATGTAATAAAATAGAAAATCTTTTTATATAAAATAGAATACTTTTATAAAGTTATTCATTTTATTAGATTATAAATAGAATATATTATATTTTATTTAAAAGATTTTGTTTTATTAGAATATTTTATAGTAAATCAATTTGGACCGTTCATGAATTAGTTACTATTCAATCCATTCTTCTACAAATAGAAGCTCATTCCTTCATTATTTCTTACGAATTCACTGAAACTCTAGAGAGAGCGTAGAGAGAATTCTTCTTCTTCTATAATCTTGGCGTATTTCTTTAGAGTTTAAGAAAGCTTTGAGCGTAGTACAAGTTTTCTTCAAGTATATCCCATACCTCTCTGAGTACTCTTCTTTATAAGGTAAGGGATATTATTTGTTGTACTCGTAATGGGTATTATTTCTTTCGTATTCATGAAGAGAACTTCATTATTCCATTCTTTATTATTACATTGAATAACTTTGTTTATGAGAAGTACCGCATACATGGTAAAATTCTATTGTTATTTCATTCTTTATTATTCTCATTTGGAATATCCCGCTTGCAAGTCTTGATTCGCTTTGACTGGTTCCGTTCTTTATTATTCTACCGAATAACTTTTGTTATTATGAAGTCCGCATACATGGTGAAATTCTCATTGTTATTACATTCTTTATTATTCTATTGGAATATCCTCGCTTGGCATGCGTTCTGCATGACACGTTCCATTATTTATTATTCTACATTGGAATAACTCCGTCTGCAAGGCCTATCGCATGCGTGGTGAATTCATTTGTTATTCCATTCTTTATTATTCTGTTGGAATATCCTGTCTGTGCATTTACGCATGACCTGGTTCCATTCTTTATTATTCTATTTGGAATAACCTATCTGTGCAGTCTATCGCACGCATGGTGAATCCTTATGTTATTCCATTCTTTATTATTCTGTTGGAATAACCTATTTATGTGGATTACCACATACATGGTGAATGATCCTTTATATTCATTTCTTATTAAATTGTGGAAATGATTTGTTTATGTTGATTATGATGAGAGTCATAATTAAAGCATTAGACTAATGAAAATCTTTGGTATATGTAGTATTAATAAGTGTTGTGATGAGTTATGATGGTTATTATGTGAAAACATGAAAGTTTCTTAAGAAATCACAAAGGGTTGAAAATCAGATTTTGGTGAAAATGGAACATGAAATTCAATTGACTATATCTCATATTATATTTCAAATTTTTGAGTGTGGTTAAGTCCTAGAAAAGAAATATTTTTGGGACTGATTTGGTATTTTTCATGAAAATGCACTAGTTATGAGTATATGAGTTAAATATGTTATGTGAAGTTGAAAATTAGTAAATAGAATTTTTTGGCTTGGGAATCCTATATATGGTATATGTAGATTTTTTTGATAAGGGATTTGATCATTGGTGATGAAATCTTATGAGTATGGCATTTTTGAATGATTGAATGCATTATTTGGTAAAGTGTAAACAATTAAAATAAATTGTTTATAAGTTTAAGAAATAATTAAAATATTGTTATAATATTAATGATATTAGATTATGAGATTATTAAGTGATTGATAACATTTGGTTATTATTGAATCTTTGGATAAACTCAGTATTATAAATGTTTAATATTTATCCTTTATTTCATTTGATTGAATCTTTATATCATTGTCATTATCCTCATGTTTATATTATGTTGAAAGTCATCTGTGGCCTGTAGTACATAGATGGACTTGGAATGATTATGACCAGGGATTATTCGGTATAATCATGACCGTAATGTTACAAATGATGTGGAAAAAGTCCTCATTGGCCCGTAGTGCATTGATGGACAGTTTTTGGTATGATTATGGCTATGGATTCTCTTTGGCCAAGGGTGCAAAGATGAATTGTTTTATGGCATGATCATGACCATAATGTTACAAATGATGTGGTTAAAGTCATCTTTGGCCCGTAGTGCATAGATGGACTTGGTATGATTATGACCAGGGATTATTCGGTATAATCATGACCGTAATTGAAAACACGAATATCCTTGGCCCGTGGTGCATGGATAATTCGTGGTCGTGATACTATTAAGTCGAGTCTCAAAGATTATTGGTTTTATAGTTGTATATCTTTGGTCCAGAGTGCAAAGATGAACTATTGATTATTGGTTATCTGATTGTATATCTTTGGTAGTAGTCAAATGAATTTATTAGTATGATTATGAGAAGGAATTGTGATTTGGTGTAACCATGATTTTTGATGTTTTAGGTGAAGATAGGCGATGAAAATTATCTTCGTCCTGGGTGCGAAAAGGAATTCAGAATCACAATTATGATTATGAGTTATTCATATGATTGTGGACATGAATTGTTGATTGATGTTACAGTGATAAAACATTATTGGTGGACTTTTAACATGGAGAAGATAATAGACCTGATGGTCTATTTGACTCTTTTAATGGATTTCTCGTTCCGCTGCAACTATGGTTGAAAAGTTTTATCATCTACCATATATTCTAAATCTCTGATTTATTATTGACGAAGGCTATTGATAATTTAATTATCTTTAGTCATGATATTCTTTACTGGGCTAGTTGTGCTCACCCTTTTGCTTCACAATTCCTTTTAGGTAATAAGAGTGTTGCCGAGTCGAACGGGGATAACAGGGGGAATAGAGCGGTGGTCTATAGTCGCTGAGGTTCTCCTAAATAGTATGGAAATAATTTTATTGAGAACTTTAGATAAGTGTGTCGTATTGTATACGTCATTTGATATTTAATTTTGGTGAACCGAATAGGGTGAGGTGAACCCAACTTTGAAAGTGTGTTTTGCAACTATCATACAAGATGTCTAATGACATACAACCTCGTGTTATCATAAGACATGGTTGTGCACATCCACTTGCTGAGTATATCTACGAGCATTACCTATATGATCTTGGAGTTTATATAATTTTCACTTGGAGACAGTGGAGATAGTTATATGTCAAGAGAAAACTCACCATTGGAAAGAAGATGATAGTAATCTTCTCATTTTTCTTTGGGGTCTATTGGGTCAACTAAGGATAATTCTGTGGACATATGATATCTATCATAACTTAGATTCACGGCCTCCTCTACATGCATTTAAGGTTTCCTTGAGCACTTCCTAAAGATTTTAATTTCTAAAACAATTTTTGACTGTACTTTTATGTAACGTACCATTGTAAGGTTGTGGTCGAGGAACCATGAGAGTTACATACATTTGTATTAAAACTCACAGTTTAACTGTGGTCGTACTCTGCACGACAGTTCAATAGTTGTATAAATGAAGTTGTCAGTAGTGTATTTTTTGGTGACTCAAGATGGGTGATGTATACCTATTTTGGGGCCATCACAATATATATATATATATATATATATATATATATATTAACATGTGATTAAATTCAATGATTATCCAAGTGGGGACACTTGTATAACCATATCTAGAAATTAACGAACAAAATATATATCTGAATTATATAATATAACATCATGTTGATAAACAATGATCGGATATAGAATATATCACAATAGGGTTAATAATCTAGCATAATAATAATATAATTTTGAAACTTTCTTACTCATATCCATTGAATAAAGGAAATGCAAAGCTAGGATACTTGTCTGGTCTGCTGCTTACAATACGCAACTTAGTTTTATCTTTTATACCGAAACCTATCATTAAAAAATCATTCTATCGATTAGAATCACATATCATAACACATAGTACTACTTATTGCAGTCAACACATAACCTAATCACATTGTCACACATGTTTCACAGTCATTAAATCATAAATAAACACATATACTGAGACACGTTATGCAAGTCCAGGATCAATTTAAAACTCACACCTTGCGTATTAACGCTTTTATCGGGTAATTACCGAGTTTAAGACTCTATATCGAAGTTCAATATCTATTTAGACTGTTTAAATAACAGTCATATCATTTTCAAATGACTTACAATAATTTTTAAACAGTTATTATAATTTATTCTAATTTTTCAAACAACGGAATCAATATAAAATAATTTAAATATCAAATAATTCTATTATCATTAATATTTAATTAATATTAAGCTATTAATGAAACCATTGCCAAAATATTAAAGTTATTTATAATAACTTAGAATATTTTGAAAGTATTTATATACCCTTAAATGATTTTTAAAACATTGAAAATCATTTTTAATTACTTACCATTAATATTTAAATATTAATGCACTATTTATCCAAATATTAAAAGTCATAAATTATAACTTAAAATATTTTTAATTCATTAATATCCTTTTAAATGATTTTAAATAAATAAAATTATTTTAAAACTATTTATTTAATATAATTATTAAATAAATTTAATATCATTAATATTAAATTAATATCATTAATATTAAATTATTAATGAAATTATCCTTTAAATATTAAAAAGTTATACTTTATAACTTAAAATATTTTTAAACACCACTAATGATTTTTATAATATTAAAATCATTTTAAAACTAATTTATTAAATATAATTATTAAACAAATCTAATATCATTAATATTAAAATATTAATATTTTTTATGGCAAAATATCAAAAGTTATATTTTATAACTTAAAATATTTTATAACTTTTAAATCATTTTTATATGATTTATAAATCATTAATTCTATTTTTTGTAATTTATTTAATACATTTATTAAATAACTTAATTATCACTAATATTAATTTATTAATTAATGAAATTTATCACAAAATATTATAAGTCATTAAAATAACTTGAAATATTTTCTTATACCATAATATATTTTTAAATGATTTTTAAGTATTAAAAGTTTTTTTAAACAATTTATTTAATATTATAATTAAATAAATTAAATACCATTAATATTTTAAAAATATTAAATATTTATGAAATATACTTCAAATAATAAAAAACTAATTTTTGGACTTTAAAATAATTTTTAATAATTTATTATGTATTTTTAATAATTAAAAACTATTTATTAATAAAAATAATATTTTTTGAAAATATTTGTCACTAAAGGACCCTATAACGACAGAACCGTTACTATAGGTGTTCTTGAGCTGTTCTTGAGCTACCCAGAAATCTATATCAGTTAACGAGGGGGTAGGTTTGACCGTTCATAATTTCAGTCTAGACATGATTTGGGCTATCTTAAACTTTGATCGTGTAGCAAACATGTAACACTACAATATCCAACCATCATCTTGATCAAACAACAAACTAACAAGAAGATCTGGGCTTGCAAACTTCTTGTCAGAACGTTTCTGGGTTTTCCCAAAAACCCAGAAGTTCGAGGTGCCTCTTTATAGCTTAATTAAATCTCAGTTCTGTTCATTATTTTGGTGGTTTGATGGTTCATATCCGTAGGATACCTGACAAGGAACAACTACCTATCCTCATCACAGTCCAAATCTAACACATTGACCAGATTTAATATGGTCAAATCTTGTCAGAAGCTCATGCAAAAAAACCATTTTTGGAAATTCCACAAAATTTAAGTCGTGGCCAAATGGCCCACTTTGACCATTTGATACGTTCGATCTGATGACTATTTTAATGTTCTAAAAGCATGAATCTTGAGTCCACATACCAGGCTACAAGTTGGATACAACACATCATCAAAATACTAAAGTAACTTACATATCATGGAGCTTAAAAAAATTGTCATATGTTGTTCATACTTTCTGGGTTACCCAAAATTATACTTGGTCATGGTCGGTCAACAACCTTTGACCATCAATAAAATGAAATCTGTACATGCTACAACCCTAATTTCAGTTCCAGTACATAGACCACATAGCATACTACAAGATCAAACACTTAAACAACAACAACACATAACAGGCTGCGATTTACAGCCTCTGACATTCGTTCTCAAAACACAAAATGAAATTTTTCCAGATTTTGAAAATCATCAAATCCGAGCCTATAGATGTTATGGATCTAAAATCTATCAACCCAGATCACTTATAGACACTACATAGAACATATTTTAACACTTAAACACAACTTTTAATAGAGGATCAATGATCGGATTTCTAGGGTTATGTTTATACCTTTATGCAAAAATTCTTGATTCTTGGCTTCTGATTTGTTATGGGTGTTAGTGGGGCTTGAATTGTGACTGAACTAACACTAGAATTTCGTGGTTTTGGGTGAGAGAAAAGTGAGCTGGGTGTTTGGAGAGAAATGAGATAAAAATGAGGCTTTTCTCTCTCTTGGATCTTATAAACAACAATTTGCAATGAATTGGCTGAGTTGTAGTGGTTGTCAAGCATTTAATTTCAGTCACAAGAAAGTCAAGAGTTGGTAACCAACTCTAATTTTTCTAGATCTCTAATTTTTCTAGATACACAAGTAAGCCTCAATTATGCAATAAGGGCATTTTTGTCATTTTGCTTAGAAATTTAATGGGATTTTGGTAACTTGTCAAATTCTTAGGGTTTAACTCTTAGGGTTTAACCCTAAGGTTAAGCACAAAAATTATGGGATTTCTAGGATTTTGCAACTTAGGTTACAATAAAAAATTTAGTTTCTTAAAATTTATAATTAGGGTTTCTAATTACATGAAACATGATAAGTAGGTTTAGGTTTTACTAATTATCATTAAGCGTACCAAAATAGCAATTAGGTTTATACTTAGCAAATTAGGGTTAGCAATTAGGGTTTCTAATTAGCTATTAAGTTTTTTAACAATTAGGGTTTCCAAATAATAATAATTAATATCTAAATTAACATTAATCATATAACATAATTTCTTACCAACCATAAACTCTGGTTTGAGTTTTAAATTAGGATTAAACCAATTAATACTAGGATTTTGACATTATACACATAATTCGACCAACATTATCAGTCCACACATATACAGTAAATATTTACGGCACTGAAATAAAATAATATTATAATAAATGTTATATAACATATTTACTTATCTAAGACCCCAGATTTTATGAATAAAGATTTAAATTTCTCGAAATATTTTTTTGAATATTATGGAATGAATTCGATATAATGTTATAGTTGTGGGTAATATTTATAAATTTTGCAAAGTATGCAAGTTGTTATATAATATTTGATTGGTCGGGGAATAATCATTTTAACAGGAAATATTCGTACGACGACACAATCATTGGTGGACCCCACAATGGAATTATTGTAGGATTGAGAAAACGACAAAAATATTTTTATAAAAATAACAGCGGAAGTTTTACCGTTAAAACTGTTGAACTACTCATTAGTAAAAGCACGATGTCTGGCATGGTTGCATAAGAGCACACCTGGTATTGATTATTTATGCTTACGTGAGAAGTCAACGAGTTTTGTTCAATTATTGCTTGATAATTATTGCATAGTATCTCACGTTATTTGATTCAATTATTGTCGATATTTTATATATTATTAAATCAATAATTGAGATGATAGAGTTATTAATATTATTATTTGCAATATTAACGATGTCTAGAAGTTCTGCCAAGGAGAGGTTTGGTCAACTAATTGCACGCCAATAGGGAGAAATTCTTATTAGAAAGCCCCCTCTTTCCTGGGAACGACCTGGTCGATTAATATTGTAAATTATAATAATGATGATAAATGTTGTTAAATATATTGAGGTGTCTTTTTATAAAGTCACGGAAGTTTATATATATATTTATTATATATATAAATTTTGTTTTATTAGTATTATTAATGTAATAAAACAGAAAATCTTTTTATATAAAACAGAATACTTTTATAAAGTAATTTGTTTTATTAGACAATAATTAGAATATATTATATTTTATTATGCATAGTATTTGCATAATGTACTGCAGAGTGTTTTGCATAGTAAAATCTTTTATATAAAATGTAATACTTTTATAAAGTTATTCGTTTTATTAGATTATAAATAGAATATATTATATTTTATTTAAAAGATTTTGTTTTATTAGAATATTTTATTAAATCAATATGGAATAATCTGTTCAAAAAGTAAATCAATCTGGACCGTTCATGAATTAGTTACTATTCAGTCCATTCTCCTATAAATTGAAGCTCATTCCTTCATTATTTCTTACGAATTCACTGAAACTCTAGAGAGAGAAACTATAGAGAGAAAGAAGAAAAGTATTCTGCTACTTCACTACTCCTATATCCAATTTCTTCTAATGTAAGGGATATTATTTGTTATACTCGTAAGGGGTATTATTTCTTTTGTATTCATGAAGAGAACTTACATTATTCCATTCTTTATTATTACATTGGAATAACTTTTGTACGCTGCCAACTCTGCATACATAGTGAAATTCTTACATTATTTCATTCTTTATTATTCATTGGAATATCACATGCATGCGTATTACATGCATGACACAGTTCCATTATTTATTATTACTGTTGGAATAACTTTTCTGCATGCGATCTATCGCATGCTGGTAAAGTCTTTTGTTATTCCATTCCTTATTATTTTGTTGGAATAAACCTGTATGTCTGCAAGTCTGCATACATGGTGAAATTCTTCTGTTATTTCATTCTTTATTATTTTGTTGGAATATCACATGCATGCGTATTACGCATGACACAGTTCCATTATTTATTATTTTGTTGGAATAACACATGCATGCGATTACTATCACATGCACAGGGAAGTCTTTTGTTATTCCATTCTTTATTATTCTGTTGGAACATCTTGTACGTGCGTTTCGCATGACTGAATTCCGTTATTTATTATTCATTGGAATATCCTGTTGTTGCGTATTACACGACGGTTCCATTAATTATTATTACATTGGAATAACTTTTTCGCATGCGATCTATCACATGCATGGTGATTTACATTGTTATTCCATTCTTTATTATTACATTGGAATATCCCGCTTAGGTCTGATTTTACTTAACTTTGTTCCGTTATTTATTATTCTATTGGAATAACCTATCTGTGCGGTCTATCGCATGCATGGTGATTTCTTTTGTTATTCCATTCTTTATTATACTCAGTTGGTTAAAGTTTTGACTTCTATACTCCATGAAATTAGTGGAATATCCTTAATATTTGCACTTCATCCAGTATCTTTTCATGGAAATATTCTTCTGAGCATTCTTGAATTTTACTCTACAAAGAAGTATCATGTTGACAATTTGGACGTTATTAGTTCCTAGATAAATTAATTCTTGAACTTGTTTTATTGAATTCTTATATCATTGTCATCATTCTCATGTTTATATTATTTTGAAATTCATTTGTGGCCTGTAGTGCATAGATGGACTTGGTATGATTATGACCAGGGATTAATCGGTATAATCATGACCGTAATGTTACAAATGATGTGGTTAAAGTCCTCATTGGCCTGTAGTGCATTGATGGACAATTGTTGGCATGATCTTGACCATTGATGAATACACGAATATCCTTGGCCCGTAGTGCATGGATAATTTGTGGTTGTGATACTAATGAATATCATTGGCCGTAGTGCAGGGATGATGTGGATTATTTATTAATCTGAGTCCCAGCGATAAAAGTGATGAAAAACCTTTTAAATCATAAAAGATAGTAGATTTTATTCTCTACTTAACTCTTTTAATGGATTGCTTGTTCCGCTGTAGTTAAACTTGATGTTTGTTATATTCTATCAGTTTAACACTGTTGAAGGCTAACGATAATTTATTCTACATTATCTTAGTCATAATATTTCTTACTGGCTAGTTGAGCTCACCCTTTCTTTCACTGTTCTCTTGAGTGTAAGAGAGCGTGGTCGGGACTAGTCGGGGAGCGAATAATCTGGTCCGGATGATAGCATTAGTAGTCCACACTATTCTGTTAAATAGTGTGACAACAAATGTAATGAGGACTCCATTGAGTGTGGATATTGTCTAGATGACAATATCCTTATTAAAACTCTCAGTTTATGTTTTATCGTATTTTACACGACAGTTGTATTACTAAGTTGTATTTGTATTTTTGTACCATGTATTTGGCGACTCAAGATGGGTGATGTATACCTATTTTGGGGGCGTCACAGTTGGTATCAAAGCTTAGGGATATGATCCCTGGCTGAGATGTGAGACAAGAACTAGGAGGGGAGAGACGGGGAATTCCTTCGCTAGTATGACCTACCTAATTTTATTTGGTATTTAATTGGTCGGTCAGAGTATAGGGATAATATGTGATATGTCAATTAACCCTTGTTTTGTGATAGTGTTTGAAAATGGCATCTGAAAATGTTGAGATAAGAAATGGAGCAAAATAATATGACCGTATCGCAGTACGAGGCTAAGTTTGCGGAGTTATCCCGATTTGCATCCCATTTGCTCGATAATGAGGAGCAAATGACGCGAATGTTTCTAAGAGGTTTGAAACCCGATATACATCAATACCTCATTTCTCATAAACTTTGTTTATATTCAAATGTTGTGAATAAGGCTCAGTTATTGGAGTGCGATAATGAGTTAGCACAACCAAAAGGTAACAACCAACAACACGATAATAATCGTACCGGTGGCAACAGACATCAGAACAATGATGACCATCGTGGGGGAAATTATCATGCCAAGAATGGTAACCACTTCGGTGGTAATCATGGCTAAGATAATAGAAGTGGAAATTTCAAGAAGAGAAGGTCATTTAGCTCAATTTTGTCGTATAGTGAAGTCAAGTCCAGCTGGGACGGTGGCACCAAAGGCGGATACTGACAAAACAAAGTCGGTGGTTTCAGGAAGAGCGTTTTTTTGTGACTTCTCAAAAAGCAAGTAACCCGAACGAGGTTAGCACGGGTTAGTTAATTATAAATTCTTGCGAAGTCTATACTGTAAGACCCCAACTTTTATGAATAAAAATTAATTTTCTATAAATATTATTTTTGAATATTATGGAATAAATTTGATATAATGTTATAGTTGTGGGTAATATTTATAAATTTTGCAAAATCATGAAGTTGTTATATAATATTCGATTGGTGGGGAATATTCATTTTAACGAGGGAATATTAAATGCGACGGCACAATCATTAGTGGACCCCTAGCAATGGAATTATTGTCGGATTGTGAAAACAACAAAAATATTTTTATAAAAAAATAACGGCGGAAGTTTTACCGTTAAGCTGTTGAAACACCTTGTGTTAAAAATGCGAGAATACGCGTGGTTGCATAGTAGCACACGGTATAGATTATTAATGCTTACGTGAGAAGTCACTCAGTTTGATTCAATTATTATCGATATTTTATATATTATTAAATCAATAGTTGAGATAACAAAGTTGTTAATATTATTATTTGCATTATTAACGATGTACAGAAGTTACATCGAGGAGAGGTTTGGTCACCTAATTGCGGCGCCCAATAGGGAGAAATCCTTATTGAAACCCCTCTTTCACACAGGAGCGACACAGTTAGATTAATAATGTGAGTTGTAATAATGATGATGAGTTCTATTTTATTAGTATTATTAATGTAATAAAATAGAAAAGCTTTTTATATAAAACATAATACTTTTATAAAGTTATTCGTTTTATTAGGCTAATAGTAAAATCTTTTTATATAAAATAGAATTCTTTTATAAAGTTATCTGTTTTATTAGACAATAATTAGAATATATTATATTTTATTATGCATAGTGTTTGCATAGTGCCAGCATAGTGTTTGAATAGTAAAATCTTTTTAAAAGTTATTCGTTTTATTAGATTATAAATAGAATATATTATATTTTATTGTAAACCAATCTGGACCGTCCGTTTAAAGTAAATCGATCTGGACCGTTCATGGATTGGTTACTATTCAGTCCATTCTTCTATAAATAGAATCTCATTCCTTCATTATTTCTTATGAATTCACTGAAACTATAGAGAGAAAGAAGAAAAGTATTCTGCTACCTCACTACTTCTTTATCCAGTTCTTCTTTATAAGGTAAGGGGTATTATTCTTTCGTATTCATGAAGAGAACTTCTGTTATTCCATTCCTTATTATTATGTTGGAATAACTTTTGTATATCTGATACTGCTACGTACATGGTGAAATTCTTCTATTATTCCATTCTTTATTATTACTGTTGGAATATCACATACGTATGCATTTACTTTTAACTGGTTCCATTATTTATTATTCCGTATTTATTATTATGTCTGAATATCACATGCATGCGTTTACGTGGGACTGGTTCCATCATTTATTATTACATTGGAATAACATGTCTATCTATCTTGCATCTTTGTGTCGTGGTGATTTACATTTGTTATTCCATTCTTTATTATTACGTGGAATATCCTATCACATGCGTTTACTGTGGGACTGGTTCCATCATTTATTATTTTGTTGGAATAACTTTGTCTATGTGAAGTACTGCATGCATGGTGATTTACATTGTTATTCCATTCTTTATTATTACATTTGGAATATCACAAATACGGTCGTTTATTTCGCTTTGGTTCCATTATTTATTATTACATTGGAATAACTCCATATGCATGCGATCTATCGCGCATGCATGGTGATTTCTTTTGTTATTCCATTCTTTATTATACTCAGTTGGTTAAAGTTTTGACTTCTATACACCATGAAATTAGTGGAATATCCTTGATATTTGCACTTCATCCGGTATCTTTTCATGGAAATAATCTTCTGAGCATTCTTGAATTTTACTTTACAAAGAAGTATCATGTTGACAATTTGGACGTTATTAGTTCCTGGATAAATTAATTCATGAACTTGTTTTATTGAATTCTTTTAACATTGTCATCATCCTCATGTTTATATTGTGTTAAAAGTCATCTTTGGCTTACGTGCATAGATGGACTTAGTATGATTATGACCAGGGATCATTCGGTATAATCATCACCTGTAATGTTATAAATGATGTGATAAAAGTCCTCAATGGCCTGTAATGCATTGATGGATAGTTTTTGGTATGATTATGACTAGGGGTTATTCGGTATAGTCATGACCATTAATGATTTAATGAATATCCTTGGCCGTGGTACAGAGATGATTAGATGTTGTGATTTATTTATTAAGCTGAGTCTTAGCGATAAAAATTGATGAAAAACTTTTAAATCATAGAAGATAGTAGATTTTATTCTCTACTTTACTCTTCTAATGGATTGCTTGTTCCGCTGCAGTTAAACTTGATGTCTATTGTATTTTATCAGTTTAACATTGTTGAAGACTAATGATAATTTATTCTATATTATCTTAGTCATAATATTTCTTACTGAGCTAGTTGAGCTCACCCTTTCTTTCACTATTCTCTTCAGGAAATGAGAATATAGCTGGGATGAGTCGGGGAAAGGAGTAACGGTCTAGAAGATAGCATTAATAGTCCTCACTATTCTGTTAAATAGTGTGACAATAAATGTAATGAGGACTCCTTTGAGTGTGGATATTGTCTAGATGACAATATTCCTATTAAAACTCTCAGTTTATTTATTGTCGTATATTACACGACGGTTGTATAATTAAGTTTGTATTTGTATTTTGTACCTTGTATTTGGCCACTCAAGATGGGTGATGTATACCTATTTTGGGGGCGTCACAGTTGGTATCAAAGCTTAGGGATATGATCCCTGGCTGAAATGTGAGACAAGAACTAGGAGGGAGGCAGAATTCCTTGCTAGTAGGACCTACCTAAGTTTATTTGGCATTTAATTGGTCGTTCAGAGTATAGGGATAATATGTGATATATTAATTAACCATTGTTTTGTGGCAGTATTTAAAAATGGCATCCGAAAATGTTGAGATAAGCAATGGAGCACAGGAGACCGTTGAGTCTCCACAGATCAATAATCACGACAATGTGCAACAGGATGGCGATAATCCTCCTGTAAACAACAACACTGATCAAATGACGAACGATGGTACGTTTAGGAGCTTTTTAGAATTCATGCAACATTAGGCAAAGGCGGTTCCTGTCCAAAATGCAGGTGAAAACACTGATAACTCTCGGACGGTCACCGCATAAGCGATTCAAGGAGCCGGGACCACCGGAGTTTTTGAGAGCCAAAACCACTTAAAGGCGGAGGCGTGGATAAAGCGGATCAACAAGATATTTGATGTCTTGGGATGCTCAGGAGCAAAAGGTTCCTTTTGCCACCTTCATGTTTGCGTCTTGAGGCGATTATTGGTGGGAATCAGAAAGCGTACTCAACTGCCGCATTGAAGATGTCTTGGGAGAAGTTCTAAGAGCTGTTCAATGACAAGTACTTTCCTGAAAGTATTCGTCACATGAAGGAGGTAGAGTTCATCAAGCTTGAGAAAAACAATATGACCGTGGCGCAGTACGATCTAAGTTTGCCGAGTTGTCTCGGTTTGCGTCCCACTTGGTTGATAATGAGGAGAGAATGACGCGGATGTTTCTAAGTGGTTTTAAACCCGAGATACGTCAATACCTTATCTCTCATAAACTTTGTTTGTATTTAGATGTTGTGAATAGGGCTCAGTTATTGGAGCGCGATAATGAGTCAACCCAACCAAGAGAGAGCAGCCGACAAGTCGATAATACCAATGGTAGCAGTCATTGAAGCGATGACAACAAACATGGAGGGAATCAGCATGCCAGAAATGATAACCACTTCGGTGGTAATCATGACCAAGACAATAGGAGTGGAAAGTTCAAGAAGAGAAGGTTTAGCAAAGATGGAAAGATGTCAACACCAACACCCGTTGTTAAGGAAGGAGAACGACCGCCGGTCGTATGTTACAAATGTGGAGGGAAAGGACACATAAGTCAAAACTGCATGATGCAGTCCAAAGTATGTTATAATTATGGAAAAGAAGGCCACCTAGCCCGATTTTGTCGTGCACCAAAGTCAAGTCCAGCTGGGATGGAGGCATCAAAGGGTGTCCCAGACAAGACAAAACTGATAGTTCAATGAAGAGCGTTTGTCGTAACATCCCAAAAAGCGAGGAATCCGAACGAGGTGATCACGGGTAAGCTAATCATAAACTCTAGCAAAGTTTATACTTTATTTGATACCGGTTCTAGCCATTCCTTTATTTCTCCTACTTGCGCTCAACGTTTAAATTTGACTCCGGAGAAATTAGACTTTGACTTATCTGTTGAAACTCCGTTGGGAGAAACCTTCATTACATCCATGGTTTATAAGTCTTGTTTGATTCAAATCGGTAACCGCACGTTAACTGTCGATTTTATTTCTTTGAAAATACTTGCATTTGATGTGATTCTAAGGATTGATTGGTTAACTACTCATCATGCAAAAATTGATTGTTTTCGTAATGTTGTTAGCTTTCATATTCCTAACCAACCTATTATGCGAATTCAAGCAACCAAACCATTAAAATCCATCACTGTCATCTCAAGCCATAAAGCTATTCATTTATTGAAAAACGGATGTCAAGCTTTCTTAGCTCATATCACGGATCTAAACAAAAATACGTCGATTTTGAATGATATTTCTATTGTTAATGAATTTCTGACGTATTCCTGAAGAACTTCACAGCCTACCCCGAGTGTGAAATTGAATTTTGTATCGACCTTGAACTCGGTACAAAACCCATTTCAAAGCCCCATATCGAATGGCTCCTGTTGAACTTCAGGAGTTAAAAACCCAACTACAGGAATTGTTAGGCATCGGTTTCATTCGTCCTAGTACGTCTCCATGGGGTGCTCCTGTTTTATTCGTGAAGAAGAAAGATGGAAGTATGTGACTTTGTATTGATTATCGAGAGTTGAATCATGTCACCGTCAAAAATAGGTACCCGTTGCCTCGCGTTGATGACCTGTTTGACCAGTTGCAAGGAGCCAAATTCTTTTCAAAGATTGATCTTATCATTAGTTGAAGTTCCAAAGACTGCTTTCTGAACTCGGTACGGGCTTTATGAATTCCTAGTCATGTCTTTTGGATTGACTAATGCTCCCGCTGCCTTCATGGATAAGATGAACCGAGTATTCAAGGAATATTTGAATCACTTTGTGGTTGTCTTTATTGATGACATCCTCATATACTCTAAAACCCGTGAAGACCATGAGCAACACTTGAGGCTGATACTCCAAAAGCTTCGTAAATATAAACTTTATGCCAAGTTGAAGAAATGCGAGTTCTGGCTTGAGGAAGTAGCATTCCTTGGGCACGTAGTATAAAGTCATGGAATATCTGTTGACCCAGCAAAGATTGAACCTATTCAAAGCTGGGAGCAACCTAAATCAGTGTCTGAAGTACGTAGCTTTCTCGGCTTAGCTGGTTATTATCGGAGATTCGTAGAAGGATTTTTTTGAATCGCTACTCCCTTAACTCAGCTGACTCGAAAAGATACAAAATTCGGTTGGAACGAGGAATGTCAAAAGAGTTTTCAAGAACTCAAGAGAAGACTCATTTTAGCACATGTTCTGACAATACCATCTGGTTCGGAGGGATTTGTCATCTACAGTGATGCTTCAGGCAAAGGGTTAGGATGTGTTCTCATGCAACATGGGAAAGTCATAGCCTATGCCTCTCGACAACTCAAAGAATATGAGAGGAATTATCCTACTCATGATCTAGAGTTGGCAGCTGTTATCTTCGCACTTAAAATTTGGAGGCATTACTTGTATGGGGAGAAAGTGGAGATCTTTACGGATCATAAAAGCCTCAAATATTTCTTCACTCAAAAGGAACTCAACATGCGACAGCGATGTTGGCTTGAACTATTGAAAGATTATGATCATACCATCCAATACCATCCTGGAAAAGTAAATGTAGTAGCTGACGCATTGAGTAGAAGATCTTATGCGGGTACAAATGCGATATTGTCAACGCAAAGGCCCATTTTGTATGACTTGCAAAGGATGGAGATAGAGATAAAGACTCCAGGGACCCACGTGATGATGACAAATATACGAGTAGAACTGACTTTAATCGATAAAGTTAAAGTGCTTTCAAGCTCTGAGACACAGGAGGTGATGCATATGAGGAAGAAAGTACAAGAAGGTGTTATGCCGGAAGCAAGAATCGATGAAGAAGGAATACTTCGAGTCAACTCCAAACTTTGTGTTCCTAACGACCCTGAGTTAAAGTATAAAATCATGATGGAGGCGCATAACACACCGTTTGCAATCCATCCTGGGAGTACCAAAATGTATCATGATCTTCGACATACATTTTGGTGGGGCAATATGAAGAGAGAGATAGCGCTGTTTATCTCAAGGTGTCTAACTTGTCAACGAGTCAAGGCGGAGCATCAAGTACCAAAAGGTCCATTGCAACCACTTGAAATTCCAGAATGGAAGTGGGAGCACATTACCATAGATTTCGTTATTGGTCTTCCCAAGGTTTCTCAAGGCATAGATGCAATTTGGGTTATTGTTGATAGATTGACCAAGTCTGCTCATTTCTTACCAATAGGAGAAACTTATACACTTGAATGTCTTGCTCGTATGTACATAAACGTGGTTGTAAGATTGCATGGTATGCCAGTATCCATAGTTTCTGATCGAGACCCAAGATTCACTTCAAGATTTTGGGTTAGTTTTCAAAAAGCTATGGCGCAGTTTACGATTTAGTTGACATATCATCCTCAGACGGATGGACAATCGAGAGGGCTATTCAAACTCTTGAAGATTTATTAAGACTCTGTGTCCTTGACTTCAAGGGAAGTTGGGACAAGTTCTTACCATTGGTGGAATTTTCCTACAACAACAGTTATCAAGCAAGTATTGGCATGGCTCCATTCGAGGCGTTGTATGGAAGAAAGTGTCGTTCTCCAGTATGCTGGGATGAGGTGGGTGAAGCAACGTTGTTGGGACCAGGAGTTGAATGCGTATACGGAAAAGATTCAAACGATCCGCATCGTATAAAAACCCTCACAAGGCCAAACCAAAAGAGTTATCTTGATCTTCATCGAAAAGATGCGAATTCGATATTGGAGATCATATGTTGTTACGTGTTGCTCCATGGAAAGGAGTTACGAGATTTGGAAAGAGAGAAAGCTCAATCCTCGATTCATTGGCCCATTTTAATCCTCGATCGAGTAGGAACTCGTAGGCGTATAGACTAAGCTTTACTGCCAAGTATGTCTCGTGTTCATAACATTTTTCATATATCCATGTTATGTAAATATGTGGAAGACCCGAACCACATTATTGAGTTAGAACCGGATGAAATAGCAGAAGATTTAACGTATGAAGAGATTTCTGTTCAAATCTTGCATAAGAAAGAACATATTCTACGCTCCAACGTTATACCTTAAGTCAAAGTTTTGTGGAGAAACCACGATGTTGAGGAAATGACATGGGAGTTAGAATCTGAAATGAAATCAAGGTATCCTTACCTCTTCGACATACCGGTATGTACCCTAATTTCGAGGGCGAAAAATTTCATAAGAAGGGAGATTGTAAGACCCCAACTTTTATGAATAAAATGAATTTTCTATAAATATCATTTTGAATATTATGGAATAAATTTGATATAATGTTATAGTTGTGGGTAATATTTATAAGTTTTACAAAATACATGAGTTATTATATAATATTCGATTGGTGGGGGAATATTCGTTTTAGCGAGAGAATATTAAATGCGGCGACCCTGACAATCATTGGTGGACCCCACAACGGAATTATTGTCGGATTGAGAAAACGACAAAAATATTTTTTATAAAAATAACGGCGGAAGTTTTACTGTTAACTGTTGAAACACCCAGTGTTAAAAGTACAAGAATACGTGTGGTTGCATAGTAGCACATGGTATAGATTATTAATGCTTACGTGAAAAGTCACTCAGTTTAATTCAATTATTGTCGATATTTTATATATTATTAAATCAATAGTTGAGATAACAAAGTTGTTAATATTATTATTTGCATTATTAACGATGTCTAGAAGTTCTGCCAAGGAGAGGTTTGGTCACCTAATTGCGCGTCAATAGGGAGAAATCCTTATTGGAAAGCCCCTCTTTCACAGGAGCGACACAGTCGATTAATAATGTGAATTGTAATAATGATGATGAGTTCTGTTTTATTAGTATTATTAATGTAATAAAATAGAAAAGCTTTTTATATTAAACATAATACTTTTATAAAGTTATTCATTTTATTAGACTAATAGTAAAATCTTTTTATATAAAAGCAGAATACTTTTATAAAGTTATCTATTTTATTAGACAATAATTAGAATATATTATATTTTATTATGCATAGTGTTTGTATAGTGCCTGCATAGTGTTTGCATAGTAAAATCTTTTTAAAAGTTATTCATTTTATTAGATTATAAATAGGATATATTATATTTTATTATAAACTAATTTGGACTGTCCGTTTAAAGTAAATCGATCTGGACCGTTGATGGATTGGTTACTATTCAGTCCATTCTTCTATAAATAGAAGCTCATTCCTTCATTATTTCTTACAAATTCACTGAAACTCTAGAGAGAGAAATTATAGAGAGAAAGAAGAAAAGTATTCTGCTACTTCACTACTTCTTTATCCAGTTCTTCTTTATAAGGTAAGGGGTATTATTTCTTTCGTATTCATGAAGAGAACTTCTGTTATTCTATTCCTTATTATAATGTTGGAATAACCTGTATATGCGAAATATCGCATACATGGTGAAATTCTTCTATTATTCCATTCTTTATTATTACGTTGGATATCCATTATCTATGTGTTTCTGTGGGACTGGTTCCATTATTTATTATTCCTTATTTATTATTACGTAGGAATATCACATGCGTGCGTTCTGTAAACTTGGTTCCATCATTTATTATTACATTGGAATAACATGTCTATCTGATATCTGCGCATGCATGGTGATTTACATTGTTATTCCATTCTTTATTATTACATTTGGAATATCCTCACATGCATGCGTTTTGGCAGGACTGGTTCCATCATTTATTATTTTGTTGGAATAACCTGTCTATGCCAAGTACCGCATGCATGGTGATTTCTATTGTTATTCCATTCTTTATTATTCTATTGGAATATCCAGCCGGTATGCGTATTATACTGACTGGTTACATTTATTTATTATTACATTGAAATAACTTTTATACATCACAAGTACCGCATACATGGTGATTTATTTTATTATTCTATTCTTTATTATACTCAGTTGGTTAATGTTTTGACTTCTATACTCCATGAAATTAGTGGAATATCCTTGATATTTGCGCTTCATCCAGTATCTTTTCATGGAAATAATCTTCTGAGCATTCCTAAATTTTACTTTACAAAGAAGTATCATGTTGACAATTTGAACGTTATTAGTTCCTGGATAAATTAATTCTTGAACTTGTTTTATTGAATTTTTATAACATTGTCATCATCCTCATGTTTATATTGTGTTGAAAGTTATATTTGGCTTACGTGCATAGATGGACTTAGTATGATTATGACCAGGGATCATTCAGTATAATCATGACTTGTAATGTTATAAATGATGTGATAAAAGTCCTCAATGGCCTGTAATGCATTGATGGATAGTTTTTGGTATGATTATGACCAAGGGTTATTCGGTATAGTCATGACCATTGATGATTTAACGAATATCCTTGACCATGGTACATGGATGATTAGATGTTGTGGTTTATTTATTAAGCTGAGTCTCAGCGATAAAAATTGATGAAAAACTTTTAAATCATAGAAGATAGTAGATTTTATTCTCTACTTGACTCTTCTAATGGATTGCTTGTTCCGTTGCAGTTAAACTTGATGTCTATTGTATTTTATCAGTTTAACATTGTTAAAGACTAATGATAATTTATTCTGTATTATCTTAATCATAATATTTCTTACTGGGCTAGTTGAGCTCACCCTTTCTTTCACTGTTCTCTTTAGGAAATGAGAATATAGCTGGGACGAGTCAGGGAAAGGAGTGACGGTCCAGAAGATAGCATTAGTAGTCCTCACTATTCTGTTAAATAGTGTGACAATAAATGTAATGAGGACTCCTTTGAGTGGATATTGTCTAGATGACAATATTCCTACTAAAACTCTCAGTTTATGTACTGTCGTATATTACACGACGGTTTTATAATTAAGTTTGTATTTGTATTTTGTACCATGTATTTGGCGACTCAAGATGGGTGATGTATACCTATTTTGGGGGCGTCACATATAGCTTATTAGATACCGGTTCTACCCATTCTTTTATCTCTCTTACTTGCGCTCAATGTTTAAATTTGACCCCAGAGAAGTTAAACTTTGACTTATTGGTTAAAATTTCATTAGTAGAAACCTTCGTTACCTCCACTGTTTATAAATCTTATTGATTCAAATCGATACTTTCACGTTACCTGTCGATCTTATCTATTTGAAAATACTTGCCTTTGATGTGATTTGAGGAATCGATTGGTTAACTACTCATCATGCTAAAATTGATTATTTTCGTAAGGTTGTTAGCTTTTATATTTCTAACCAACCTGTTATACGAATTCAAGCAACCAAACCACTAAAGTCAATCATTGTCATATCAAACCATAAGTAAAGAGCCCCGAACCTTTCACTGGTGACTTCCAAGTCTTGGAATACACCAAAGCCAGAATATCCGTAGGGGACATCGTGAATAACGGTGGCAAGTTGATAGGTATCAATGTGACGTGCTAACCAAGTCTTGGATGAGAGTCACAGTTTTGAATGACATTTTTATTATTAATAAATTTCCTGACGTATTCTCTGAAGACTTCCTAGCCTACCCTTAGAGCGTGAAATCGAATTTTGTATTGACCTCAGTACAAAACCCATTTCTTAAACCCTTAAATATTTCTTCAACCAAAATGAACGTAACATGCGCTAAAGACGTTGGCTCAAGCTGTTGAAGATTACAATCATACCATTCAATATCATCGTGGAAGAGCGAACGTGGTAGCTGACGCGTTGGGTAGAAGATCGTATGTGTTTACGAGTGTGATGTTGTTAACACAAAAACCCATTTCATATAACTTACAAATGATGAAGATAGAGTTAAAGACTTTAGGGACCCACGTAAAGATAACGAATATACGATGAATCGACATTAATCGATAAAGTTAAAGCCGCTCAAGCTACATACTCAAAGCTGATGAATGTGAAGAAGAAGGTTCAAGAGGGCGTTATTCTAGAAGCAAGAATCGATGAAGAGAGGAAATCTCAACCCTCGATTTTATTGGCCCATTTGAAATCCTCGATCGAGTAGGAACTATGGCCTATGGACTCGTTTTACCGCCAAGTATGTCGCGTGTTCATAACATTTTTCACGTATCGATGTTACGTAAATATATGGACGACCCAAACCACATTATTGATTTAGAACCGAACGAGATAGCGGAAGATTTAACGTATGAGGAAATACGTGTAAAAATCTTGAATAAGAAGGATCGTATTCAACACTCAAAGGTTATACCTCAAGAGTTAGAATCTTAAATGAAGTCAAGGTATCCTCATCTGTTCAGCATACCAGGTACGTACGTAAATTTTGAGGGCGAAATTTCATAAGGAGGGGATATTGTGAGACCCCATATTTTATGAATAAAGATTTAAATTTCTCAAAATATCTTTTTGAATATTATGGAATGAATTTGATATAATGTTATAGTTGTGGGTAATATTTATAAATTTTGCAAAGTATGCAAGTTGTTATATAATATTCGATTGGTCGGGGAATAATCGTTTTAACAGGGAATATTCGTAGGACGACACAATCATTGGTGAACCCCACAACGAAATTATTGTCGGATTGAGAAAACGACAAAAATATTTTTATGAAAATAACTTGACGAAGTTTTACCGTTAAAAACTGTTGAACTACTCGATAGTAAAAAAATACGATGTATATGCATGGTTGCATAGTAGCACACGGTATTGATTATTGATGCTTCAGTGAGAAGTCACTCAGTTTTGTTCAATTATTGCTTTAGTAATTGTTGCATAGTATCTCACGTTATTTGATTCAATTATTGTCGATATTTTATATATTATTAAATCAATAATTGAGATGACAGAGTTATTAATATTATTATTTGCAATATTAACGATGTCTAGAAGTTCTGCCAAGGAGAGGTTTGGTCACCTAATTGTGCGCCAATAGGGAGGAGAAATCCTTATTGGAAAGCCCCCTCTTTCCTGGGAATGACCTGGTCGATTAATATTGTGATTTATAATAATGATGATAAATATTGTTAAATATATTGAGGTGTCTTTTTATGAAGTCACGGAAGTTTATATATATATATATATATTATATATATAAATTTTGTTTTATTAGTATTATTAATGTAATAAAATGTAAAATCTTTTTATATAAAATGAATACTTTTATAAAGTTATTTGTTTTATTAGACAATAATTAGAATATATTATATTTTATTATGCATAGTGTTTGTATAGTGCCTGCATAGTGTTTTGCATAGTAAAATCTTTTTATATAAAACAGAATACTTTTATAAAGTTATTCCTTTTATTAGATTATAAATAGAATATATTATATTTTATTTAAAAGATTTTATTTTATTAGAATATTTTATTAAATCAATATGGATCGTCCGTTCAAAAGTAAATCAATCTGGACCGTTCATGAATTAGTTACTATTCAGTCCATTCTCCTATAAATAGAAGCTCATTCCTTCATTATTTCTTACGAATTCACTGAAACTCTAGAGAGAAACTATAGAGAGAAAGAAGAAAAGTATTCTGCTACTTCACTACTCCTATATCCAGTTTCTTCTAAGGTAAGGAATATTATTTGTTGTACTCGTAAGGGGTATTATTTCTTTCGTATTCATGAAGAGAACTTCTGCTATTCCATTCTTTATTATTACATTGGAATAACTCAGATATCTGTGAGCTACCGTGCATACATGGTGAAATTCTTACATTATTCCATTCTTTATTATTACATTGGAATATCTTGTGCATGCGTATTACATGCATGACACAGTTCCATTATTTATTATTACGTTAGAATAACTTTTCTGCATGTTGATTATCGCATGCCTGATGAAGTCTTTTGTTATTCTATTCCTTATTATTTTGTTGGAATAACCTATATATGTGAAGTACTGCATACATGGTGAAATTCTTCTGTTATTCCATTCTTTATTATTTTGTTGGAATATCCTGTATGTGCGTATTACGCATGACCTAGTTCCATTATTTATTATTCTGTTGGAATAACATGTCTGTGCGGTCTATCGCATGCTTGGTGAAGTCTTTTGTTATTCCATTCTTTATTATTATGTTGGAACATCTTGTCTATGCGTTTATGCATGACCTAGTTCGTTATTTATTATTCTGTTGGAATATCCTGTCGGTGCGTATTACGCCTGACCTGGTTCCATTAATTATTATTCTATTGGAATAACCTGTCTGTACGGTCTATCGCATGTATGGTGATTTCTGTTGTTATTCCATTCTTTATTATTACGTTGGAATATCACATCGGTGCAATTTCGCTTAACTTTGGTTCCATTATTTATTATTCTGTTGGAATAACCTGTCTATGTGGTCTATCGCATGCATGGTGATTTCTTTTGTTATTCCATTCTTTATTATACTCAGTTGGTTAAAGTTTTGACTTCTATACACCATGAAATTAGTGGAATATCCTTGATATTTGCACTTCATCTAATATCTTTTCATGGAAATATTCTTCTGAGCATTCTTGAATTTTACTCTACAAAAAAGTATCATGTTGACAATTTAGACGTTATTAGTTCCTGGATAAATTAATTCTTGAACTTGTTTTATTGAATTCTTATATCATTGTCATCATCCTCATGTTTATATTATGTTGAAAGTCATCTGTGGCCTGAGTCCAATCGATAAAAGTGATGAAAAATCTTTTAATTCATAAAAGATAGTAGATTTTATTCTCTACTTGACTCTATTAATGGATTGCTTGTTCTGTTGTAGTTAAACTTGATGTTTGTTATATTATATCAGTTTAACACTGTTGAAGGCTAACGATAATTTATTCTGCATTATCTTAGTCATAATATTTTTTACTGGGCTAGTTGAGCTCACCCTTTCTTTCATTGTTCTCTTCAGGAAATGAGAACGTAGTCGGGACTAGTCAGGGAACGGAGTAACGGTCCAGATGATAGCATTAGTAGTCCTCACTATTCTGTTAAATAGTGTGATAACAAATGTAATGAGGACTCCATTGAGTGTGGATATTGTCTAGATGACAATATCCTTATTAAAACTCTCAGTTTATGTTTTGTTGTATTTTACACGACAGTTGTATTATTAAGTTGTATTTGTATTTTTGTACCATGTATTTGGCGACTCAAGATGGGTGATGTATACCTATTTTGGGGGCGTCACAACTAAGACAGATTTTAAAGTCTCATTTGTCTTCAAACTAGGGTTTTCAAATACTGCACCATCATTGACCAATTATTAACAATGCATACATACATTACATATTTATAGCACTGAAAAATCAAAATATAATTAATATTATATTATTATCATCATTCCTTGTTCCAAAACCAGAATTAGGGTTTATCAGTAACATTAAAACTATTCCTTACATTAACCTTACACACATAATACACATATCTATAACACTGACAAATAATAATATAATAATATTATTCTCATTCCTTGATCAAAAATCCAAAATTAGGGTTTGGATTCCATATTTGATTTATCTATCATATATTTTGATGCCCCCAAAAATAGGTATTCATCACCCATCTTGAGTCGCCAGATACATGGTACATAAATTGAAATACAACTTAATTATACAACAGTCGTGTAAAATACGACGAAACATAATCTAAGAGTTTTAATACGTATATTGTCATCTAGACAGTATACAAACTCAATGGAGTCCTCATTACATTTATTGTCACACTATTTAACAGAATAGTGAGGACTACTAATGCTATCATCTGGATCGTCACTCCGTTCCCCGACTCGTCCCACCTATATTCTCATTTCCTAAAGAGAACAGTGAAAGAAAGGGTGAGCTCAACTAGCCCGGTAAGAAATATTATGACTAAGATAATGCAGAATAAATTATCATTAGTCTTCAACAATGTTAAATTGATATAATACAATAGACATCAAGTTTAACTGCAGCGGAACAAGCAATCCATTAACAGAGTCAAGTAGAGAATAAAATCTACTATCTTCTATGATTTAAAATATTTTCATCAATTTTTATCGCTGAGACTCAGCTTAATAAATAAAACACATCATCGAATCATCCCTACACTACGGGCCAAGGATATTCATTAAATCATCAATGGTCATGACTATACCGAATAATCCCTGGTCATAATCATACCAAAAATTGTCCATCAATGCACTACAGGCCACTGAGGATTTTTACCACATCATTCGTCACATTATGGTCACGACTATACAGAATAATCCCTGGTTATAATCACACCAAGTCCATCTATGCACGTAAGCGAAAGATGACTTTTATCACAATATAAACATGAGAATGATGACAATGATATAAGCATTAATCAAACGAAAACAAGGATAAATATTAAAAACTTTAAATTTATCCAAATATTATTAATCACTCATAATCTAATATTAATAATATCATAACAATATTTTAATCATTTCTTAAACTTATAAACAATTTATTTCAATTATTTATACTTTACCAAATAATGAATTTAATCATTCAAAAATGCCATACTCATAAGATTTCATCACTAATGATTAAATCCCTCATCAAAAATCTGCATATACCTTATATAGGATTTCCAAGCCATAAAATCCTATTTTCCAACTTTGTTAATTCACATAACATATTTAACTCATATGTTCGTAACTAAACCATTTTCATGAAAAATACTAAATCAGTCCCAAAAATATTTTTTTTCTAAGATTTAGCAGAATATAGTCCTATAATGAACATATATTTTTCTCGAAATTTTTAAAATTCATTTACTAATTTTCAAAATATCAATTTCTAATTAATTCCTTAAGAAATTAGCTACCTCAAGTTTAACTCCAAAAATTCCCAAATCTTGGCAGGATCTTACACATGTTAATGTGAGCTTCCAGTTTAAATTTCATGGTCATCGGAGTTATAAAACTCCGATTATAGCATTTTTCGTCGAAAAAAACCTAAATATTGAAATGGTCATAACTTGTTCATTTTAAGTCGGAATGAGCTCATTTTTGGACAGGAGGTTCTTTATACCATATACTTTCATGTCCCAAAAGCCCGGAATTTTTCTCTTAAATTAAGTGGCCGAAAATGCCCTTTTAAAAATCTGGGCAGTAGCTTTTTTCCCATTTTTCACTTTTTTGTGCTTTGCTAAAATCAGTCCACACGAAAATATACAACACATTTTCCAGTGATTCCACTTGGATAAGTTAGGAAACTCATAGATCTAACTCTAGAAGTTGACCACACTCAAAAATTCAAAATATAATAGGAGATATGGTAAATTGAATTTCATGTTTCATTTTCACCAAAATCTGATTTTCAACCCTTTGTGATTTCTAAGAAACTTTCATGTTTTCACATAATAACCAACATAACTCATCATGACAATTACTAATACTTCATATACCCATGATTTTTATCAGTCCAATGCTTTTATTATGACTCTCATCATAATTAACGTACCCATATCATTTCCACAATTTAATAAGGAATGAATACATAGGATCAATCACCATGCATGTGGTAATCCACATAGACAGGTTATTCCAACCGAATAATAAAGAATGGAATAACAGAAGGATTCACCATGCATGCGATAGAGACCGCACAGATAGGTTATTCCCAACAGAATAATAAAGAACGGAACCAGGTCAGGCGTGATCCACACCGATAGGATATTCCAACAGAATAATAAAGATCGGAACTAGGTCGAGGTGAAATTACATGCCAACGAGGATATTCCAACGAATAATAAATAATGTGACCGGTCCCATAAACGCATACATGAACGAGGATATTCCGGCGAATAATAAATAATGGAACTAGGTCCCAAGTAAAAGCGCGCAGCGAGGATATTAAGCGAATAATAAAGAATGGAATAATAGAAGAATTTCACCATGTATGCAGTACTTTGCATATACAGGTTATTCCAACATAATAATAAAGAATGAAATAACAGAAGAAGTTCACCATGTATGCGGTACTTCACATAAATAGGTTATTCCAACATAATAATAAAGAATGGAATAACAGAAGTTCTCTTCATGAATAAGAAAGAAATAATACCCCTTACCTCAAAAGAAGACTGGATACTAGAATAGTGAGGTAGCAGACTTCTCTTCTTCTTTTTCTCTATAGATTTTCTCTCTATAGCTTGTCTCTATAATTTCTCTCTATAATAATTGCTCTATATATTTGGTGAATTGGTGAGAAATGAAGGAAGAACGAGCTTCTATTTATAGGAAAATATAGTTTCGATAATTGCTCGTTTTGGGGCTCGAAATATTACAGTACAATACCTCCAACTTTTCTTTTATTTATAATTTAGTCCTGCAAGTATTATCAAACTTGCACCACGTCCCCTAATAGTAAATCATGTGAATCAATAGTTCAATCATGTGATTCAATAGTTATAATCATGTGAAAATATAAATTACGGTATAATACCTCCATCTATAGCCCCATCTTTAATTTAATCATGCAAGTATTATTAATCTTGCACCAACTCCCCTAATAATATAAGAATGTGATTCAATAGTACACACATGTGAACAAATAGTTATATAAGCATTGAATTTGTAGCAATTAATTGCTCATTTATCCGATAAATTACCTGATTTATCAATAAAACCCCTAGACATCAATTATCATCGGAATAGATGTCGATTTCAACTAACACCAATAATCCCAACACAATGAAACTATCAAATTCATCTTTAATCAACACTAACTTATTCATCATTAATATTATAACTCACAATATTTAACAACCAGGTCGTTCCCAGGAAAGAGGGGGCTTTCCAATAAGGATTTCTCCCTATTGGCGCGCAATTAGGTGACCAAACCTCTCCTTGGTAGAACTTCTAGACATTGTAAATATTGAAATTTAATAATATGAATAACTTTGTCGTCTCAATTATTGATTTAATAATATATCATATTATGTAGATGATACTATGACAACAATCGAATCAATAATATGAGAGATATGATGCAGCAATTACTGTAGCAATAATTGAGTATAACTGAGTGACTTATCACGTAAGCATCAATAACCGCATCTGCAGTGTTACTACTATGCAACCACAGCGTATTCTTTCGTACTTTTACTACCGAGTAGTTCAACAGTTTTAACGGTAAAACTTCTGTCGTTGATAAAAAGATAATTCTGTCGTTTTCTTACTACGACAATACTTCCGTCGTGGGTTCACCAATGATTGTGTCGTCATACGGATATTCTCCGACAAAAAGAATATAATACAACAACTTGCTTACTTTGCAAAATTTATAAATACTACCCACAACTATAACATTATCTCAAATTCACACCATAATATTAAAAAAATATTTTGAGAAAATTAAATCTTTATTCATAAAATTTGGGGTCTCACATATATAACATTATTAATTAAGTTAATAAATTAACTTAATTATTCTGAAATAAATTCAAATACTAAAATAATTATTATAATAATTCTATAATCATTTCATATATTATTTAAATAATATAAAATCATATTTTCATGGAAAATAATTAATAAAAACATTTCTACAATAAAATTAATTGCTATAAGAATATAATTTATAATGATCAATAATTCTAAAATAAAATTATTTGTAATCATTCATGTAATAAATATATTTTATTTATCACATAAATACATACACATTATCTTGCACATACTTCCACCATTATAAATAATAATAATAAAAAAAAATTATACGCAAAATTTCTGATTTAATTATATAGAAAATATCGGGTTATTACAGTTACGGGCTTAAAGGTCGATGTAGGGGTATTGATAAATAAGTCCATCAAGAAGGCTATAAAGAGCAATGTCATGTCTAGCCTCCTGCACCCGTCTCTTATTACCAGTCTATGCAAACGGGAGGATGTTCAGTGGGACTTAGAAGATGTCACCCTACCGCCAATGTCGGTAATTGACCATCATCTCATAAGCCGCTATGCAGTATGGGAAAGGGCATAACCACACCCCCGAGAAGAGGGATATTTTCCAGCACCTCAGCAGCAGCCTGCCAGTGATCCGGCGCCAACCAATGAAGCAGGGACATCCACTCAAGTACCTGAGCATCCGTCATCTGCGACCATTCCACCTGGGGCCCTCACAAAAATTCTAAACAGCCTGAACTACTTACACTACAAGGTAGACATTGTCGCTCAGTGGCAGAATCAATTCCATCATTACCATGCAGAGTTTGGAAATACACTCTCCAATATTTAGGCTGCTAAGGGAGGAGATGACCCTGATTTCATACCATTTCCATTTCCAGCGCCTTCAATTTATGCGCCGTATCCGCCACAATTTAGGCCGCCTGCTGAGGAGGTCCGCGCAGATGATCCAGTGAACGTGGAGGATGATGGAGATGATGATGATCCGGAGGTGGTGGGAGGAGATGATGATGATCCGGAGGTGGTGGGAGGAGATGAAGACGGAGATACTCCTGATGCTTGAAGATGATGAAAAGAGGCCATTGAGGACAATGGCCAGAGTGCATGTTTGGGGGGTAAGACTTCCTTTTATTTATCTATATATGAATTGTGTTAGTATTTTAATATTTGAACTACTATAATATGGTGTGTAAGTTTAATTTGTTTATTGGTGAGGATGTGAGAGAATCTTTTGGGCTAGATGGCTCTAGACTACGTGTTAACTATGCTTTATTTATGTGATTAAGTTTTTGCTTATGGTGAATGGTTATTTTGGATGCATGCTTTGCATAGTAGTCTTTAAAGTTATATGTGAATGCATGTTTTTGGTGGTATATCTTTTGTTTATAATTATTATCATTTTGGGTTTGCATATTTGGGATATTTTACACTGATCATTGGTATAGTTAAAGCCATTTGTTATGGTTTTGCCCTATTTTTGACCCTATTTTAACAAGGGTACTTTATAGTTTATAGTTTTTACCTATTATATTTTGATTAACTCTAACCCCTAGTCTATAATTATTTATATGCTGGGTTAGGGTAGTTTAGCGTTTAAGTTTTGTTTGTGGCCTTTGACAAGAGACCAACTAATTATATTATTTTCTTAGACTAGTGGCAAATCTATGTGAAGTTGGGGCGTGTGTTTTAGATAAATTGAGACTGTCTTGGATCCATCCATTTAGCGAGCACTAACCAATTATCTTCTCTAGTTATTTGTCCAGTTTTAGGTTGTTTGTTTACTATGTTAAAAATATCGTAAGCTGTTAATACTCGATTGATTTTAAGAATAAAAGACTTAGAGGCTTTTACACTTTCGGCTCTTTAGTTCTATGTAAAAAAAATCTATTATAATAGCAGTCCTATGGTGGGTTGAGATGGAGCGTGAAAACGCACTCGCCCATAAACGCAGGCTGGTAAAATCTATTTTGGACTTATGTTGTTTACGTGGCCTTTATGCTTGAGATATTAGATTCTTAGGGGTGTTCTACACCTAGTGCCCTAAAGTATTCTGGCTTGGGAGTTATTGATCGAAAGCTTGCTAATGAGTACTTTGTTTAGCCTAAAAGTAATCAAGTACTGTCTGAGTCAGAATTTATTTCGTTATACTAGAACTTTTGAGCCTTTTGTGTTTTTGCGTCTTATCTTTATGTTTGTTATTTATGTGAGTTGCACAGTAAAAAAAATTTGGTTATCATAGTCGACTATGTGATCTTAATTTGGGTTATGGCTAGTTTAGATGTTTGGTCTGCACACACACAAAGAATAGATCAATTACAGTCTCATATTTATTAATAGACATTAAGCCCGCTTTCATATGCGTGTTTGCCCTATTCTCTTAAGATGTTCATGATTGTGCTTAGAGGCCATGGTATTAGTCGATAGGATTTGTCTTCATTCATATCTAGCAATAATGGGTATGAATGTCTGTTAGTTTGCTTGAGGAAAAGCAAAAGCTTAAATTTGGGGGTATTTGATGAGTGGGATTTATACCTGCTAATCAGATCCTTTGTGGCTTAAGATGTTGCCTGTTTTCTATTATTTAGTAAGCTTTTTATTTATATTTTATTATTATTTTGTCTAAATTCTATAATGCAAGGCTTTACAGATGTTTCATAGCTTTTAGGCAATTTTTCTGTATTGGCGCCACAGCGCCATGGGTACACTGAGAATCCGCACTGCAGAGCCATTGAATGTTGGAGCACTGCTTGCAATTCGGTAGTGCTTGGCCAATGAGCATATACTGATCGTCGCTTGGTGCTAAAACATTGGGACTTCTTTGAAATGGGAGCCCAGTATAAGGCTTGGCGCCACAGCGCCAATTGTCGCGCTCCAGTGCCTTTTCACGCGCCCCAGCGCTATTCACCTTCGCATCGCAGCGCTGAGTCCTCTATATAGGGTCGCGCCACAGCGCGACCTCCGGTCTCTTTAGCTTTACGTGGCGCCCCAGCGCCGCTTGCCACTTTAATGCTCACGCCGCAGCGCGAGCTTTGGTGTCCAAACGCTAAAGAGGCTTTAAATGACCTAAAGAAAGAGGGGACCAATATATAAGGAGAGATAAGCTACCTGTATTTAAGATCAAAGAATATCAAATAGAAATTATTACAGATAGCTTAGACTAGGATTTCTTTTACTGTAGTTAATTTCTAGAAGAGAAATAAGCTGTGTTTAAGGAAGAAGAGTTATTGCATCCGACACAGAGCTAAGGAGCTAGACACGGTGAAGAGAAGATTTGGAGGAAGAACACTTCAAAACAGGGGTTTTCTTATTCCAAATCTCCCATTTATTTATGTTTCTCTGATAATGTGTAACGTATTGAAAATGTGTGTTAGTACCATAGTTATGAACTAACTCCACTTTTAGGATTGCAATGTAACCTTTTGTTTAGCTTAATTAACTTTCTCTCCTATTTTATATAATGAATCATTTTGCAATGAGTTGTTGTATTTCTTTTTTAATGATTGATTGCTTGATAAAGAAATTAGTATTGATAGTAATGGAAATTGACAAATGGATGTTATTATCTATCTTTAATTACAACAACACCTGTTATGACCATGCCAATGGGATGTGTGCATAATATGCTAATAGGAGCTTATGCGTATTTATTATTCTCGGTTGACCATTCCTTGATTTTTTTGTAATTTGGAGAGTTAGGAGATTAGGCGACGCATTAGGGGAGTTGTAGTCATATCTTGACTTCCTAGCACAACTACTTCTCTTATTCTTATAGTCTTATTGATATAGCTTAACCAACCACTTTTTTTCACTTTTTAGATAAGATAAGTAACAACTTTACCTTAGTAATTATTTTCTCTTAAGACTTTGTCCTCGTGGGTTCGACACTCTACTTTCATATATTACTTGTGGACCGCATATGCTTGTGCGCGATTTGGCAATAGCTAAATCGGCCAATAATATATATGAACCAAATTGGTGTAGGTTACCTGAAGCGCATGTAGCTATAAGTAATAATCAACGATCAAGGCAAGTCTTTCAGTTTCTATGTGTTTTATGAACTTGATATTGATTGTATGTAATCTGTACTATAATGTGAATGAATTTACATGAATATGTTGAATAACATATGATGCGTTATGAACTATGAAAGTCAGTCTATGACTAAGTTGATTGAGTTATGAAACTCAATCTTTACATGAGATGTGAAACGTGACATGCATTATATACATAGAAGAATGATTATGATATATGAATTGAGCATGAAATTTTGTGCTACGTGAAGCATGAAAACTATTGGATTTGTTAAACTGTCGAGCTCAATCTTGTAAAATATAAATTTTGCAGGCTAAAGACGCAATGTGATATTACTTGCTATCTGGATGATAAGGACTAAAAGACGTGAAGGAATACTTTCCTGAATTAGAAGTAGTATAGAACAATATTGATAGTTTGATATATGTAATTGGCAGTTATGTACAGTTTGAAATGTTCAATAAATAAGAAATGTTTGTTTGGAAATGAGAATGTATGTGCTGATTATTTTAAAATGTAAAGTAATATAATGACAATATTTTATAAAAATATAGGAATTGAAGAATGAGTGTTATATACTCATATTACTCTAATAAAAGGAATCATTAAATAAATATTATTCTGAAATATGTAATCGTAAAGGTTGCGATTCAGGGAACAAAGGAAAGACAAAAGAAAAGTTTTAAATTATCTGCATTTTCAGCTGATATTTCAACTTAGTAAGATGAAGAGCTGAATTAAGATAGTATCTAACGCACAAGGTCAAGATTCAATTAGTCCTGATTATGGATTAAGTTGGTCCCGATTTTTGGGTCGTTGCAATTGGTATCAAAGCTATGAGTTATAAACCTTAGGTAAGCGAACCATAAGCTATAACCGTAAACAAGGTATATAAAAAGAAAAGAAAATGTTAAGTATAAACACGAATGAGGTTTAAATGATCTTAAAATGAATTTAGAAATTTATAAAGAATGCATTAATATAATACGCAAAGATTCAAAGAACAATCTTGAAAAGCAAAAGGATCAGGGAAACCTGATTCGAATAATCATAAAATAACATGATTGGAAAGGAAAGAAAGAATATCGTAAAAACAAAAAGATCATAAAGAAATAATCGTAATGTAACACGATTTTGAAAACTTATGGAAGAATGCTGTACAGGAAAGGTACTATGAAATAGTACAAATAAAAACTCAAAAATAGTTATAAAGATGATGGAATACGAATTAAAAAAATTCGTATTGAGCAAAGAGCAAGATAAGATTTGATAGGATTGGGTGGGATTTAAATTGAGAACTCGTGTGATAACTGAGTTGAACAAACTTTTGTATGGACATGGTTTTGTGCTTGGTTTAACGACCACTTAGTTTATCACACTGATAATCATTGAAATGTTGGTGTCACACTATGAATATATATATGATGAGAAGATGATTTTTTTCTCATATGTATATTTGATAATTAGAGAATATAAGATTAGGTGCGAGTTTTTAAAACTCATACTTATGACAAGTTTGTGACTCATAATTATATGGTATGTTTCTGAACCCATAATCGTATGGACAGTCCCTGATTAGTTTTTGGACTACGTATTGCTGGGATAAGTTCCTAAAGTCATATTTTTATAGCAAGTTCCTAAACACATAAAGTGTGATAAGTTTGATGAACTATACTAGGGTATAGGAATATTATAGATTTAGAACTGATTATTTTCAGTATATTAAGTATTGATGGGTAGGATTATATAGTGAAGCAATGGAGAAAGTTGAAAGCTGATGAAGGGAGAAATGAATATTCTCAAATCTTCCAGCTACACTATATTTTATTGGCATCATGTTGATAATTGCATTGTTATTTTAAATATATATATATATAGACACACACACACACACATTAGGTCAAATTGTTGAACCAATAAGTTTTTAAAGTATGGTTGCTACCTATGTCTATGCTAATTGTTTCGACTAGACAAAATTAAAAAAATCAAAATATATTTTATAGTGATCAGTATATCATTAATATGATGTAGATCTATATGACAGATGATGGAGTCATCAATACAGCTTAACCTAGTGTCGGATGTGATCTAAGGATCGTTAGCCCACTATGGTATGTAGTATGACAAAGTCATAAAATAATAGCATTCTTAATGGAATATTAAAATAGTGTGGTACTATGCATCATAAAATGATTTTCAGTATTTTAATAGTTTAAGAGGTCTCAATGCTATTTGAATCGGCTAAACACATATTAAAATATTTTATTGCTTATATTAAGCTTTGGAATTGTACGACTAAATTGATTTGGTATGGACTCCAAACTGGATATGAACATCCCTGAATTGGGAAAAATGTTTTATGTGCCAAAGGCAGATGATGAACGTGAATGTCGTTCCTGCACGTTAGTGTTGATCATCATGGAACATCCCTGAATTTGGAAATTCTATTTGTACGAAATAGTGGTAAAGACAATAAGGATCAACTTAGGCTATAAACATGTTGATCACCTATGTGGCCGTAAGATATGTCAGTTTGCAGATAAATTTCTGTTAAAACATTTTTCAAAAAAAAAGTTCACTGTCTTTATGTCCCTTAACATAATATCGAAAGTTCTTCCCAAGTGAATCTTTGAATTCGTGAATTATTCGTATGACTTCACAATTATTGAACAATTGTGGAGAATTTTTATTCTGGAAGTTAAAGGTAGATAGAATGATGTTTCTTAGAAGAAAGTAGGTCGTACAATACGGCAAAACGAAACCCTGAAAAAGAAAATAATAACCTGAAAATTTGTATTGATGAGTTGTATGGAAAAATTCTGAGAAGAAGGGAATAAAATTATAAGAATTAAGAATTTCCGGATCATGAAATTGATAGGAAATAATAACGTGAAAACATATAAAAAGAAAGATTAAGTCCGAGAATTTTAGGACTTTTGGATAATTAGAGAGATAAGTATGAGATAGTTGAATGCTATTAATATATGGAGATGTATGTTAATATGTGTTGTGTTATGTGAAAATAATATATTTCATTATCACAGAATAAGGCCGCCAAAAGGAGATGGTATGATCGTGAGAGAATAGATTTCAATCGAGAAAAATAAGTTCGGGATTGTGATTCCAGGGACGGGATCCTTATAAGGGGGAAGAATGTGACGTTTTGAATTTTTGAAGTTTATTAAAATAAGAATTTAAACTAATAAAATTCTTTTTATGTGATATTAGACTATATAAGTACATTTGTGAGGCGCAATATGTAATTTATGTGGATAATAAATATAATATTATTCTATAAGAGGGAGAAAGGAAATAAGTGAATATATTATTATATATTTGTTGTGATCAAAAATAAATTGTGGAAAAGAATTTATTAAAAGGAAATAGGTGAATAAAAGATACAAATCATTGTATCCATTAATAAAAGTAAATTGAAATAATGTACCATAATTATTTCAATATACCTAATGGATTTATTACATTAAATATATTATTTTATTTAATGTATAACTTCTATTTTAATGGAAGAAATATGTAATATTATTACATTATTGAGTATATTGTAAGTGATATATGTGAGACCCCAAATTTTATGAATAAAGATTTAAATTTCTTGAAATATTTTTTTTTGAATATTATGGTGTGAATTTGATATAATGTTATAGTTGTGGGTAATATTTATAAATTTTGCAAAGTAAGCAAGTTGTTATATAATATTTGATTGGTCGGGGAATATTCATTTTAACAGGGAATATTCGTACGACGGCACAATCATTGGTGGACCCCACAACAGAAGTATTGTCATAGTTAGAAAACGACAAATTATCTTTTTTATAAAAATAACTACGAAAGTGTTTCTGAATTAAAAGCTGTTGAACTACCCGTAGTAAAAAGTACGATGTCTGCATGGTTTCATAGTAGCACCACGATATTGATTATTGATGCTTACATAAGAAGTCACTAAGTTATACTCAATTATTACTCACGATAATTATTGCATCATATCTCTCATATTATTGATTCAATTATTGTCACGATATCATCTCGTATAATATGTTATATTATTAAATCAATAATTGAGATGGCAAAGTTATTCATATTATTATTTGCAATATTGATGATGTCTAGAAGTTACATCGATGAGAGGTTTGGTCACCTAATTGTGCGCCAATAAGGAGAAATCCTTATCGGAAAGCCCCCTCTTTCCTAGGAACGACCAGGTTGTTAAATATTGTGAATTATAATATTAATGATGAATAAGTTCGTGTTGATTAAAGATGAAATTGATAGTTCCATTATGTTGGAATTATTAGTGTTAGTGAAAATTGACATTTATTTCGATAATAATTGATGTCTGGAGGGTATATTGACCAATCAGGTAATTAACCGAATAAATGAGTAATTAATTATTATTGATTCACATGATTATAACTATTTGTTCACATGTGTGTACTATTGATTCACATTCATTTACTATTAGGGGAGTTAGTGCAAGATTGATAATACTTGTATGACTAAGTTAAAAATGGAGGTATAGATGAAGGTACTATACTATAATTAATTTTTTCACATGTTTAGAACTATTGAGTCACATGATTTACTATTGATTCACATGATTTACTATTAGGGGAGGTGGTGCAAGTTTGATAATACTTGCAGGACTAAATTAAAAATGAAGAAAAAGAGGAAGGTATTATACTGTAATATTTTGAGCCCCAAAATGTGCAATTATTAAAAAAATATTTTTCTATAAATAGAAGCTCATTCTTCCTTCATTTCTCACCAATTCACTAAAGCTATAGAGAAATTATTATAGAGAGAAATTATAAAAAGAAAGAAGAAGAGAAGTCTGCTACCTCACTATTCCAGTATCTAGTTTTCTTCTAAGGTAAGGGATATTATTCTTTTGTATTCATGAAGAGAGCTATTGTTATTCCATTCCTTATTATTATGTTGGAATAACTTTTATCTGTCTGAGCACCGCATACATGGTGAAATTCTTCATTATTCCATTCTTTATTATTACATTGGAATAACACATGCATGCGGCTGATGATCTGTCGCATGCACAGTGAATTCTGTTGTTATTCCATTCTTTATTATTACATTGGGAATAACATGTCCGTATGCGGTCAATCGCATGCATGGTGAATTCTTACATTATTCCATTCTTTATTATTACATTGGAATAACTTTTATGCATGCGGTCTATCACATGCACGGTGAATTCTATTGTTATTCCATTCTTTATTATTACATTAGAATATCATGTCTGCATGCGGATTACGTATGACCTGGTTCCATTCTTTATTATTTTGTTGGAATAACTTATCTGTGCGGTCTATCGTATGCCTGGTGAATTCTGTTGTTATTCCATTCTTTATTATTCTGTTAGAATATCCTGTCTGTGCGAATTACGTATGACCTGGTTCCGTTCTTTATTATTACATTGGAATATCTTGTATGCAATGCGATTATTACGCATGACTTTGGTTCATTCTTTATTATTACATTAAAATAACTTTTGTTTATGCGGTCTATCGCATGCTTCGGTGAATTTCAACATTATTCCATTCTTTATTATTCTGTTGGAATAACATGTCTATGTGGATTACCGCATGCATGGTGAATGATCCTTCGTATTCATTCCTTATTAAATTGTAGAAATGATCTGTCTATGTGGATTACCGCATGGCGGGCGAAAATCCATTTGCATTTTCATATATTCTCTTATACTCAGTTAGTTAAAGCTTTGGCTTCTATACTCCATGAAATTAGTGGAATATCCTTGATATTTGTGCTTCATCCAGTATCTTTTCATGGAAATATTCTTCTGAGCATTCTTGAATTTTACTCTACAAAGAAGTATCATGTTGACAATTTGGACGTTATTGATTTCTAGATAAATTAAATTATAAATCTTTAAAATTTATCCTTAAACTTGTTTTATTGAATTATTATGTCATTGTCATCATCCTCATGCTTATATTGTGATTAAAGTCATCTTTGGCTTACGTGCATAGATGGACTTGGTATGATTATGACCAGGGATTATTCGGTATAATCATGACCGTAATATGACGAATGATGTGGTAAAAGTCCTCATTGGCCTGTAGTTCATTGATGGACAGTTGTTGGTATGATTATGACCGGGGTTTATTCAGTATAATCATAACAATTGATGATTACATGAATATCCTTGGTCGTGGTGCAGGGATAATTCGATGGTGTGGTTTATTTATTAAGCTGAGTCTCGGCGATAAAGTTGATGAAAAACTTTTTAAATCATAGAAGATAGTAGACTTTATGCTCTACTTGACTCTTCTAATGGATTGCTTATTTTCGCTGCAGTTGTTGATCTAAAACTTGTTGTCTATTGTATTCTATCAGTTGTTATACTGTTGAAGGCTAACTATAATTTATTCTGCATTATCTTAGTCATAATATTTTTTACTGGGCTAGTTGAGCTCACCCTTTTCTTTCACTATTCTCTTCACGAAATGAGAATATAGCTGGGACTGGTCGGGGAACGGATTGACGGTCCAGATGATTGTTTTAGTAGTCCTCACTATTCTATAAAATTGTGTGACAATAAATATAATGAGGACTCCATTGAGTGTGGATATTGTCTAGATAACAATATTCTTATTAAAACTCTTAGATTATGTTTTGTCGTATTTTACACGACTGTTGTATAATTAAGTTGTATTTGAATTTATATACCATGTATCTGGCGACTCAATATGGGTGATGTATACCTATTTTGGGAGCGTCACAATATATATGTATAAAAGTAAATTGTTAAAAACAATTTATTAAAGAAAGAAGATATAATTAAATTTAAATAAGTGAATTGAAATAAAATTATTTGAAGTTACTAAGTTGAATAAATTTATTTAATGTATAGCTTTTATTTTTACAAAAAGGATTTTTTTGGAATATAGCACATTATAATGATTAATGTATATTATATATTTATAATATACATAATATACTATGCAATAAGTACTGAAGTTATAAAAACTTTATAAGTAAATAAGCCAAGTCATTATAATAAGCTTGAGTTGTTTGATTAAAAAGGTTGAATCATTAAATACTAAGCATGAGGTGCTAGAGGGTGAGCTGAGTCAATAAAGGAGAACAGGAGCTGTTGGCTTAATATAAAAATAGGGAGAAAACTCAGCAAGGCTAAGAACGTGGGGAGTAAGAATATGATTTCTATAAAACTAAACCACGACATTCAATTCAGTTCCTTAGTTCAAAAGACAAATTCCCAGCTTCATTCTTTCATTTTCTATAATAGCTAAAAGTTTGAAGTTCTAATAATTCATAAAAGAACTGATGATTTAAGAAGAATTGGAACAATGATTAAACAAGAAAAGGTTATAGTCAGCTAGAAATCAAGTTTGAATCAAAGAATTCAACACAAGAGGTAAATTTAAACTTTGGTTATATTTGAATAGTTAAGGTAGATGCTTATATAAAGAATTGATAATTGAATGTCTGTAATTGATTATAAAGGAAGTAAAAGAGATGATTGGTTGTCTGAGATTGATTTCTCCAGGATCTCTAGTTAGATCATATTTGAACTTTCATAAAATTAGAAGTTCTACACCATGCCCACAAACTGTAACGAACGAGAATTTTGTAATTAATTTTAAATATTTATCGAATTAAATAAATATTTGTGTTGATTTATTTATTGAGATAAATAAATATTTGATGAAGTTATTGTGTAATAATTTAATTAGGAGATATGTTAATTAAATTAATGTATAATAATTTTATGGATTGAAGATTTAATTTAAATAATAATTAAATTGAATAAATTGTTTTATAATGTTGTGTAGTGGTGATGTTCTAATTTAATTTAATAATTAGATTAGAGATGTAATAATTTGTTAAGCACAATTATAATTTATAATGGAAATTATAATTATAAGGTAGATGTTATTTTGATTTGTGATTTAATTAATTAATTAATTAAGGGTGTGGCAAGTTAACTATAATATAATAAAAATATAAAAATAAATTAAAGAGGGGGATATTGTAAGCCAACCAAACATGGCCTTGTGGCTTTTGGTTAATATAACAGTCGATGACCTTTACTTGATTTAACTGATAACACACGTTTTCTCAGTTTTATATATCATGCGTACTTTTGTTCAAAGACTTAAAAGAGAAATACAGAGAACTTGAGAGTTGGAGAAGGGAATTCTCTGAGAATTGGAGTATCAAGAGAGATGGGGGAGCTTTAGCAAGCAATTCTTTATCATCTTTGTTAAGATTAATCAAGAATTAAAGGTATAAAATCTAACTTCATGTTCTTAGTTTTGTTTCTTAAGATTTATTTTGGAAAAATGAAAATTTGGTTGATGATTTGTTAGAATGGTTGTTATGTGTGTTATAGATGGTTTATAATCTGTTTTATATTGTTTACAAATGATTTTGGATGATGAAATTCATGTGTAGTCATGTTTAAGAAGAAGAAATTGGTTTTTGGTTGAATATATACTAAAAGGCTGATTTTAGAGTTAAAATTTATGCTTGAATTATATGGTAATCTATAAATTGGTTATGCATTGTGATAATATGTTAAGAAACGAAAACAATGCATGTATAATGGACTGATTTGGTTAAGAAACGAAGTTTTGGTAATTGAATTCGCTAAACATGTTGGAAAACGAAGAAATTAACAAAAATATGGTTTTAATCCCTTAAATTTGGTTATTTATGATTTCTTTAGGTGTTATAATGATTAAGTGTATATGTTATGTGGTTTGGTAAGGTTTATAGTGTATGGGTTTGTCCATGTTGCTGTGGAAATTGGAGGAATTATAGTTTTGGATCGCATCAATGTTGGAAGCAGATTGTAGTGTTCTTGTGCATGCACCATGGCAAATTGCTACTTTGTGTCGAGGACAAGAACAACAAAATTCTTGTTGGTGCAAGGCTTTGGGATAAGCCTTGACTCGCCTCCCCAAGCGAAGAAATTTGTTTTTTTTTTAGTTTTCAGTCCATGACATGTTGGCCTAACCTAGTCTAAGGTGCATAATAATGTGTTAAACATGTAATGAAGTTCTATAACAGATTGTAAACATGTATTTGATGATTTTAGGTTGAAAAGATAATGACTTAGAAAACTTTAACTTATAGTTTATTAAGTCTTTAGATGTTATTTAAGCGTGATGATGCTTTACTGGATTTATGATTTCAGACCTGTAAATGGTGTCAGTGATCGGAATATGAGATAGGATAACGAGATGAACTTGAATAAAAATTAAACCTATAGGGTTAATGTTAGTTTAACTAATCGGTATTGTGATTTCAATGGTATATGTGGGGTGTTTGGCGAACGTGTGTTATAATTGTGTAACTTACGCAAGAGGCAAGTTCCTAAACCTTATTTCTTTGCGTAGAGTAAGATCTTTATCTTATCTTGTTTATTATTGTTATGCAAGTTTCTAAATCGTACTTTTCGTTAAGCAAGTTTCCTAATCTCGAACTTGATGTTGTTTGATTAAGATGGCTCAAGTTGTTTATTAATACTGGGCGAGTTTCTAATCATTATTTTTTATTAATCCAAAGCTTGAAATGTTCATTATTTCGAACAAGACTTTCTAGTTCCTTTGAATTTATTGTTGTGATTCTATTCTTGTCTTAAATATTGTTACTCAATACCTAATTATTGTATCAAACTTCGAATGGCTAGTAAACCTTTATTGATTTGACTAGTCCATGGTTGATGAGCGTTCTAAAATTCTAGAACCATTGTTAAAGCTAATCCAAACTAAACTTTCTTTAGTGCGGAAATCCTAAGTCAAACTGAGATGAACAACCCTATTATAGGGGAATATTTACGCATTAGCATTAAGATGTTTGTGCACAATACATGGTACGAAGGGCTGATCCCCTTAAGTATGAGAGGAAATGTCCATATAGTCTAATGACTATTAAAGGTTGAGGTAGAAATACTTAGTAACCTGAGACATAGTTCATGGTCTTGAGATCCTCAGATATAAATCTCGAATTTGTTTTCTAATCTTGATTCGAAGAAAGAGTTCTTTATTATTCAGTATTCGTTGCTTACTCTTATGATATTGCTATTGTCATCATTATATTTGTGAGAAATTGTTTGCTCACTCTTGTGACAACCCGAAAAATCGGATTGTCCAAAATTTAAGATTTAAAGAATTAGTTATTAATAAAATGAATTTTTATTAATACTATTCTGTGCTATATGTTTATTAATCGTTCTAGAACCTAGGATGATTATTAATTGGGAGGATTCTGTCTATGAGCTAGACTGAACGAGTAAGAATTTTCAAGATGAAAATAAAATTTTTCCGGGAACAAAATATTTCTGAGGAAAAAGACAAAATAGGCACTATTCACCCGACGAAACCCTAAGGGTTAGCGTTTGAATAACCTAAGCCTTTTCGAGAGTTTAGTATGTCGAAATGACATTTCGTCGAAAGATTTGACGATAATATATTGTGAAAAGTTAAGTAAGCCGATAAAAGTTTTTCTCGAAAAACGTGTAGAAATCGACGAAATAAAAATGACGAAAAGTATTGTTATGTACTTTTCATTCGTTTAGCTACATTAGGGGAAAACATGAAGGAAAATGCTTGACACCAAAAAGTGTTTTTTAGTTCTTTGGAAATCTGAAGAATAAATAAAAGGTAATCGGTAAAGAAAAGACAAAATATCCAAAAATATTTGGATTCCGAGAATCGCAGTTTTTAAAACTGTCAGACGAAACCCGAAAGACGGAACCACGAAACTTACAGGCTAAGTTTTGTGAATAGTAAGGAGGTTAACTAAGGAGGTGGAAATAGTAAACTTAAGGGCTAAGTAAACTTAAGGGTTAAGTTAACTTAGTGCTTAAGTCATGAATAGTAAGGAGGTTTTAGGGCAAAATAACTATTTTGCCCCTAGCCTTGGTTTTCTATAAATAAAAATCTTAACTCATTTGTTTAGGATTTTGAAAATCCTACAACTTTTGAGAGAGAGAGAGAGATTTCGGATGAGAAAGAGAAGGAAAAGGAAGAGGAAAAGCTTGCTCAGGAGCAAACTTTGTCCGACGAAAAGAGAATAAAGAAGAAAGGTAATCCGAAAACCTAACTTCTAGATAATTTTTTCTTTAAGTTTTTATGTTAAAAATATAGCTTAATGAGAATAAGAAGTAAATGATGTTAGGAATGATTTCATATGGTTGAAATCATTGATAAAAGAAGAAATAAGAATTAGAAGTTTATTTTATAAATTTCTTAAGGAAGTGTAAGATTCGTAATGAATTAGAACGATCCGAGTGGATTATATGAATGAGTAGGTGAAGTAAGTAAGGAATAGTGTTCTATAATATCAAATTCCAAGAAAAAGTAAAATTATAATCAAAATATCGATTAAAAATGAAGAACGAACGGAGAACGCGAAGAACACGAAGAACATTATTCATGGACAAATATAAAACCATCGTAGGATAATTGTTGTTGATGGACAAGTTTAAAACCATCACGTATAAGTTAGTTGCTTATTGCTTGGTTAGGAAGGTTAGAAACGTTCATGAAGAACGGATTAAAACTGAGCTATAACGAAGTTATGGCAAAAATTTCGTAAAAGAAGATCGAGATTAAAAAGTTAGTAAATGAACCCGAACATGTAGGGTTTCATAAGAATGTAAGAGAAAGTATAAAACGTGAGTCGTGGACTCAAGAACGAACGAATTCTGAGTTTGGATGACCGAATTACGGACGAACGAACGAAGAGCGTTAAAAACGTAAAATAAACGAAGAGCGAATATTAAGCCAATTAAAGGGCATGTTAACAGATTCAGAATGAAGTTTTGTCCATGGGTAATCGAAGTACGTAAGATAAGGAAGAAAATGGCTTTGGAATGTCCTCATTCCGTGTTATAACGAATAAGTTATGGAATCGGGAAGTAAGCGTCTTAAGTAATTTCTAAGACTTAGAAAAATTTTCTGGGTTTTGTGCTCGGCGCCGCAGTGAAAGTAGTATGCACACAAGCCAATCATGTTTGATGATAAAGCATATACTTTGTAACAATCTTATTCATTTATTAATAAAAAGTATTAATTTATTAAAGGCTTTTAATTATCTACATGATGTTGTTTTATAATATGTGATAAACCCATAGTTTAAAGCAATGCTTTTAGAATAATGATGATGATCATTCTAATGAGATCTAAATTCTTAGAAAGCTTAAAACTAAAATAGTTCCCAATCATTGGATTACTAAATTGGGGATTAGTGAATCCGGATAGATTGGTACATACGTTGCTTGCTCATTGGATGAGGATGATTGATCTCATGATCATTTGTGTGGAGACACTAAAGCAAGTATGTAGGTGCTTATTAGATAATAAGTTCATTTGAGCGTGGCTCGCTAAGGAATACCTAATGGAGTTTTATTTGTCCATCAATAGGAATTCTGTAGTGATAGTAATACTGAAGTAATCCTTGGACTTGAGATCATCATAGTATCTTGTGTATGATGAGTTATACTTTGACTTATTCCTTAAGACCCTTAGGGTATATCAAAGGGTATGATTGGGTATAATAAGTTGTACATGGAGATAATGTATGATCAATAAAGAATCTACCACTTCTAATAAAAGAAGAAATGTCCTATGTGATTCGATAAATGACAACTCAAGTCCTTCCTTGGCGCGAGATGAAATTAGAAAGGAGTTTCTAATTTGCATTATTTGAGTTGTGCATTTAAGGATCGAAATACATATAATTAAATAAAATAAGACTTGTGATAATTCCATGTCTTATACTTAATTGGGACATTGTATGGTGGAAGGATTGAATTGTCACGGTAACTATTTACTCAAAGGTTCTTTTATGATTAATATTGAAATCTATATTATCCGAAAAGTCGTTGATCGCTAGGGAGGCTTATCCTATTGTAGAATAAATATTATTTATTTAAATTAATTAATTATTTAATTTATTTATTTAAATAAGATTAGAATTATTCTAATTGATTTATTCACAACCTGGTTTAATATGGAGAACCTAAAGGGTCACACCATATAAAGGAAGAATAATTATTTAAGAAGTTAATGGTATAATCGTAATAATATGTTATGTATATTTAATTTAATCTATGGTGATAGAATAAATTAAATAGCTTAATATTATTATTTAATATTTTAGAAATATTAAATATAAATTAATAAGAGGAGTCTTATTAATATTATTACAATTATTATTATTTTAATTTCTAAAAGAGTTTAGGAATTAATTTAATATAAGTACTCTCATTTATTCCTAATTGGATTAGGAAGGAAAATTAGTTAAATGAGTTTAATTAATTATCCCTAATAAGATTAGGGAGCTTAATTAATTAAAAGAATTTAATTAATTAAAACCCAATTCCTTAATTGTTAAGGTGGGTTGCCCACATCTATAAATAAGAGGAGTCTTATTATGGGTGATGGGGGTTGTTGACTTTTACAACGTAATAATTCCAATTTGTTGGAGAGTACCTTTTTCTATAGAGATAGAAAACTAGGGTTTGAGCCAAATACACCATCTTCTTGAATTCTTTAGTTTTCCTTGGTGGATCACCTCTGAGGCCAAACGCTTGGGTGGCTAATGTTGATCTGGGAAGGAACCAAACCCGGTGGATTCAAGTTGAGCGAAAAGGATTGGAGGTGAACTTGTACCTGAGGAAGCTCGATCTTCAAGGGTATGATTTTATTCTTTATCTTTTCGTTTAATTAATAATTATGCATAAAGGGTGATCCGGGTATATGGTTTGTAAATTTTTAAACTCTGATTTTTACTCGCTTCCGCTAATTTATGCAATTTGATTGCGTTCATGAATATTACAAACCTAATAGTGGCATCAGAGCCAAAACTTTATGCAAATTATTAATTGTTTAATTTGATATGTATATTGATATGTGTTCAGAACAATTTAATTGGGCATAATTTTATTGTATAAAATTTAAAAAAAAAAAAAAAAAAAAAAGATTTACGAAATCAGTTTTTGTGATACGATTTCAGTATAATCTAAAGATTAAGCCACCACGATAAAAACGTTAAAGGATTCAAAGAAGAATTTGATTACGCAAGCTTTGATCACATGTAAACACACGTGGTCACCATGATTTTTTTTTTTTTTAAAACAAAATTTCTTTGAATTCGTGTTATGTTTTATCATCTTTAATTGGAGTTAATGTCCACACTATCCTGTTGCTTCAAAAGGTGGTCACGTGGAAATTGGAATGCTCCAGGATCATGATTTCATGGCAAAGAAGGGAAGTGCACGGTTTTAAAAAAAAAAAATTAAAGTAACCATTGAATATAATTAACATAATATATATATATATACTTAATATATATATACGGTTATTATATATATATATATAATAGTTATATATATATATATTATTTTTAATAATTTAATAATTAAAATAAAATTTATTTTAATTTTAAAATAAAAGGTTTATTTTAATCTTAAAATAAAAAGTTTATTTTAATTTTGAAATTAGAATTTCATGCTAACTAATTAGAGTTGGAATTGGATTCCATGATAACTAATTGGAGTTGAAATTGGATTCCATGTTTCCTTAAATAAAAGAGTTTATTTAAATATGAAATAAGATTTTATATTATTCAAAATAAAAGAGTTTATTTGTGAATAGGAAAGAGAATCCTAATTTCCTTAAATAAAAGAGTTTATTTAAATATGGAATAAGATTTCATATTATTCAAAATAAAGGAGTTTATTTGTGAATAGGAAAGAATATCCGTGTTTCCTTTAATAAAAGTTTTTTTACATGGAATTGGATTCCATAATTAATTAAAATAAAAGAGTTTATTTTAATTAAAGATTTTTTTTTTTTATTACATGGAATTGGATTCCATAATTAATTAAAATAAAGGAGTTTATTTTGATTAAAGATTTTGATTAAAATAAAATAGTTTATTTTATTCAAAATTGGATAAATTAAAATAAAATAGTTTTATTTTGATTTAAATTTGGATTAAAATAAAGGAGTTTATTTTGATTCAAAATAGATTTTATACTAACTAAATTTGCCCATTAAATGATATCAATATATATATTAAATGTTTATTATTCATAAGATGAATGTTATTTATTGATACATATGGTGATGTGTATGATAATAAATGGGATTGATTATGGACTATTGACCAATATGATTGGATTTTATTTTAGTTGGATGCATGAATGTATGGGTTTTATTAAATGGGGTCTCACAGACCTCGTCTTCTCTAATTTTTCTTAATGTAAAATCTATCTTCCTCCTATGTACTTCCCTTATTTATTTGATCGAGGTTTCTATTTATTTTAAATAGTTTTGTAATAGGAATAGTTAGAATTAATTTTGAAGAATTAGAGATCAAAGATCAAGGAGCAAGGAGCGCTTGAAGACCCATTTGTAATGGAGCCCGGGTTTAAATGTAATAGTTATATTTAAATATTATTTCTTGCACCCCTAGATTTGACCTTTTGGTTCACTTGGTGGCTCTAGTGAACCAAACTAGAATAAAAGTCCATAATCAATCCGGAGTAGAATATAGTATTCTATATATGCATGCTTATACTATATATATTATATATTATGCAAACATGCTTCGCATGTTAATTAATATAATACGCGTATTTTATATATATATATAAATGCAGCGCTAAACAAGATGAGACAAATTAATAACAAACCCCTCAATTTTTATATTAAGTCCTAAGCGTTCAAAGATAATTGGAATATCGAACGTCGCCTTTCTAGCATGATAAAATTAATAGAGTATTAAATATTTAATATGAGTTTGTTGTGTCACCACAAGGCAAGTATTAAGTATTTAAGATGTTAATTTATCACATTTGATGCTTATAAAGAAAATTGAACAATATTGTTTTATTGTGTCACCACAAGGATGATATTTTTCTTTTTGAATATATGGAGTGCTAGGTGGACTTAACTTGGATAATTTTGATTCGGATGTGCCATCACTTGATCAAAATAATCTAAGAGGCAAAATAAAAGGAGTTGCATAGTTGATGTAATTGATAAAAGTTGTCTACCTATTTATTTATATATAGTTTGTTGTGTCACCACAAGGCTATATACATTTGAAATGGGATCCTTATTCTCACTAGCAAATCTTTAATTAGATTTTCTTTGAACTATATAAGTGAGGGTAATATAGTTTGAAGAAAATAGTGGGAGATACCAATTTAAAACAAGACCTAAATTATTTTGGTAATTAATAAAAGAATGTATGTTAAAATGTTGTTAATTACAAATTCATTTACGAATTTTACAATGTCTAAAATTACTATCAACGCAGCTATTATTAGATGCTAAATTAACCGCATCAATTAAACGGATTGGTTAAGGAATTTAAGAATAGTTCTCATAAATGAAAAGCTATCTTATGTCCTTATATCGCTTATCCTCGCAATGGTTGCGAGATAATGCCTCTGAGGAAGAGATTGCTACTTTTAGAAAGTGGCAAGATGATGCACAGTTGGATCAATGCATAATGCTCGCATCCATGAGTAACGAGCTTCAGCATCAGCATGAAACTATGGATGCTCCTACTATATTCCTGCACATCAAGTAGTTGATGGTGAGGAAAGTAGGACTGATAGATATCAGATATTTAAGGAGCTCTTCCGATCTAGAATGGCCAATGGCACTTTAGTATGCATAAAAAGTTCTTAACATAATCAATTTGATTGATCAATTAGGACAACCGGTTTTGTCATGGATGGAGAGTTGAGCCAAGATTTGATCTTGCACTCACTCCCTTAACTCCTTTCACAATTGTTGTGAATTTTTCATATAAACAAGCTAGATATCAGCTTCGTTGATTTGCTTAACATGTTGAAAAATGTTGAGAGTCACTTTCCAACCAAGAAAGACAATGTCTTACTGGTAGGGGCCAAAGGATCTTCTGAAAAAGAAGATTGATTTAAAGAAGGTAAATGAAAAGGTGTAAACAAAGGATAATAAGAACAAAAGCGTCACGGATAGCAAAGGAGTTTGCTTCCACCGCAATAAGCCCGACAATCGGAAAGAAAGCTGCGAGAAGCATCTTGCGAGAGGCTAACCAAAGAAGCTTAGTGAAGTTTCTTTATAAATACAAATTTGTTCATGATTTAAAATAAATTTTCTTTAAGTCGAGGTTCTACTTGGGTATTGGATACCGACTTTGGTTATCATAAATATAGATTTATGAAGGGACCAAGCGAAAGTAAAAAGCTAAACAAATATAAGTAATCCTATGTGTGGGAAATGAAGCAAAGGTTGCAACATTAGACATAGAAACTTATAGTTTAAGCAATGCTACTGAGCAAATCTATTAAGTCAATAAGTTGTTATTGTATTCCAGCTTCTTGTTAAAAATATTATTTCCATTTTATTGTTGGACAATGAAATTTTTGGTATTATAATTAAGAACAATTGTTGTTCTATTTATAATAATAATGTTTTGTATAGAACTGGAATATTACTTAATAAATTTTGTATACTTGACTTACGTGAAAAATATATTTTGCAAATTGAACAAACTAGTATAAGAAAAGGAGATGATCATTCAAAGAGTTGAATGTGTGTATTTGTTGAAATACAAGTGTGAATTATTTGAAAGGTTCAAAGAATTCAAAAGTGAAACAAATTGGCAAAGTATTAGGATTCTTTGATCGGATCAAGGAAGGAATACTTGTGCAATAAGTTTCTAGATCATCTCAAATGGTTTTCTCATAATGGACGCCTCTCGATACATAATAATTGATTGATGTATCTGAAAGGAAAAATTATACCTATTTGAACATGGTGCGATCCATAATGATTTTACCGACATTCCAAAGATCCTTCAGGGTCATGTCCTAGAAATGGTCGCATACCTACTGAAAAGGTAACCTCTAAATCCATTTAAGACTCCATAAAAGTTATGGACGGGGAGGATTCTAATCTTAAGTATGTTAAGATAAGGGGTTGTCCAACTTATGTGAAAAGGTTTCAAAGGATAAGCTTGGAACAAGATTTGACATGTACAGATTTGTGGGACATCCTAAAGTAAGTTTAGGGTATATGTTCTATAATTCTACTTAGCAAAAGGTGTTTGTTACGAAACACGCTGCCTTCTAAGATAAAGGTGTTTATCATTGAAGGGGCTAGTGGGAGGATAATAGATCTTGAAGAGTTCAAGAACCACAAAATACTATAAGTCAAATAAGAGGAACCTGTAGATAGACCTATTATACCACAACTGAATCGTAAATCTGGAATTGTACCAAAGATACCTAGGAGGTATGGATTCATCATGGATGATGATGATGAGGTACACATCATAGAAGATGATGATCCAGAGTTACATCTGATGAGGTAAGAGTTCTAGTGTGTACAAAAGGGATAAGGGGAGCGCCAGTGACATTCCTAATATTATATGTTGATATACTACGAGATAAGGAATGACATACTAATGCTACAATCAAGAATGATAAAGTTGTCTAAACATTCCTCCATGAATGGTTTGGGAAGAGTATCTTAATTGGGGATAAAATCTATATAGATAGATACAACGGGATGCTCGACTTAACCCAAGGAACGATATTCATTTGATGCTAAAGTCGTTTAGCATGGCAAACTCCAAGAGATGTCTCATGTCGATGAGCTATGGAGTGTATCTCTCTTAATAGTCCCCACGCACTCCAAAGAGAGATCACATGAGTAATTATCATGTATGCAATGAAATATACGAGACCGATGTTGATCGATCATATTACGGAGAAGTTCACTATGAGTTAGTGAAAAACATCTTAAAGTGCTCAACGACACTAAGGATGTGATCATATTCATGGTGGGTCTAAATTAAAACTAGAGGGCTTAACAGACTCAAGTTTTTCAGACAGACCAAGATCACAGAAAATCCACTTTAAGGTAAAGCGTTATCTTGAGCAGTAGTGCGTTGAATTGAAAGGTTCCAAACAAAGAAAGAGTTCTTTGGTTTAGTGATAAAGACAAAGTATATAGCTATAAATGAAGCCGCAAGTTGATTGTTTGGATTAAAAGTTCATTCTGAGAAATAGGAATAGTTCCTAAGTCTCATCTTGGATCTAAACATGTGTTGTGGCACTTTCATTTGATTATTAGAATCATTGAAAGATGGGAAATCACTATAGAGATAGTGGACTCTCAAGAACAATATTACATATCCATTAACTAAAGCTTATCCAACAGCAGGATAATCGTCACTTAGAGAAGAAGAGTATAAGATACCATGACGATTGGCTTTAGTGCAAGTGGGAGATTGAAAGTAGTATGCACACAAGCCAATCATGTTTGATGATAAAGCATATACTTTAAAACAATCTTATTCATTTATTAATAAAAAGTATTAATTTATTAAAGGCTTTTTAATTATCTACATGATGCTGTTTTATAATATGTGATAAACCCATAGTTTAAAGCAATGCTTTTAGAATAATGATGATGATCATTCTAATGAGATCTAAATTCTTAGAAAGCTTAAAACTAAAATAGTTCCCAATCATTGGATTACTAAATTGGGGATTAGTGAATCCGGATAGGTTGGTACATACATTGTTTGCTCATTGGATGAGGATGATTGATCTCATGATCATTTGTGTGGAGACACTAAAGCAAGTATGTAGGTGCTTATTAGAGAATAAGTTCACTTTGAACGTGGCTCGCTAAGGAATACCTAATGGAGTTTTATTTGCTGTCAAATAGGAATTCTGTAGTGATAGTAGTACAAGTAATCCTTGGACTTGAGATCATCATAGTATCTTGTGTATGATGAGTTATACTTTGACTTATTCCTTAAGACCCTTAGGGTATATCAAAGGGTATGCTTGGGTATAATAAGTTATACATGGAGATAATGTATGATCAATAAAGAATCTACCACTTCTAATAAAAGAAGAGAAATGTCCTATGTGATTCGATAAATGACAACTCAAGAGTCCTTGGCGGCGAATGAAATTAGAAAGGAGTTTCTAATTTGCATTATTTGAGTTGTGCATTTAAGGATCGAAATACATATAATTAAATAAAATAAGACTTGACAAAGAATTCCATGTCTTATACTTAATTGGGACATTGTATGGTGGAAGGATTGAATTATGCGGTAACTATTTACTCAAAGGTTCTTTTATGATTAATATTAAAATCTATATTATCCGGAAAGTCGTTGATCGCTAGGAGAACTTATCCTATTGTAGAATAAATATTATTTATTTAAATAAATTAATTATTTAATTTATTTATTTAAATAAGATTAGAATTATTCTAATTGATTTATTCACAACTCGGGTTTAATATGGAGAACCTAAAGGGTCACACCATAAAAGGAAGAATAATTATTTAAGAAGTTAATGGCATAATCGTAATAATATATTATGTATATTTAATTTAATCTATGGTGATAGAATAAATTAAATAGCTTAATATTTATTATTTAATATTTTAGAAATATTAAATATAAATTAATAAGAGGAGTCTTATTAATATTATTACAATTATTATTATTTTAATTTCTAAAAGAGTTTAGGAATTAATTTAATATAAGTACTCTCATTTATTCCTAATTGGATTAGGAAGGAAAATTAGTTAAAGGAGTTTAATTAATTATCCCTAATAAGATTAGGGAGCTTAACTAATTAAAAGAATTTAATTAATTAAAATCCAATTCCTTAATTGTTAAGGTGGGTTGTCCACATCTATAAATAAGAGGAGTCTTATTATGGGTGATGGGGGTTGTTGACTTTTACAACGTAATAATTCCAATTTGTTGGAGAGTACCTTTTTCTATAGAGATAGAAAACTAGGGTTTGAGCCAAATACACCATCTTCTTGAATTCTTTAGTTTTCCTTGGTGGATCACCTCTAGAGGCTAAACGCTTGGGTGGCTAATGTTGATCTAAGGAAGGAACCAAACCCAGTGGATTCAAGTTGAACGCGAAAAGGATTGGAGGTGAACTTATACCTAAGGAAGCTCGATCTTCAAGGGTGTGATTTTATTCTTTATCTTTTCGTTTAATTAATAATTATGCATAAAGGGTGATCCGGGTATATGGTTTGTAAATTTTTAAACTCTGATTTTTACTCGCTTCCGCTAATTTATGCAATTTGATTGCGTTCATGAATATTATAAACCTAACACGCAGTGCCAGTTAAGCCTTGGGAGGCGGCGCTATAGCACGAGGCCCAAGCCATCACTTCTCTTCTTGAGTGGCACCACCAGGGCAGGCAAGATAAAGGCCTAGTGATGAGCTTTTAAATGCTCAATTATTGGGGGATGTGCAAGAAAGAAATATTAACATGTAGTTCAACTAATGTAACACTTAATCAAGTGTATTAAACCTTGATGAAGGTTGAACAGAAAGATTAAACTAGATTAAAAGACAAAGAATGTGAATGCGAGTTACGGAACCGATATCCAGGGACCGTAGTCATGATAAACGAACGTAAGGGATTGCTATGATGGTGATTCCTTAGACGTTGATTGACGAGGGTAATGAATAACATTTCGATGTTATGTAGTAGTAATGGGAGATGAATGTAAAGCGTATAGACGCTGTGAACGCAACGTTGTTGCGATGAATGATTGGTCTTAGCATACAATGAACCGTATGGCTTTGACATTAAGAAAGAATAATGAACATGGGGTTCAGGTGATAGTAATGAAGGAAAATAATTAAAACCTTAGGTAAAGGTTGAATGAAAGATTAAGGGATGAACAACGTAAACGTTGAATACGTAAACGATCCTTATGAATCGTATTTACGTTAGGCGAACGTTCTAAGTATACATTGGTTGAATGACTTAGGCGTTAATGAAAGTAGTAAGTAAGATATGAATTATCAAGAAAGTCGTAGCGAATGGTAAGAAGATTAATGAAAGCCGAATGTGAGTCGGATGAGAATGTTAGAATGAAATGTAAGCGTTGAACACTTTAACCAACGTGAAGGTTAAGTGTACGCAAATACTAAACAGGTAGAACCTACACCCCGTGTATAGTTTGACAGTAGGATAATGAAGACCAATGATTAAACCTATGAACGGTGAAGAAGCTAAATAAAAGACAAGTACGTATAATGTAAAAGAAGCCGAGTTAATGTTTATAACTTGGATGACGTTCCGAGTCGAATGAAAAGGCATTGTAAGATAAGAATAAGGTAACGTAAAATGGTTAACGTTATAAATGAGTAGAATGAATATTGAATGATCGTTTTGAGTATACAAAGGACTGTATGACTTAGACGATAAAGAATGAACCCTGAGGTATGGCATTTAGTTGCTAGAAAGCCATAAGGAATAAGAAATTGACATAACGAATGTTATAGTTTAATGGTTCGGATAAGTTAAGATAAGTTAGGTTGTGGTGCAATCGTAACCTTTGATGGTTGATATATGGGAGCTGGGCTAAACAATTCCTTCAGAGAGCCAAGGTATATATGAAACTAGCAACCGATCTAACTCACTGTTATGGGCAGTGTAGATGAGACGGGAACTTGTTTGTTGGTTGATTGTGGGAAACCACTCAGAGTACCATATGGACTACTAGTAGAGAAATGATGTGTATTTAGTCCTAGAGAAGTTATAAGAAGAAGATAAGAATGTAAATCATCAAAGATGATGAACGTATTGAATAAGATATCTTCGTATGTCATAAAGCCGTTAACCGGTAAAGGAAATTGGTCGCGTAAACTTAGTTTGTAAGAACGTGAACACTAAGAAGTAAAGTTAAGTAAACCAATGCGTAAAGTCAAGTATATGACTAATTGGTGTATGTGTTATTTCCTTATGTGCTACATAGGAATTGGAATAAGCAGTTCAACGTAAATTATAAGTTGCAGATGTGCGTAAGGAAAGTTTCCTAACTTCATTCATATTTTAAATGAATGCTAGTTTTTAAAACTTCTCAGATGTTGAACTTGAGAAGTTCTGTCTATGTGCGAATGTGTGTTATTTGTACAAGGTGTTAGAATGTATGAGGCCTTGTGCCACAATTTGAACACTTTGGTGTTTCTATGAGATGAACTGTTATGTGATTTAACTCTTCAATAAGAGAATGTTTTGTTTATACATGAACCGTTATTGTTAATTATGTGTTATTGATTCTAGCTAGACAGAATGTGTATGAAAGAGAGTAAAGAATGAAAGTATTTCAAAGCGAATGTGACTAATGTTTTAAAATGATAGGAATCGAGATTATTCATATTATTCAAGCTACTACATAAACTTTGTTCGGTTATTGAAGTCTTAAAAGAATGTTTAAATTCTTGTAGTTATTTGTTCAACTGCTAAGACTTGCTGAGCAATTGAATGCTCACACTTGCTTTAAATAAAAATATTTTCAGCGAACGATGTTAGAAGAATGTAAGGATCCCGTAAAGATCAAGCAGATTAGTATCCAGAAGAAGTGTCATTCATTATATGAATGAGTGTGAAGATCCAGCGAAGACTTGTAATATAGAATGATAGAATTAAACTATAGAATAGTTTAATGAACGATTATGTATCCTTGGTGGCGGATAAAAGTCACTTGTGCAAGATGTAAAGAATAATGTAATTAACATTATTTGTAATGAAAGAGGTTATAAGATTTTAGAACTTGGGATTTGAGAATGTATATTGTTATATTTAGCTATATAATGATGTATGTTTGGAAGAAGATGGGATCGTGACGTATAGAATCCGGATGTGAAAATAGACCGGATTTTGGGGCGTTACAGATTGGTATCAAAGCGGATAGGTTATAAATCTTAGGTATGAGTACCTAAGACTATAATCGTAGAGAGAAGGATAAGAAGATCACCACGTAATCATAGTAAATCGTAGTAATCATAGTGAATCTATTAAGCGATGAATAAAGCGATGGATGATTTATAGCTAATGCTATGAATGAATGGTACTACTGAAGTAGTATGGGGAAGAAGAACTTCAGATTGAGTTGTAAAGGATACATACTGAATTAAAGAAAATTAAGTATTAAGTAAAGAAAAAAGTTAGAAGTTGTAAGATTTCAATTGAGGACTCATGTGATAGGCGAGTTGTATGAACCTTTGTATGGGCAGAGGTTTGTGCTTGGTGTAACAACCACTCGGTTTGTTATAGTGATAATCATTAAAATTGGTAACACTATCAAGATGTATATGACGAGAAGGTGAATCTTTTCTCATGTATATATTTGATAGGTAGAAAAGGTTAAGATAAGGTGCGAGTTCTTGAAACTCATACTTATGGTAAGTTCGTGACTCATAATCATATGGTATATTTTTGAACTTCTCAGCGAATTCACACCTATGGTCTGACTGAGATAGTTCTTAAACTCATATTATTGTGGAAAGTTCCTGAACTCATAATGTGTGGTAAGTTGATGGACTGTACTAAGGTATAGGAAGGTGTAGACTGAAAACGAGTTATTTTTAGTAGACTTAGCATTGAAGGTGCTAGAGAAGATTAAGTATTGTTGCAAGTAAGACAATGAAGGAAGATGGAAAATAGGATATTCCAAGTTATCTAGCTATGCTAGATTTCGAAGTTTCTTGAAATCGTGCTGAAGTGCGCGTTTTGAAAAGTAAAGAATTGGTTCAACTTTTGGAACCAATAGATTTTAAAAGAACTATTATTGGTATGTCTATGCTAATTGTTTCGGCTAGACAGAAATTAATTTGAAATATCAAAATGAATTTTATATCATCAGTGCATTTGATGCAAGGATGGTAAAAGGATGGAGTTATTAATGCAATCAAACCTAGTTTTGGATTTGATCTTGGGATCAACAGCCAGCTATGATATGATGTATAATGATGAAGTCATAAACTGATGAAGTCCTCAACGTACTATGAAAAGTACGGTATCATGATGTCATAAAACGTTTTGATGTATTGCGAAAGAATTTAAAGAAGTAGTCGATGTCAATTGATTTGACTAGACGAATGTTTCAAGTAGATGTCCAATTTATTGGTATGGTCTAAACTACTTGATTTGGCTGAGACGAATGGTATGTCATGTTTAAAAGAAAATCAAGCTTTCTTTGAAGAGTTATGTCGAACCAAATTATTTTGGTAAGTAATCTAATGATTAAGTTTAAGGTGAACATACTCCGAAATGGGGTTATACGATGGGTTGATTGTCTACGTATGGAAGAGGTAGTTTACCTTCTTTGTGATTGTAAACTGACCGTGAAAGAAGGGTTTAACGGTGAAATATTGTTAAACCTAGTAAGAGTTCATGGTCAATTTGACCCCTCAGCAAAAGTATGAAATGTTTTTAAAGGAATCTTTATATTCCTATTTATTCTTTTCACTTCATGATTCTTGATTAGTTATGAAGGGTAGGGAATGTATGAAAGATAAGAACTTCTTTGAAGAGAAGTTGAGAAGAAGGGTAAGCTAAAATTTCGAGGATGAAATTCTGTGAAGAAGGGGTGAATGTGAGGACCCGAAAGATTGAAAGTATAGTTAAGCATGAGGTTTAACTAATGACGATTATGTCAACAGATGATCCTTGTGAGAAGGATGAATTAAGATTAAACATCTGCTAAAGGTTGTAGGCACCCGGGTATGGGTGTGGTTTTAAAAATTTCGAGGACGGAATTTTTATAAGGAGGGAAGAATGTGACAACACGAAAAATTGGATTGTCCAAAATTTAAGATTTAAAGAATTAGTTATTAATAAAATGAATTTTTATTAATACTATTATTTGCTATGTGTTTATTAATCGTTATAGAACCTAGGATGATTATTAATCGGGAGGATTCTTTCTATGAGCTAGACTGAACGAGTAAGAATTTTCAAGACAAAAACAAAAAAATTTCGGGAACAAAATATTTTTGGAGAAAAAGATGAAATAGGCACTATTCACCCGAAGAAACCCTAAGGGTTAGGGTTTGAATAACCTAAGCCTTTTCCAGAGTTCGGTATGTCGAAATGACATTCTGTCGAAAGATTTGATGATAATATATCGTGAAAAGTTAAGTAAAGTAGATAAAAGTTTTTCTCAAAAAAAACGTGCGAAAATCGAGACAAAATAAAAATGACAAAAAGTATCTTTATGTACTTTTCATTCGTTTAACTACGTTAGGGAAAATGTGAAGAAAAAAATGCTTATCACCAAAAAGTGTTTTTTCAGTTTTTGGAAATCCAAGAATAAGTAAAAGTTAATCGGTAAAGGAAAGACGAAATATCCAAAAATATTTGGATTAGAGAATCGCAGATTTTAAAATTGTCGGACGAAACCCGAAGATGGAACCACGAAACTTACGGGCTAAGTTTCTTAATAAGGAGGTTAACTAAGGAGGTGGAAATAGTAAACTTAAGGGCTAAGTAAATTAAGGGTTAATTTAACTTAGTGAATGAATAATAAGGAGGTTTGAGGTGAAATGACTAAAATACCCCTAGCCTTGGTTTTCTATAAATAGAAAGCTTAACTCATTTGTTTAGGATTTTGAAAATCCTACAACTTTTTTGAGAGAGAGAGAGAGGATGAGAAAGAGAAGGAAAAGGAAGAGGAAAAGCTTGCTCATTGAGAGCAAACTTTGTCAAACGAGAAGGAGATTAAAGAAGAAAGGTAATCCAAAACCTAACTTCTAGATAATTTTTTTTTAAGTTTTATGTTAAAAGCATAGCTTAATGAGAATAAGAAGTAAATGATGTTAGGAATGATTTCATATGGTTGAAATCATGATAAAAGAAGAAATAAGAAATTAGAAGTTTATTTTATAAATTTCTTAAGGAAGTGTAAGATTCGGTAATGAATTAGAACAATCCAGTGGATTATATGAATGAGTAGGTGAATTAAGTAAGGAATGGTGTTCTATAACATCAAATTCCAAGAAAAAGTAAAATCGTAATCAAAATATCGATTAAAAATGAAGAACGAACGAAGAACGTGAAGAACGCGAAGAACGTTGTTGATGGACAAATTTAAAACCATCGTAGGATAATTGTTGTTGATGGACAAGTTTAAAACCATCGCATATAAATTAGTTACTTATTTCTTGGTTAGGAATGTTAGAAACGTTCATGAAGAACGGATTAAAACTGAGCTATAACGAAGTTATGGCGAAAATTTCATAAAAGAAGAATGAGAATTAGAAAGTTAGTAAATGAACCCGAACGTGTAGGGTTTCATAAGAATGTATGAAAACGTATAAAACGTGAGTCTTGGACTCAAGAATGAACAAATGATGAGTTTGGATGACCGAATTACGGACGAACGAACGAAGAGCGTTAAAAACTTAAAACGAACAAAGAGCGAAGAGTAAGCTAATTGAATGGCATGTTAATGGATTCAGAATGAAGTTCTATCTATGGATAATCAAAGTACATAAGATAAGGAAGAGAATGGCTTTGGAACGACCTCGTTCCGAGTTATAATGAATAAGTTATGGAATCGGGAAGTAAGCGTCTTAAGCAATTTCTAAGACTTAGAAAAAATTTCTAGGTTTTGTGCTCGGCAATTTGACACCAGATCAAAGCCTTGGGAGGCGGCTTTGCGATGTATGAGGCCCGAGACCATTAGCTACTACTGAGTGGTACCGCAAAGCGAGAAATAGAGAAGGGAGTGGCATCGTGAGTGCCACCTCTTGCGATTTGACAACTGTAGAGTGTAATTTACTGCGCGAGAGGTAAAAGGAAGGGGGGCATAGCGCCAGCATGCCGGTGCAAGAGAAAAAAGCCAGTGATGAGCTTTTAAATGCTCAATTACTAGGGGATGTGCAAGAAAGAAATATGAACATGTAGTTCAACTATTGTAACACTTAATCAAGTGTATTAAACCTTGATGAAGGTTGAATGGAAAGATTAAACGAGATTAAAAGACAAAGAATGTGAATGCGAGTTACGGAACCGATATCCAGGGACCATAGTCATGATAAACGAATGTAAGGGATTGCTATGATGGTGATTCCTTAGACGTTGATTGACGAGGGTAATGAATAACATTTTGATGTTATGTAGTAGTAATGTGAGATGAATGTAAAGCGTATAGACGCTGTGAACGCAACGTTGTTGTGATGAATGATTGGTCTTAACATACAATGAACCACATGGCTTTGACATTAAGAAAGAATAATGAACATGGGGTTCAGGTGATAGTAATGAAGGAAAATAATTAAAACCTTAGGCAAAGGTTGAATGAGAGATTAAGGGATGAACAACGTAAATGTTGAATACGTAAACGATCCTCATGAATCGTATTTACGTTCAGTGAATGTTCTAAGTATACATTGGTTGTATGACTTAGACGTTGATGAAAGTAGTAAGTAAGATATTAATTATCAAGAAAGCTGTAGTGAATGGTAAGAAGATTAATGAAAGTCGAATGTGAGTCGGATGAGAATGTTAGAATGAAATGTAAGCGTTGAACACTTTAACCAATGTAAAGGTTAAGTGTACGTGAATACTAAACGGGTAGAACCAACACCCCGTGTATGGTTTGACCGTAGGATAATGAAGACCAATGATTAAACCTATGAACGGTGAAGAAGCTGAATTAAGGACAAGTACGTATAACGTAAAAGAAGTCAAGTTAATGTTTATAACTTGGATGACGTTCCGAGTCGAATGAACACGACGTTGTAAGATAAGAATAAGGTAACGTAAAATGGTTAACGCTATAAATGCGTAGAATGAATATTGAATGATCGTTCTGAGTATACAAAGGACTGTATGACTTAGACGATAAAGAATGAACCCTGAGGTATGGAATTTAGTTGCCAGAAAGCCATAAGGAATAAGAAATTAACTTAAAAAATGTTATAGTTTAATGGTTCAGATAAGTTAAGATAAGTTAGGTTGTGGTGCAATCGTAACCTTTGATGGTTGACATATGGGAGTTGGGCTAAACAATTCCTTCAGAGAGTGAAGGTGTATGCAAAACTGGCAACCGATCTAACTCACTGTTATGGGCAGTGTAGATGAGAGGGGAACTTGTTTGTTGGTTGTTTGTGGGAAACCACTAAAAGTATCATATGGACTACTAGTAGAGAAATGATGTGTGCTGAGTCCTAGAGAAGTTATAAGAAGGAGATAAGAATGTAAATCATCAAAGATGATGAACGTATTGAGTAAGACATCTCCGTATGTCATGAAGCCGTTAACCGGTAAAGGAAGTTGGTCGCGTAAACTTAGTTTGTAAGAATGTGAACCCTAAGAAGTAAAGTTAAGTAAACTAATGCGTAAAGTCAATTATATGACTAATTGGTGCATATGTTATTTCCTTATGTGCTACATAGGAATTGGAATGAAGCGATTCAACGTAAACTATAAGTTGTAGTACATGCGTGTAAGCAAGTTTTTCTAACTTCATTCATATTTTAAATGAATGTTAGTTTCTAAAACTTCTCAGATATTGAACTTGAGAAGTTCTGTCTATGTGCGAATGTGTGTTATTTGTAAAAGGTGTTAGAACGTATGAGGCCTTGTGCCATAATTTGAACACTTCGGTGTTTCTATACGATGAACTGTTATGTGATTTAACTCTTCAATAAGAGAATGTTCTGTTTATACATGAACTGTTATTGTTAAGTCTGTGATATTGATTCTAGCCAAACAGAATGTGTATGAAAAAGAGTAAAGAATGAAAGTATTTCAAAGTGAATGTGACTAATGTTTTAAAATGATAGGAATCGAGATTATTCCTATTATTCAAGCTACTTCATAACCTTTATTCGGTTATTGAAGTCTTAAAAGAATGTTTAAATTTTTGAAGTTGTTTGTTCAACTGCTAAGACTTGCTAAGCAATTGAATGCTTACACTTGCTTTAAATAAAAACATTTTTAGCGAATGATGTTAGAAGAACGTAAGGATCCCATAAAGATCAAGCGGATCGGTATCCAGAAGAAGTGCCATTCATTATATGAATGAGCGTGAAGATCCAGCGAAGACTTGTAATATAGACTGATAGAATTAAACTATAGAATAGTTTAATGAATGATTATATATCCTTGGTGGCGGATAAAAGTCACTTGTGCAAGATGTAAAGAATAATGTAATTATCATTATTTGTAATGAAAGAATATTTAGCTATATAATGATGTATGTTTGGAAGAAGATGGGATCGTGACGTATAGAATCCAGATGTGAAAATAGACCGGATTTCGGGGCATTACAACTCTTGCATATAACAATGCAGCTAAAGTTAAGAAAGTTGATGAGCCGTCTACAAGTAAGGGAAAAGGTAAGATGACCAAGTGATGAAGATTAGGTTTATTTTATTTTATTTGAAAGAACTTTTGCTATGAGATGTATTTGTTTATAAGATGTATTCTGCAAACTTATGTAATAATTTAAGGTTAGATTACCTAGGATTTGTTTTAAGTTGATGTAACCCTATAATGGGGAGGATTATTGTTTAAGTTATTTAACTTATGTCTTTATCCTTAATTATGGGTAGTTAGATGTAATTGTTTTGGATAGTGAACATAAAATTCTGTGAAATGAAGTACCCAGATTTGGGAATGTCACATAAACTAATCACTAAAATGTATAAATGAAGAATTCTTCTAAAAATCTTATGAATTAAGAGAATTTAGTTTATATGGGTGCTATGAATTAGCAAGTAAGACTAGTTAAGGTAATTGGAAATTTGTTTCCAATGATCTGGAATTATAATATATTAATTATGAAGCAAATTGGAAGTTATGGTAATTAGAAATCTGGGTTCTGCAAAAAATAGAGCCAGAAATTTGCCTCAACCAAAGTGGGCGGCCGCGCCACTTCCAAGCCAAAGACTAGCGCAGCTGCGCCGGTCTTCAGAAGTGCTAAGATGTTTTCTTGGTATGCTGAACCTTAAAGAATGTGTATTAGAGTCTTGAATGAAAGGTTATGTGTCTCATATGATGTCTCAACTAGCTATGTATAAAGTAACTTAGTGAAGCATGGTTGAGTATGAGTTTTCAAATGGAAAACTACATGGGTTTGAAGAAAAAATAAGATATGTTCAAATAAAGCTTAGGCATGTGTAAAGAGAGACTTATTTATCAGTAATATTGGGATTGAATGTTATTTTTAGAAAAGTCAATTTGGTATAAGTAAAGTGAGTATCAAAGCTAGGATAAACTTTATGGACATGTGGTATATAATGCTAAAGATTGTCCTAGTATGTTGTATGATGAATTGGACATTGAAAAACTCAGTTCTGGGCTTAGCAAGGAGTAGCGCGGTCGCGCCACTCCCATGCATAAAAGCAGCGAGACCGCACCGTGCTGCAGAGCTACCAAGACAGGTTTGTTGTTTGACTTGACTTTAGAGTATGCTTATACACATCGCTTAAGCTATAATATATGAGATATAGTGACTTGATTAAGCAAAGTTTGTTAAAAGATTTACAAACAAATCAAAATCTAAGAAGTTTTTGAAAATGAAAACAAAAAGGGTAAGCTAAGTTTGTTAAAGGGACAGTTAGGCATGTTTTTAAACCTCTATCACTATATACTTGAAATATATAGTAACTAGTGTTGTCCAGACATAAAAGGATTGACTCAAATAAAAGATTTGGCTACAAATTAGCCAACGAAACTAATAAATGAGATAAAGTTAATGAAGTTATTTTATTGAGTTATTGTAAACTTAGTTAACAATGAATACAAATGACAGACGTGTGCTTATGTATGAACCAAATTGGTGTGGGTTACGTGAAGCGCGGGTAGCTATAAGTAATAATCAGCGATTACGGCAAGTCTTTCAGTTCCTATGTGTTATATGAACTTGATATTAATTGTATATAATCTGTACTACAATGTAAATGAATTTACATGAATATGTTGAATTACATATGATGCGCTATGAATAGTGAAAGTCAGTCTATGACTAAGTTGATTGAGTTATGGAACTCAATCATTACATGATATGTGAAGCGCATCATGTATTATATACATAGAAGAATGATTATGATATATGAATTGAGCATGAAATTTTGTGTTACGTGAAGAATGAAAATTGTTGGATTTGCTGAGATATCGAGCTCAATCTTGCAAAACATAAAATTTACATGCTAAAGATGCAATGTGATATTACTTGTTATCTGTACAATAGTGAAGGAATACACTTTTTTGAATTAGAAGTTGTATAGAACAATATTGATAGTTTGATATGTGTAACTAACAGTTATGTACAGTTTGAAATGTTCAATAAATAAAAAATGTTTGTTTGGAAATGAGAATGTATGGTGGTGATTATTTTGAAATGTAAAGTAATATAATGATAATATTGTATAAGAAAGATAGGAATTATAGAATGAGTTGTATATACTCATATTACTTTAATAAAATGAACCATTAAATAAATATGATTATGAAATATGTAATCATAAAGGTTGCGATTCAGGGAACAAAGGAAAGACAAAAGAAAACTTTTAAATTATCCGCATTTTCAGCTGATATTTCATATTAGCATGATGAAGAGCTGAATCAAGATAATATCTAACGCACAAGGTTAAGATTAAATTATCCATGATTATGGATTAAGTTGGTCTCGATTTTTGGGTCGTTATAGTTGATTTGTAGAAATCTATTTTTTTTTCCATGGCCTCATAGCTGACATAGATATTGTTGAAGTTCGAGTATTTCCTTGGCTTTGAGGATTCATTGTGACTGGAGTACTTTTTTGGCTTTGAGGATTGCCTTGACTTACATTAGATGGCCTCAAAGTGCTGCAATGTATATTAAAAGGTGTAAAAGTGCATACTATACATAATTAACTCCAAAAAATTACATAAATTCACTCTATTATGACCACAAATAGGACTAGCAGCCAGACAAAATTACATAAATTCCTTGAGAGAACCTAATTTGATAGTTTGGTAGTGACCAGGAAAAACAGCAGCATATTGACGAAAAACGACGCCATTTTGCCTGACTACAAGTAGGAATTGCAAATGGATAAAATCCAAATAAACATGAGGGAAACTTAGTCATTTCTTTGACTGTTAGTAGGAGTTTCACTTATCGCTATTCTTTCTAACGGTCAAGCCCATGTCCAAGCCATTAGATCTGCTATTGAATGGTTTGAGATCTAGTTACTAAAATAGTGTTCATAACAAATAGTTGTTATGAATTATTCTCCTTAATATATATATATATATATATATTAGGAATATTTTAGTTATCTTATTTTAAAATAATTCTCTAGTAATGTACCAAACAAACAAATGAAAGATCTAATTGCAATTGTTTTATAATTTAATTTTGATTCCAACTATAATTCCATTATGTCCTTAAAACAATTTCCTCCCACCAAAGGCCCGTAATTTTACTCCTTACTCTTTTAACGGGTAAAGGTCCAAAAATGCCCCTGACATTTACCCTGAAGTTCCACATACACCCTAAACTTTTTTTTTAAAAGTACCCTTAATGTTATAAAACCCAGCTCAACTATGCCCCTCCCGTTAACAAACATGCCAGCTAGATAAATAGGACAACTGCAGCTCACTGATCGACAGCCACGTGGAGCAACTTTGTGTGACATGGCATGAAGCCTTGACATTTCCCCTCCATTTGCCAAAAGGGGAAAAAGCACTAAATTCTTCATCTTCATTCTCTAGTTTATATATATATACAAACTATGTATGCATCATGTTCAACATAGTTCTTCTTTTCTTTTCCCAATCTCTCTCTCTCTCTCTTCCTTTTTTTAAAAAAAATCTGCAAAGCCAAATCTTTTTTAAAAAAATTGGCTAATAGATTTTGTGTGGGAGGTGGAGAGAGAAAATCCCAGCAAGAAGAAAAAACAAGCTGCTAATGCTTCTACTTCTACTCCTACTCCTAAGGACGCGGCGACGAAGCCATGGCCAAGGCAAAGCTTTGGTCGAGAACTTGAAATTGGCTCGTTAGGAGCTCTCTGTCATTATCGATATCATCAACACTATCTGTCTCACTTTCTATCTCTATATATATCGTTTTTACTATGGCTTTATAAGTAACAATGGTTAAGAGGTGGAATTTTTTGGGATTGAATTTTATTTTTAATTTTGTTACTCGTTAGGGTTTAATTTCATTCTCTAGCTACTACTTATCTATTCCTGCAAGTATTTGAAGAAATTTTAATTTTCAGTTTCAGTTTCATTATTACTATTTATATCAACAAATTTTGAGAAATTACAAGTGTATGCACACACACACGCATCTACACCATAGTCGCAAGGCCCACTGCCATTGATAGTGTTGAATTTGCTAATTGTTAAATTGTTATTGGCTTCTTAAGGAAATGTTAATCTTACTTATATGGACTAATCGACACATTTTTTTGATTGTAAGATTTTATTTCACAACTCTATTTCAATCGTTATTGAAGTGATAAGTTGGTTTTAGACCTACTTATTGGCTACCAACTTACTGGAATTTTGCTCAACTTAAGTACTTTTAGTATTATTTTATTGTGTTTTTATGTTTGTTTTGTAGTTTGCATAAAGGAAACTCCTAAGGCATGGAAATGACATGGCATGGCATGATATGGCATAGCAATGGCTAGGATGAAAAAGGTAGCTGAGCTTAAGCACTGGAAGAGGATCTTTGAAGTGGTAAGGGGAAGAAGAAAGAAGTAAAGAAAAGAAGAATAATTACCAGCAGCAGCGTCACAACAGCAAAACACCAGCAGAATGCAGAATGTAGAAGTCGCGCGGTCGTGCCCATGTAACACAGGGACTCAGCGCGCCCGCGCCAGGACAAGAGCAGACGGCAAGAAGTGCCAGCGCGACCGCGCCCAGTAACAAGCTAACCCCAGTGCGCCCGCGTCAGAAGGCTTTCAAACGTAGAACCGGCGCGCCCGCGCCCAACTCCTCTTATATCACCGCACGGCCGCGCCAGTCAAGCTTGAATTAAATGTTGACTTTTTATTTTAAGACGTTGAGCGTGATTTCCATTATAAGGTGTATTTACTGGTTTGAAAAGACGTATTCTATCAGTTAGACTTTATTATTTTAGGGTTTCATGATCTAGAGAGAATTAATAGCATTTCTCTACTATGTTGAGCTTCTCTCTTTAGATTGATTAGATTAAAAATACTGAGTTTCATTTTGGTTATGATTGTGGACCTGAACTAGTTTGGAAATTAAAGATAGGAATTAACTAATCAGGCATAACAATAGGTGTGCAATCTGATAAAGCATTAAATGACATTAGGACCCCATTTCTCTCCACTTTGATTCCCTTAATTTAGTAATTAATAATTTTTGTCTTGATAATTAATCTAGATTTCAATTTACTTGTTAATTGATTGTTTAAGCAACCAAAAATAGTGATAAGGTTGTTGCATGCAAATGTAGAATTATTCACCTTTCTCCATGGGAACGAAACTTTCTTACTCTATACTACTTGCTGACCCGTGTATACTTGCATGAGTTAGAGTTTTTTTTGTTAACCCAAAACAAGCCCAACAAGTTTTTGGCACCGTTGCCGGGGAAAGGCGCAACCACGGCAATCTTATTCATTTATTAATAAAAAAATATTAATTTATTAAAGGCTTTTAATTATCTACATGATGTTGTTTTATAATATGTGATAAATCCTTAGTTTTAAACAATACTTTTAGAATAATGATGCTGATCATTCTAAAGAGATCTAAATTCTTAGAAAGCTTAAAACTAAAATAGTTCCCAATCGTTGGATTACTAAATAAGGGATTAGTGAATCCGGATAGATTGGTACATACGTTGCTTGCTCATTGGATGAGGATGATTGATCTCATGATCATTTGTGTGGAGACACTAAAGCAAGTATGTAGGTGCTTATTAGAGAATAAGTTCACTGAACGTGGCTCGCTAAGGAATACATAATGGAGTTTTACTTGCCTGTCAATAGGAATTCATGTAGTGATAGTAGTACAAGTGATCCTTGGACTTGAGATCATCATAGTATCTTGTGTATGATGAGTGATACTTTGACTTATTCCTTAAGACCCTTAAGGTATATCAAAGGGTATGCTTAGGTATAATAAGTTGTACATAGAGATACTGTATGATCAATAAAGAATCTACCACTTCTAGTAAAAAAAAATGTCCTATGTGATTCAATAAATAACAACCCAATAGTCCTTGGCCAAGGCAGAATGAAATTAGAAAGGTGTTTCTAATTTGCATTATTTGGAGTTATGCATTTAAGAGTCAAAATACATATAATTAAATAAAATAAGACTTTACAGTAATTCCATGTCTTATATTTAATTGGGACATTGTATGCTGGAAGGATTGAATTATACGGTAACTATTTACTCAAATGTTCTTTTATGATTAATGTTGAAATCTATATTATCTGGAAAGTCGTTAATCACTAGGGAGGCTTATCCCTATTGTAGAATAAATATTATTTATTTAAATAAATTAATTATTTAATTTATTTATTTAAATAAGATTAGAATTGTTCTAATTGATTTATTCACAACCGGTTTAATATGGAGAACCTAAAGGGTCACACCATAAAAGGAAGAATAATTATTTGAGAAGCAAATGGCATAATCGTAATAATAAGTTAAGTATATTTAATTTAATCTATGGTGATAGAATAAATTAAATAACTTAATATTTATTATTTAATATTTTGGAAATATTAAATATAAATTAATAAGAGAAGTTTTATTATTATTATTATTACTATTATTTAATTCCTAAAAAAGTTTGAGAATTAATTAATAAAAGTACTCTCATATATCCTAATAAGATTAGGAGGCTAATTAATTAAAAGAGTTTAATTAATTATTCCTAATAAGATTAGGGAGCTTAATTAATTAAAGGATTTTAATTAATTAAAATAAAAACCTAATTCCTTAATTGTTAAGGAGGGTTGCCCACATCTATAAATAAGAGGAGTCTTATTATGGGTGATGGGGTTGTTGACTTTTTCACAACATACGTGATTCCAATAGTTGGAGAATACGCTCCTTTTCTATGAGAGATAGAAAAACTAGGGTTTTTCCAAACACCCATATTCTTGAATCTTTCTTCTTCCTTGGTGGATCACCTCTAGAGGCCAAACACTTGTGTTAGTTCCCAGTAGGCACAATAGATCTAGAAGGGGGGGTTGAATAGATCCTTTTTGATTTTAAATACTTTTCTGGTTTATTTTGTATTGCTAATAATTTAGCATATGACAAACATAAGAATCTTTTCAAGCATAGCGGAATAAGTAAAAGATCCCCTTCATTGATATAATCATAATCATACACACATTGTTCGTAGAGTTAGTTCAATGGTAAGCAGTTGAAACATACATAGCAGTTATAACAGTTAATGTACATAATGTAAATGACATAAAGTAAAAGACACAAGGGGTTTTAAGTGGTTCAGAGACTCAAGCTCCTAATCCACTCTTCTGCTTTCAACTAGAAGGATTTCCACTAACGAAGGGCAGCACCCTGAATCACTATGATTCCTTCAAGGCCAGCAGCCTTGGGACTTCAGTTCACTAAGAACTCTTCAAGGCCAGCAGCCTTGTAACTTCTCTAGTTCCCTAGGAACTCTTAAACCCAAGTAGGCTTGGAAACTTCATTTAGTCCCTCTGGACAAGGACCCCTCAGGCCCTGGCTTCTTGTTGTTGAGTTGTTTGTTTGTTTGTTGGAGTTGGTGCTGAGTTGCTAAGATGTTTTTAAGCTTTGAACATCTTCTGTACTTAGTAGCTTGGCGTGATCATCCTTGAAGTGCAGTTGAGTGTTGCATGAGGCTCAACTTCTTCAGTTACTCAACCACTTCTGATGATCCCTTGATGAACTGCCTTGAAGATCATTCTTCTTCATACTTGATGGTTGCACATGATGGGTTTCTAAGATGACTGTAAGCTCTTCTGCTAGGTACTTAGAAACTTTCTCATGTTTGCCACAATGATGGCGTTGGTGATCTTCTTTCTTGATACTTGATGCCTTCTCATGATGAACTTACTAAGATGACAGTGATCTCTCCTCTATGGTACTTAGAGTCTTCTCATGATGGACATCAAGATGACATTGATGCTCTTCTATCTCTCGGCAGTTCAGAACACTCTTTTTGTAGTAGAACTCTTACTTCTACATTGTAGAATTCTCACTTCTACTTCATTATTTTTCTGTCTCTAAGTGTTCTTGGTGGATCGTAGAGTGAGTCTTCAGACCTTCATTGGTCACTCACTATTTACGTTAGTTAGATCAGTCCACCACTTCTCCAAACTCCGCAACTCCAGCAACCCTCGATCTTTGAAGCTCTTGCATATTTATACTCCTTCCCAATCCTTCCGTTGGAAAGTAGCCGTTGAAATCTATTCAAATATCTTCACAGATCTTGAGTTGACTGAGGTAGACAGCAGATGTGACATGTCATACTTTTCTAACACTGCAGTCTACTGTTTCACCTACCCCGTCAGAGATGTCACTTTAATGTCTTGGGCAGGTCAAAGACTTTATTTCCTCCTTTTGATTTCTTGATCAGAGGTTGTCCTTTTGCATCGATGCTCTCAATAAGCTCTTGTCCGAATATTACCCTTCAGATTGAACCGTTGCCAATGCTTCAGTCTTCAGCTATTCAAACTCTACGATTCTAATGCATGTCTTCATAGACCTGATCGTAGTGTCTTGTTGACTGGTAGAGACAACACTACGATCTTAAAGAGTGTTGATTGGATCTTCAATGTAGAACACCTCTTCCTTCTCTTGTGCAGTGCTTCAACACTTCTATTTTCCTCAGCAGCTCTCAGATACTGATGGCTTGACTTCTTTATTATGGCCCCTTCTGAATAGCAAGACACTTCAGATTTATGGCGTGTCCAGCTCGCTTTCTCCTTGTGATCTCCCGTTCACTTATCATCAATGGACTGACCCAATGCTTAATCACTTTAGCCTTGTTCTTCGAAGTCGCCCAAAGATCTCCGTATGCACTCCATCAGTTCTTTCTTTATTTGGAAAACACTGCGATCCTGGTAACTTCCAAGATCGTTGTTTTCTGTCTGCTTTATAGCTACTGCACTTGCTGACTTTCCTTAGTCAGTTACAGAAGTCTTCTTCTGATCTCCTTGTGGAAGACTTCATCTCGAATGGCTTCACAACTCAATCTTGATGCTGATTGGGTTGGTGCTTAGATCTTCTATTGGCTTGTATTCCATTCGTTGAGTGCTCTCTGGTTTCCTTCAGGTGGGACGTATTTATGCAGTGCCAACCAGAGGCTTCATTCCTTTAGATATTCTGGGAGTGCTCATTCGTTGATAATCGTATTTGCTCTACGATTCTACGTTAGCATTGTGAGGACATCTGTTGAGGTCTTAGTTCTGTACTCTACGATTCAGCTTTGGCTATGCAGACACTACGACTCCGAGATCAGATCTTGACACTCTACGATTTTTGTAATTGTGTTTGTTGTCTTCATCTGATCTTGCTCTACTACGATCTCTGCCTCTGGTATGATTAGTAGACTCTACGACTCTGAGTGTAGTCTACGATTCTTGACTTGGCTTTGGCAGATACTCGGTCATTTCCAGTGGCGTGTCAGTGTCTCTCGATTCTGAACATAACTTCCTCAGCAGAATACGACCCTGAGGAAGTTCTCCTTGACACACTACGATCCTTCCTCGTTTCTCCTGGAAGTCTACAAACTCTGAGATCTACTATCTTACAGACTACAATTCTGCCTCGATAGCTCTCGAGTTTTCCTTGATTCTCCTAGCAGACTACGATTTTTGGTGCAGTTCTCGACAATCCGACAAGCCTATCTGTTACATTATAAGATCAACCTAACATGCTTGATCTTTCTATATTTATAGTCCTTTTACATCATTTCTTTTTAATGACTTTACAAAGCTGTTTTGCTTATGTTGGATCAACTTAACACATTTGATCAATTCATTCTAAGTCCTTGTACATATTTTTCTATTATCTATCAAAGGACTTTACAGCTTTTCTTAATGCAGGCATACTTGCATATTCATTCATATATATATATATATATATATATATATATCAATCTCCCCCCATTTGATTATGACAAAAATAATAAGTGCATATGCATGTTATGAATGAATCTTATATACAGTGAGCAGTTGTATTTCTAAAACAGATAATCATGAATGTCATTTATAATATGTGGAATTTAATACACTAACATTTTACATCCTGGATCCAGAACATACCTAACTAGTTAGAGATATACCTCTTTGGTTCCGTGTATTGTTCCAGGATGTCTGTTGATCAGCTATTCATCTATTTGATTCCTTTGCTCCTGCTCCCCCTGGGATGTGGAGCTATTCCTGACAATCTCCCCCTCTTTAGTTAGAGATATACCTCTTTGGTTCCATATATGCTTCCAGGATGTCTGTTGATCAGCTATTCATCTGTTTGATTCCTTTGCTCCTGTTCCCCCTGGGATGTGGAGTTATTCCTGACAATCTCCCCCTCTTTGGTTCCATGTATGCTTCTTCTTTTCTTTCCTTTTGCTCTCCTTGCTCTTTTTAGAGTGCCTCTTATTCTTCCCCTTTATATGCCTCTTTTTCTCCCCCTTTTTGTCATTAATCATTTGGGAGAGCTGCTCCATGTTGGACATAAGCTGCTCCATCAGGTAGGAGGAGTTAGCAACTTCAAACTTGAGGTCTTGTTGTCCTAGCTCAAGTTGCACGGAGAAAGACTGATTCATGTTATCAATCTTATCAGAGAGGACTTGGAGTTGTTCTTCATTTGCCTTCTTCGCTTGTAGTGCATCTGCCTTCTAATCATTCATGGCCTTTAGATAGATGTGATCTCTTTCTCTGATTTTGAGAGATACATCAGCCATCGTTGCTTGGAGTCTCTCTTGAACTGAGTTATCTTCTGTTGTTGTCAGCTTCTTTGACTCTTCAGTGAGTAGAGATATTTTCTCAATCAGTTCATTAGAATTGTTCTAATTGATTTATTCACAACCGGTTTAATATGGAGAACCTAAAGGGTCACACCATAAAAGGAAGAATAATTATTTAAGAAGTTAATGGCATAATCGTAATAATATGTTATGTATATTTAATTTAATCTATGGTGATAGAATAAATTAAATAGCTTAATATTTATTATTTAATATTTTAGAAATATTAAATATAAATTAATAAGAGGAGTCTTATTAATATTATTACAATTATTATTATTTTAATTTCTAAAAGAGTTTAGGAATTAATTTAATATAAGTACTCTCATTTATTCCTAATAAGATTAGGAGGTTAAATTAATTAAAAGAGTTTAATTAATTATCCCTAATAAGATTAGGGAGCTTAATTAATTAAAAGAATTTAATTAATTAAATAAAACCCAATTCCTTAATTGTTAAGGTGGGTTGCCCACATCTATTAATAAGAGGAGTCATATTATGGGTGGTGAGGGTTGTTGACTTTTACAACATACGTAATTCCAATAGTTGGGAGAGTACGTTCTTTTCTATAGAGATAGAAAACTAGGGTTTGAGCCAAATACCCATCTTCTTGAATTTTCTTCTTCCTTAGTGGATCACCTCTAGAGGCCAAACATTTGGGTGGCTAACGTTGATCAAAGGAATGAACCAAACCCGGTGGATTCAAGATTGAACGCGAAAGGATTTGGAGGTGAACTTGTACCTGAGGAAGCTCGATCTTCAAGGGTATGATTTATTCTTTATCTTTTCGTTTAATTAATAATTGTGCATAAAGGGTGATCTGGGTATATGGTTTGTAAAAATTTTTAAAACTCTGATTTTACACGTTTCCGCTAATTTATGCAATTTGATTGCGTTGATGAATATTACAAACCCTAACAGTGGTATCAGAGCCAAACCTTTATGCGAATTATTAATTATTTTAATTTGATATGTATATTGATATGTGTTTTGAACAATTTAATTGGGCATAATTTTATTGTATAAAATTTATTAAAAAAAAAAAAAAAACCGTTGCAAATTTTTTTTTGATGCAAAACAAGGCAAAATCGAAAAAAAAAAAAACTAGAGTCCATGATTGTTCTTTGGCTTCATGTAATAAAAAAAAAAAAGTGAGTCATGATTTCTATGAGAAACACGTGAAACTTATTTACAGGATTAGTTTATTTATGTTATTCATGGATTTGCTTTAAGGAATTGGTGATCCTGATAGATTAGCCACGTTCATGGACTTGCAATGCACGGAAATATAGGCCAAAAAAAAAGGAACGGATATATATATATATATATATATATATATATATATATATATTATATATATATATATATATATATATATATATACGAATATATATATACATATATATATTCTTAATTATTATATAATTAAAATAAAAGTTTATTTTAATTTTAAAATAAAAGGTTTATTTTAATATTAAAATATAAAGTTTTATTTTAATTTTAATAATTTTATAATTAAAATAAAAGGTTTATTTTAATCTTAAAATAAAAGGTTTATTTTAATATTAAAATAAAAGATTTATTTTAATTTTAAAATTAAATTTCATGCTAACTAATTAGAGTTGGAATTAGATTCCATGCTAACTAATTGGAGTTGAAATTGGATTCTATTTTTTCCTTAAATAAAGGAGTTTATTTAGATATGAAATAAGATTTCATATTATTCAAAATAAAGGAGTTTATTTGTGAATAGGAAAGAGAATCCTAATTTCCTTAAATAAAGGAGTTTATTTAGATATGAAATAGATTTCATATTATTCAAAATAAAAGAGTTTATTTGTGAATAGGAAAGAATATCCGTGTTTCCTTTAAATTAAAGATTTTTTTTTTACATGGAATTGGATTCCATAATTAATTAAAATAAAGGAGTTTATTTTGATTAAAATTTTGATTAAAATGAAATAGTTTATTTTATTCAAAATTGGATAAATTAAAATAAAATAGTTTTATTTTGATTTAAATTTGGATTAAAATAAAGGAGTTTATTTTTATTCAAAAATAGATTTTATACTAACTAAATTTTGCCCATTAAATGATATCAATATATATATTAAATGTTTATTATTCATAAGATGAATGTTATTTATTGATACATATGGTGATGTGTATGATAATAAATGGGATTGATTATGAACTATCGATTGATCATGCGATTAGATTTTATTTTAGTTGGATGCATGAATGTATGGGTTTTATTAAATGGGGTCTCACAGACTGTTTTCTCTAATTTTTCTAAATATAAATTCTATCTCCTCCTATGTACTTCCCTCGATCGATCAAGGTTTCTATTTATTTTAAATAGTTTTGTAATAGGAATAGTTAGAATTAATTTTGAAAAATTGGAGATAAAGGAGCAAGGAGCGCTTGAAGACCCATTTGTAATGGAGCCCGGTTTAAATGTAATAGTTATATTTAAATATTATTTCTTGCACCCCTAGGGTTTGACCTTTTTGGTTCACTTGGTGGCTCTAGTGAACCAAACTAGAATAAAAGTCCATAATCAATCCGGTAGAATATAGTATTCTATATGTGCATGCGTATACTATATATATTATATATTATGCAAACATGCTTCGATATGTTCATTAATATAACGCGATTTTATATATATGTGTGCATGCTGCTTAAACAAGATGAGACAAATTAATAACAAACCCCTCAATTTTTATATTAAGTCCTAAGCGCTCAAAGATATTTGGAATATCGAACGTCAGCTTTCTAGCATGATAAAATTAATAGAGTATTAAATATTTAATATGAGTTTGTTGTGTCACCACAAGGCAAGTATTAAGTATTTAAGATGTTAATTTATCACATTTGATGCTTATAAAGAAAATTGAACAATATTATTTTGTTGTGTCACCACAAGGATGATATTTTCTTTTTTGAATATATGGAGTGCTAGGTTTGGACTTAACTTGGATAATTTTGATTCGGATGTGCCACCACTTGATCAAAATAATCTAAGAGACAAAAGAAAAGGAGTTGCATAGTTGATGTAATTGACAAAAGTTGTCTACCTATTTATTTATATATAGTTTGTTGTGTCACCACAAGGCTATATACATTTGAAATGGGATCCTTATTCTCACTAGCAAATCTTTAATTAGATTTTGCCGAACTATATAAGTGAGGGTAATATAGTTTGAAGAAAATAGTGGGAGATACCAATTTAAAACAAGACCTAAATTATTTTGGTAATTAATAAAAGAATGTATGTTAAAAATGTTGTTAATTACAAATTCATTTACAGAATTTTACAATGTCTAAAATTACTATCACTGCGAAACATATTAGATGTTATTTAACTGGACCGTATTAAACGGATTGATTAAGGAATTTGAGAATAGTTCTCATAGCTGAAAAGCTGTCTTATGTCCTTAATACGCCTATCCCTGCAATGGTTGCAGACAATGCCTTTGAGGAAAGATTACTACTTTTAGAAAGTGGCAAGATGATGCACAGTTGGCTCAATGCATCATGCTCGCATCCATGAGTAACGAGCTTCAGCGTCAGCATGAAACTATGGATGCTCCTACTATATTCCTGCACATCAAGTAGTTGATGGTGAGGAAAGTAGGAATGATAGATATCAGATATCTAAGGAACTCTTCCGATCTAGAATAACCGATGACACTGCAGTACAGATAAAAGTTCTTAACATAATCAATTTGATTGATCAATTAGGACAACGAGTTTTGTCATGGATGGAGAGTTGAGCCAAGATTTGATCTTGCACTCACTCCCGGACTCCTTTCACAATTGTTGTGAATTTTTCATATGAACAAGCTAGATATCAGCTTTGTTGATTTGCTTAACATGTTGAAAAATGTTGAGAGTCACTTTCCAACCAAGAAAGATCAAGTCTTACTGGTAGGGGCCAAAGGATCTTCTGAAATAAAGAACGATTCAAAGAAGGTAAATAGAAAGGCATAAACAAAGGATAATAAGAACAAAACTGATATGGATAGCAAAGGAGTTTGCTTCCACCGCAAATAAGCTTCCGACACCGGAAAGAAATGCGAGAAGCATCTTGCGAGAGGCTAACCAAAGAAGCTTAGTGAAGTTTCATTTATAATACGCTTTTGTTCATGATTGAAATAATTTTTCTTTAAGTCAAGGTTCTACTTGGGTATTGGATACCGACTTTGGTTATCATAAATATAGATTTATGAAGGACCAAGCGTAAGTAGAAAGTTAAACAAAGATAAGTAATCCTATGTGTGGAAAATGAAGCAAAGGTTGCTGCATTAGCTATAGAAACTTATAGTTTAGCACTGCCTACGGGCAAATCTATTAAGTCAAACAATGAAAACTTTGGTATTATAATTAAGAACAATTGTTGTTCTATTTATAATAATAATGTTTTGTATAGAACTGGAATATTACTTAATAAATTTTGTATACTTGACTTACATGAAAATAATTTTGCATATTGAACAAATTAGTATAAGAAAAGGAGATGATCATTCAAAGAGTTGAATGTGTGTATTTGCTAAAATACAAGTGTGAATTATTTGAAAGGTTCAAAGAATTCAGAAGTGAAACAAATTGGCAAAGTATTAAGATTCTTTGATTAGATCAAGGATAAATACTTGTGCAATAAGTTTCTAGATCATCTCAAATAGTTTTCTCATAATGGACACATCCCGATATGCAATAATTGATTGATGTATCTCGAATGAAAATCGTACCTTGTTGGACATGGTGCGGTCCATAATGATTTTACCGACATTCCAAAGATCCTTCGGGATAATGTCCTAGAAATGGTCGCATATCTACGAAAAAAGGTAATCTCTAAATCCAAATTTCAAAACTCCATAAAAGTTATGGATGGGGAGGATTCCTAATCTTAAGTATGTTAAGATAAGGGGTTGTCCAACTTATGTGAAAAAGTTTCGAAGGATAAGCTTGGGACAAGATTTGACAAGTACAATTTGTGGGACATCCTAAAATAAGTTTAGGGTATATGTTCTATAATCCTACTTAGCAAAAGATGTTTGTTGCGAAACACGCATCCTTCTAAGATAAAAGTGTTTATCATTGAAGGGGCTAGTGGGAGGATAATAGATCTTGAAGAGTTCAAGAACCACAAAACACTATAAGTCAAATAAGAGGAACCTCAGTAGATGTAACCTATTATACCACAACCTAATCAGTAAATCGGAATAAGACAGAAGATACCGGGAGGTATGGATTCATCATAGATGATGATGATGAGGTACACATCATGAAGATGATGATCCAAATACATACGATTAGGTAAGTGTTGTAGACACTCGAGAAATGGATTGAAGCAAGTTTCTCAAATATGGAACATTCGCTTTGATGAGGCAATCAAAAGAGTTTGATTTTATCAAAATAAGAATGAACATAGTGTGTACAAAAGGGTCGATTGGGAGCATCGTGACATTCCTAGTACTATATGTTGATATACTACGGATAAGGAATGACATACCAATGCTACAATCGCTTAAGATAAAGTTGTCTAAACATTCCTCCATGAATGATTTGGAAGAGTATCTTAATTGGGGATATAAATCTATATAGATAGATTTAAGAGGATGCTCAACTTAACCCAAGGAACGTATATTCATTTGATGCTAAAGTTGTTTAGCATGGCAAACTCCAAGAGATGTCTCATGTTGATGAGCTATGAAGTGTATCTCTCTTTATAGTCCCCACAGACTCCTGAAAAGAGAGGTCGCATGAGTGACAATCATGTATGCAATGAAATGTACGAGACCTGATGTTGATCAGTCATATTATGGAGAAGTTCACTATGAGTCAGTGAAAAACATCTTAAAGTGCTTAACCGGCACTAAGGATGTGATCATATTCATGGTGGGTCTAAATCAAAACTAGAGGGCTTAACAAACTCAAGTTTTTCAGACATGACCAAGATGACGAAAAATCCACTTTAAGGTAAAGCGTTATCTTGAGCAAAGGGTGCAATTGAATTGAAAGGTTCCAAACAAAGAAAAGAGTTCTTTGGTTTAGTAATAAAGACAAAGTATATAGCTATAAATGAAGTCGCAAGTTGATTGTTTGGATTAAAAGTTCATTACGTAACTAGGAATAGTTCCTAAGTCTCATCTTGGATCTAAACATGTGTTGTGGCACTTTCATTTGATTATTAGAATCATTGAAAGATGGGAAATCACTATAGAGATAGTGGACTCTCAAGAACAACATTACATATCCATTAACTAAAGCTTATCCAACAGCAGGATAATCGTCACTTAGAGAAGAAGAGTATGAGTTACCATGTCGATTGGCTTTAGTGCAAGTGGGAGATTGAAAGTAGTATGCACACAAGCCAATCATGTTTGATGATAAAGCATATACTTTGTAACAATCTTATTCATTTATTAATAAAAGGTATTAATTTATTAAAGGCTTTTAATTATCTACATGATGCTGTTTTATAATATGTGATAAAGCCATAGTTTTAAGCAATGCTTTTAGAATAATGATGATGATCATTCTAATGAGATCTAAATTCTTAGAAAGCTTAAAACTAAAATAGTTCCCAATCGATGGATTACTAAATTGGGGATTAGTGAATCCGGATAGATTGGTACATACGTTGCTTGCTCATTGGATGAGGATGATTGATCTCATGATCATTTGTGTGGAGACACTAAAGCAAGTATGTAGGTGCTTATTAGAGAATAAGTTCAATTTGAACGTGGCTCGCTAAGGAATACCTAATGGAGTTTTATTTGCTCATCAATAGGAATTCTGTAGTGATAGTAGTACAAGTAATCCTTGGACTTGAGATCATCATAGTATCTTGTGTATGATGAGTTATACTTTGACTTATTCCTTAAGACCCTTAGGGTATATCAAAGGTATGCTTGGGTATAATAAGTTGTACATGGAGATAATGTATGATCAATAAAGAATCTACCACTTCTAATAAAAGAAGAGAAATGTCCTATGTGATTCGATAAATGACAACCCAAAGAGTCCTTGTCCAAGCGTAATAAAATTAGAAAGGAGTTTCTAATTTGCATTATTTGGAGTTGTGCATTTAAGGATCGAAATACATATAATTAAATAAAATAAGACTTGTGAAAGAATTCCATGTCTTATATTTAATTGGGACATTGTATGGTGGAAGGATTGAATTATGCATTTAACTATTTACTCAAAGGTTCTTTTATGATTAATGTTGAAATCTATATTATCTGGAAAGTCGTTGATCGCTAGGAGGCTTATCCCTATTGTAGAATAAATATTATTTATTTAAATAAATTAATTGTTTAATTTATTTATTTAAATAAGATTAGAATTGTTCTAATTGATTTATTCACAACCGTTTTAATATGGAGAACCTAAAGGGTCACACCATAAAAGGAAGAATAATTATTTAAGAAGTTAATGGCATAATCGTAATAATATAAATTATGTATATTTAATTTAATCTATGGTGATAGAATAAATTAAATAGCTTAATATTTATTATTTAATATTTTAGAAATATTAAATATAAATTAATAAGAGGAGTCTTATTAATATTATTACAATTATTATTATTTTAATTTCTAAAAGAGTTTAGGAATTAATTTAATATAAGTACTCTCATTTATTCCTAATAAGATTAGGAGGTTAAATTAATTAAAAGAGTTTAATTAATTATCCCTAATAAGATTAGGGAGCTTAATTAATTAAAAGAATTTAATTAATTAAATAAAACCCAATTCTTTAATTGTTAAGGTGGGTTGCCCACATCTATTAATAAGAGGAGTCTTATTATGGGTGGTGAGGGTTGTTGACTTTTACAACATACGTAATTCCAATAGTTGGGAGAGTACGTTCTTTTCTATAGAGATAGAAAACTAGGGTTTGAGCCAAATACCCATCTTCTTGAATTTTCTTCTTCCTTGGTGGATCACCTCTAGAGGCCAAACATTTGGGTGGCTAACGTTAATCAAAGGAAGGAACCAAACTCGGTGGATTCAAGATTGAACGCGAAAGGATTTGGAGGTGAACTTGTACCTGAGGAAGCTCGATCTTCAAGGGTATGATTTATTCTTTATCTTTTCGTTTAATTAATAATTGTGCATAAAGGGTGATCCGGGTATATGGTTTGTAAAAATTTTTAAAACTCTAATTTTACACGTTTCCGCTAATTTATGCAATTTGATTGCGTTGATGAATATTACAAACCCTAACACCGGGTATATGGTTTGTAAAATTTTAAAACTCTAATTTTCCATGCTTCTTCTTAATTTGTGCAATTTGATTGTGTTCATGAATATTACAAACCTAACATTACCCTCCTGGATTTCAACAACAATAGCAACATCATCCACCACCTGCACCTCAACGAGAAAAGAAATCAGAGATGGAAGAAATGATGTTGAAGTACATGGCTAATACGAAAGTTATGATAAAAATCCAGGCTGTGGCTATCAAGAACTTGGAAACTCAAATGGGTCAAATGGCCAGTATGTTGAATAGTAGACCACAAGGGGCTTTGCTAAGTACTACTGAAACCAATCCAAGAAGGGAAGGAAAAAAGCAGTGTCAAGCCATCACACTGAGATCAAGGAAGTAGATTGCAGACTTACAGGCCAGTGCGCCCGCGCCCAATATAGAAGGGGAGCTAGCGCGACCGCGCCAAGGGGAAACTGGTTCTAATGATGGTTTGTCAAAAGGGGGTTCTGAACAGAAGGTGATTGAGAAGGATCATGAGGAGTTACCTGAGAAACCCATAACCAAACCACCACCTGTTTACCCTCCTGTTCCTTATCCACAAAGATTGCAAAAGCAAAGAGAAGATAAACAATATGCCAAGTTTTTGGAGGTATTCAAAAAATTGCAGATAAATATCCCCTTCGCAGAGGCATTAGCGCAGATGCCGAGCTACGCAAAGTTCATAAAGGGAATTTTGTCAAGGAAGAAATGACTAGAGGACTTTGAGACAGTGGCTTTGACAGAAGAGTGTAGTGCAGTGCTACAGCGTAAGCTACCTCCAAAGCTTAAGGACCCGGGCAGTTTCACAATACCATTCTAAATTGGAAAGATATTTTTCAACAAATGCCTGTGTGACTTAGGGGCGAGCATAAACTTGATGCCTCACAAGATTCAATCAATTGGGATTCTGCTTATCTCAAGCCAAAAATATATCACTACAACTATTTGATGGATCCATCACTTATCCAAGGGGTATAGTTGAAGACGTTTTGATCAAAGTAGATAAATTTATCTTCCCAGCTGACTTCATCATTTTAGATTATGAAGAGGATAGAAATATACCAATCATCCTTGGGAGACCTTTTCTAGCCATGGGATGAACTCCGATAGATGTCCAGAAGGGAGAGTTTACAATGAGAGTGCATGATCAGTGTGACGCCCCCAAAATAGGTATACATCACCCATTCTGAGTTGTCAATATATGGTACAGAAACAACTACAACTTTATTATTACAACAGTAAAACTGTGAGTTTGAATACAAATATTATCTTCTAGACAATATCTATACTCAAATAAATCCTCATCACATTTATTGATACATTATTTTACAAAAATGGTGAGGACTACTAAACAACTCTCTCTAGAACCTTCATTCCATACCCCGAACTGCACTCGTATATTCTCGCCTCCCGAGAAGAAAAATGGAACAAAAAAGAAAAGGGTGAGCTCAACTAGCCCAAGAAAGAATATTATGACTAAGATAATATACAACAAATTATCGTTAGTCTTCAACAGGAAAAATCTAATAGAATACAATAGACAACAAATTTTAAATCAATATTCATGCGGAAAATAATAATTCATTAGAAGAGTTAAGTAGAGAATGCAAACTACTATCTTCTATGTATGAATTTAAAAGTTCATCGCTCTATCTTTTATCCTCAGTAACATCAATCAATATATATCTGAATCAAATATTCATCTTTGCACTACAGCCCAAAGATATTCATCGATTAATCATGTTCATCTAAACACATGTTCATCTTTTGCACTACGGCCAAAGATATTCTTCAAATCATTCATCTTTTGCACTACAGCCAAAGATATTCAATAATATCATCATTTAAGACCGAGGATGATGAAAATATTTTTAAAAAACGAATCCAAAGAAAACAAAATGACAAGGATTAAGGATTAAGGATTCGTACTTTGTTTTATCCATGTCCAAAAATACCTCAAAATAATCACAGTGGTGTAAAATTCAAGAATGATCAAAACATGGATACAATCAAAGCTAGTATCCGAATAGATATTTTGAACGAAAAGGAAAATTTTCATTTTTCATGAATAGTAGTCAGATTGTGAATAATCTCAGATATCGTGAATAATGTCGATACGTGAATAGTAACTCCCACACCAAAAGTTCTAAATTTGATAAAACTTCAGATCAATATTTCAAAGATAATGATATTGAAGAAATAATATCATTACGAAAAAAAATATCCCTTACCTCGAAAGATTAGTACTTCTAATTTGGAATACTAGGGTATAGTCTTTGAAGGAACTTATACCGCCTAACAATACTCAAAATACTCACAAGAAAACGCTCGATAATAGAGAGAGAAAACTTCGAGTTTAAATTGTGATTTTCAATTCTAACCTAAGCACCCTATTTATAGGAAAATGCTTAGAACACACAAAGCGTAAAATTTAATAAAATATTAATATATATTATAAATTTCCTTAGCCCATCTTTGAAGATCTGATTTCAGCAATTAATATCACATGTTAGCCCACTTAAATGCAAAAAAAAACGTTTTTCTTTAAAATAATAATTAAAACTTCCAAAAATCAATTATTTCGGAGCTTCGGAACTTCAATAATTCACAATAAATAGCCCTTTTATAAGAAAATTCGAATCTCGCGAATTTTTATAGGAAATTCAATTCTCTACAACTTTGCGAAGAAAGTTTTTCCAAATTCCAAATGTAAATTGACCAAAATCCATAAACCAGGCGATTTTACAAGCTATAATCAAATTTCAATCAATAAATGGGGTCCACCAACATGTTTAACATGGTTTAAACATTTATTACAACAAAATACTCTTCCTCCTCAGATACTCATATATCCCACATTCGTTGTAAAAATATCACCATTATTATATATTTAAAATATAATAATACATTTAAATGAATTATCTTATCGTAAAAAGATAAAATTTCAATTTTCAACAATTGTCACATTAAAATTTTTCTCCATCTATATCAACATAAAATCAATATTTTCCTCATCATATGAATCAATAATTAATTATTCACAAATAATATTACGAGAATCACAATATTGACACCGTGCGGCCTTCAGAAAGAGGGGGCTTTCCAATAAGAATTTCTCCTTCTTCATGCAAGCAATTAGGTGACCAAACCTCTCCTTAGACAGAACTTTCTAGACATTTCCAATAATGTTATCTAATAATATTATTCAGATAATATGAATTATTGCATCGATAATGAAAAATACTGTGTAATGACATTTATTGAAACAACAGCAATATAAAATATCAACGCAACAATTATTAAATCAATAAAATACTGAACAGTAATTACTTTAACCATTATTAAGTAGTGCCTTCTTACGTAAGAATCAATAATTGGTGCAATACCGTGTGCTACTGTGTTTTAACCATCGAGTATTTTAACAGTATTAACGGTAACAACTACGCCGTTATTTTTAAACCACTTATATTTGTCGTTTTCTTCATCCAATCGCTTTTATTATGGGGCCACACACGGTCGCTACTGTCGCATTTAATATTCCCACAAAGATTTAATATTCCACGACCAAACGAATATTCCCGACAACAATGAATATTTTATAACCACTTGCTTATTTTGAAATATTTATGATTTTACCCCTAACTATCCACATTAATCAAATCAACCCTTACTATTTCAAAATAATAAATAGAGAAAATTAAATTTCATTAATAATAAGTTGGGGTCTTACAACCTCCCTCCTTATGAAATTTCGTCCTCTCGAAATTGACGTGACGTACTGGTGTGTTTCAAAAGGTGAGGATACCTCGCTTCATTTCCATTTCCAATTTCTAGGTCATTTCCTCTATAATGATTCCTCCACAAAACTTTAACTTGTGGTATGACCTTTGTGCGTAGGGACATGCTCCTTCCTATCCAAGATCTTGACAGTACCTCCTCCTCATACGTTAAGTCTTCTATTATCTCGTCCCAGCTTCTAACTTTATAACGTGGTTCGGTTCTTTCATATATTTAAGTACGAGATATGAAACACATTATGAACACGAGACATACTTTGAGGTAACGCGAGTCTATAGGCTACATTTCCTACTTCCCACAAGAATTTGAAATGGACCAATAAATCGTGGATTGAGTTTTCCTCTCTTCCCAAATCTTGTAACTCCCTTCCATGGAGCAACTTCGCAACAATACATGATCCCATATACTAAATTCCACGCCCTTTCGATGAAGATCCGCATAACTCTTTTGTCGATCTTGTTCCGCTTGTATACGCGTGTCGAATCATTTGGATCTTTTCGGTAGTCATACGTATTTAACTCGGGTCCCAACAATGTTGCTTCACCCACCTCATCCCAACATATTGGAGAACGACATTTTCGTCCCATATAATGCTTCAATGGAGCCACACCTATATACTTGCTCGATAATCTGTTGTTGTAAGAGAATTCCACCAATGGTAAATACTTATCCCAACTTCCTTGAAGTCTAGGACACGTAGTCTTAATAGATCTTCAAGAGTTTGAATAGTTCTCTCGATTGTCCGTCTGCTTTTGGGGATGGTATGCCAAACTAAATCGCAAATCCGCGCCCATAGCTTTTTAAAAGCTAACCCAAAATCTTGAAGTGAATCTTGGGTCACGATCCAAAACTATGGATACCGGCATGCCATGCAACCTCACAATCTCATTCACGTATATACTAGCAAGACGTTCAAGGAATAAGTCTCCGTGACGGCAAGAAATGAGCGGACTTGGTTAATCTATCAACAATAACCCAAATAGCTTTGATGCCTTGAGAAACCGTAGGAAGACCCGTAAATCTGAAATCCATGGTAATATGTTCCCACTTCCATTTCGAATCTCAAGTGGTTGCAACGGACCCTTAGGTACTAGATGCTCCGCCTTTACATCGTTGGCAAGTTAAACACATCGAGATAAACTTTGCAATCTCTCTCTCATATTGTTCCACCAAAATGTATGTCAAGATCACGATACATTTTAGTACTTCCGTGATGGATTGCAAATGGTGTATTGTGTGCCTCCATCATAATCTTGTACTTCAAATCGTAGTCGTTAGGAACACAAAGTCTAGAGTGGACTCAAGTATTCCTTCTTCATCAATTCTCGCTTAGGATAGCTCCTTCTTGTACTTTCTTCTTCATACGCATCAGCTCGGTTCGTGGCTTGAGCAACCTTAACTTTTTCTATTAAAGTTGGCTCTATCATTATACTTGACATCATCGCACTCTTCGCTCCCGCATATGATCTTCTACTCAACGCGTCGCCTACCACGCTCGATTTTCCAGGATGGTATTGAATAGTATGGTCGTAGTCTTTCAATAGCTCGAGCCAACGTCATTGCCAGCATGTTGAGTTCTTTTTGAGTGAAGAAATATTTAAGGCTTTTATGGTCCGAATATATCTCCACTTTCTCCCCATATAGATAGTGCCTCCATATCTTTAAGCGAAAACGATCGGCCGCTAACTCTAGATCATGAGTAGGATAATTCCTCTCATACTCTTTAAGTTGTCGCGAGGCATAGGCTATGACTTTCCCACGTTGCATGAGAACACATCCTAACCCTTTGCACGAAGCATCGTCAGAGATAACAAATCCATCCGAACCGGATGGTATTGTTAGAACAAAAAAAAATAAGTCTCCTCTTAAGCTCTTGGAAACTCTTCTCGCATTCTTCGCTCCAAATGAATTTTATATCTTCCGAGTCAAATTTGAGTTAATGGAGTAGCGATTCGAGAAAATCCTTCCACGAATCTCCGATAATAACCAAATAAGCCCAAAAGCTACATACTTGGCCACCGACTTTTTGCTTTCTAACTTTGTATTGCTTCAATCTTCACGGTCCACGGATACTCCATGTTTTGACACCACGCGCCCAAGAAATGCTACTTCCTCGCCGAACTCACATTTCTTCAATTTGGCATATAGTTTGTTTTCACGAAGCCTTTGGAGTACCAAACTTCAAATGGTGCTCATGATCTTCACGACTTTTGGAATATATGAGGATGTCATCAATAAAGACAACAACAAACCGATCCAAATATTCCTTGAATACTCGGTTCATCATATCCATGAAAGTCATGGGGGAGCATTAGTTAGTCCGAAAGACATGACTAAGAATTCATAATGCCCATACCGAGTTCTCAAGGCGCTCTTTGAATATCCTCGCCTAATCTTCATTGATGATATCCGAACGAAGATCGATTTTTGAAAAGAATTGTGCCTTGCAGCAATCGGGTCAAACAAGTCATCAATACGAGGTAGAGGATACCTATTCTTGATGGTGACATGGTTCAATTCCCGATAGTCAATACAAAAGTCGCATACTCCCGCCTTTCTTCTTTACTTAATAAAACAGGAGCACCCCAAGGAGATGTACTAGGGACGAATGAAACCGATGTCCAACAATTCCCGTAGTTGGACCTTTAACTCCTGAAGTTCAATAGGAGCCATTCGATATTGGGTTTTAGAAATGGGCTTTGTACCAGTTCAAGATCAATAAAGAATTCAACTTCACGCTCGGGGTAGACCGGGAAGTTCTTCGAAATACGTCGGGAAAGTCAATAACAACAGAAGAATATTATTCAAATTTGACGTGTCTTTATTTAAATCCATAACATGGGCTAAGAAAGCTTGACATCCGCTTTTCAATAAACGAATAGCTTTATGATTAGATATGACAATGATTGATTTTAATGGTTTAGTTGCTTGAATTGCATAACAAAGTTGGTTAGAATATGAAAACTAACAACCTTACGAAAACAATCAATTTTGGCATGATGAGTAGTTAACCAATCAATCCCTAAAATCACATCAAAAGCAAGTATCTTTAAAGAGATAAGGTCAATGTAAGGTGATGGTGCCAACTTGAATCAAACAAGATTTATAAACAATGGATGTGATGAAAGTTTCTCCTAACGGAGTTTCCACAGATAGGTCAAAAGTCTAATTTCTCCTGAGTCAAGTTTAAACGTTGAGCACATGCGGGAGAGATAAATGAATGGGTAGCACCCCAGATCATAAGTAAGGTATAAACTTCGCAAGAATTTATAAATAGCTTACCCGTGATCACCTCGTTTGGGTTCCTCGCATTTTGACCAATCACAACAAACGCTTCTTCCCGGAATCATTGACTTTGACTTTTCTCCGGGGGACGATCTTTTGAGTCACCGTCCCTCATTGAACTAGGTTTCGCTACTGCATAAATCTCGAGCGATATGTCCTTCCTTTCCACAATTATAGCATACCTTGAACTGTTGTGGACAGTTTGGACTGATATATGTCCTCTTTTCCGCATTTGTAGCATATATAACCGGTGGTCGTTCTCCTCCCTTAGAACCGATTCTTTCGCTGAAGACTATCGCCTCTTCACATGGTCGTTGTTAAATCTCCTCTTTTAAAATCTCCTCCCGACTCGCTTCTTCTATTTTCACGGCCATGATTACCACCGGAGTGGTTACCATTTTTGTCCGTCTGCTTTCTTTCTTCATTTGGTTATCATTATTATTCATTGATCGCTATCTCCGTACGATCCTCGGTTATGGTCCCTCGGTTGAACATACTCGTTATCTCGCTCTAATAATTGAGCCTCATTAACAACATCCTAATAGAGAGAAAATTTATGAGAAATGAGATATTTTCAGTATGCCGGGTTTCAAACCTCTCGAAAAACATCCGCGTCATCGTTCCTCATTCTCCACCAAATGAGGTGCAAACCGATAACTCGCAAACTTTGCCTCGTCTCGAGACACCGCCATGTTGTTTTTTGTTCTAATCGATGAACTCCACTTCCTTCATATGACTAACACTTTCGGAAAGTATTTGTCATTAAATAATTCTGAAATGTCTCCCAAGACATGCCGAGTCTTGCCTGGATGGGTACACTTCACGCACTCCCACGAGAGTCAGTCTCGCCTCGCCACGTAACATAAAGGTGGCGAATGGAACCTTCGTTCCTCCGTGCATCCCAAGACATCGAATATCTTGGTAATTTGCTTGACCCATGTTTCGCCATGATCGGATCTCGCTTTCCCTTAAATTCAGTGGTCCCAACTCTTTGAACTGCTTGGTCAGTGACAACCCGTGAATTGCTATCATTTCTCCTCAGTATTTTGAACACGAGTCTCCTCGTCTGCGATTTTGCATGAACTGCAAAAAATCTTCTAAACATCCCCTCATTCATCATCTGCTCGTTGGTGTTGTTCACAGAGGAACATTGCCACCACACTGTTGCACATTCTCCTCGTTGGTGAGTACAAAGCGTCTCCACGCCTCTCATTTCCATTGTTAATATTCTCAATCGACATTCTCAAATCATCATAAAACAAGGGTTAATTAAGGAAATCAATATATCACATAATATCCTTATATACTTGACCAACTAACAAATAAGCTTAGGTAGGACACACTAGCCAAGGATTTACTCATCTCTCCCTCCTAGTTCTATTCCCGATCTCCGCCAGAGATCATATCCTAAAGCTCGATACCAACCGTGACGCCCCAAAATAGGTATACATCACCCATTCTGAGTTGTCAATACATGGTACGTAAACAACTACAACTTTATTATTACAACAAGAAAGCTGTGAGTTTGAATACAAATATTATCTTCTGTAGATAATATCTATACTCAAATAAATCCTCATCACATTTATTGATACATTATTTTACAAAATGGTGAGGACTACTAAACAACTCTCTCTAGAACCTTCATTCCATACCCCAGCTCAGTACTCGCTATATTCTTGCCTCCCGAGAAGAAAAATGGAAAAAAAGGAAAAAAGGGTGAGCTCAACTAGCCTAGGTTAAAGAATATTATAACTAAGATAATATACAACAAATTATCGTTAGTCTTCAACAGGAAAAATCTAATAGAATACAATAGACAACAAATTTTAAATCAATATTCGCAATGAAATAATAATTCATTAGAAGAGTTAAGTAGAGAATGCAAACTACTATCTTCTATGTATGAATTTAAAAGTTCATCGCTCTATCTTTTATCCTCAGAACATCAATCAATATATATCTCGAATCAAATATTCATCTTTGCACTACAGCCAAAGATATTCATCACCGGGTCATGTTCATCTAAACACTGCTCATCTTTGCACTATGGGCCAAAGATATTCTTCGAAAAATCATTCATCTTTGCACTACATGTGCCAAAGATATTCAATAATATCATCATTTAAGACCGAGGATGATGAAAATATTTTTAAAGAAACGAATCCAAAGTTGAAACAAAATGACAAGGATTAAGGATTAAGGATTCGTACTTTGTTTTATCCATGTCCAAAAATACCTCAAAAATAATCACAAAGGTGTAAAATTCAAGAATGATCAAAACATGGATACAATCAAAGCTAGTATCCGAATAGATATTTTGAACGAAAAAGAAAATTTTCATTTTTCGATGAATAATGTCGTATTTTGTGAATAAGATCAGATATCGTGAATAAATAGTCGATACGTGAATAGTAACCCCGACACCAAAAGTTCTAAATTTGATAAAACTTCAGATTAATATTTCAAAGATAATGATATTGAAGAAATAATATCATTACGAAAAAAAAATATCCCTTACCTCGAAGATTAGTACTTCTAAATTGGAATACCGGTATAGTCTTTGAAGGAACTTGCACCGCCTAACAATACTCAAAGTATACTCAAAATACTCACAAAAAAACGCTCGATAATATAGAGAGAGAAAACTTCAGTTTCTGGTGTGATTTTCAATTCTAACCTAAACACCCTATTTATAGGAAAATGCTTAGAACACCAAAGCAGAAAATTTAATAAAATATTAATATATATTATAAATTTCCTTAGCCCATCTTTGAAGATCTGATTTCAGCAATTAATATCAAATGTTAGCCCACTTAAATGCAAAAAAACGTTTTTCTTTAAAATAATAATTAAAACTTCCAAAAATCAATTATTTCGGAGCTTCGGAACTTCAATAATTCACAATAAATAGCCCTTTTATCAAAAAATTCAAATCTCGCGACTTTTTATAGGAAATTCAATTCTCTACAACTTTGCAGAAGAAAGTTTTTCCAAATTCCAAACAGAAATTGACCAAATCCACAAACAAGGCGATTTTACGGTTATAATCAAATTTCAAATCCAATAAATGGGGTCCACCGACATGTTTAACATGTTTTAAACATTTATTGCAACAAAAATACTCTTCCTCCTCGTATACTCATATATCCCACATTCGTTGTAAAAATATCACCATTATTATATATTTAAAATATAATAATACATTTAAATGAATTATCTTATCGTAAAAAAGATAAAATTTCAATTTTCAACAATTGTCACATTAAAATTTTTCTCCATCTATATCCACATAAAATCAATATTTTCTCTCATCATATGAATCAATAATTAATTATTCACAAATAATATTACGTAATCACAATATTGACAACCGCATAGCCTTCCAGAAAGAGGGGCTTTCAATAAGAATTTCTCCTTCATCGCGCCAATTAGGTGACCAAACCTCTCCTTAGTATGTAACTTTCTAGACATTGCCAATAATGTTATCTAATAATATTATTCAGATAATATGAATTATTGCATCGATAATGAAAAATACCGTGTAATGACATTTATTGAAACAACAACAATATAAAATATCAACGCAAAGAATTATTAAATCAATAAAATAATCGAATAAAGAATTATCGTAACCATTATTAAGTAGTGCCTTCTTACGTAAGAATCAATAATTGGTGCAATACCGCATTGCTACGTGTTTTAACCAATTTAGTATTTTAACAAGATAACTGTAATAACTACGCCCAGATTATTTTTAAACCACTTATATTTGTCGCTTTCTTCATCCAATCGCTTTCACATGGGGCCCACACATGGTCACAAGTGTGATCGTCTTTAATATTCCCAGACAGATTTAATATTCCACGACCAAACTAAATATTCCCGACAACAATGAATATTTTATAACCACTTGCTTATTTTGAAATATTTGCGTATTTTACCCCTAACTATCCACATTAATCAAATCAACCCTTACTATTTCAAAATAATAAATAGAGAAAATTAAATTTCATTAATAATAAGTTGGGGTCTTACAATCAGGAAGTCACCTTCAATGTTTTTAAGGCTATGAAGTTCCCCACCGACGAGGAAGAATGCTTTAGGATTGATATGGTAGATAGAGTGCTAAATGAAGAAGTTAGAAATTTGGTTGATATTGAACCTTTGAAGAGTGCTATATTGGGAGATTCAGAGATGGAAGATAATGAGATTGCAGAATTTGTGCACAATCTTAACACAACACCACAATTTTGAAGATTTAAGATTACTATCGAGCCACTCAAACTTTCTGGGAGACATCAACACGACTCAAGCCTTCTCTTGAGATGCCTCCAAATCTTGAACTTAAACCTCTTCCAGATTATTTAAGGTATGCATTTTTGAGTGAATTTTCAAAGTTTCCTGTTATTATTTCTGTTGCACTAACATCTTGCCAGGAAGATAAACTGCTACGAGTACTAAGAGAGTTCAAATCAACAATTGGATAGACCATACCAGACATAAAGGGGATCAACCCCTCATTCTGTATGCACAAGATCCTGCTAGAAGATAATAGTAAGCCATCAGTGGAGCAACAGTGAAGATTAAATCCTATTATGAAGGAAGTGGTTAAGAAGGAGGTTTTAAAGTGGTTAGATGTGACGCCCCCAAAATAGGTATACATCACCCATTCTGAGTCGCCAAATATATGGTACATAAATAAATACAACTTCATTAATACAATTATCGTGAAAAATACGACAAAACATATACTGTGAGTTTAAATACAAATATTATCTAATAGATAGTATTCAAACTCAAAAGGAGTCCTCGTTACAATTATTGATACACTATTATACAAAAGTAGTGAGGACTGCTAAAACAACTTTCTAGAACCATCACTCCATACCCCGGCTAGATCCTGCTATATTCTCACCTCCTGAGAAGAAAAATGGAACAAAAAAGGAAAAGGGTGAGCTCAACTAGCCCAGTAAAGAATATTATAACTAAGATAAAGAACAATAATTTATCGTTAGCCTTCAACAAACCAGATAAAATATAATGGACAACCAGTTTTAGATCAATATTCGCAGCGAAAATAACAATTCATTAGAAGAGTTAAGTAAAGAATGAAATCTACTATCATCTATGAATTTAAAAGTCCATCATCAATATTTTATCCCTAAAACATCAATCAATATACATCTTGCATCAAATATTCATCTTTGCACTACGGGCCAAAGATATTCATTTGTATCACCAGTTGGTCATGTTCATCTCAACACCTATTAATCTTTGCACTATGGGCCAAAGATATTCATCAGGTAATCATTCATCTTTGCACTACAGGCCAAAGATATTCATCAAGTATCACCATTAAAGACTGAGGATGATGAAAAATATTTTAGAGAACAAATCCAGTGAAATAAAAGGACAAAGATTAGAGATTCGTATTTTAGATAATTCAAGTTTAAAAATACTCCATAATAAACCATAATGGACTAAACTTCAAGAATGAAGATCAAAACATGGATACAATCAAAGATAGTAACCATAATTGACATCTGGGACAAAGAAGAGAAAATTTCATTTTCTATGAATAATCGATTTGTGAATAATGTCGATATACGTGAATAGTGTCGTATACATGAATAGTAACCCCGACACAAAAAGGTAGAAATTCCACAATAAATTCATATCAATATTTCAGCATAATGATATTGAAGAAAATAATATCATTTACGAAGAAAATAACATCTCTTACCTCAAAAGAACAGTATTTCTGAATGGAATATCGGATATGATGCTGAAGGAAACTTGCACTGAATATCAACTCTCAAAGTATCTAAATACGCTCGCTAATATAGAGAGAGAGAAAACTTATTTCTGGTGTGATTTTCAATTCTAACTAAGCACCCTATTTATAGGAAAATGCTAGAACGCCAAAGGAGACTAAATTAATAAAATATTAATTTATTAAAAAATTTCTACGCCCACCATCTTTGCCCAAAACTCAACACACCTCTAGTGGGCCCCACCAAGATCAGATTTTCTACACCAACTAAAAGTGGGGCCCACCATGTTTTTAAATAAAAACATTTATTTCAAGAACTTCAATAATTCATAATAAATAGTCATTTTATCAGAAAAATATGAATTTTATGTCCATTCCATAGGAAATCGAATTCTCTACAACTTTGTAGATCTAAGTTTTTCCAAATTTCAAATGAAAAATGCCCGAAATCCACATACGAATGATTTTTAATACCTCCATTCCGATAAAATACTGATAAAACACCCCAGCATTAATTCCTTCATTTATAATCACATAAAATAAATATTTTCCTATCCTTCATTTATATCCACATAAAATAAATATTTTCTTATCATATAAATCAATAATTAATTATTCACAAATAATATTACAGAATCATAATTATGACAACCAGGTCGTTCCCAGGAAAGAGGGGGTTTTCCGATAAGGATTTCTACTTACTGGCGCGCAATTAGGTGACCAAACCCCTTTCCTAGACAAAACTTCCTTAGACATTGCCAATAATGGTATCTAATAATATTATTCAAATAATATGAATTATTGATCTGATAATGGGAAATATTGTGTAGTGACAATTATTAAAACAACAATAATATAAAATATCAACGCGGCAATTATTGAATCAATAATATAAAATATTGAACAGTAATTACTATAATAATTATTGAGTAGTGCCTTCTTACGTAAGAATCAATAATTCAAAAATATTGTGCAATACCGCATTGCCATCTTTAGGCAACCACGCCAGACATCATTCTTTTAACCCACCGTGTAATCCAACAATGTTAATTGTGAATAATTACGTACATTATTTATAAAAACTTAAACTTGTCGTTTTCTTTATCCGATCATTTTCCGTTATGGTGCCCACAAATGGCTGAGCCGTCGTACGAATATTCCCCGACAGCAAGAATATTCCCCGACAAATTGAATATTTTATAACCACTTGCTTATTTTGCAAAATTTGCATATTTCACCCAGAACCAAAACATTATATCAAATTAACTCTTTATTATTTCAAGATAATGAATAGAGGAAATTCAATTTTATTTATAATAAGTTGGGGTCTTACATTAGATGCAGGGATTATATATCTGATATCAGACAGCTCTTGGGTGAGCCCGGTGCAGTGTGTGCCAAAGAAAGGGGGTATAACCATGGTATCCAATGAGCTAATACCTACCAGGACGGTGATGGGTTGGAGAGTCTATATGGACTACCATAGACTGAATAAGGCTACAAGGAAAGACCATTTTCCCCTCCCGTTCATTGATTAGATTTTGGATAGGCTGGCAGGTCATGAATACTATTGCCTTCTAGATGGGTACTCAGGATACAATCAAATTGTGATAGCTCCATAAGACCAGGAAAAGACTACCTTTACTTGTTCGTATGGAACATTTGCATTTAGAAGGATGTCTTTCAGGTTGTGCAATGCCCCGGCCACATTTCAGAGGTATGTGATGGCCATTTTATCGTATATGGTTGAGCACAAGGTTAAAGTCTTCATGGATGACTTCTCTATTTTTGGAGATTCATTTGACCTGTGTTTGGAGAATTTGGTAATGGTGCTAAAAAGATGTGTTGAGACGAATCTTGTTCTGAATTGGGAAAAGTGCCATTTTATGGTACAAGAATGTATAATTCTGGGACATAAAGTTTCGAAGAAAGGATTAAAGGTGGACAGGGCTATATTGGAAACTATTGAGAACTTGCCTCCTCCTACTTCTGTTAAAGGTGTTTGAAGTTTTTTGGGGCATGTAGTCTTCTAACGTCGGTTTATAAAGGATTTCTCAAAGATTACAAAGCCACTTTGCAGTTTGTTAGAAAAAGATGTCCAGTTTAAATTTGATGAGGAATGCCTGACTGCATTTGAACATTTGAAAAAGAAGTTAACTATGGCACCTATGATTACAACACCAAATTGGGACCTTCCTTTTGAGTTGATGTGTGATGCAAGTGACTTTGCTGTGGGAGCTATTTTGGGTAAGTGAAAGGACAAGGTCTTCCATGTTATCTATTATATTAGCAAGACCCTTACTAACGCCCAGTTGAACTATACTACCACAGAAAAAGAGCTTCTAGCAGTGGTGTATACATTTGACAAGTTTCGTGCTTACTTGATTGGGACTAGAGTAATTGTGTATATAGACCATGCAGCGATCCGGTACTTGGTAGCAAAGAAAGATGCTAAACCTCGTCTGATCAGGTGGATACTTCTTTTGCAAGAATTTGACTTAGAAATCAAGGACAGAAAAAGGACTGAGAATCAAGTGGCGGACCACTTATCTAAATTGGAAAATCCGGGAAGAGATGTAAATGACAAAGTTATGATCAATGAGTCCTTCCCAGATGAGCAATTGTTTGTGGTGAAATGCGAAGTGCCATAGTTAGCAGATTATGCAAACTTCCTAGTAAGCAAGATAATCCCTTCTGACTTGATTGGGCATCAAAAGAAGAAGTTTCTACATGATGTGAAATGGTTTATTTGGGATGAACCTTACTTGTTCAAGCAGTGTGTTGATCAAATGATTAGAAGGTGCATTCCATATAGCGAGACAGAGTGTATATTGCAAGATTGCCACCCATCAGTGTATGGAGGTCATTATGGAGGTGAAAGGACAGTGGCCAGGGTTTTGCAAGCAGGTTTTTATTGGCCAACTATTTTCAAAGATGCTTACAACTTTGTTCAGAAATGTGATAGATGTCAGAGGGTAGGAAATATATCGAAAAGAAATGAAATGCCCTTGAATACAATCCTCGAGGTGGAGATCTTCGATGTCTGGGGGATAGACTTCATGGGGCCCTTCGTTTCATCATGTGGGAATTTGTACATCTTGCTGGCAGTCAATTACGTTTCCAAATGTGTGGAAGTGGCAGCTCTACCAACGAATGATGCTAGGGTGGTTCTAAGGTTTCTCCAAAAGAGCATTTTTACGAGGTTCGGGACTCCCAGGGGCAATCATTAGTGATGAAGGAAGCCATTTCTGCAATCACCAGTTTAAAGCTTTGTTGGCAAAATATGGGGTGAATCATCGAATAGCTACAACTTACCACCCCCAGACAAATGGCCAAGCAGAAGTATCAAATCGTGAGGTGAAGAAAATACTGGAAAAGATTGTGAATCCCACGAGGAAAGATTGTGTTGGGAAACTGCATAGTTTGATTTGATGTTTAAAGTAAATGCTCATGATTTTGTATAAAGTCCTTCAAGGAATATATGTACAAGGACTTAGTGATAGATCAAATCTGTTAAGTTGATCTAAGCTTTTAATGTTTATTATTCTGTAAATGAATGTATTGATGAGGAGATCAAAGATGTTAGGTTGATCTATGTCTTGAGATGTAATAGATAGGCTTCAACAAAATTGTAGTTTATTGAGCTGATCGAGAGGTTGCAGAAACCAAGGCAGAATCATAGAGCATCGAGGATCGTAGTCCGTCTTCATTCAAGGGCCTCTCCGGAAATCGTAGAGTGGTCCAAACTTTTCCGAGCCAACTCAGAGATCGTAGTGTGCGCTCGAAAACGTAGAGTCTGCAAGACAAGCAAGTGAAGATCGTAGTGTACCAAGCTCTTAAGAGAAATCGTAGTGCTCTTGTTTGCTAAGTAACGGATCAAGCATCAAGGTGGCAAGACACCACGATCAGAATCGTAGAGCATCATATGTCTATGTCAGAAGCATCGAACCTTGCATATTTATTTAAAGATAAATCCCAACAAATGTGGAATAGGTTATAAACGTTGAAGTCTTCACCAGTCCCAATAACACAGAAGATATCCTTAGTATACAACAAAGAAACGTATTGAAGAAGCTAAGAAAAGTACTATGGGACAGAGTAAGACATCTTTTCAGATGTTAGGTGAGATGGCAGTCTGCTGTGCTAGTGGGCCAGAATACTTATCAGAAGATGTGCAGAAAAGTCTCCATCAAAGTTTCAGAAATGTCAAACACATTTAATGTTTCAACGGATATCTTTAACAAATACATTTCAAGGATCACATATATGCAAAACATCTGTAGATGAAAGAGTAAGCAAGTATTGAACAAAACGCTGAAGAACACTCAATGCTAAACTCTCAACTCTACGATCTGAAAAAGAAAAAGCTTGCTCAGCTACTCAGTTCTTTCAAACAATAGCTTAATGGCAACTGAGTAGCACCAATCAAGAACTCATCAACTATCAATCAAGTGAAGTAAGAAGTTCCAAGTCAGAAATACTTGAAGAGTTCTAAGTGAACTATGAAGAACCAAGTCTGCTGGACTTGAAGAGTTCAAAAGTGAACTAAAAAGTGCCTAGACTACTGGTCTAGAAGGAATCTATGAGATTCAAAAAGTGTAAAAAATATCCTTAGTGGATTTCCTACTCAAGGAGTAGAAGAGTGGATTAGGAGCTTTAAGTGCTCTGAACCACTTAAAACTGCTGTGTCTATTACTTTCTTGCCATAACTGCTATAACTGTTATAACTACCTCACTCTCCTTAACTCACCATATCTAAGAGGGAGTTCAAACAAATCTTAATTCCGCTGTGTTTGAATCAATAATAAAACTAACAAAGTATTTAAGAAAGAAATTTAAAATATCTATTCAACCCCCCTTCTAGATAACTATTGTGCCTCAGGGAACTAACAATTGGTATCAAAGCAGGTTCTATCAAACAGCCTACAAAGCTTAAGTAGATCCAATGGCACATCTGATAAACGAATCAAAGACTGGAGGAGGCAGCAAGCCACCTATGTGCAACAAAGACAAATTCGCCAACTGGAAAGTTCGGATGCAAGCATACATGGATTCAATAGATGAAGATCTATTTGAAACTGTTTAGAATGGGCCCTACATACCCACAAAGCTTGTACCAACTCCAGACGACCCAAATAGAATACAGATCAAGGTCAAAGAAGAATGGATAGACAATGAAAAGAGAGTTGTTCAACTCGACAAAAAGGCCAAGAATATTTTGTTTCAATCCTTAAAGGATGATCTGTTCAAAAATGTGGTTAACAGCAGAACAACAAAGGAGGTTTGGGAAGCATTGCTCATCATGCATGAAGGAACAGAATAAGTAAGAGAAAATAAGCAATCTCTCCTAACTCAACAATATGAGATGTTTGCACATGTTCAAGGAGAAAACATTACTTCTACTTACGAAAGATTTAACGTACTGCTCAACTCTCTACAAGCCTATGGAAAGATCTATCCAAATAAAGATCTGATCATAAAATTCATGAGAGCCTTACCTAGCAAGTGGGATGCCAAAACCACTACTATCAGAGAGTCAAAAAATCTCCATGAAATAACTGTTCAACAGCTATATGACAATCTTCTTACATATGAGCTGGAGCTGACTTAACGAGCAGAAACTCTATCCAAAGGAAGGAAGAAGGATAAAGGAGTTACTCTTAAAGCAACTGACAACATCTCCAAAGTCAACACTAAAAATGACTCTGACTATGATGAAGATGATGATGAAGACTTTGCAATGCTGGTAAAAAGACTCAGAAGGTTCATGCGTAAAGGCAGAATCAATAAACCAAAGAAAGTTAACAACTACAGCAGCCAGGAGCAGATAAATGATCTATGCTACAATTGCAAGAAGCCTGGACACTTCATTGCAAACTGCAATAAACCTCTTAGAGAAGAACTAAAGAAGAAATCACATCCAAAGAAGGAATTCAAAGGCAACAAGAGGCCTCAGAAGAAAGACAAAGGTCTTGTAGATGGAGGATCGTGGAGTGACTCAGACAATGACTCAACTCCCGAATCTGGAGATGATGAAGATCCTCAAATGGCAAATCTTTGCCTGATGGCCAAGCATGCAAAGGACAGAAAGACCTCCAACATTCATGAAGTGAGTATAGATGGGGTATTTGACTTTAACTCTACTGATGTAGACATTGATGACTTAAGAACTGCACTGCATAACATAACATCTAAATTGCATCAATACATGAAATGGTTCAGAGTTCTTGAAAGTAGTATGCACACAAGCCAATCATGTTTGATGATAAAGCATATACTTTGTAACAATCTTATTCATTTATTAATAAAAAGTATTAATTTATTAAAGGCTTTTAATTATCTACACGATGTCGCTTTTATAATATGTGATAAACCCATAGTTTTAAGCAATGCTTTTAGAATAATGATGATGATCATTCTAATGAGATCTAAATTCTTTGAAAGCTTAAAACTAAAATAGTTCCCAATCGTTGGATTACTAAATTGGGGATTAGTGAATCCGGATAGATTGGTACATACGCTGTCTTTGCTCATTGATGAGGATGATTGATCTCATGATCATTTGTGTGGAGACACTAAAGCAAGTATGTAGGTGCTTATTAGAGAATAAGTTCACCGAACGTGGCTCGCTAAGGAATACCTAATGGAGTTTTATTTGCTCATCAATAGGAATTCTCAGTGATAGTAGTAGACAAGTAATCCTTGGACTTGAGATCATCATAGTATCTTGTGTATGATGAGTTATACTTTGACTTATTCCTTAAGACCCTTAGGGTATATCAAAGGGTATGCTTGGGTATAATAAGTTGTACATGGAGATAATGTATGATCAATAAAGAATCTACCACTTCTAATAAAAGAAGAGAAATGTCCTATGTGATTCGATAAATGACAACCCAAAGAGTCCTCGGTTAAGGCGTAATGAAATTAGAAAGGAGTTTCTAATTTGCATTATTTGAGTCAGTGCATTTAAGGATCGAAATACATATAATTAAATAAAATAAGACTTGACAAGAATTCCATGTCTTATATTTAATCGGGACATCAGATGGTGGAAGGATTGAATTGTATTTTAACTATTTACTCAAAGGTTCTTTAATGATTAATGTTGAAATCTTTATTATCCGGAAAGTCGTTGATCGCTAGGAGGCTTATCCCTATCAGTAGAATAAATATTATTTATTTAAATAAATTAATTATTTAATTTATTTATTTAAATAAGATTAGAATTGTTCTAATTGATTTATTCACAACCTGCTTAATATGGAGAACCTAAAGGGTCACACCATAAAAGGAAGAATAATTATTTAAGAAGTTAATGGCATAATCGTAATAATATGTTAAGTATATTTAATTTAATCTATGGTGATAGAATAAATTAAATAGCTTAATATTTATTATTTAATATTTTAGAAATATTAAATAAAAATTAATAAGAGGAGTCTTATTAATATTATTACAATTATTATTATTTTAATTTCTAAAAGAGTTTAGAAATTAATTTAATATAAGTACTCTCATTTATTCCTAATAGGATTAGGAGGAAAAATTAGTTAAAGGAGTTTAATTAATTATCCCTAATAAGATTAGGGAGCCTAATTAATTAAAAGAATTTAATTAATTAAATAAAACCCAATTTCTTAATTGTTAAGGAGGGTTGCCCACATCAATAAATAAGAGGAGTCTTATTATGGGTGGTATGGGTTGTTGATTTTTTCAACATACGTAATAATTCCAATTGTTGGGAGAGTACACCCTTTCTATAGAGATAGAAAACTAGGGTTTGAGCCAAATACCCATCTTCTTGAATTTTCTTCTTCCTCATGGATCACCCTGTAGGCCAAACATTTGGGTGGCTAACGCCGATCAAAGGAAGGAACCAAACCCGTGGATTCAAGTTGAACGAAAAGGATTGGAGGTGAACTTGTACCTGAGGAAGCTCGATCTTCAAGGGTATGATTTTATTCTTTATCTTTTCGTTTAATTAATAATTATGCATAAAGGATGATCCGGGTATATGGTTTGTACCTTTTTAAACTCTGATTTTACCACGCTTCCGCTAATTTTATGCAATTTGATTGCGTTATGAATATTACAAACCTAATAGTGGTATCAGAGCCAAATCTTTATGCGAATTATTAATTGTTTAGATTTGATATGTATGTTGATATGTGTTTAGAACAATTTAATTGGGCATAATTTAATTGTATAAAATTTAAAAAAAAAAAAACCGTACGGTGACATCGCTGGAACCATGTTAACGCATGCACAGGACTTACCGTGGCACCAAATCAGGAGCATAACATGTAAACAAGATTAAAAGAGGAAGCAGGAGGAAAATAAATAAAACAGGCACGGTTTTCGAAAAAAAAAAAAAAACTTTATTCTTATACGCATAAATCTCATGCATGGCATGGTGCTCAGAATCTTATACGCATGAATCTCATGCAGATTACTTCATTTTAGTGTATCGGGTTGGGATTACTCATTATATATATATTTTATTATATATATATATATATATATATTCTTAATTATGTAAAATAAAAGTTTATTTTAATTTTAAAATAAAAGGTTTATTTTAATATTAAAATATAAAGTTTTATTTTAATTTTAAATAATTTTATAATTAAAATAAAAAAAAAGGTTTATTTTAATCTTAAAATAAAAGGTTTGTTTTAATATTAAAATAAAAGATTTATTTTAATTTTAAAATTAGAATTTCATGCTAACTAATTAGAGTTGGAATTGGATTCCATAATAACTAATTGGAGTTGAAATTGGATTTTATTTTTCCTAAAATAAAAAGGAGTTTATTTGTGAATAGAGAAGTAAATCCATCTTTCCTTAAATAAAGGAGTTTATTTAGATATGAAATAAGATTTCATGTTATTCAAAATAAAGGAGTTTATTTGTGAATAGGAAAGAAAATCCATGTTTCCTTAAATAAAGGAGTTTATTTAGATATGAAATAGATTTCATATTATTCAAAATAAAGGAGTTTATTTGTGAATAGGAAAAGAATATCCGTGTTTCCTTTAATAAAAGATTTTTTTTTTTACATGGAATTAGATTCCATAATTAATTAAAATAAAAGAGTTTATTTTAATTAAAGATTTTTTTATTACATGGAATTGATTCCATAATTAATTAAAATAAAGGAGTTTATTTTGATTAAAGATTTTGATTAAAATAAAATAGTTTATTTTATTCAAAATAGGATAAATTAAAATAAAATAGTTTTATTTTGATTTAAATTTGGATTAAAATAAAGGAGTTTATTTTGATTCAAAAATAGATTTTATACTAACTAAATTTGCCCATTAAATGATATCAATATATATATTAAATGTTTATTATTCATGAGATGAATGTTATTTATTGATGCATATGGTGATGTGTATGATAATAAATGGGATTGATTATGGACTATCGACCAATGTGATTGGATTTTATTTTAGTTGGATGCATGAATGTATGGGTTTTATTAAATGGGGTCTCACAGAGTACCTCGCCTTCTCTAATTTTTTCTTAATGTAAATTCTATCTCCTCCTATGCATTTCCCTCGATCACGATCAAGGTTTCTATTTATTTTAAATAGTTTTGTAATAGGAATAGTTAGAATTAATTTTGAAAAATTAGAGATCAAGGAGTAAGGAGCGCTTGAAGACCCATTTGTAATGGAGCCCGGGTTTAAATGTAATAGTTATATTTAAATATTATTTCTCGCACCCCTAGGGTTTTGACCTTTTGGTTCACTTGGTGGCTCTAGTGAACCAAATTAGAATAAAAGTCCATAATCAATCCGGGTAGAATATAGTATTCTATATGCATGCTTATACTATATATATATATATATTATGCAAACATGCTTCGCATGTTCATTAATATATTGACGCGTATTTTATATATATATGTGTACGCTGCTAAACAAGATGAGACAAATTAATAACAAACCCCTCAATTTTTATATTAAGTCCTAAGCGCTCAAAGATATTTGGAATATCGAACGTCGCCTTTCTAGCATGATAAAATTAATAGAGTATTAAATATTTAATATGAGTTTGTTGTGTCACCACAAGGCAAGTATTAAGTATTTAAGATGTTAATTTATCACATTTGATGCTTATAAAGAAAATTGAACAATATTGTTTTGTTGTGTCACCACAAGGATGATATTTTTCTTTTTGAATATATGGAGTGCTAGGTCGACTTAACTTGGATAATTTTGATTCTGATGTGCCACCACTTGATCAAAATAATCTGAGAGGCAAAATACAAGGAGTTGCATAGTTGATGTAATTGACAAAAGTTGTCTACCTATTTATTTATATATAGTTTGTTGTGTCACCACAAGGCTATATACATTTGAAATGGGATCCTTATTCTCACTAGCAAATCTTTAATTAGATTTTGCCGAAACTATATAAGTGAGGGTAATATAGTTTGAAAAAATAGTGAGAGAGATACCAATTTAAAACAAGACCTAATTTATTTTGGTAATTAATAATAGAATGTATGTTAAAATGTTGTTAATTACAAATTCATTTACGTAATTTTACAATGTCTAAAATTACTATCATCACGAAGCATATTAGATGCTAAATTAACCGCATCAAATTAAATGGATTGGTTAAGGAATTTGAGAATAGTTCTCATGGTCAAAAAGCTATCTTATGTCCTTAATACGCCTATCCCCGCGCAATGGTTGCGCATAATGCCTCGAGGAAGAGATTGCTACTTTTAGAAAGTGGCAAGATGATGCACAATTGGCTCGATGCATCATGCTCGTATCCATGAGTAACAAGCTTCAAATCGACCAAACTATGGATACTTCTACTATACTCCCGCACGCCAAGTAGTTGATGGTGAGGAAAGTAGGACCGATAGATATCGATATCTAAGGAGCTCTTCCGATCTAGAATGGCCAATGGCACTATAGTACGAGATAAAAAGTTCTTAACATAATCAATTTGATTGATCAATTAGGACAACCGGTTTTGTCATGGATGGAGAGTTGAGCCAAGATTTGATCTTGCACTCACTCCCTACTCCTTTCACAATTGTTGTGAATTTTTCATATAAACGAAGCTAGATATCGCCTTCACGATTTGCTTAACATATTGAAAAATGTTGAGAGTCACTTTCCAACCAAGAAAGATCAAGTCTTACTGGTAGGGGCCAAAGGATCTTCTGAAAAGAAGAACGATTCAAAGAAGGTATATAGAAAAGGCATAAACAAAGGATAATAAGGGCAAAACTGATATGGATAGCAAAGGAGTTTGCTTCCACTACAATAAGCCTGGACACTGGAAAGAAACTGCGAGAAGAATCTTGCAGAGGCTAACCAAAGAAGCTTAGTGAAGTTTCGGTTACAATACAGTTTTTGTTCATGATTTAAAATAAATTTTTCTTTAAGTCAAGGTTCTACTTGGGTATTGGATACCGACTTTGGTTATCATAAATATAGATTTATGAAGGACCAAATGTAAGTAGAAAGCTAAACAAATATAAGTAATCCTATGTGTGGAAATGAAGTAAAGGTTGCAACATTAGCCATAGAAACTTATAGTTTAGCATCGCTTACCGCAAATCTATTAAGTCAATAAGTTGTTATTGTAGATTCTCGGTTCTCGTTGAAAACATTATTTCCATTTTATTGTTGGACAATGAAAACTTTGGTATTATAATTAAGAACAATTGTTGTTCTATTTATAATAATAATGTTTTGTATAGAACTGGAATATTACTTAATAAATTTTGTATACTTGACATACATGAAAATAATTTTGCATATTGAATAAATTAGTATAAGAAAAGGAGATGATCATTCAAAGAGTTGAATGTGTGTATTTGTTCAAATACAAGTGTGAATTATTTGAAAGGTTCAAAGAATTCAGAAATGAAACAAATTGACAAAGTATTAAGATTCTTTGATTAGATCAAGGAATAAATACTTGTGCAATAAGTTTCTAGATCATCTCAAATGGTTTTCTCATAATGGACGCCTCTTGATACGCAATAATTGATTGGTGTATCTGAAAGGAAAAATTGTACCTTGTTGGACATGGTGCGGTCCATAATGATTTTACCGACATTCCAGTATCCTTCTGGGATAATGTCCTAGAAATGGTCGACATTCTACGAAAAATGGTAACCTCAAAATCCAAATTTCAAGACTCCATAAAAGTTATGGACAGGGAGGATTCCTAATCTTAAGTATGTTAAGATAAGGGGTTGTCCAACTTATGTGAAAAAGGTTTCGAAGGATAAGCTTGGGACAAGATTTGACAAGTGTCGATTTGTGGGATATCCTAAAGTAAGTTTAGGGTATATGTTCTATAATCCTACTTAGCAAAAGGTGTTTGTTGCGAAACACGCTTTCTTCTAGGATAAAGGTGTTTATCATTGAAAGGGCTAGTGGGAGGATAATAGATCTTGAAGAGTTCAAGAACCACAAAACACTATAAGTCAAATAAGAGGAACTCAGAGATAGACTAATTGTTGTACCACAACCGAATCATAAATCTGGAATAGTACCGAAGATACCAAGGAGGTATGGATTCATCATGGATGATGATGATGAGGTACGCATCATAGAAGATGATGATCCAGAGTTACATATGATGAGGTAAGAGTTCTAGTGTGTACAAAAGGGACAGTGGGAGCGCAGTGACATTCCTAATATTATATGTTGATATACTACGGATAAGGAATGACATACTAATGCTACAATCAGTAAAGATAAAGTTGTCTAAACATTCCTCAATGAATGATTTGGAAGAGTATCTTAATTGGGGATATAAATCTATATAGATAGATTTAAGAGGATGCTCGTCTTAACCCAAGGAACGTATATTCATTTGATGCTAAAGTCGTTTAGCATGGCAAACTCCAAGAGATGTCTCATGTCGATGAGCTATGGAGTGTATCTCTCTTAATAGTCCCCATAGACTCCAAAGAAGAGAGATCGCATGAGTGACAATCATGTATGCAATGAAATGTACGAGACCTGATGTTGATCAGTCATATTCTGGAGAAGATCACTGTAAGACAAAGAAAAACATCTTAAAGTTCTTAACCAAAGACTAAGGATGTGAGCAAACATGGTGGGTCCGAATTAAAACTAGAGGGCTTTACAGACTCAAGTTTTTTCGAATGCACTAAGATGATGTAAAATCCACTTTAAGGTAAAGCGTTATCTTGAATAGTGATGCGAGAATTGAAAGGTTCCAAACAAAGAAAGAGTTGCTGGTTTAGTAATAAAGACAAAGTATATAGCTATAAATGAAGCTGCAAGTTGATTGTTTGGATTAAAAGTTCATTACAGAACTAGGAATAGTTCCCAAGTCTCATCTTGGATCTAAACATGTGTTGTGGCACTTTCATTTGATTATTAGAATCATTGAAAGATGGGAAATCACTATAGAGATAGTGGACTCTCATGAACAACATTACATATCCATTAACTAAAGCTTATCCAACAAAGCAGGATAATCGCTCACTTAGAAAAGAAGAGTATAAGATACCATGACGATCGGCTTTAGTGCAAGTGGGAGATTGAAAGTAGTATGCACACAAGCCAATCATGTTTGATGATAAAGCATATACTTTGTAACAATCTTATTCATTTATTAATAAAAAGTATTAATTTATTAAAGGCTTTTAATTATCTACATGATCTCGTTTTATAATATGTGATAAACCCATAGTTTTAAGCAATGCTTTTAGAATAATGATGATGATCATTCTAATGAGATCTAAATTCTTTGAAAGCTTAAAACTAAAATAGTTCCCAATCGTTGGATTACTAAATTGGGGATTAGTGAATCCAGATAGATTGGTACATACGTTGCTTGCTCATTGGATGAGGATGATTGATCTCATGATCATTTGTGTGGAGACACTAAAGCAAGTATGTAGGTGCTTATTAGAGAATAAGTTCATTTGAACGTGGCTCGCTAAGGAATACCTAATGGAGTTTTATTTGCTGTCAATAGGAATTCTCAGTGAGTGATAGTAGTACAAGTAATCCTTGGACTTGAGATCATCATAGTATCTTGTGTATGATGAGTTATACTTTGACTTATTCCTTAAGACCCTTAGGGTATATCAAAGGGTATGCTTGGGTATAATAAGTTGTACATGGAGATAATGTATGATCAATAAAGAATCTACCACTTCTAATAAAAAAGAGAAATGTCCTATGTGATTCGATAAATGACAACCCAAAGAGTCCTTGGCGGCGTAATGAAATTAGAAAGGAGTTTCTAATTTGCATTATTTGAGTTGTGCATTTAAGGATCGAAATACATATAATTAAATAAAATAAGACTTGACAAAAATTCCATGCCTTATATTTAATTGGGACATCAGATGTATGGTGGAAGGATTGAATTGTACGGTAACTATTTACTCAAAGGTTCTTTAATGATTAATGTTGAAATCTATATTATCCGGAAAGTCGTTGATCGCTAGGGAGGCTTATCCCTATCAGAATAAATATTATTTATTTAAATAAATTAATTGTTTAATTTATTTATTTAAATAAGATTAGAATTGTTCTAATTGATTTATTCACAACCTAGCTTTAATATGGAGAACCTAAAGGGTCACACCATAAAAGGAAGAATAATTATTTAAGAAGTTAATGGCATAATCGTATAAATATATAGTTAAGTATATTTAATTTAATCTATGGTGATAGAATAAATTAAATAGCTTAATATTTATTATTTAATATTTTAGAAATATTAAATAAAAATTAATAAGAGGAGTCTTATTAATATTATTACAATTATTATTATTTTAATTTCTAAAAGAGTTTAGGAATTAATTTAATATAAGTACTTTCATTTATTCCTAATAGGATTAGGAGGAAAATTAGTTAAAGGAGTTTAATTAATTATCCCTAATAAGATTAGGGAGCCTAATTAATTAAAAGAATTTAATTAATTAAATAAAACCCAATTTCTTAATTGTTAAGGAGGTTGCCCACATCAATAAATAAGAGGAGTCTTATTATGGGTGGTATGGGTTGTTGATTTTTTCAACATACGTAATAATTCCAATTGTTGGGAGAGTACACCTTTCTATAGAGATAGAAAACTAGGGTTTGAGCCAAATACCCATCTTCTAATTTTCTTCTTCCTCGGTGGATCACCTCTAGAGGCCAAACATTTGGGTGGCTAACGCTGATCAAAGGAAGGAACCAAACCAGGTGGATTCAAGTTGAACGCGAAAAGGATTGGAGGTGAACTTGTACCTGAGGAAGCTCGATCTTCAAGGGTATGATTTTATTCTTTATCTTTTCGTTTAATTAATAATTATGCATAAAGGATGATCCGGGTATATGGTTTGTAAATTTTTAAACTCTGATTTTACCACGCTTCCGCTAATTTTATGCAATTTGATTGCGTTATGAATATTACAAACCTAACAGTTCTGTCCAAAGATTACTCACTTCTCCAAAAGGAGAAAGAGAAAGTTCAGGAAGAACTGAAAATATTCCTTCTTAGTACTGACTCTCTCTACAAGTTTGAAGCTGAGAATAAGCTTCTAAAACAAATAAATGAGCTCAATGCACAAAGAGAGTCAAGTCTAACCTCTAAGATTGAGGAACTAGAAAGGACAGTCTCTACATGGAACAAATCCTCTTCATTCATGGACTCCCTGATCTCTAGCCAGAGAAACATCTCTGACAGAACAGGATTGGGCTTTGGGGAATCCATCTCAAAGCCATGTGTGGAAAAAGGTAAAGGAAACTAGCACTAGTAATGATTCAAGTTTTAGTAGAGGCATTATATTTATGAAATCCTCACAAAAGGAAGAACCAGTCTAACCCTGCTCCTCTGATTCAATCCATATTCCAAGGAATAAAGGATCTCATGCTAGACTAGATTTCAGAAAAGAGAAGAGTAACCCAGCCACTACTTTCCAACCTCGAAGGATCGTAGAGTCGAGTAAAATCAACTCCAGAAACTAACTGGGAAGAAATAATAGAGGAAAGGTACACTCATCTCAAATCATGAAACACAAGGACACGTGGAGGAAGGAAAATCAGTTTAACAGAAGGATAACTAATAACCCACAAAAGTCCAAAAGGAGGAAGAATCCTCATACACACACAGGCATGCATCATATTAGCTGTTTTATGTGCAATAAGATTGGCCACAAGGTTACAATATGCTGGTATAATCCTACGCATGTGAAACCCAAAATCAAGGGTAATAACAAAGTAGGACCCATGCAAGTATGGGTACCAAAATAAAAGTTTAATGTTACCACAGGAACAGAGCTCCACGATCACAACCTGGTATCTGGACAGTGGATGCTCAAGGCACATGACTGGGGACAAAGCTCTTCTGTCTAACTACATAGAAAATGAGGGTCCTTCAGTCATATTTGGAGATAATGGCTCTGGCAAGACAAGAGGATATGGCTCAAAGAGAAATGGTGCAAAGGTCCTTCAAAGAAAGTGGCCTATATGGAAGGACTCCAACACAATGTTCTGAGCATAAGCCAACTCTGCAACAAGGGTCATCAAGTGACATTCCTCAACAATCAATGTCAAGTCAGAGATCTGAAGATATCCACCATAAAGCTGACCGAAACAAGAGAAGGAAATTTCTACACAGTAAATCTTGGTAAACTAAGCTCAAACGAGACAATATGTTTTCTAGCGAAAGCATCTGAAGAAATGAGCTGGCTATGGCATAGAAGACTGTCTCATCTCAACTTCAAGAGCATGTCTAAACTGGCATCAAAGGATCTAGTTGCATGCTTACCCAAGTTCAGCTTCGTCAAAAAAAGGCCTTGTATGTCTGTCAGCTTGGAAAGCAGACTAGAAGCTCATTTAAAAGAAAAACTGCAAACTCAATTGACAAACCCTTGCAGTTGCTTCACATGGATTTATTTGGGCCAATTCCAACAACGAGCCTTGAGGGAGAGAGATACTCACTAGTCGTAGTGGACGACGATATACGAGATTCACACGGGTGTTCTTTTAACCTCGAAAGATGAAACAAGCTCCCAACCCGATCAAGATGTTCGCACTAGTAATGAACGAGAAAGGGAGAAAATTAAGACTATAAGGAGTGATCATGGCAGAGAATTCGACTTCTCCGAAATGGACCGATTCGCACATATAATGGCATCACCACAACTTCTCACCCCACGAACTCCTCAACAAAATGGAGTAGTTGAAAGAAAGAAATGTAACGTTAATAGAGGTCGAAGAACTCTACTAGCAAAGAACCCATCTCGCCGAAAGTACTTCCGCGTAAGTCACAACACCGCATGCTACACTCGTAATGGATCACGGATACACTCTACGATTAAGAAGACTCCCTACAAACTGTGGAAAGGAAGAAGGCCAAATGTCACCTATTCCATGCATTCTACCGCATATGCTATATTCTCAACAATGGAAAGCAATATTTGACAAAGTTCCAACCCAAGTCAGACAAAGGAATCTTTCTTGGATATGCCACAGATAGTAAGGCCTACAGAGTGTTCAACAAAAAGACACTGAGCATTGAAATCTCAATCCACATCATCTTCGATGAAATGTACTTGGACAAAATAAAGCCTCAAGACTCTACGAACGATAGTTCGACACACTACTGAACGAGGACGCTCGAGCTCAACACTACGATCGTAGTTCCGCATAAAGGAATCATTGAGCAAGGAAATGAGATCGTAGAGAGGCCTCACGCAAGACAACGAACCTCCACATCAAGAAGCGTAAATTGATCTTGAGAATCTCGCATAAGAAGGCATCAGACGTATGTCCCAACAGAAATAGATGGGCAAGAGATCACACTCAAGACTTAATCATTGGAGATCCTAATGCAAGAGTCAAAACAAGAGTCGCCACCCAAAAATGAATGTTTCTATCTAAGCTTCCTTTCACAAATGGAACCTAAGAAGATCGAGGATGCTATGGAAGACTCCAAATGGATAGAAGCCATGCAGAAGAACTTAATCAATTTGAAAGAAGCAAAGTATGGAGATTGGTTCCAAGACCACCAAAAGTCATCCCGCTATTGGAACTAAGTGGGTCTTCGTAAACAAGATGGATGAAGATGGAGTAATAACCAGAATAAAGCAAGACTAGTGGCCAAGGGTTACTCTCAGAGGAAGGGCATTGATTACGATGAGACATTTGCACATGTTGCCGCACTAGAAGCCATCGTAATATTTCTAGCCTTTCACGCTCATATGAAGTTCAAAGTCTTTCGATGGATGTCAAGAGTGCATTCCTAAATGGTGAACTTCAAGAAGAAGTATATGTAGAAAGCAACCTCCGTGTTTCATCAATCCATCTCTTTCAAATTACGCCTATAGATTAGACAAAGCCTTATATGGTCTTAAACAAGCACCTGTAGCATGGTATGAAACATTAACTAACTTTCTTATTGAAAATGGGTTCACTAGAGGTAGAGTAGATACCACATTATTTCTTAGAAAGCATAAAGACAAAGTCTTATTAGTTCAAATATATGTTGATGACATTATTTTTGGATCTACTGATGAAAAGTTATGCAAGAGATTTTCCAAGCTTATGCAGAAGCAAGTTTGAAATGAGCATATGATGGGTGAGTCAACTTCTTCCTCGACTCGCAAGTAAGCGCGATCGATGAAGGAATCTTTATAAACCAAGCCAAATACATCAAAGACTTACTTAAAAAGTATGGCATGGAATCACCTTTCTCCCATGAAAACTCCAATTGCTCCAAAGAACCAAGCTCGACAAAGATGAAAAGGTAAAAGTATCGACATAACTCAATACAGAGGTATGATAGGCTCTTCTATATCTCGATCGCCAAGAGACTGCATATAATGTTTGCAACATGCATATGTGCTAGATTTCAAGCTAATCCTAAGGAATCACACTTAACTATTGTGAAAAGGATTTTCAGTACCTTAAGGGCACACCTCACTGGGGCTTTGGTATCCCAAGGAGTCCTCATTTGAACTAACAGATATATGATGTCGACTTTGCAGTTGCAAAATAGATGTAAAAGTACCAAGTGACACCGTCACCTTCTAGAAATGACTTATGTCCTAGTTCAAAAAAGAAGCAAAACTCAAGATCTACTTCAACTCGCAAGTCAATACATTGTTGCCGGCAAACATTGTGCTCAAATCCTCCGGATGAAAAATCACCAGCGTACTATGGGTTTGAATTCAAATCTATACATGTTCACTGTGATAACATAAGTGCCATAGCAATAACATATAATCATGTCATGCATTCTAGGACTAAACATGTAGAAATAAGGTATCATTTCATTAGGGATCATGTGCAAAATGGAACCATATCTTTACAATATATCCCTACTGAAAATTAACTTGCTGATGTCTTTACATAGCCTGTAGATGAATCTAGATTTAACAAATTAATAAGTGAGCTAGGCATGCTTAATTTACAACTATGAAATCTATGCTCTAGTATGTGCTAATCATACAGATATAAAGGCTATGCTTGAAATCGTAGACATGACCAAAGGAAGTCCACGATCGTAGAGCTGTAGTGAAATGAAACTCAACGATCGCAGTGCCGACTCAACGATGGCAGAACTCCATCAACAAAACAAAGGAGCATCCAGTGATGACAAAGTTCAATAAAACAAAGAATTCTCTCTGATAAGTGCCTCAGGAATAAACCTAACCCTTGATTCAATCCATGAGGTTGGCCCTTCCTGAGCTACTTTAAACCAAGAAGAATGCTAAGTCAAAAGTTCATCACAAGGACACGGCAAAACGATCAACGATCGAATGTACGAGACTCGACGAATGCAGAGCGACTCAACGAATTGCAGTAGAGCGACTCAACAAATGCAGACAATCAACTCAACAATCGACAATCGCAGCAGGCATACTGACGATCATAAGGACTACCTCAACGATCGTAGTCCTCCCAAAAGACACATTAGCCCAGAAGGAGCTAAGGGCAAATTAGTACATTCCTCATTAGTCAAATTCGTAGGGCCAAGCAGAATTTGACACATGCCCCACTAAGCAAATAGAGAGAGGGAAGTTACAAGTACAGTTTGAAAACACCTTTTTGAAATTAGAAGTTCAAAAACCTCATCTCAATCTCTCTCTCTCTCTCTCTACAAGCAAAAACCCTAACTTTCCAAAAAACTCAAACAACCATATTCAGTGCAAAGAAGTCAATGGCAAATTTCTCAAATGTCATCTCCGTTACAGACTGCTTTTTGATGAGTTCAAGACAAATAATCCTAAATTTCTCAAAACTCTATCTCTGATAAAGAAAGTTGGTCTTGAAGAGGCTCTAGGTACGAGCACATGGATCTACCCTAAGCTGATAAAGGAATTCTACGTAAATGGTGCGTTCAAAAATGACATCATCACTACGAGGGTCGTGGACGGGAAATCAAGCTCAAGGTCGAGGACATAAATCTAGCCCTAGGTTTCAAATCGAAAGGGGTTTCGCTCATAGATGGCATCGATTTCCATGAAGGACTTAAGAGAATGCACCACAAGAAGTTCCCCACTGTCAAAGGATACAAGAAGAAATGGTTCCCTCAGAGGTATGAATTCTTGGCAGACATTATTGGGAAATGCATATGCTGCAAGAGCTCCGACCATGATTCTGTAAACGAAGTACAACTCAAGCTCATAACAGCCATAAGTTGTGGCATTCAACTCAACTATGGAGCTCTACTACTTGACTGGATTGGGAAATGGATCCAAAGCTCAAAGAAATCAAAGAGCTCTGGAAAGATGCTCTACGGGCGATTCATTAAAGATCATCCTATAAATCCGCTTTGGGAGATAAAATTGGTGATGATGAAGGCGAATCCATAAATCCAAATGTAAGAATGACTCAAAGAATTGCTCGAGAACCGGAAAAGGAATCCAGCAGAGAATGTGAGAATGATGTCTGAGTCCAGTGGAAGGACTGGAGATGCAAAGGAATTAGGGATTCCAGGAAAAATATTTGTTGTCAAGGAAACTGAAGAAGAAGAGGAAGAGATCAACAAAGAAGAACCCATTACTTTAGTCAGAAAAAGCAAGGGCGGGAGAAAGCTGAAGGCTCCAATAACAGAGGAACCCCAGGGGTCAACCACTGATGCACCTCAAGAATGTTCTAACATTGAAACTCTGAGGATCTTGAGAAGGAAAGAAAAGCAGGCTGAGGCAGATGAAAACAGAGCTACCATCTCTCAGCTGCTGAAGAAGAGTAAACACAGTCACAAATCCAAGAGGCCCTCTATCTCTTAGATCATAGAGTCCCTACCGATCGTAGAGACCAGACATGACAACTCTCCCCAAGAAGTTACTGCAACAAACTCTCAGTCTGATCGACCAATAAGAGCTGAAGTTGGAGAAAGTCCTAAAACTATGGCTCAGCCCAGGAAACCAAGAAGGAAACTGGTCAAAAAGTACATTCTTGTTAATAGAGAAGTACTTAAAGAAGAAGACAAAAAGATAGTCACTGAGAAGGAGCTATCTGAGGCAAGACAAGAGGACAGAGCTCCAGCTGAGGGGGAGCTACCTGAAATTCTCACTTTAGAGAGTGCTCCAGGTGAGGGGGAGCCATTCGAAATACAAATATATGATCATGTTGAGGGGGAGCCTCAAGATATCCCTATGACAGAAGAAGTTGCTCCTAAAGAAAATGAAAGAGCCCCTGAGCAAGAAAGTCAAAAAGAGGTAATTGATGTAGTGGAAACTTCCAAAGAAGACAGTGAAAAAGAAGATGATGAAATAGAAATCATAGTTGTGGGCTATGATGGGTATAAGAGAGCCAACTACAATCAGTTATTCTCCTATCTACCCATGATGCCTTTCCACAGAGCTCAAATTCTCAACTGTTGGGATCACATGTTCTGGAGTTTCAAAGCATATCCAGCAATCTCAGTGCTAGCTCATGGATTTCCAGGCAACTTCAACTTTGCCAAAAAGCTGATCACAAATGGCCCCTCTTAAAAGAATGGGCATGAGGTATAATCTATCCCAATCTCTTTCAGAAGTAATCAATGTCCACCATCATTCTTCAACCAATTCTATGAACTGCCTAGATGGTTGGAAGTAATTCTACATCCACTTAATCAATTCCCAGTTACAAAATCCTAACATTTTGTAACTGATGAACCAAATTTGCCCAACTTTACTTTGATCCAATATCTTATCATCTCTACGATTACTGACTCAAGCTCAATCGTAGAGTCACACGCTCAAATCGTAGAGTCACCTCCTCATGAAGCCCCAACACCAGCCCCTCCATCAGATATTCCTTCCTCGTCCTCAAATGAATATTTTAACCTTGATCTTGCTCTCTACAACCTGCAAGATCAATACACAAGGGCCCCTCCTCCACACAGTCCGCAACTCATCGAACTCATTTCAGATCTGCCTACCAAAACTGAGTTGTTAGAAGCGTCCAAGAAAGTGACCAAGGACATAGAAGACAGTCTTGAAGATCACACTGAACTCGTTCAAATGAGACTGACGAATATGATCAATGCTACCAATGCTCTCCCAGGCACTCTAAGTTCTGAGCTCACGAAGAGACTTAGGGAAATCATAAAAGAGATGCTTCAGAGCATAAATAACCGCGATCAGATCCATTTCCAAGCTGATAAAAGACATAGGGATGTTGTTTTGATCTTACAAAAGACTCAGGAATCTCAGAAACAACCTTATGATGAACATCATCACAAGTCTACAAACTGCATTGAAAGAATTTTAAGAATTCTCCATGGGCCAAATGAAGCAGACCAGCAATATTCTGGCCATCCTCCAACAAAGGAAAGCTCGATCTGATGCTCTTATTAAAGAGAACTGTGAAGACATTGCTCAACCCCAAAGTCAACTCAACGAGCTTGTTCAAGGCATGACTCGCCTATCCGAAGACATTCGAACCCTTAATACAGACATAAAGGGGGAGAATAAAGGGAGAGGAGATCAAGGCAAGGGCAGAGGTAGAGGCACATTCTTAGCTAATTCATCAAGAAGTCCTCCTTCAAGGCACCATCAGACTCCACAATCTGGCCATCACACTCAACAATCTGATCAGCAGCCAATTATCATGTCTCAGCCATTGAGGAGTCAAGAGCCTACTCCCAGCTCACAAGAAGTGACCACCACAGGCCTAAGAATGCCAATTGGAGATCCTACATTCATGAATAGGCATGATCACAATGAAAGACTAAGTCAAAATGAGCTAGAAGAAATAGCAAGGAGAGATGAAGCAAGCAGGAAAAGAAGAGCTAAGGAGTATGCCAATCCTCCACGAAGCAAAAGGCCGAAGAAACAGAGATAAGTTGAAATTTAAACTCCTATTTGATGTAATTGAACTTAAATGTAATATCTATCTTCAAACATCAATAAATTCATGCTTATTCTCTAGAAATTTCAGTTGCTAACTAAAATATTAAGTCATATTTACTTTCTAGCAATTGCATCTAGAAATTGATAATAATGGCACAAATCTCCTTGGTTATGTCAACATCAAATAGGGGGAGATTGTTGGGAAACTTCATAGTTTGATTTGATGTATAAAGTAAATGCTCGTGATTTTGTGTAAAGTCCTTCAAGGAATATATGTACAAGGACTTAGTGATAGATCAAATCTGTTAAGTTGATCTAAGCTTTTAATGTTTATCATTCTGTAAATGAATGTGTTAATGAGGAGATCAAAGATGTTAGGTTGATCTATGTCTTGAGATGTAATAGATAGGCTTCAACAAAATCGTAGTCTATTGAGCTGATCGAGAGGTTGCAGAAACTAAGGCAGAATCGTAGAGCATCAAGGATCGTAGTCTGTCTGCCTTCAAGGGCCTCTCCAAAAATCGTAGAGTGGTCCAAACGTTTTCCGAGCCAACTCAGAGATCGTAGTGTGTGCTCAAAAATGTAGAGTCTTCAAGACAAGCAAGTGAAGATCGTAGTGTACCAAGCTCTTAAGAGAAATCGTAGTGCTCTTGTTTGCTAAGTAACGAATCAAGCATCAAGGTGGCAAGACACCACAATCAGAATCATAGAGCATCACATGTCTATGTCAGAAGCATCGAACCTTGCATATTTGTTTAAAGATAAATCCCAACAAATGTGGAATAGGTTATAAACATTGAAGTCTTCGTCAGTTCCAATGACACAGAATATATCTTTAGTATACAACAAAGAAACGTATTGAAGAAGCTAAGGAAAGTACCATGGGATGTCAGAAAACATCTTTTCGTGTGTTAGGTGAGATGGCAATCTGGCGTGTCAAGGGCCGTAATACTTATTAGAAGATGTGCAGAAAAGTCTCCATCAAAGTTTCAGAAATGTCAAACGCATTTAATGCTTCAACAGATATCTTCAACGGATACATTTCAAGGATCACATATATGCAAAACATCTGCAGATGAAAGAGTAAGCAAGTATTGAACAAAACGCTGAAGAACACTCAACGTTAAACTCTCAACTCTGCGATCTGAAAAAGAAAAAGCTTGCTCAGCTACTCAGTTCTTTTTCAACAAGAGCTTAACGAAGAATCGAGTAGCACCAATCAAGAACTCATCAATTACCAATCAAGTGAAGTAAGAAGTTCCAAGTCAGAAGGACTTGAAGAGTTCTAAATGAACTATAAAGAACCAAGTCTCCTGGACTTGAAGAGTTCAAAAGTGAACTAAGAAGTGCCTAGACTGCTGGTCTAGAATGAATCTGTGAGATTCAGAAAGTGTAAAAGATATCATTAGTGGATTTCCTACTCAAGGAGTAAAAGAGTGGATTAGGAGCTTTAAGTGCTCTGAACTACTTAAAACTATTGTGTCTATTACTTTCTTGTCATAACTGCTATAACTGTTATAACTACCTCACTCTTATTAACTCACCATATCTAAGAGGGAGTTCAAACAAATCTTAATCCTGCTGTGTTTGAATCAATAACAAAACTAACAAATTATTTAAGAAAGAAATTTAAAATATCTATTCAACCCCCCCCCCCTTTTAGATAACTATTGTGCCTCGGGAAGCCCTTCAAGATCAATGGGCGGGTCGTGGCCTTTTCTTTGAAAACATTACTATGGTAGTGAGGTTGACAGGCAGAAGGTCGCCTCAATTCTTTCTACAACTTGATCAAAGTAGAGATAGTCGAGCTAGTGGACTATAAACTAGCGCTCGATAGGAGACATCCCATTATCTCTCTTCTCTCCTCCTATTTAATTCTATTTGCATCATCTCTCTTTTTCCATCATGTTAAATCTATTTGCATTATATCATCTCTCTCTACTGTTTAATTCTTAAGATGCATATATCACTACTTCTTACTACTGTTTAATTTTGATAGTGTATCATGTCTATTTCTTTCCCCATGTTTAATTCTTGTGATTATAAAAAAAATTGACACAAATTTTGATAGAGCTTAATGCACATATCCTTTTTAATAGAAATTACATATAGAGCATTTTTGGATATACAATCATACATACATGCTTTATAGTTCAAATTTTGATTTGGGAATTGGTATATCTCATTTTTGTGAATGCTTGGTATGCAGGTTTGATAGCTAGTAGAAAGTTATTATTGGTTCCTTCTTAAGTTCAAATTAGTTTTAGTTTTGGGTACAGGGTGGCGCGACCGTGCCAGGCATTTAGTTCAAATACGCGCGATCGCGCCAGGCTTTAGATTACTCAGATCCTCAGCGCGCCCGCGCCCACCATAAGCTTAACCTCAGCGTGCCCTCGCCAAGGTCAGTAGCATACCACGCCAATGAGCCAGACTCATCGCTACCAGCCGCCTTGAAATCTGGATCCAGATAGTATTGAAGATTTAAAAACATGACCCATCCCACTTTTTTATATCAGTTACAACCTCCTCTCCAGTTGTGTGCCTACACTTCCTCTCCTACAACAAGCTGAAACCTCTTCCCCTTCTCTTCTCCACTCAGTTTCAACACTCACACTCTTACCCCACCACGATTCCTACTCATTTGGTCTCCTTTCCTACTCAACCTCTTCTACATATCACCCATTTAATTACCTAGGGTTTGTTCAGCGTAATTAAAAACAATAAGTTTGGGGGGTTTTCTTAGAGATTAAAGTTTGTTCAGAGCATACAAGGGCTGAGTTAAGGTTTGCCAGTTGGAGTATATAGAGTGCAGTCAAGTTCTCCTCTTCTCACATCAATTAGGGTTTTTCTTCATCAATCTCCATGGGTCCAAAATGCACACGTTCCCACACCCCTGAGTCCTCCTCTTCTAGCAGTCAAGATGAAGACATAGTCGACCTTACAAAATTTGTCAGTTTAGAGGCTAAAATGAAATACTATCGAATTGTCTCCAAAACATTCGTGAATGAAAGAGGCTTCAAGCCTGGGAAACAGGATGGTCAGTTATAGGATATGATTCGGGAAAGGTGCTGGATAGGAGTTGTTTCTAGCCCAATGCATGTGCCAATGGCCATAGTACGTGAATTCTATGCAAATGCTAAGGAAATAATGAGTAGGATTTCTTTTGTTAGAGGCATGCAAGTGGACTATCGCCCACGGGCGATTAGGGGGGTCTTCAATTTGCCTAACCCACTGACTAGTTGTGCCAATTGAGTGGAGGCTGCAAGGTTCGAGACAGACTTGGACAGGGTTATTGCAGACTTGTGTGTGCCTGGTACTAGATGGAACTACAAACAGGGCACGAACCAGCCATGGAACCTGTTTATCTGTGCCAAGTTGATGCCATCTTGGATGTGGGCTATCATATTGTGGGGAATCATTATAGAGAAGTACATCGACGTGGGCCACCTCCTCCACCAAAACATGCTCCGTTACATGAGGGGGAGCACCACAAGCAGCATCCCACACGCCTCAGTCATAGCCCATTTATGTACAAAAGCTGGAGTTACTTGGGAAGATGAGCAACTGCAGATAATGAGTCAAGACATTACCCATGCCACTATTTTAAAATTTGAGGACTGGGCAGGAGGCACACCACACCAGAGAGGAAAGGGTTTATTCTTCCAGCAACATCTTCGGTGCCGTCTCCGTAGCCAACCGAGGCAGCCACCTCCCCTCAAGCCACTTTAGAGGTTGATAATCGCAGGTTAAGGCGACTGAAGAGGAAAGTGGACGCCCTGCACGATAACTTTTCGATATTCGCTAATGGGCTGTCTAGATCATTGGCCAAAGCCTTCGCGCAACAAAGGACAATGTTAGAGTGGCCTATATTTGGTTCAGTTGTGCCTTATCCACCGCCAGATTGACCACCTGACGAGGGTGGCCATGCCGACACTTAGGGGAGTTATTCTTTGCCCTTTACATTCATTCATTGGGGACAATGAATATGCTAAGTTTGGGGGTATTGGGTAATTAGTAGTGTAGAGCATGCATGTAATATAATTACATCATTTATCCATGTTTAGTATAGTTATTGCATGTTAGCAGTATTAGTTTAATTTTGCAGTAAATTTTTTCTTTTTGTTGCTTATTAGCTGTTTAAGTTTCGCTGTTTAGTTGCATAACATTTCATAATCCCAAGTATCTAGTTAGTTAAATTCTAATTTGGCCAATGATGAATTAAGAAATTTGATGGATTCTTGAACTAGGTTGATATTTTGAGCTGAGTTATACTGTTATACATGACATGATTTATGCATGTTGTTTAGATGCTACCGGGTAGCACGTCAGTGTTCATGTGTTCTTGTTGGTTAAGATTAGCTTGTTTATCTACTGAGATAAAAACTCTGTTTTAAAGATAGAATTATGTAGGAAGTGAGCATTGATTATGAAAACACTGAAACTTAAGCTTTGGGAATGAATGGGTATGCTTGCTATAAAAAAAGAAAAGAAAAAGAAGTAAAATGAAAAGAAAAGTAAAAAAAAAACAATATAAAATGAATAACTACCATGGCTAGTCTTATTTTGGGGCCTTTGTTACTTGAGCAAGTACGCCCAAGGGGATTGTCTTTACACCTAATGCCCTAAGGTCTTTATGGTCTGGGAGTCGTTGGTTGAAAACTCACTAAGGGGTAGCACTGTTAGCCTAATGGAATGAGGCATTGCATAGTCATGGGAAATAGAAAAAAAATCAATAAACACCGCGAGAAAGTGTGAAAATCGCCCTCGTGAGTAAATATAAATTAGATTAAACCCATTGCTGAACCTTAGCTTGTATTGATGTGTTGGAGTAGTTGTCATTTCATTTGTAGGCATAATTCTTCATTTAAACCTCAGTTTTCATTCTTAAGCAGTATAACATGTGTAATCCTTGCCTTTGTCAAGCTTATTTGTGAACACATCACACACACGCGGTATCTTTATAGCAGGTGTGCATTATCTAATTGTATGTCATTATGCCTGTAGCTTAATTTGATATTTTGTTCTTGAATCTGGATATTTCTCTTAGGCATATCTTATTAGAATTCTAGCATAACTAGAAATCTTGGGACTCACTTGCATGATAGTGTAATTGCATAGCATGTAGTCTGTATTTCCTATTCGTATTTGTGTTTATTGCTTGAGGACAAGCAATAGTTCAAGTTTAGGGGTATTTGATAAGTAGGTTTTAGACCTATTTATTAGCTACCAACTTACTGGAATTTTGCTCAATTTAAGTACTTTTAGTATTGTTTTATTGTGTTTTTATGTTTGTTTTGTAGTTTGCATAGAGGAAACTCCTAAGGTATGGAAATGGCATGGCATGACATGCTATGGCATAACAATGGCTAGGATGAAAAAGGTAGCTGAGCTCAAGCACTGGAAAAGGGTCTTTGAAGTGGTAAGGTGAAGAAGAAATGTGACGCCCCCAAAATATGTATACACGACCCATTCTGAGTCGCCAGATATCACGCTATAAAAATTAAATACAAACTTCATGTATATAACTGTTGAACTGTCGTATAGAATATGACCACAGTTAAGCTGTGAGTTTTAATACAATATTGTCTCGTAGACAGTATCCAAACTCAAATTGTTACAATACCATATAAAATACAGCAGCAAAAATTTTAAGACCCCAAAGAAGAACGAGAAGATTACTATCATATTCATTCTAATGAGGTGCACTTTTGACGCTTTCAAAGTCAGGTTCTCATCACCCTATTGTTGTTCGCCAAAATCAATTATTAAGTGACGATATAAATACGACACACGCATCTTAGGTCCTCAATACAATTATCTCATTGCATATGTCATGCCATTTTTAATGTATTGAGAAACTTCGATGATCTCGGACCATCACACTATTTCCTCATTATCCCCGCCGACCCAAATACACTCTTATTACCCGAAAGGAATTATGAAGCAAAAAGGGTGAGCACAACTAGCCCAATAAAGAATATCATGACTAAAGATAATTAAATTATCAATATCTTTCATCAATAATAAATCGTAGATTTAGAACATATAGTAGATGATAAAACTTTTCAACCATAATTGCGGTAGATGAACGAGCAGCATCCATTAGAAGAGTCAAATAGACCATCAGATCTATTATCTTCTCTATGTTAAAAGTCCATCGATAATGTTTTATCCCTGTAACATCAATCAACAATTCCTGTCCATAATCATATGAATAACTCATAATCATAATCATAATCGTGGTTCTAAATTCCTCTTTGCACCCAGGACGAAGATAATTTTCATCACCTAAAATATCAAAAATCATGGTTATACCAAATCACAATTTCTGCTCATAATCATACTAATTAAATCATCTTTGCACTACGACCAAAGATATTCATTATTATCACATCTATGAATTAATATTTCATTGCTGAGACTCAGCTCAATAAATAATCTACATCATCGAATCACCCCTGCACTACGGCCAAGGATATTCGTTATCCATGAATTATCCATGCACTGCGGCCAAGGATATTCATTATTATCACATCCATGAATTAATATTTCATTGCTGAGACTCAGCTCAATAATTAATCCACATCATCAATTCATCCCCGCTTATAGGCGAGGATATTCTTTTAGTATCACGACCACGAATTATCCATGCACTACGGGCCAAAGATAATCGTGTTTTCATCAACAGTCCTGATAATGCCATAAAACAATTCATCTTTGCACCCTTGGCCGAAGAGAATCCATAGCCATAATCATACCAAAAACTGTCCATCAATGCATTACGGGCCAATGAGGACTTTTTTCACATCATTTGTAACATTACGCTCATGATTATAAATGAATAATCCCCTCAATTAATAATCATACCAAGTCCATCTATGCACTACAGGCCACAGATGACTTTCAACATAATATAAGTATGAGGATAATGACAATATTATAAGCATTACTCAAACGAAATCAAGGATAAATATTAAAGACTTTAAATTTATCCAGATATTATCAATCACTTAATAAAATCATAATCTAATATTGTTAATATTATAACAATATTTTAATCACTTCTTAAACTTATAAATAATTTAATTTAATTGATTACACTTTACCAAATAATACATTTAATCATTCAAAAATGTCATACTCATAAGATTTCATCACCAATGATCAAATCACTCATCAAAAATCTGCATATACCTTATATAGGATTTTCAAGCCATAAAATCTTATTTACCAATTTTTCAACTTCACATAACATATTTAATTCATATGTTCGTAACTAAACCATTTTCATGAAAAATATCAAATCAGTCCCAAAAATTATTCTTTTCTGGGATTTATCAGAATATAGTCTCATATTGAACATATATTTTTCTCGGAATTTTTAAAATTCATTTACTATTTTTCAAAAATCAATTTCTAATTAATTCCTTAAAAATTAGCTACCTCAAGGTTAACTCCAAAAATTCCCAAATCTTGGCAGGATCTTACACATGTTAACGTGAGCTTCCAGTTTAAATTTCATGGTCATCGGAGTTATAGAACTCTGGTTATAGCATTTTTCGTCTGAAAAACCTAAATACTGAAATAGTCATAACTTGCTCATTTTAAGTCAGAATGAGCTCATTTTTGGACAGGGTGTACTTTATACCATATATTTTTATGTCCCAAAAGGCCAGAATTTTTCTCACAATTTAAGTGGCCGAAAATGCCCTTTTAAAATTTTGGACAGTAGCCTTTTTGGAAATTTCAGTTTTTGACTCCTTTGCTAAAATAGTCCACATGAAAATCTACAATACCTTTTCCGGTGATTCCACTTGGATAAGTTAGGAAACTCATAGATCTAACTCTAGAACTTGACCACACTCAAAAATTCGAAATATAATAGGAGATATAGTCAATTGAATTTTATGTTCCATTTTCACCAAAATCTGATTTTTCAACCCTCTGTGATTTCTAAGAAACCTTCATGTTTTCACATAATAACCAACATAACTCATCATAATACTTACTAATACCACATATACCCATGATTTTCATTAGTCCAATGCTTTTATTACGACTTTCATCATAATCCTTGTAAACAGATCATTTCCACAATTTAATAAGGAATGAATATAAAGGATCATTCACCATGCATGTGGTAATCCACATAGACAGGTTATTTCAACAGAATAATAAAGAATGGAATAACAGAAGAATTCACCATGCATACGATAGACCGCACAGACAGGTTATTCTCGATAGAATAATAAATAATGGAACCAGGTCCGACGTAAACACACAGATAGGATATTCTGACAGAATAATAAAGAATGGAATAACAACAGAAATCACCATGCATGCGATGAATCGCATGTATAGTTATTCCAATAGAATAATAATTAATGGAACCAAAGTTAGGCGTGTCATGCGCCAAAGCGAGATATTCAACAGAATGATAGAGAATGGAATAACAACGAAATCACCATGCATGCGATAGATCAGCATGCAGTTATTCCAATGAATAATAAATAATGGAACTAGGTCCAGGCGTAAATGCACGATGACGAGGATATTCCGACAGAATAATAATGAATGGAATAATAGAAGAATTTCACCATGTATGCGGTACTTCGCATAAACAGGTTATTCCAACAGAATAATAAAGAATGGAATAACAGAAGAATTTCACCATGTATGCGGTACTTCGCATAACAGGTTATTCCAACAGAATAATAAAGAATGGAATAAAAGAAGTTCTCTTCATGAATAAGAAAGAAATAATACCCTTTATGAGTACAACAAATAATATCCCTTACCTTTGAAAGAAGAGTACGTACTCCAACTGGTAGGGCGAGGATATACTCGAAGAAAACTTGCACTAAGCTCAAAGCTTTCTTAAATTCTAAAGAAATACGCTCAAGATTATACATGTTTATAGAAGAAACTATAGAGGAATTCACTGAAATAGAAGCCCATTCCTTCATTATTTCTTACAAATTCACTGAAACTCTAGAGAGAGAAACTATAGAGGAATGGGCTTCTATTTATAAAAAAATGGACTGCATAGTAACTAATTCATGAACGGTCCAGATTGATTTACTTTTAATCGGACGGTCCATATTTAAAGCAAAATCTTTTAAATAAAATATAATATATTCTATTTATAATCTAATAAAACGAATAACTTTATAAAAGTATTCTATTTTATATAAAAAGATTTTACTATGCAAAATACTATCACGAGCACTATATCTGAGACTATGATAATAAAATATAATATATTCTATTTATAGAATAACTTTATAAAAGTACTTTGTTTTATATAAAAAGATTTTACTATACAAAACACTATGCACAATAGAATATAATATATTATATTTATAGAATAACTTTATAAAAGTATTTTGTTTGATATAAAAAGCTTTTCTGTTTTATTACATTAATAATACTAATAAAACAAAACTGAGTGACTTATCACGTAAGCATTAATAATTAATACCGTGTGCTATTATGCAACCACGCGTATTACTGTACTTTTACTACCGAGTAGTTCAACAGTTTTAAAGGTAAAATTTCCGCCGTTATTTTCATAAAAATATTTTTGTCATTTTCCCAATCCGAAAATAATTCTGTTGTGGGGTCCACTATGATTATTGTATTAATCGCATTTGATATTCCCAGACAAAAGGAATATTCCCCGACACAACGAATATTTTATATCAACTTGCTTACTTTGCAAAATTTTCACATATTACCCTTAACTTTAAACTTTTATCAATTTAACTATTTACCAAAATAGAAAAATTGAATACTTTTATTTCATAAAATTCGTGGTCTCACAAGAAAGAAGTGAAGAAATGAAGAAGAATTACCAATGAAGCAGATCACAACAAAGAAAACACCAAAGCAGAGTGAGTCGCGAAATCACAGAAGCAAGGCCGCACCCATGTAACACGGGGACTCAGCACGCCCGCGCCAGGATAAGAGCAGACATCAAGAAGTGCCAGCACGCCCGCACCTGATGAGTGGGATTTATACCCGCGAATCAGATACTTTATGACTTAAATAGTTGCCTGATCTCGTAGATTTTATATAGCTTTATATAATTATAGTGTTATTATGCTTACCTGATACAATGCAGGGCTTATTAGGTCTTTACCAAGCTTTCAGGGACAAAACGATCATTTTGCATGTAAGCCATGCATGCAAAAACCTAACCCCTACATTCGGCGTCGTGGCGCGCCACCTTCGTGTCCTACTGATGTCACCTTAGTACTGTAGCACTACTGATACTACTTGGACTCGTGTGCAGCGCTACGGATGACATGGCGTCGCAGCGCCCACCTAAGCGTTATTGCCCGCGCCGCAGCGCGAGCTCCGGTGCCCAGGCAGAGAAGGCTTGATTTTAACCTTGCAAAGGAGAAAAACAAATATATAAAAGGAAAGAAAGCCTCTGCAGAAGAGGGATCTCATATCTGAGATATTAGAGAATAGAGTAGCTTAGAATAGTATACTTTTTCCTCTTTTAATTTCTCTCTCTAATTCTTAGATAAATGTCTGTAAATATAGATTAGGTAGATTAAGGAGAAGTCTGGATTTCCTTGGAGCATCAAGAGCAGTGAGCTACATGGATTGAAAAGCTTGGGAGGAGCGAAATGCTTGGAGACTGAAGGGCTTTGACACAGTTTATTCTTATCCATTTATTTCCTTTGATTTTGTAATCCATAAATGTTGTCTTTATTGCTACTTATATTTTGTTCAATAGCTATGAACTGAATATTTGCTCTAAGGTTATAATGGAACCCTTTGTTATTTAAATCGACTGTCTTATCTCTTTGGTTGGCACCATATGATTTGGTTTAATATATTTATGCTTAATAATTCTAGCTAAGACATTAGTGATGATTTTGGTAATTTACATGATATTGAAAGAAGGATTGTAGATTTACACCGTAATACATTGGCATGTGATTATGGGTTTCGACTACATAAGTTATGCGTAGAATAGACATATATATGTGCGCCACATGCGACCTATTTGACAACTTATGCTTAAATCCTTATTATGATCAATTCGCATAGACATGTGTAGGGTTGTATCTAGCTTGGACGTTCTTTTCTGTTCTATTTCCTTTTGGGTGGATCTGGAAAGGATATGTTTGTGCATACCTCGACAGAGGTGTATAAGCACATGTGTGTTCTCGGTCGACAAATTGTCGTGACCATTAAGACCAAAGAGAGAAGGGTAGGAAGTTTAATGAAACATAGCACGCCAGGTGTTCGACAGAATGCCTGTGTGGGGTGAAGTTGTAATCTTAGCTTGTAATTCCTTCGATTACCATTCGTTATCCATTTACTTGCTTTGATAATTAGTTATACTTAGATTAATCACACTTCCATTTATTGTTGTTCGGATAAGACTTTAGCGATACAAAGTCAGTATTTGGTAAATATTAGTGATAGTTCCTCATGGGTTCGACACTTTCCTTATCATTGTATTACTTGTTAGACCGCGTATACTTGCGCGTGTTTAGTGATCGGTTTTCCGACCAACAAGTTTTTGGCACCGCTGCCGGGGAACTATTATTCTAATATTGTCCAATATTGATTTAAATCAATATAGTCTTAATTTGAACATATATATATTTCTTTTATTTGTTTGATCTTCCTTTTTGTTTTTAAGTTTACAGATTATGGACGATCATTGTTATTAATGGCCTTATGAGAGGACGACACAACCAAGCTCGGAAGAAGGACTCGAGCAATTGCAAGTTCAAATTGCAAATGTCTTGAGGTTTTCTGACAATCTTGAGTGTCAGTCCACTCAAAATGCCTACTGTCAGGAACGAGCTAACATTGAACTGATCTCCTATCATCCAAACTGTCAGGGTTATCCAAACTCTTGGGACTACAGTCAAGAGCAATATCAAGATCCGAATTACTCCTATCCAAATCAGTTTGACTATCATTCTCCGCTGCAATATGAGGTGACACCTCGACCAAATGAGAGCTTGTCTGAGTACTCAACACGAGAAGTAGAGAACTGGCTTGGAGAGCTTCTCACCAACTTTATTGAGAGAAATGAGGTTCGGATGGCAAGCCAAGAAGCCGCATTGCAAAGCCTTGAAAATCAATTGGGGCAACTCGTCAATGCCATCACAAATCCACCGCAAGGCAATCTACCAGTCATAATTGATCTCGACGATGAAAATGTAGAGCAATGCATGGTGGATACGCAAGGAGAAGGCGATAAATCTTGTACAGTTATTGAGGGTGACGTCATGGTGCAAACTATCCAACCAGTGGAGTCTGAAGTTGGAGACAAAAGGATAAATAGTGGTTGTATAGTCACGACTGATCAACAACCAGAAACCACGCTCACGACTGTGGAAACCCTGGAGGGCCCACTAGAGCACAAAGAACGCTTTCAAATTGATGAACAAGGGGAATTAGTGGATAATTCCAATGGTGAAAGATTCTTCGTGCCGATGGATGAAGACAAGAGGAATGGCCAATCATCCATGTCTGCCAAAAATTTAGAGGAATTAACGAATAGGCGGCATAAAATGGTCATTTTTGCTTATGAGCCGGATTGAGCGACATCGGTATAGTCAAGCCGACGACTTTAAAACAAGCGCCTGGTGGGGAGGCACCCCCATCTCAGTATCAATTTTCTTTACTTATGTCAAGTTATTACTGCATCTTTTCTCCTTGCTTTGTTATCATTGCTGCCAGTTTAATTGTAATGCATTGTCGTATCTGGTGTGCATGATTTTGCGATAATTAGGATGCAGGCAGCATGTTTATTTAGTATGTTGTTAGTGTATATCTTAGTTAGAAATAAGGGGTATCTAGCTTGAATGATATCTGGAGTAAGGTATGATAGCTAATACATGGTTTATGTGCAGAAAAAACTCAGATATAACACTGGCGCCGTAGTGCCAACTTATGCATTGGACTTCGCGTCGCAGCGCCATGTTCAAATTCCAGAATTGTACTCTCGCGCCACAACGCCAAGGAATAAAGCCAGGTATCGCCAGCGCCACCAATGAGCCTTGCTTATGCAAACTCACGCTTGGCGCCATCCATCAAATTTCTTAACACTAGCGCCATGAAGACCAAAAGTTAACACAACCCTCTTCGAAGGCAGTTTTAAGCCATCAGTTAGGCCACTCCTTCCATTTCCCTCGGTAGCACACAAGCAACCCAAGCAACCCAAAACCAAAAGTCCGTATTTCTCCCACATCTAGCCTTCAATTGATTCTACCTACAAGAAAGCAATTCTTACATCCTTCCAAAAAGCCCCAAGCTAGTGCAAGCAGACAAAGGGGGCAGAATCAAACTAGGGTTTGAATCTCAAGGTATTTTTTTTGGATTTCAGTCAAACAAAAAGATTTTTGGTTTAATTGTGGTATTTGTGAAATTCTTGTTTTCTGTTTGTGTGATTTCCACTAGAGGAAATCTGGTTAGAGCTTCAACAAACTTAGGGTTATCCTAGTTGGTTTTACAGAACACATATAAAGTGCTCGATAAATTGTCTGAACCAAATAGTTGACTGAATTGGGCTGTTCTGACATTGGCAATTGTTGGGGTTTATTTGGCCTAAGTTTGGGGGAATTTTGGCACTGCTTAGGGACTATTTTTGAACCACACCAACTGAGATTTCTAACATGGCACAAAAGAGGCAACGCCTTAGTATGGGAGGATCATCGTCCGCAGCACCACCAACGGCTTGGGACAACACCAAGTTCATCAATGAGGAGGCCTTGAAAAGGTACAAAAGCTCATTTGGTGCACAAAATTTAATTCCTGAGTGGGGGTTCAGGCCGGACAAAAAGGATGGTGAGCTAACAACCATGATACTTGAACGCAATTGGATCCACTTCACAAAACCACCTGGGTCAGCCATTGTATTTGTGGTTCAGGAGTTTTATGTGAACGCCAATCCCGAAGGTCCTGCTGTTGTCCAAGTTATGGGGAAGTTAGTGGCTTTTGGAAGCCAAGCCATAAATGAACTGTTCGTGGCACCCAACTATGAGGGCAGGGATTATATGCAGTCGGGACTCCGCAGCCATGACCTCGAGGATATCATTAGGAGGCTCTACATACCCGGGTATTACTGCAGCCATGTCTAGTTATTACTGCATCTTTTCTCCTTGCTTTGTTATCATTGCTGCCAGTTTAATTGTAATGCATTGTCCTATCTGGTGTGCATGATTTTGCGATAATTAAGATGTAGGCAGCATGTTTATTTAGTATGTTGTTAGTATATATCTTAGTTAGAAATAAGGGGTATCTAGCTTGAATGATATCTGGAGTAAGGTATGTTAGCTAATACATGGTTTATGTGCAGAAAAAACTCAGATATAACACTGGCGCCGCAGTGCCAACTTATGCATTGGACTTCGCGCCGTAGCGCCATATTCAAATTCCAGAATTGTACTCTCGTGCCACAGCGCCAAGGAACAAAGCCAGGCCGCACCGCGGCGCCACCAATGAGCCTTGCCCACTACAAACTCACACTTCAGCGCCATCAAGCAGCCCAACACTCGCGCCGCAGCACCAAAAGTTAGCACAACCTACTGAAAGGCAGTTTTAAGCCATCAGTTAGGCCACTCCTTCCATTTCTCTCGGTAGCACACAAGCAACCCAAGCAACCCAAAACCAAAAGTCCGTATTTCTCCCACCCCTAGCCTTCGATTGATTCTACCTATAAGAAAGCAATTCTTACATCCTTCCAAAAAGCCCCAAGCTAGTGCACGCAGACAAAGGGGGCAGAATCAAACTAGGGTTTGAATCTCAAGGTATTTTTTGGATTTCAGTCAAACAAAAAGATTTTTGGTTTAATTGTGGTATTTGTGAAATTCTTGTTTTCTGTTTGTGTGATTTCCACTAGAGGAAATCTGGTTAGAGCTTCAACAAACTTAGGGTTGTCCTAGTTGGTTTTACAGAATGCACATAAAGTGCTCGATAAATTGTCTAAACCAAATAGTTGACTAAATTGGGCTGTTCTGACATTGGCAATTGTTGGGGTTTATTTGGCCAAAGTTTGGGGGAATTTTGGCACTGCTTAAGGACAATTTTTGAACCACACCAACTGAGATTTCTAACATGGCACAAAAGAGGCAACGCCTTAGTATAGGAGGATCATCGTCCGCAGCACCACCAACGGCTTGGGACAACACCAAGTTCATCAATGAGGAGGCCTTGAAAAGGTACAAAAGCTCATTTGGTGCACGAAATTTAATTCCTGAGTGGGGGTTCAGGCCGAACAAAAAGGATGGTGAGCTAACAACCATGATACTTGAATGCAATTGGATCCACTTCACAAAACCACCTGGGTCAGCCATTGTATTTGTGGTTCAGGAGTTTTATGTGAACGCCAATCCCGAAGGTCCTGTTGTTGTCCAAGTTATGGGGAAGTTAGTGGCTTTTGGAAGCCAAGCCATAAATGAACTGTTCGTGGCACCCAACTATGAGGGCAGGGATTATATGCAGTCGGGACTCCGCAGCCATGACCTCGAGGATATCATTAGGAGGCTCTACATACCCGGGACTACGTGGAAGAAAAATGACTACACGTGTGAAAAGACCAATTTTCCTTCTTTAGCACTCAATCGCTACGGGAAGGCGTGGTTTAGCTTTATTTGTGCCAACATGATCCCGACCCATCATTTGAGCGACGTGACTAAGGATAGGGCGATTTTGCTATTCACCATTGTCACGGGTCTACATGTGGATATTGGAGTTCTTATTCACGACTAAATTCTGAAGGCAATCAAGAGCAACGTCACTGTAGGACTTCCATATCCATCATTAATCACCCGTTTGTGTAAGAAAGCATGTATTTAGTGGGGACCGAAGGAGATAGCCTTGCCACCCATGGCAGTCATTGATCATCCAACCATCGCTACTACTTTATGTGGGAAGAGGCAGAGTCTCATGTCAGAGGCGAAGGGTACGAGCCACCTATAGTGCCACCTCCAACAGCAGAGGCCGAGCCCTCGCAACCTCCAGACGCAGGCCCAGCTGGGCAGGGGTTACTGGCAGACATCATGGCATCCCTCACCTTACTGCATCAAAAGCACGGCCTTGAGGCTCCTGAGGCGTGAGCAGGAGGCACATTCACGATGAGTGGCGCGCAGAGGCGTGATACATAGCTATGCGAGACCGAGCTTAGTGGTGAACACGATACAGAGCATCTACACCGATTATTATGGTAAGAACACTAAGTTCACACCATACCAGTTCCCAGAGCCTCCTGTCTTCCCACCATACCCTCCACCATCACCGCCCGCCGAAGATGATGAGGACGATGCTGATGCTGAGTGAGCGATCTTCAGGGAAGCCCTCTTGTATCGCTTGATCTATGTTTAGCAATAAGGGCATTGCTCACCTTAATTTTGGGGGTGTTAGGGCTTATTATTTGTTTATTTTTGTCGAATGCCATGGTAGGTTGCATATTTAGTACTCTTTTATTTATTTGCAGTATTGTGGTGCAGTTGTTTTGAACTGCGGGATTATGTTTTAAATTGCTATTATTATGGATGCCATGAACTATTTTTGGTTATTATTTATTAATGCTTTGATTATAATTAGCATGTTTGTGGTTTATAGCCATCTTTTTGGGGCTTATACAGATTTATATGCTTGTACCATGTTAATGGCCTTTTTACCCTATTTTGAGCTGCTATTTAGCAAGGGTGTTATACATTATTAATTTTTGATTGTGGCTGTGAAAAACGCCAAATGAGTATGTGTCTCTTAGGGTCGTGTCAAGCATGTATGAACTAGGGGTCTGTTTAGTTGATAAGTTGAGACTATTATTGATCCGTCCTTCTAACAAGCACCGACCAACTGTATTAACTAGTTATTTTTCAAATTTAGTTCGCGTGTTTATTGCTTTGAGAATTTGTTCACTCTTATAAACTTTCATTTTTACAAACTTAGACATTTATACAGTTTTGGATCTTGGATTCGGGCATGTTGACAAATATATAAAAAAAAGAGAATAAAAAGATTAGAAGATTGAATATCGAAAGTCTTGCGATGGGTCGAGATGGAGCGTAAAATACACTCGCCCATAAACGCAGGACTGATATTGAGATGGAGCATAAAATGCACTCGTTTAATAATATTCGGTTTTCGTAAAGTCTAATTGGGCTTATGTTGATTACGTGGCCTTTGCTGCCCGAGTTATTAGATTCATAGGGGTGTTCTACATCTAGTGCCCTAAAGTCATCTAGCTTGGGAGTCACTCATCAAAAGCTCATGAATGGGTAGTTCTGATTAGCCTAAGGTAATTAAGGATTGTCCGAGTCAGATTTTACTTTCTTTATGCTAGAATCTTTTGATCCTTTCCTGCACTTGTGTCTTATTCTTAATGCTTGTTGAATGTTTAAGTTACGGAGTATGCATATTAATATTAACAATCAATTGTGCGAACTTATTTGAGCTATGATTAGTTAGGACGGTTGGTCTTCACACACACATATAGCATGGATCGAATACAGTCTTATGCTTGAAATTGAATGAACCCTTACTTCTATATCTGTGTTTGCCCTGTTCTCTAGGAGTAGCGATCATTAAGATTTGTAGCCACGATGCTAGCATATAGTTTTATATTTCTTTCACGTGTTAATTTACTACTGTTATTTTTGTGTTAGACAGTTTGCTCGTGGACAAGCAAAGACTAAAGTTTGGGGGTATTTGATGAATGAGATTTATACCTGCAAATCGGATACTTTATGACTTAAATAGTTATCTGATCTCGTAGATTTTATATAGCTTTATATAATTATAGTGTTATTATGCTTAACTGATGCAATGCAGGGCATATTAGGTCTTTCCCAAGCTTTTAGGGACAAAACGATCATTTTGCATGTAGCCATATACTTGCCATGGCTTCAGCTAACTAGCTTCATGTGATGTGCGCAACCACCTCCGTGTCTCGCGATGTCACCTTGGCTGCATAGCTGCATCGATATTACTTGGACTCAGGTTGCAGCCTGAGCTCCGTCTTTTTATGGATGACGTGGCGCCGCAACGCCCACCTAGGCGTTATTGCCCGCGCCGTAGTGCGAGCTCCGGTGCCCAGGCAGAGAAGACTTGATTTTGACCTAGCAAAGGAGAAAAACAGATATATAAAAGGAAAGGAAGCCTCTGCAGAAGAGGTGTGACGATTTGATTGTTTGAGTTATGATTCTGGGGACAGAATCCTTGTAAGGAGGGAAGGTTGTAACAATCCAAGATTTTATTATTTGTAATTTAAAATATTTATGAAATTAAGTAAATATTTTATTTTATTGATGTGATTGTTGTTAGTAAATATTTATGAATTAATAAAATTCTAAATTAATGTAATTTATAATTTAGAGGATTGTAATATAACATGAGATGTTATATTGTTGTTTTGATTTAATAATTTAAGATGGTATGTTAAATTATTAAATAAAATTATAATGAGAATATAATTTTGTGATATTTGTTTAAGTGGAATATTTATTTAAATATAGTATGTGTAATTAATTTATATGATTAATGTTGGATACAAAAATCCAAATAAATAATATGTGATTATAAATCATAAACTAAATTGTTTATTAAAATAAATTAAGGGAGTTTAATTTAGTTTTTGCCAAACAAGGTTTAAAATATTAAAGTCTTTAAATTTTAAAGAGTTTTGCCAAACAAAACCTTATGGGTTTTGGATTTTGGATTTTTGAATGTTTAAATATTATAAATAAAATAAAACAAATAAAATATAAAATATATTTATAACAACTATACGTTTATTAGCTTATAACCGATACTATTTAGTATGCCTATTATGGTTATATCAGTATTTTTGTATTATTACGCATATCAGTTGGTTATTGGCTAAGCCTGAGAGTTTCAGAGAGAATTGAGAGAGGAGCTGAGAGAGAATAGAGAGAAAACCTAAGAGTTTTAAGCGATTTCCAGCGATTTTAGCAAGGATTACAAGCTAATTGAAGATATTTTCATAACCTTAGTATTACATATACATATATATGTTTTAATATGTTGTACGTCGTGTATTTTCTAGCCTCTGTGAATTCAAATTCTCTTGAATTGTTGTAAAACTGAGTTATTGCAAGTGTAAGTAATTGTAATGCTAGAGTTTTTGTTTAGATAGGGAAATTGTATGCTAATTTTGTTTAAAAGTAGAAAAAATAATGACAGTGAATATTTTCTCATATGGCTTATGTAACTACCAATTTTGGTGGTCAATTCGTATGTTAAACTGTAAATTGGGTCTTGTTTATGCTAGTTCATTAAGAAACGAAGAAAACGTAGTTTGAACAGAGTGATTCAGTGTAAAATTGTAATCACAGTGATGATTTTTGTAAAAGATGTCAAAAATGGAGTTTTCATATGAAAATATAGAATTTGAGAAATTAAACTAGTTTAAGTTGTTGTTAAATTGTTCTAATTGGTTGAATATGTTGGCAAACATGTTTGTAATAGTTTTATACCAATTGTATGTGTTAATATTACCGTTTGGTGGGTGAAATTAAATGTTAGTTGGGCTAAAGCTCTGCTATTGTTCATGTTGTCTCTGTTCTATTCGTAGATCAAGCGCAATTTCTTGCCGCGGCACAAGGCTAAAAAATAGCAGCAGCTGCTACTGTTCTGTCGAACTTATGTATGGCGCAAGCAATTGCTATACATACATCGATCTAAGGCGTGAAAGCTTCGCTACTCTGCGCGACACAGGATACCACTATAACTTGGTCTAAGGTTGTGTTAATGTAACAAACATGTAATGAGGAGGTTAAAACAGAATCATGTCATGTCATTGATAATTACAAAGTTGTAAAGGATTAGTAAGTTACGAACGCGTTATGACTTAATGTATACAATGAATAGTGAATAAGTGTTTTGATGTTAACACTTGTGATTGCTGAAATGAACATAATAGGATATAGAAGGTGATTAATGTAAAATCAATGAGTCCTAGGAAGATTTAAGCAGTTGATTGAACTTCAAGTTCGATTAAGGAGAAATGTAGTATTGATTAATAAGAGTTGAAAATGTGATTTGGATGCTAAAAGTCTTATGTATGTGTTAGTAAGTTTTCAGATTTATGTTATGTGGTTTATTAATATGGTCAGACCTTAAACTAAAGGTTATAACTTAACTAAGAGGAGAAATGAATCTATGCGGTTAATTTATGTAGCTAATTGATGTGTTAATCCTAATAGTATGTGTAGGACATTGGAGTACGTGAGTTGTAATTGTATAGCTTACGCAAGAGGCAAGTTCCCTAACCTTTGCTACTTTATTATTCAGCAAGGTTACTTTGCACTGTCATGTTATACTTATGCAAGTTCTCTATCTCTAATCTCTAGTTGAACAATTTATTGTTGTGCAAGTTCTTTAACCCTCATTTATTGTTGAGCAAGTTAATTAATCTTTATTTTTTTATTCCAAACGAGATTACTTTGGTCATTCAAAGTCTGTAATTTTATTGTAAGAAATGTGTTTATTCAGCTACTAATAACTGTTGTTTGATCTTCGTTCTCCACTGTCATTGTACTATCTTATATTATTGTATCGAACTCTAAGTTGCCTAGCAATTCTTTACCAATTTAACTAATCCTTAGTTGATGAATGTTCTAAACTCTAAATTACCCTTGAAGTCAACCCAAACCAAACTCCCTTTGGTTTGCTTATGTACTCACACAATTTTGAAAGCATGTTGTCGATGATAACATTTGTTTAATTTAGAAATTGTCAATACTCTAGCTCTTATTGATTCATCGATATACCTTGTTCATGAAAATATTATAATCAAATTCTTGAATAGTTATTGGTCCCTATCTAATTCAACCAGTACTTGGTTGATGAGCGTTCTAAAAATCTAGAATTCCTTTGAAGTTAATTCCCAACCAAACTTCCTTTGGTTCGGAACTTGATAATCTAAGCTGAGATGAACAACCTATATTAGGGGATTATTTTAGAGCTACACAATAGCGTTAAAATGTTTGCGCAATACATAGTACAAAGGGCTGATCACCTGGAGTACGGGATGATGGTCCATATAGTCGTTTAAACTGTTAAAGGTTAAAGTAGAATCACCTGTTAACCTAGGACATAGATGATGATTATAGTCTTTTAGGCTGTTAAAGGTTAAAGTAGAAATACTTGAAAACCTAGAGTATAGTTCGTGGTCTTGTGACCCTCAGTGTATTCTTTGATGTTGATATCTATTGTTAACTTAAACGTTCATTATTCCTTTGAACTCATAGCTGTTGAATTAAAGTTTATTATTCAGGTGAGAATACTTTACCATTGAAAGCTCAATTAATTGTCATTCATAAAACTTTATTGTATATTATCCTTCTTGTGGGCAATTGTTTGCTCACTCTTGCACAAAACAATGCAGATGAAGTTAAGAAGTTTGAAGAGCTTTCTACAAGCAAGGGCAAGGACAAAGTACTTGATTAGACGACAACGTTTAATTTATCTTTTATTTATGGAGCTTATGTAATAGATTTAGTTATGGTCATGTTTTAATTTTCTGCTGATGATTGTAATAAAGGTTAGATGGCATGGGATTTATTTAGATTATGTAACCCTTTAAAGGGAGATTGATTGTTTAAACTTTTGAGTTTAATTATATCATTTGTTTATGGGTAGTTAGTTATGATTTAATTGGACAGTAAACATTAAATCTGTGGGATTGAGGTGCTCGATTTTGGGGGTGTTAAAAGAAGGATCTCATATCTGATATATCAGAGAATAGAGTAGCTTAGCATAATATAGTTTTTCCTCTTTTAATTTCTCTCTCTAATTCTTAGATAAATGTCTATAAATATAGATTAGGTAGATTAGGGAGAAGTCTGGATTTCCTTGGAGTATCAAGAGCAGTGAGCTACACGGATTGGAAAGCTTGAGAGGAGCGAAATGCTTGGAGACTGAAGGGCTTTGACACAGTTTATTTTTATCCATTTATTTCCTCTGATTTTGTAATCCATAAATGTTGTCTTTATTGCTACTTATATTTTGTTCAATAGCTATGAACTGAATATTTGCTCTAAGGTTATAATGGAACCCTTTGTTATTTAAATCGATTGTTTTATCTCTTTGGTTGGCACCATATGATTTGGTTTAATATATTTATACTAAATGATTCTCGCTAAGACATTAGTGATGATTTTGGTAATTTACATGATATTGAAAGAAGGATTATAGATTTACACCGTAATATATTGGCATGTGCTTATGGGTTTCGACTGGATAAGTTGTGCATAGAATAGACATATATCTGTGCGCCACGTGCGACCTATTTGAGAACTTATGCTTAAATCCTTGTTATGATCAATTCGCATAGACATGTGTAGGGTTGTATCTAGCTTGGACGTTCTTTTCTGTTCTATTCCCTTTCGGGTGGATCTGGAAAGGATATATTTGTGCATACCTCAACAGAGGTGTATGAGCACCTGTGCGTTCTCGGTCGACAAATTATCGTGACCATTAAGACCAAAGAGAGAAGGGTAGGAAGTTTAATGAAACATAGCACGCTAGGTGTTCGACAGAATGCCTATGTGGGGTGAAGTTGTAATCTTAGCTTGTAATTTCTTCGATTACCATTCGTTATCCATTTACTTGCTTTGATAATTAGTTATACTTAGATTAATCACACTTCCATTTATTGTTGTTCGAATAAGACTTTAGCGATACAAAATCGGTATTTGGTAAATATTAGTGATAGTTCCTCGTGGGTTCAATACTTTCCTTATCATTGAATTACTTGTTAGACCGCGTATACTTACGCGTGTTTAGTGATCGGTTTTTCGACCAACAAGTTTTTAGCGCCGTTGCCAGGAAAGGGTCTTTGAAGTGGTAAGGTGAAGAAGAAAGAAGTGAAGAAAAGAAGAAGAATTACCAGCAGTAGTGTGAGACCACGAATTTTATGAAATAAAAGTGTTCAATTTTTCAATTTTGGTGAATAGTTAAATTGATAATAGTTTAAAGTTAAGGGTGACATTTGAAAAATTTTCAAAGTAAGTGATGATGAAGTTTTGTTTTATTAGTATTATTAATGTAATAAAACAGAAAAGCTTTTTATATAAAACAAAATACTTTTATAAAGTTATTCTATAAATAGAATATATTATATTCTATCGTGCGTAGTGTTTTTGCATAGTAAAATCTTTTTATATAAAATAGAATACTTTTATAAAGTTATTCTATAAATAGAATATATTATATTTTATTATGCATAGTGTTGCATTGTTGTACTGCGTAGTGTTTTTTGCATAGTAAAATCTTTTTATATAAAAATGTAATACTTTTATAAAGTTATTCGTTTTATTAGATTATAAATAGAATATATTATATTTTATTTAAAAGATTTTGCTTTAAATATGGACCGTCCGATTAAAAGTAAATCAATCTGGACCGTTCATGAATTAGTTACTATGCAGTCCATTCTTCTATAAATAGAAGCTCATTCCTTCATTATTTCTTACGAATTCACTGAAACTCTAGAAAGAGAAACTATAGAGATAATTCTTCTTCTGTAATCTCGAGCGTATTTCTTTAGAGTTTAAGAAAGCTTTGAGCATAGAAGATAGTGCAAGTTTTCTTCATGTATATTCCCGCCTTACCTGTCGAAATACTCTTCTTTCAAAGGTAAGGGATGTTATTATTATAGTAAGGGATATTATTTGTTATACTCGTAAGGGGTATTATTTTTTTCATATTCATGAAGAGAACTTCTGTTATTCTATTCTTTATTATTCTGTTGGAATAACCTGTATACGCGGTCTACCCTATACTTGGTGAATTTTTTTTGTTATTCCATTCTTTATTATTACGCCTTAATATCCCGTCATGCAGTACGCTTCTGGCACGGCCCGGATTACATTATTTATTATTCTGGAATAACTTTGCTTATCTGAAGTATCGCATACATAGTAAAATTCTTCTATTATTTCATTCTTTATTATTATGTTGGAATAACCTGTTTATGCGAAGTATCGTATACATGGTGAAATTCTTTTATTATTCCATTCTTTATTATTACATTGGAATATCGTGTCGATCGTATTACGCTTGACACAGTTCCATTATTTATTATTCTGTTGAATAACTTTTGTCTGTGTGTGGATTATTTACGCGCATGGGGAAATTCTTCTATTATTTCATTCTTTATTATTATGTTGGAATAACCTGTCTATGCGATGTACTGCATACAAGGTGAAATTATTTTATTGTTCCATTCTTTATTATTATGTTAGAATAACATGTCTATGCGAAGTACTACATACATGGTGAAATTCTCTTTATTATTCCATTTTTTATTATACTGTTGGTTATTGGTTTTACAGTTGTATGTCTTTGGCTCCTGTAATGCAAAGATGATATGTTGTTGAATATCTTTGGTCGGTAGTGCAAAGATGATCTGTTGTTTGATATCTTTGACCCGTAGTGCGAAGATGGACAGGTGTATGACATGATCATGACCACTAGTGATACTAACAAATATCCTTGGCCGTAGTGTATGGATAATTCAATGATGTGATTGGCAGGATCATGACCATTAGTTAACAGTTGAATATCTTTGGCCGTAGTGCACTGACAGGCAATTGATTGGTATGATCATGACCATTGTTTTTATAGTTAAATATCTTTGGCCCGTAGTGCAAAGATAGACAACTGATTGGTATGATTATTGTTATTACATTTGAATATCTTCAGCCTTTGGGGTAAGAATATTGAGTAAACGTTCTATTAAGCCTTTATGGCAAAAAGGAACTGTTAATTCACATTATTATAAATATGAATTGTGAATTTAACTAACATCTTTGGTGGTTCAGGTGAAGACAAGTGTTGAAAGTTCTATTTGTCTTAAGTATAACAAAGAACTGTTAATGAGTATTACAGGAATAAAATATCAACGATGGACTTTTAATTTAGAGGAAATAGTAGACATTATGTTCTACTTGACTCTTCTAATGGATTGTTGATTCCGCTGCAATTATGGTTAAAAACTTTTATTATCTACCATATGTTATAAATCTCTGATTTATTCTGATAAAGGCTATTGATAAATTAATTATCTTAGCCATGATATTCTTTTCTGGGCTAATTGTGCTCACCCTTTTGCTTCTCAATTCCTTTCAGGTAATAAGAGTGTAGCTGGGTCGAGTGGGGATAACAAGGAAATAGTGGGATGGTCTGAGACTGTCGAAGTTTCTCAATACATTATAAAACGACATGACATGTAACAGATAATTGTATTGAGAACCTAAGATGTGTGTGTCGTATTTTATACGTCACTTAATAATTGATTTTGGCGAACAACAATAGGTTGATGAGAACCCAACTTTGAAAGCGTCAAAGGTGCACCTCATTAGAATGAATATGATAGTAATCTTTTCGTTCTTTTTTGGGGTCTTAAAATATTTGTTGGTGTATTTTATATGGCATTGTAACAATTTGAGTTTGGATACTGTCTACGAGACAATATTGTATTAAAACTCACAGTTAATTGTGGTCGTATTCTATACGACAGTTCAACAGTTGTATAAATGAAGTTTGTATTTGATTTTTATAGTGTGATATCTGGCGACTCAGAATGGGTCGTGTATACCTATTTTAGGGGCGTCACAATTGGTATCAGAGCTTAGGAATATGGTCGCTGGCGGAGATAAGAGTCTAGAACTAGGATAGGAGAGACGAGTTATACACTTCGTTAGTGTGTGACTTACCTAAGCTGAAATTGTTTACTTGATAAGTTGACAAATTATGATATGTCAATTAACCTTTGTTTTGAAGCTATATTCTAGAATGATATTTGAAATACAAGAAATGAGAAATGGGAAAATCATGACAGAGCAGAAATAATTGAGAAGGTACAATCCGAAAAGAAAGCAAGGTATTCACATCTCTTCGAATATCAGGTATGTACGTAAATTTCGAGGGCGAAATTTCATAAGGAGGAGAGATTGTGAGACCCCAAATTTTATGAAATAAAAGTGTTCAATTTTTCTATTTTGGTGAATAGTTAAATTGATAATAGTTTAAAGTTAAGGGTGACATTTGAAAATTTTTCAAAGTAAGTGATGATGAAGTTTTGTTTTATTAGTATTATTAATGAAATAAAAATGTAAAAGCTTTTTATATAAAATGTAATACTTTTATAAAGTTATTCTATAAATAGAATATATTTTATTCTATTATAGCATAGTATTTTGCATAGTAAAATCTTTTTATATAAAATGTAATACTTTTATAAAGTTATTCTATAAATAGAATATATTATATTTTATTATGCATAGTATTGCATAGTGCCTACATAGTATTTTGCATAGTAAAATCTTTTTATGTAAAACTAAATACTTTTATAAAGTTATTCATTTTATTAGATTATAAATAGAATATATTATATTTTATTTAAAAAATTTTGCTTTAAATATGGACCGTTCGATTAAAAGTAAATCAATCTGGACCGTTCATGAATTAGTTACTATGCAGTCCATTCTTCTATAAATAGAAGCTCATTCCTTCATTATTTCTTACGAATTCACTGAAACTCTAGAGAGAGAAACTATAGAGATAATTCTTCTTCTGTAATCTCGAGCGTATTTCTTTAGAGTTTAAGAAAGCTTTGAGCGTAGAAGATAGTGCAAGTTTTCTTCAAGTATATTCCCGCCTTACCGGTCGAAATACTCTTCTTTCAAAGGTAAGGGATGTTATTATTATAGTAAGGTATATTATTTGTTATACTCGTAAGGGGTATTATTTTTTTCATATTCATGAAGAGAACTTCTGTTATTCTATTCTTTATTATTACATTGGAATAACTTTTATATCTGTGATCTACCCTATACTTGGTGAAATTCTTTTGTTATTCCATTCTTTATTATTCTGTTGGAATATCCTGTCTGTACGTTTTACGCCGGACCTGGTTCCATTATTTATTATTCTGTTGGAATAACCTGTTTATGCGAAGTATCGCATACATGGTGAAATTTTTCTATTATTCCGTTCTTTATTATTATGTTGGAATAACCTGTTTATGCGAAGTATCGTATACATGGTGAAATTCTTTTATTATTCCATTCTTTATTATTCTGTTGGAATATCCTGTCGATGCGTATTACGCCTGACCTGGTTCCATTATTTATTATTCTGTTGGAATAACCTGTCCGTGTGGATTACGCACGCATGGGGAAATTCTTCTATTATTTCATTCTTTATTATTATGTTGGAATAACCTGTCTATGCGATGTACTGCATACAAGGTGAAATTATTCTATTATTCCATTCTATATTATTATGTTAGAATAACATGTCTATGCGAAGTACTACATACATGGTGAAATTCTTTTATTATTCCATTCTTTATTATACTGTTGGTTATTGGTTTTACAGTTGTATGTCTTTGGCCTGTAGTGCAAAGATGATATGTTGTTGAATATCTTTGGCCGGCAGTGCAAAGATGATCTGTTGTTTGATATCTTTGACCCGTAATGCAAAGATGGACAGGTGTATGACATGATCATGACCACTAGTGATACTAACAAATATCTTTAGCCGTAGTGCATGGATAATTCAATGATGTGATTGGCAGGATCATGACCATTAGTTAACAGTTGAATATCTTTGGCCGTAGTGCACTGACAGGCAATTGATTGGTATGATCATGACCATTGTTTTTATAGTTAAATATCTTTGGCCCGTAGTGCAAAGATAGACAACTGATTGGTATGATTATTGTTATTACATTTGAATATCTTCAGCCTTTGGGGTAAGAATATTGAGTAAACGTTTTATTAAGCCTTTATGGCAAAAAGGAACTGTTAATTCACATTATTATAAATATGAATTGTGAATTTAACTAACATCTTTAATGGTTCGGTGAAGACAAGTGTGGAAAGTTCTATTTGTCTTAAGTATAACAAAGAACTGTTAATGAGTATTACAGAATAAAATATCAACGATGGACTTTTAATTTAGAGGAAATAGTAGACATTATGTTCTACTCGACTCTTCTAATGGATTGTTGATTCACTGCAATTATGGTTGAAAACTTTTATTATCTACCATATGTTATAAATCTCTGATTTATTCTGATAAAGGTTGTTGATAAATTAATTATCTTAGCCATGATATTCTTTACTGGGCTAATTGTGCTCACCCTTTTGCTTCACAATTCCTTTCAGGTAATAAGAGTATAGCTGGGTCGAGTGGGGATAACAAGGAAATAGTGGGATGGTCCGAGACTGTCGAAGTTTCTCAATACATTATAAAACGGCATGACATGCAATAGATAATTGTATTGAGGACCTAAGATGTGTGTGTCGTATTTTATACGTCACTTAATAATTGATTTTGGCGAACAACAATAGGGTGATGAGAACCCAACTTTGAAAGCGTCAAAGGTGCACCTCATTAGAATGAATATGATAGTAATCTTTTCGTTCTTCTTTGGGGTCTTAAAATATTTGTTGCTGTATTTTATATGGCATTGTAACAATTTGAGTTTGGATACTGTCTACGAAACAATATTGTATTAAAACTCACAGTTAACTATGGTCGTATTCTATACGACGGTTCAACAGTTGTATAAATGAAGTTTGTATTTGATTTTTATAGTGTGATATCTGGCGACTCAGAATGGGTCGTGTATACCTATTTTGGGGGCATCACAATTGGTATCAGAGCTTAGGGATATGGTCACTGGCAGAGATAAGAGTCTAGAACTAGGAGGGGAGAGACGAGTTATATACTTCGCTAGTGTGTGACTTAGCTAAGCTGAAATTGTTTACTTGATAAGTTGACAAATTATGATATGTCAATTAACCTTTGTTTTGAAGCTATATTCTAGAATGATATTTGAAATACAGGAGATGAGAAATGGAAAAATCATGACAGAGCAGATATAATCGGGAAGGTACAATCCGAAAAGAAAGTAAGGTATTCTCATCTCTTCGAATATCAGGTACGTACATAAATTTTGAGGGCAAAATTTCATAAGGAGGGGAGATTGTGAGACCCCGAATTTTATGAAATAAAAGTGTTCAATTTTTCTATTTTGGTGAATAGTTAAATTGATAATATTTAAAGTTAAGGGTGACATTTAAAAATTTTTCAAAGTAAGTGATGATGAAGTTTTGTTTTATTAGTATTATTAATGTAATAAAACAGAAAAGTTTTTTATATAAAATGTAATACTTTTATAAAGTTATTCTATAAATAGAATATATTATATTCTATTTTGCATAGTATTTTGCATAGTAAAATCTTTTTATATAAAACATAATACTTTTATAAAGTTATTCTATAAATAGAATATATTATATTTTATTATGGTGTTGCATAGTGCCTGCATAGTGTTTTGCATAGTAAAATCTTTTTATATAAAATATAATACTTTTATAAAGTTATTCGTTTTATTAGATTATAAATAGAATATATTATATTTTATTTAAAAGAGTTTGCTTTAAATATGGACCGTCCGATAAAAAGTATATCAATCTGGACCGTTCATAAATTAGTTACTATGCAGTCCATTCTTCTATAAATAGAAGCTCAATCCTTCATTATTTCTTACGAATTCACATAAACTCTAGAGAGAGAAACTATAGAGATAATTCTTCTTCTGTAATCTCGAGCGTATTTTTTTAGAGTTTAAGAAAGCTTTGAGCGTAGAAGATAGTGCAAGTTTTCTTCATGTATATTCCCGCCTTACCTGTCGAAATACTCTTCTTTCAAAGGTAAGGGATGTTATTATTATAGTAAGGGATATTATTTGTTATACTCGTAAGGGGTATTATTTTTTTCATATTCATGAAGAGAACTTCTGTTATTCTATTCTTTATTATTCTACATTGGAATAACTTTGTATCTGTGATACCTACCCTATACTTGGTGAAATTTTTTTGTTATTCCATTCTTTATTATTCATTTAAATATCCACAATGCATACGCTTTTTCGCCGGACTTTGGTTACATTATTTATTATTCTGTTGGAATAACCTGTTTATGCGAAGTATCGCATACATAGTAAAATTCTTTTATTATTTCATTCTTTATTATTATGTTGGAATAACCTGTTTATGCGAAGTATCGTATACATGGTGAAATTCTTTTATTATTCCATTCTTTATTATTCTGTTGGAATATCATGTCGATGCGTATTACGCCTGACCTGGTTCCATTATTTATTATTCTGTTGGAATAACCTGTCCGTGTGGATTACGCACGCATGGGGAAATTCTTCTATTATTTCATTCTTTATTATTATGTTGGAATAACCTGTCTATGCGATGTACAGCATACAAGGTGAAATTATTTTATTGTTCCATTCTTTATTATTATGTTAGAATAACATGTCTATGCGAAGTACTACATACATGGTGAAATTCTTTTTATTATTCCATTCTTTATTATCTTTGTTGGTTATTGGTTTTACAAATGTATGTCTTTTGTCTCTAATGCAAAGATGATATGTTGTTGAATATCTTTGGTCGGTGAGTGCAAAGATGATCATTGTTTGATATCTTTGACCCGTAGTGCGAAGATGGACAGGTGTATGACATGATCATGACCACTAGTGATACTAACAAATATCCTTGGCCGTAGTGCATGGATAATTCAATGATGTGATTGGCAGGATCATGACCATTAGTTAACAGTTGAATATCTTTGGTAGTAGTGCAATCGACGTGCAATTGATTGGTATGATCATGACCATTGTTTTTATAGTTAAATATCTTTGGCCCGTAGTGCAAAGATAGACAACTGATTGGTATGATTATTATTATTACATTTGAATATCTTCAGCCTTTGGGGTAAGAATATTGAGTAAACGTTCTATTAAGCCTTTATGGCAAAAAGGAACTGTTAATTCACATTATTATAAATATGAATTGTGAATTTAACTAACATCTTTGGTGGTTCAGGTGAAGACAAGTGTTGAAAGTTCTATTTGTCTTAAGTATAACAAAGAACTGTTAATGAGTATTACAGGAATAAAATATCAACGATGGACTTTTAATTTAGAGGAAATAGTAGACATTATGTTCTACTTGACTCTTCTAATGGATTGTTGATTCCGCTGCAATTATGGTTAAAAACTTTTATTATCTACCATATGTTATAAATCTCTGATTTATTCTGATAAAGGCTATTGATAAATTAATTATCTTAGCCATGATATTCTTTTCTGGGCTAATTGTGCTCACCCTTTTGCTTCTCAATTCCTTTCAGGTAATAAGAGTGTAGCTGGGTCGAGTGGGGATAACAAGGAAATAGTGGGATGGTCTGAGACTGTTGAAGTTTCTCAATACATTATAAAACGACATGACATGTAACAGATAATTGTATTGAGAACCTAAGATGTGTGTGTCGTATTTTATACGTCACTTAATAATTGATTTTGGTGAACAACAATAGGTTGATGAGAACCCAACTTTGAAAGCGTCAAAGGTGCACCTCATTAAAATGAATATGATAGTAATCTTTTCGTTCTTTTTTGGGGTCTTAAAATATTTGTTGGTGTATTTTATATGGCATTGTAACAATTTGAGTTTGATATCATCTACGAGAGACAATATTGTATTAAAACTCACGATTAATTAATGGTCGATATTCTATACTGACGATTCAACATTAAGATAAATGAAGTTTGTATTTGATTTTTATAGTGTGATATCTGGCGACTCGAATGGGTCGTATACTACCTATTTTAGGCGTCACAATTGGTATCGAGCTTAGGAATATGGTCATTTGGCGAGATAAGAGTCTAGAACTAGGATAGGAGAGACGAAGTTATATACTTCGTTAGTGTGTGACTTACCTAAGTTTGAAATTGTTTACTTGATAAGTTGACAAATTATGATATGTCAATTAACCTTTGTTTGAAGCTATATTCTAGAATGATATTTGAAATACAAGAAATGAGAAATGGGAAAATCATGACAGAGCAGAAATAATTGAGAAGGTACAATCCGAAAAGAAAGCAAGGTATTCACATCTCTTCGAATATCAGGTATGTACGTAAATTTCGAGGGCGAAATTTCATAAGGAGGAGAGATTGTGAGACCCCAAATTTTATGAAAAAAAAGTGTTCAATTTTTCTATTTTGGTGAATAGTTAAATTGATAATAGTTTAAAGTTAAGGGTGACATTTGAAAACTTTTCAAAGTAAGTGTTGATGAAGTTTTGTTTTATTAGTATTATTAATGTAATAAAACAGAAAAGTTTTTTATATAAAACAGAATACTTTTATAAAGTTATTCTATAAATAGAATATATTATATTCTATTTTGCATAGTATTTTTGCATAGTAAAATCTTTTATATAAAACATAATACTTTTATAAAGTTATTCTATAAATAGAATATATTATATTTTATTATGGTGTTGCATAGTGCTGCGTAGTGTTTTTGCATAGTAAAATCTTTTATATAAAATATAATACTTTTATAAAGTTATTCGTTTTATTAGATTATAAATAGAATATATTATATTTTATTTAAAAGAGTTTGCTTTAAATATGGATAGTCCGAGATAAAAAGTATATCATACTGGACCGTTCATGAATTAGTTACTTACTGTATCCATTCTTCTATAAATAAAGCTCAATCCTTCATTATTTCTTACAATTCACATAAACTCTAGAGAGAGAAACTATAGAGATAATTCTTCTTCTGTAATCTCGAGCGTATTTCTTTAGAGTTTAAGAAAGCTTTGAGCATAGAAGATAGTGCAAGTTTTCTTCAAGTATATTCCCGCCTTACCGGTCGAAATACTCTTATTTCAAAGGTAAGGGATGTTATTATTATAACAATGGATATTATTTGTTATACTCGTAAGGGGTATTATTTTTTTCATATTCATGAAGAGAACTTCTGTTATTCTATTCTTTATTATTCATTGGAATAACTTTTATACGCTGTGATACACCCTATACTTGGTGAAATTTCTTTTGTTATTCCATTCTTTATTATTCATTGGAATATCCTACTGCATACGCTTTCTGTGGGACTGGTTCCGTTTTATTTATTATTCGTTGGAATAACTTTTTATTTATCTGAAGTATCGCATACATGGTGAAATTCTTCATTATTCCATTCTTTATTATTATGTTGGAATAACTTTGTTTATCTGAGTATCGTATACACGGTGAAATTCTTTTATTATTCCATTCTTTATTATTCTGTTGGAATATCCTGTCGATGCGTATTACGCCTGACCTGGTTCCATTATTTATTATTCTGTTGGAATAACCTGTCCGTGTGGATTACGCACGCATGGGGAAATTCTTCTATTATTTCATTCTTTATTATTATGTTGGAATAACCTGTCTATGCGATGTACTGCATACATGGTGAAATTCTTTTATTATTCCATTCTTTATTATACTGTTGGTTATTGGTTTTACAGTTATAAGTCTTTGGCCTGTAGTGGAAAGATGATATGTTGTTGAATATCTTTGGCCGATAGTGCAAAGATGATCTATTGTTTGATAGATTTGACCCGTAGTGCGAAGATGGACAGGTGTATGACATGATCATGACCACTAGTGATACTAACGAATATCCTTAGTCGTAGTGCATGAATAATTCAATGATGTGATTGGCAGGATCATGACCATTAGTTAACAGTTGGTTGTCTTTGGCCGTAGTGCACTGACAGGCAATTGATTGGTATGATCATGACCATTGTTTTTATAGTTAAATATCTTTGGCCCGTAGTGCAAAGATAGACAACTGATTAGTATGATCATTATTATTACATTTGAATATCTTCAACCTTTGGGGTAAGGATATTGAGTAAACTTTCTATTAAGCCTTTGTGGCAAGAAGGAACTGTTAATTCACATTATTATAAATATGAATTGTGAATTTAACTAACATCTTTGGTGGTTCAGGTGAAGACAAGTGTTGAAAGTTCTATTTGTCTTAACTATAACAAAGAACTGTTAATGAGTATTACAGGAATAAAATATCAACGATGGACTTTTAATTTAAAGGAGATAGTACACATTATGTTCTACTTGACTCTTCTAATGGATTGTTGATTCCGCTACAATTATGGTTGAAAACTTTTATTATCTACCATATGTTATAAATCTCTGATTTATTCTGATAAAGGCTGTTGATAAATTAATTATCTTAGCCATAATATTCTTTACTGGGCTAATTGTGCTCACCCTTTTGCTTCACAATTCCTTTCAGGTAATAAGAGTGTAGCTGGGTTGAGTAGAGATAACAAGGAAATAGTGGGATGGTCCGAGACTGTCGAAGTTTCTCAATACATTATAAAACGACATGACATGCAATAGATAATTGTATTGAGGACCTAAGATGTGTGTGTCGTATTTTATACGTCACTTAATAATTGATTTTGGCGAACAACAATAGGGTGATGAGAACCCAACTTTGAAAGCGTCAAAGGTGCACCTTATTAGAATGAATATGATAGTAATCTTTTCATTCTTCTTTGGGGTCTTAAAATATTTGTTGCTGTATTTTATATGGCATTGTAACAATTTGAGTTTGGATACTGTCTACGAGACAATATTGTATTAAAACTCACGATTAACTATAATTAAGTATTCTATACTGACGGTTCAACAATTAGTATAAATGAAGTTTGTATTTGATTTTTATAGTGTGATATCTGCTGACTCGAGAATGGGTCGTGTATACCTATTTTGGGGCATCACAATTGGTATCGAGCTTAGGGATATGGTCATTTGGCGAGAGATAAGAGTCTAGAACTAGGAGGGAGAGGCGAGTTATATACTTCATTAGTGTGTGACTTAGCTAAGTTTGAATTGTTTACTTGATAAGTTGACAAATTATGATATGTCAATTAACCTTTGTTTTGAAGCTATATTCTAGAATGATATTTGAAATACAGGAGATGAGAAATGGAAAAATCATGACAGAGCAGAAATAATCGGGAAGGTACAATCCGAAAAGAAAGTAAGGTATTCTCATCTCTTCGAATATCAGGTACGTACATAAATTTTGAGGGCAAAATTTCATAAGGAGGGGAGATTGTGAGACCCCGAATTTTATGAAATAAAAGTGTTCAATTTTTCTATTTTGGTGAATAGTTAAATTGATAATAGTTTAAAGTTAAGGGTGACATTTAAAAATTTTTCAAAGTAAGTGATGATGAAGTTTTGTTTTATTAGTATTATTAATGTAATAAAACAGAAAAGTTTTTTATATAAAATATAATACTTTTATAAAGTTATTCTATAAATAGAATATATTATATTCTATTTTGCATAGTATTTTGCATAGTAAAATCTTTTTATATAAAAATGTAATACTTTTATAAAGTTATTCTATAAATAGAATATATTATATTTTATTATGCATAAGTATTCTAGATAGTGTTTTGCATAGTAAAATCTTTTTATATAAAACAGAATACTTTTATAAAGTTATTCGTTTTATTAGATTATAAATAGAATATATTATATTTTATTTAAAAGATTTTGCTTTAAATATGGATCGTCCGATAAAAAGAAAATCAATGTGGACCGTTCATGAATTAGTTACTATGTAGTCCATTCTTCTATAAATAGAAGCTCATTCCTTCATTATTTCTTACGAATTCACTGAAACTCTAGAGAGAGAAACTATAGAGAGAATTCTTCTTCTGTAATCTCGAGCGTATTTCTTTAGAGTTTAAGAAAGCTTTGAGCGTAGAAGATAGTGCAAGTTTTCTTCAAGTATATTCTCGCCTTACCGGTCGAAATACTCTTCATTCAAAGGTAAGGGATGTTATTATTATAGTAATGGATATTATTTGTTATACTCGTAAGGGGTATTATTTTTCTCATATTCATGAAGAGAACTTCTGTTATTCCATTCTTTATTATTACATTTGGAATAACCCAGATAATGGTAATACCCTATACTTGGTGAAATTCTTTTGTTATTCCATTCTTTATTATTCATTGGAATATCCTGTCTGCAGACGCTTTCTGTGGACCTGGTTCCGTTATTTATTATTCTATTGGAATAACCTGTTTATGCGAAGTATCGCATACATGGTGAAATTCTTCTATTATTCCATTCTTTATTATTATGTTGTAATAACCTGTTTATACGAAGTATCGTATACATGGTGAAATTCTTTTATTATTCCATTCTTTATTATTCTGTTGGAATATCCTGTCGATGCGTATTACGCCTGACCTGGTTCCATTATTTATTATTTTGTTGGAATAACCTGTCCGTGTGGATTACGCACGCATGGGGAAATTCTTCTATTATTCCATTCTTTATTATTATGTTGGAATAACCTGTCTATGCGATGTACTGCATACAAGGTGAAATTATTTTATTATTCCATTCTTTATTATTATGTTGAAATAACCTGTCTACGCGAAGTACTACATACATGGTGAAATTCTTTTATTATTACATTCTTTATTATACTGTTGGTTATTGGTTTTACAGTTGTATGTCTTTGGCCTGTAGTGCAAAGATGATATGTTGTTGAATATCTTTGGCCGGTAGTGCAAAGATGATCTGTTGTTTGATATCTTTGACCCGTAGTGCGAAGATGGACAGGTGTATGACATGATCATGACCACTAGTGATACTAACAAATATCCTTGGTCGTAGTGCATGGATAATTCAATGATGTGATTGGCAGGATCATGACCATTAGTTAACAGTTGAATATCTTTGGCCGTATTGCACTGACAGGCAATTGATTGGTATGATCATGACCATTATTTTTATAGTTAAATATCTTTGGCCCGTAGTGCAAAGATAGACAACTGATTGGTATGATTATTGTTATTACATTTGAATATCTTCAGCCTTTGGGGTAAGAATATTGAGTAAACGTTTTATTAAGCCTTTATGGCAAAAAGGAACTGTTAATTCACATTATTATAAATATGAATTGTGAATTTAACTAACATCTTTGGTGGTTCAGGTGAAGACAAGTGTGGAAAGTTCTATTTGTCTTAAGTATAACAAAGAACTGTTAATGAGTATTACAGGAATAAAATATCAACGATGGACTTTTAATTTAGAGGAAATAGTAGACATTATGTTCTACTTGACTCTTCTAATGGATCGTTGATTCCGCTGCAATTATGGTTGAAAACTTTTATTATCTACCATATGTTATAAATCTCTGATTTATTCTGATAAAGGTTGTTGATAAATTAATTATCTTAGCCATGATATTCTTTATTGGGCTAATTGTGCTCACCCTTTTGCTTCACAATTCCTTTCAGGTAATAAGAGTGTAGCTGGGTCGAGTGGGGATAACAAGGAAATAGTGGGATGGTCCGAGACTGTCGAAGTTTCTCAATACATTATAAAACGGCATGACATGCAATAGATAATTGTATTGAGGACCTAAGATGTGTGTGTCGTATTTTATACGTCACTTAATAATTGATTTTGGCGAACAACAATAGGGTGATGAGAACCCAACTTTGAAAGCGTCAAAGGTGCACCTCATTAGAATGAATATGATAGTAATCTTTTCGTTCTTCTTTGGGGTCTTAAAATATTTGTTGCTGTATTTTATATGGTATTGTAACAATTTGAGTTTGGATACTATCTACGAGACAATATTGTATTAAAACTCACAGTTAACTATGGTCGATTCTATACGATATCTGACGATTCAACTTTATATAAATGAAGTTTGTATTTGATTTTTATAGTGTGATATCTGGCGACTCAGAATGGGTCGTGTATACCTATTTTGGGGGCGTCACAATTGGTATTAGAGCTTAGGAATATGGTCGCTGGCGGAGATAAGAGTCTAGAACTAGGAGGGGAGAGACGAGTTATATACTTCGTTAGTGTGTGACTTACCTAAGCTGAAATTGTTTACTTGATAAGTTGACAAATTATGATATGTCAATTAACCTTTGTTTTGAAGCTATATTCTAAAATGATATTTGAAATACAGGAAATGAGAAATGGGAAAATCATGACAGAGCGGAAATAATCGGGAAGGTACAATCCGAAAAGAAAGCAAGGTATTCTCATCTCTTCGAATATCAGGTATGTACGTAAATTTCGAGGGCGAAATTCATAAGGAGGGGAGATTGTGAGACCCCAAATTTTATGAAATAAAAGTGTTCAATTTTTCTATTTTGGTGAATAGTTAAATTGATAATAGTTTAAAGTTAAGGGTGACATTTGAAAATTTTTCAAAGTAAGTGATGATGAAGTTTTGTTTTATTAGTATTATTAATGTAATAAAACAGAAAAGCTTTTTATATAAAATAGAATACTTTTATAAAGTTATTCTATAAATAGAATATATTTTATTCTATTGTGCATAGTGTTTAGAATAGTAAAATCTTTTTATATAAAATAGAATACTTTTTATAAAGTTATTCTATAAATAGAATATATTATATTTTATTATGCATAGTGTTGCATAATATATGCATAGTATTTTGCATAGTAAAATCTTTTTATATAAAAATGTAATACTTTTATAAAGTTATTTATTTTATTAGATTATAAATAGAATATATTATATTTTATTTAAAAGCTTTTGCTTTAAATATGGACCGTCCGATTAAAAGTAAATCAATCTGACCGCTCATGAATTAGTTACTATCGCAAATCCATTCTTCTACAAATAAGCTCATTCCTTCATTATTTCTTACGAATTCAATTTGAAACTCTGAGAGAGAAACTATAGAGAGAATTCTTCTTCCGTAATCTCGAAATGTATTTCTTTAGAGTTTAAGAAAGCTTTGAGCGTAGAAGATAGTGCAAGTTTTCTTCAAGTATATTCACGCCCTACCGGTCGGAATACTCTTCTTTCAAAGGTAAGGGATGTTATTATTATAGTAAGGGATATTATTTGTTATACTCGTAAGGGATATTATTTTATTCATATTCATGAAGAGAACTTCTGTTATTTCATTCTTTATTATTCTGTTGGAATAACCTGTATACGCGGTCTACCCTATACTTGGTGAAATTCTTTTGTTATTCCATTCTTTATTATTACATTTGGAATATCCTGTTTGTGCGTTTGTTGAACTTCAGTTCCGTTATTTATTATTCTATTGAATAACTTTGTTTATCTGAAGTATCGCATACATGGTGAAATTCTTCTATTATTCCATTCTTTATTATTATGTTGAATAACATGTTTCTGCTGAGTATCGCATCATGGTGAAATTCATCTATTATTCCATTCTTTATTATTATGTTAGAATAACTTTGTTTGTCAAGTATCACATATACGTGGTGAAATTCTTCTATTATTCCATTCTTTATTATTATGTTGAATAACATGTTTATCTGAGTATCGCATACATGGTGAAATTCTTCTATTATTCCATTCTATATTATTATGTTGAATAACTTTGTTTTGCTGATATCGCATACATGGTGAAATTCTTCTATTATTCCATTCTTTATTATTATGTTGGAGTAACTTTACATACATGCCAAGTATCGTATACATGGTGAAATTCTTTTATTATTTCATTCTTTATTATTCTCGTTGGAATATCCTGTTGGTCAAGTGTATTACACACGACATACGGTTCCATTATTTATTATTCTGTTGGAATAACTCGTCTCCGTGGATTATGGATTTACGCGTGGTGAATTCTTCTATTATTCCATTCTTTATTATTATGTTGGAATAACTGCTTCATGTGAAGTAATCGCATACAAGGTGAAATTATTTTATTATTTAATTCTTTATTATTATGTTGGAATAACCTATCTATCATCGACGTATTACATACATGGTGAAATTCTTTTATTATTCCATTCTTTATTATACTTTGTTGGTTATTGGTTTTACAACAGTATGCCTTTGGCTGTGTGCAAAAGATGATATGTTGTTGAATATCTTTGGTCCAGTAGTCTGAAGATGATCTCGTTGTTTGATATCTTTGACCAGTGAGTGCGAAGATGGACGGTGTATGACATGATCATGACCACTAGTGATACTAACAAATATCCTTAGCCGCAAAAAGGTCGTGGATAATTCAATGACGTGATTGGCGTGATCGCCACCATTAGTTAACAGTTGAATATCTTTGGCCGTAGTGCACTGACAGGCAATTGATTGGTATGATCATGACCATTATTTTTATAGTTAAATATCTTTGGGCCATAGTGCAAAGATAGACAACTGATTGGTATGATTATTGTTATTACATTTGAATATCTTCAGCCTTTGGGGTAAGGATATTGAGTAAACGTTCTATTAAGCCTTTATGGCAAGAAGGAACTGTTAATTCACATTATTATAAATATGAATTGTGAATTTAACTAACATCTTTGGTGGTTCAGGTGAAGATAAGTGTTGAAAGTTCTATTTGTCTTAAGTATAACAAAGAACTGTTAATGAGTATTACAGGAATAAAATATCAACGATGGACTTTTAATTTAGAGGAAATAGTAGACATTATGTTCTACTTGACTCTTCTAATGGATTGTTGATTCCGCTGCAATTATGGTTGAAAACTTTTATTATCTACCATATGTTATAAATCTCTGATTTATTCGATAAAGGTCATTGATAAATTAATCATCTTAGCCATGATATTCTTTCTTCGGTTAATTGTGCTCACCCTTTTTTTTCACAATTCCTTTCGTAATAAGAGTGTAAATTTGGGTCGAAAGGGATATCGTGGAAATAATGGGATGGTCCGAGATCGTCAAGTTTCTCAATACATTATAAAACGGCATGACATGCAACGAGATAATTGTATTGAGGACCTAAGATGTGTGTAATCGATTTTATACGCCACTTAATAATTGATTTTGGCGAACAACAATAGGTTGATGAGAACCTAACTTTGAAAGCGTCAAAAGTGCACCTCATTAGAATGAATATGATAGTAATCTTTTCGTTCTTCTTTGGGGTCTTAAAATATTTGTTGCTGTATTTTATATGGTATTGTAACAATTTGAGTTTGGATACTGTCTACGAGATAATATTGTATTAAAACTCACAGTTAACTGTGGTCGTATTCTATACGACAGTTCAATAGTTGTATAAATGAAGTTTGTATTTGATTTTTATAGTGTGATATCTGGCGACTCAGAATGGGTCGTGTATACCTATTTTAGGGGCGTCAGATGCAGCATCATAACAACAAAACACCAGCAGAGTGCAGAATGCAGAAGCTGCACTGTCGCATCCATATAACACGGGGACTCATCGCACCCGCGTCAGGACAAAAGCAGAGATCAAGAAGTGCCAAATACACCTGCGCGCTCAAAGAATAAGCTAACCCCAAATACGCCACGCCGAAGGCTTTCAAACGTAGAACCGGCGTGCCCGCGCCTAACTCCTCTTATATCACCACGCGACCGCACCAGTCAAACTTGAATTAAATGTTGACTTTTTATTTTAAGCTGCTGAGCGTGATTTCCATTATAAGGTGTATTTGCTGGTTTGAAAAGATGTATTCTATCATTTAGACATTACTATTTTTGGATTTCATGGTCTTGAGAGAATTGATAGCATTTCTCTACTATGTTGAGCTTCTTTCTCTAGATTGATTAGATTGTAAATACTGAGTTTCATTTTGGTTATGATTGTGGACCTGAACTAGCTTGGAAGCATACTTTGGAGCAGGATTTTATCAGATTTGATTTCTCATTTCCCTTAAACCTCATTTCTCTCTTTGTTATTTCAATGCTTGGCTTAAATCCCATAATGGGTGTTGATTCAGCAGTGAACTAACTTCCATTATGGGATTCTAATGAAGTTTATTGTGTAGTTCAGTCTTGTATGCCTATTTGTGATTGTTTGTATGGTTATCTATGGATTGACTAACATTGTTGCACATAAATATTGAATGCTTGATCACCATTCACCCCAATTACTTGTATGGAATTGGAAAAGGAAATATAAGTACAGATTTAACCATGTTAGCATGTGTTCATGATATTTACATGTGTTAGGTTTCGTGATTCGTGACTCGAATAGACATATACCGGTTCACCATGTGTAGTCATTAAGAGAGCTTGTGCTTAAATCATTATTGCTTGTAATTCACATAGACATATAGTGGGTTAGGTAATATTGATACTCATATGAATTATATCATTTTGTGGATTTTGTGTGAATTGGACATGGTACATCGAAAGATGGCCATGTTTCACTTTTGTGCTCTCGACTAGCTGTCCATGTTAACTAATCAGGCATAACAATATGCGTGCAATCTGATAAAGTATTAAATGACATTAGGATCCCATTTCTCTCCACTTTGATTCCCTTAATTTAGTAATTAATAATTTTTGTGTTGATAATTAATCTACATTTCAATTTACTTGTTAATTTATCGTTTAAGAAACCAGAAATAGTGATAAGGTTGTTGCATGCTAGTGTAGAATTATTCACCTTTCTCCGTGGGAATGATACTTTCTTACTCTGTACTACTTGTTGACCCGTGTATACTTGCATGAGTTAGAGTCTGTTTTGTTAACCCAAAACAAGCCCAACATGAAGCTACTGGACGAACTGTGAATCCAGTGAACAAACAGAAAGTGAGATGGGTTGGATTAGAATCAGTTGGTATTGGGAGGAGAGAGAAAAAGTGAAGATGAGTTTGATTACAAGAAAAGGGAGAAGAAAAGAAAAGAATAATTTTTATTTTTATTTTTATCACGTGTCGGTTAATTTTAACATTTGTTGTCTAGCTGACATGTCTGTTAACAGGTGGGGCATAGTTGAACTGATTTTATAACGTTAAGGATATTTTTGGAAAGAAAAAAGTTAGTGAGAATTCGGGATTAGGGCATTTTTGGACCTTTACTCCCCCTTTAACTCATCAAAATTTCTCTTTGATCTTTCTTCATTTGTTTTGCTATTAACATTCGTGGTCAGGAGGGAGGAGAGAGAATGGCGTTCACACTGAGGAGTGTAAAGGTTCCACCAAACTCAGTGAGTCTAGAAGAAGCTCGGACTCGAACCTTCGAGTTCTTCAAATCCGCTTGCAGATCCATTCCTACCATCATGGAAATTTACAACCTCCACGACGTCGCTTCCCCTTCTCAGCTTCGCTCCACCATCGCCGCCCAAGTCCGCAAAAACGCCCACATTTCTAACCCTAAGGTAATGCCACCCGATCTCAAATAGATGTTTCTGTTTGTTTGTTTGTTTGTTTCTATGTATAATTGGGTCGATGAAACCTGTAATTTTTTATGGTAAATTTGCTTCTTTTATTAAGAATATTACTCCATTTTTCTAAAAATTAGGCGGTTTCGTAGGCAAACTAGGCGGTTTGCTAGGCTAGGCGTTTTATTAGGAGGTTTCATTCATTTATTTTTATATTGTATATACTTGTTATGATGTAGAAAGCATAATAATTTTCAAAAACAAAATTTTTAAGGCTTAATAAATTCATTAGTTTCAAAGCCTTTATTAGATCGATGTGGTAGAAGTTTGATTTCTCTTAGGCGTGGGCTAGAAGCCCTACCAAGTATGAGGACCCGCTGAGCACCTAGGCGGGGATGAAGCAGATCTCGGCGGACATTTTATATAGTTTTTAATAGTATTGTTTTGTTATATTAATCTTTGTTAATAAGTTTATTGCGTCAAACCCAATTGGGTGGATAGGAAACTTTAGGTTCCATATGAATAAATCTATGGATTTGACAAATAATAAAGTGACCATTGAAAAACAAAAAGAGGTGAGGCACGCATGTTCTTGGTAAGATGTTGTGTATCCTTATGGGTATAATTAGTAAGTAACTCCATTAGTCATGTTATTTCAAAGCCATCCATCATACAGCTCTCAAATCCATTTCTTCTCTTAGCTCAAATTGTTACTATATGTATAATTCAGTTAATAATCTACAATGCAAATATTAATTATATTTATTTCAATTTCTTGAATTCTGGATTTCGAATGCAGCTTATTATATTCTGATGGGTGCAGACTGATTATACACACATACATACACAAGCATATGCATTCAAGTAGTTCACAAGAATCGGATGTTTTTAATATGATTATTTTTTTTCTGTTTAAATGTAGAGTTGCTCTACATTGTCATAGATATGTAATCACTAATCAGTATAGGAGATGTCATGAGGCAGCCCCCCTGCCCGCAAGTTTATAGGGAGTATAGGGATATTAGTTTGTTATACTTACGGTAATTGTTATATTTATATATGATGAGTGCTTATTTTTAAATTTGAGATCTAATAATGTATTTCTATGCACCTTCATAATCAGGGCGGATCTAGGATCCGTTCTTAGCGGGGACGGATTTTTTTAAGCGAGAGTTTGAATACATTATATACCCGTGTGTTTAGTTTTTTACTCTGTTCTAAAATTCGGTGGAAAAATCCATGAAAAAAAAAATAGGCTAAGCCTAAAGCCTGAGTTTTTTTTTTTTTTTTTTTTTAAATTACTACCAAAACCAAATCTTAATATATTTATTTTTCCAATGATTTACCATATTCTTAATGCAAGTTGTAGCATATTATATCACAACAAGAAGTGAACAAGATCAAGTCAAAATGAATAATTTTATCATAGTTGTAATTTTTTGAACTTATACCAACTTGAAAATGATGATACATTTGTAATATTTAGTTTAATTCAATATAATTCTTAAATTTATGTTTAGTTTCTTAAGTTTTAATATTGAATTGAATTTTTAAATTTTTATTATTTAATACCAATTTTGTTTATGAATAAAACTAATACGTCAAAGATATGTTAGTCATACTTAGTATATGGTATTTGTTATTTTCTTTAAGTACCCAATTTTGAAAATTACACAAATTAAAATAATTTCATAATTAATACTATCAAATGTCTCATTCAATAAACTTCACACTAATTTTTAAAATAACATTTATTTAAATTTTTGAGAGAAAAGTACGTATATAATTATATATATGAAGATATCAAAATACTTCTTACTAGTTACTACTTACTAGTAACATTAATTCTATAATTTAATTATTTCAAGCAATGGATATATATCTTACTACTTAAGTGCAATTACTACTAATTCTATAATTTAATTATTATCTTTATTATAGATTATTTTGCTTTATATTATTGTTTTGATAGATTAATGTAAGATAAAATATTAAAATTGTCTTAAAATAAAAAATTCCGCCTAGCCCCCCCCAGGCGCTAAGCCTCCCCTGGCCGCCCGCCTCCCGCCTAGCGCCTTTTAGAACATTGGTGTTTTAGCGTAGTAGTAGTTTAAGTTTTTTTTTCCCTCTATAAGTTTAAGTTTATCAAGTTTTATTTTTTCCCTTATCCCTATACCTATAATTTTTTTAAAAAATCCCAACATAGGCACTGCCTGCTCTTCCCTCTTAATAGATTCGTCACTGGCTTCATTACCACTTTGAGTTTCGCTTGGTTTCTGTACAAATATGGTTCTATATTTTTTTTCTTTATCTATTTAAAAAAAAAATTAGTGGATTATTTTGATGTAGAAGCAAACATTGCAATTGATTTGCATAGCATGTACTTGGTAGCATATCAATTTATATAGCAATGTAAATTATTTAGTCACAGAATTTTAATATGAATTAAAAACCAATAGTTAATTAAATAAATGGAGGTAATATATATGTACACTATAAAAGTGAGAACTGAATGGGTTTAAAAACTAATCATAACAAACATGCATAAATAGTTTAATTAACTTAAAAGATGCAACTTGCATGACATTAATTTCAAATCACTCTATTGCCATGAATCTTTAAGAAGAATTTGTTAACCGATTTATGGCTTGTCCTTGATTTCCAGTTGGTTACTTGTAGACAACTTTTAATCCACACAATTTATCACGGGGGAGCCAACTAGCGAAGTTAATTGTCGGAAAACTAATCAATTTAAAGGAACCTCTGCACTGCCACAATCTTCTTCTTTTCTTAATCCTTTTAAACAAATTAATAAAAAAGTTTTTTTTTAAAAAAAAGGTCAATAACAAAAATAACTAATGAATAGCACAAATAATCTTCAAAACGATGATTGAAGTGAAAAAAGTCCCAAAAATATCTAAACTAAATATATCAAAGTTATAAACTGCTCTTCCATCCCGAAAAAGATGAACAAAATATAATTTGCACACTTTAAGAAAAATAAAAGTAGAGAAAAGAGAATAAAAAAGTTCTAAATTTATCTTTAGTGGCCCCACAAGATTACATAAAGTGATGAATATTTTTATTTTTTTATATTAATAGACCCCACTAAATAACATATGTACCATTCACTTTTAATATTTTATCTCACCTTTTTTGAAAAAAAATAAATTATACATTTAGCCATCCTTTATGGGGACGGAGGGAGTAGTACATGTCATCTAAAACTACTTCATCTCATTGGAACAATAAAATATATTATCTTCAATTTTAACCTTTTGAAGTCGACTTAAAATATTTTAATATAAAATGTCTTTCTTCATCAGCAGGCTGAAAATAGATTAGCAGATTTGCAGCTCAAATGAAAGCTACAAAATAGATTCATTTAAATTTTAAAATTAAGAGTAAAGTATATATATTTTTGCCTCCTCTAAGTATAACTCTTCCATTAATCTGCCCCCTTTAAGTTTATTAAATTATATATCTGCCCCTCCCCTATACCTATATATAAAAAAATCTCAGCATAAGTAGGTGCCTATGCTGCCCACTCATAGGTCTGCCCCGGTTCATAATGGTGTACCAAGTTCATGGAATGCTTACACCAAGTATCTATTAAGTGGCTCCATCTTTCTTTTTCTTTTCTAATTGGTGCTCAAAACTGCAGTCATTTCTAGAAGCATGATAAGTTTTGTTGCGTCTTCTTGTCTCTTGTTTAAGTGGCTGTGTCTTTTCAAAATTGTGCTTGGATATTATTATCTACTAGTGTGGAGGCTTTCCCTTTGTCTTGTTGTAAAGGGACAGATTCCTAATTAATGAAGGACAACCATAGTAAATCAAGTGAATGATTGTCTTGTCTTAATAAGGGATCTTGAAAAAGAGATTTTTGAGAATTATGTGAAAAAGAGAAATAAGAGAGGAGATGAAGTGCATGAGAGGAAAGTACTTGTTAGAATAAGAAGAGTTAGGAAGAGGAATTCTTATAGATGCATCTTATAGGGATCGCCTTCTTTAAACCCAACTACTCTATATAACAAAAAACTAACATTCCTACAATTTTCAAAACATTTATAAAATGAACAGTTTACATGCTTGCAGTGTTGTCTACAACAAAAATAAGGGGAGGGGGTACTAATAGAGAAAATTTACCTCAAGTGGAGTAACATAAAAAGTGATAAGCAGCTGCAAGCTAGTCAACAGACGAGCAATTACTTCTACTCTAATTACTACAAAGAGCATAAAAGAAAATTACCAATAGGTGTATATCACCTCCAATAACAGAACTAGTAAATATATCTTAATGTTATAAAACGTGTTAAACCTTAAAAAAAAGGTTTCTTTCTTGAGGTTAGCTTATGTACACTTTTAAATGGGGTTAAGAGGTGTGGAATGGCTTTTTTTTATTTTTAAAAAAAACTAAATAGAGAGTTGTGAGCCTTTAAATATGAAAGAGAGGCGTGTACGACAAAAAGAGGGGTGCATCTTCAATGAGCAGACCCTAATGACCCAATTTAATCAAATTGTCCAAACAAGACAATCCAGAATGAAAAAGCCGAAAAACGGACTAGTGTAAGAGGACCCCTTACACTTTGTTTCTGAGTTTTAAAATGGACAGAAAAGAAAAGAAATGAACGGAAAATTTAAGTTTTCTTTTCAATTCTTACGTTTATGAGTTTTTTAATAAACGGAAAAGAAAAGAAATGGATAAAAAACTTGACCACTTTTCCTGTCAAAGTTTTACGTCCAAAATTGACTTGATTTGGATAGAAAAGAAATTAGAATAAATAATATTTTTATAATTCTTATATTATCCTCAACTTACAATATAATAAATTTTAAATTACAACCCATGTCCCCAATTTGTTTTTATCCGCTTGGTTTTTCTGAAGTGAACCTGTAAAATTGATTACCTATTTCATCTCAAGTAGTTTTGTAAGTGGTAGTAGGAATACAAATAATTAATATAATCAATTTCCAGTAAACATCAGATATATAATAACCTACTAATTAATATTTTAATATTTATTTATTTAAGCTTTTAGCATCATTGATACCAACTTGTTTCTAATTATCTCTTATCAGGCTTGGTTCATTATGATCAGAGAGCTTAAGCATGTCAGTTTTATTGTTTGATTTTCAAAGTAAAAAGTCACATTTGAGCGAAAATGTGTTGATGACTATACAGTTCATCACCTCTTTTGTTGGTATGGACTGTGGCCAGTCCATGAGCTTGCTTGCTGCTACATCTCCCATGAAAAGTTCAAACTTCTTGTAAAGGTCTTTTATTACTCTCTCCCTTCCAAAAATATAGGATCAATATTGACCTTTTGAAGTCAATTTAAGAATATATTTTCAAGCACCAAATTAACATACATTAATTTAATATTAGTTGATACACTTAATGAGGCCTATTTATGGCTACTAGAAAATCAAGATAAGGCACGAGCAGTGTTTGAGTTACCATTAGAGAGGAGATTGAATTTCTTGAAAAATTTGATCAATAATCTCCGTTAGTATTAATAATACAGATTATGTTTGATGACTTTTGGGTATGGTATGACAATGACTTTGTAGAAGTAGTTTTTGTTTAACATTTATTTAGATATTTGTATTTGATTATGAAAATTTTTCTTTGATTAAATTTATCTTGTATATTTTTATTCATGGTTCAATGATTATAATTAATAGAAGGGTAAATTTGTAAAATTGATATTTTTCTTTTCCTTTCATTGGAACTCAAAAACGCAAGATTTTTTTTTAAAAATTTTCTATTAAAAACTCAGAAACAATGCAAAGGAAAATTTCAAGTTTTCTATTATTTTGTTTTCTGTTCTAATATAAGTTATCTGTTCTTTTCTTTTATGTCCAAAACTCAAAAACAGTGTTAGGGTTCGATCACTAGAGTTCGCCCCCCTAGGGGTTCAACTTTTTATTTGGTTCTGGTTAGATTATCGAAAGAATTTCGAGCAAAGCTTGGAGAAAATCAATGAAAAATGACAAAGTATTGGAAGACCCCTAGGGTTTAGCCCCCTAGGGGTTCAATCTCCTGATTTGGTTCGATCGAAGATATTTTCTTGCCTTGATCCGAATTATCAAGCGAAACAAAGGCGAAATGAACAAACTAAGTAAAAGAAGATAACCTGACTAGGAAGTGCCCCCCATGGTTCGGCTCCCTAGGGAGTGCACCTCCTTAACTTGGTTCAATTGATGATGCCTTTCTTAATTTGATTTGAGTTAACAAACAAAATGAAGACTAGATCAACGAAATGTGGCGAGAAAGGATGGCTACCTAAGGAGTGCACTCCTAGGGTTTGGCCCTCCCCCTAGGGTTCGCCCCCATAGGGGGATGTAATATCTAGAATATTTATAATACTTATAAATATGAAATTAAAGTTAATTCCGAGGACAAAATTCTTATAAGTAGGGGTGAATGTAATATCTCAAATATTTATGAAGCTAGAATAAGGAAATAAAAATTTGCTGAAAAAGACGCTAAATCACTATTCATTAAATGTAAATTCAGCTTTGGGAAAGTCAACATTTTTGGCTAACTGAATTAGTTAGGAAACCTAACTAGAAAGTAAACCAAGTTGAATTAACCAAACTATGTGGAATTTGGTTAGGTTGTAGAGAAAGTGAGGGCATTATGGCCATTTAGGAAAATTTATATGCATATAGCTTATGTATGTATAGGTTTTTTCTTGACTAATTAGTTGGCAAATGAGAGTTTGCTTCCTAAAATGTGTTGTGCAAAATTGTGGTGTGTTGTGGCACATGGGTGACTAGGCTTGGTGACTCACCAATTGTGATGATGATGCATGTGACTCACTATGGTCACTAGCCATGATGGGGTGGCTTAAGGTTTTAAATACCCTAAGTCTTGGTTTCTTATAAATAGAACCCTCATTCTTAATAAATCCTCACATATTCACAAGTAATTCAAGTGCCAAAGAGGCTAGAGTAATCATCAAAGAGTTATATATTGGTAATTGAGAGAAGGAAGGAAAGTTAAAGTCTTGCGTTCTTAAGTATCGAAAAGCTTGCAACTTCAAGAGGATTTACGACGATTGTTTAATCCTTAATATATAATCCGTAAAGATATACGAGGCAAGTCTTCTAACTCTTATTTGTTTATGTGAGCAAGTTTTCTATCTTAAACCTATGTGCAACTATTTCTTAGCTTGTTCATATGTGACAGTATATGTATGAAAGGCTTATGTAATGTTAAGTAGGATATAATGATTAAATGTTAAGTGTTTAATGATATGTTATGCCATATATGATTATGTTCTATCATTAAACACGTGTTAACATGATCTATAACTGAAAGTTATGTCAAGTCAAGCATGTTAAAGTTTATATAAAAGCATAAACTGTCTACGTGTTATGAGATAAACTTGCTGAGCCGTCGTGCTCATTATTGCGAATAAAACTTTATTTGTAGTTAAAGAAGAATGATAAGAAGATCATGAACGTAAAAAAGCGTATATTAGGTTTCATGTTTTATTTAATTGTATATGTATCAAGTCATAATGACTTCAGTAATACGAACAAGCAAACCATGTAATTGAAGATTATATTAATAATATCATGTTATTATCATTAGAATGGTGTTATGTCTTTAATTTGATATAACTTAGAATTGTTAAAGATCTATTAATTTGAGTGAGGGTATTGGTAATAGGGACTGATTATGTTATGTCGATACTCTGAACTTCAGATAGATAGTAAAACATTAATACAACGATGATAAAGAACTATATATCTGAATGAGGATATTGAATAACATTGTGAGTGCTGTAAGAACAGAGATTTAGCACCGATGAAGAAACCAAATTCATTGCAAGGTTCCTCTGTTCCAAGTACAAGTGCGTTATATTGTGAAATTCAGATAAATAGGAAATATCGATATGAAAAGATATATCTATAAAGATATATGTCTAAGTGAGGGTATTGAAAATGATATTGGGAGTTCTGTTAGCATTGAGGTTAAACTAATGAGCGTCGGTAAGATGCCAAAATTATCGGAATGCGCCCCTCTGTTGCCAAGAATAATTTTTGTTATTAGTAGTGTGAACCTTGGATATATAGAAGTATAGTATAGAATGTCTGAATTGTAAGTGATGTAGGACGAGCCCGTGAAAGTTGGTTGGAACAATATTAAGAGACTTTGGAAGCTTATGAAATAGAAGTTGTATTTTAATTAGTTTCTTTTATTTGTAATTATCTTATTAGAGTTCAAGTTAGGTTAAGAAAGTTGTGTAGGAGTGTTATAAATAGTGATGTACTTCATTATTTTGATACATTGAATGATTAATTGATTGAGTTTTGCGTGAGAATTATCTGTGTGATATTATCCCTTGTCCCGAGACCCCGTCCCCATCATTTTGGTATCAGAGTTAAATCTCAAAACCACCTTCTGCCGCTCCATCCTTTGTCCCAAAATCATTGTCTCGTCATCATCATTATCATAAAAAAAACTACCAGCCAAACAAAGCCTTGTCCAAACCCTAAACCATCTTCCAAACCCAAATTTCAGTCAAAAAGTAGCAGCCCCAAATCGCAGCCATCACATCCAAACCCTAAACCATCTCCCAAACCCAAATTTCAGCCAAAAATTTAGCCAAACACAGCCCAAGTAGCAGCCCCAAATCGCAATCATCACAGGCGCAAAAAAAAAAGAAAGAAAGGTAGAAGAGAGAGAAAGAGAAGTAGAAAAGAGCTGCCACCGCATCACCACCATCACCGCCGCCTCGTCTGGCCGCCGCCACCATCCTCATTTTTGTTCAGAAAATTTCAAGCCTTTAGTCTCCACAAGCCTTTAGCCTTGCTATCTTTTGACTTACGTGAAATAGTGAAGGAGAAGAGAGACTTGAAGACTAATCTAAAATCTCTTGGCAAATTTAAGTTAGGTACCTCATAGTTTTTTAGTTTTTTAGTTTAGTCCCCAGAGTTTTCTTAAATTTCAAAATAGTTCCTGAAATTTTACATATCAGCGCTGCCCTATAGTTTCGCTTATTTTATTTCAGCCCTTGAAGTTTTAGCAGTTTCAGTTCAACCCCTGTTTCTTTATATTTCCTACACATGAGTCCCTAGAGCAACAAAAAAAGTCTATTTTTTTTATTCACAGTAGTCATGGTTAATGCTGGAGAAATGAACACGAAACTTGATAATTATGTTACTACAAGATGAGGATTGAAGACTCAATCACAACATTTACTGCAAATGTTCAGGCCTCTATTACAACACTTACAGTAAAAGTTGATGTACTCACGCCCGTAGATAAGGGACAGGAAGATGCTCATAAGAATTTTTGAAGACCCCATTCCGGATCTTAATCCTCTGAGACTACAGCAGCATGACCCTAATCCACGAGTTAATGCTCCAGATCCTAGGATGAATGCAGTGGATAGAGGAGTAAAATTAGATGTTCGAGATTTCAATGGCGATAATGGTCCCGAGACATTCTTCGATTGGATTCTTAGTTTGGAGAGATTTTTTCGATGGTATGAATTATCCGATTAAAGAAAACTTTTCTTTGCTGAAGTGAAGTTGAAAGGAACAACTCGGATTTGGTGGGATCAACATCAACGAAATTTATATACAGTTGCGAGAAGATGGGAGGATATGAAAGCTGCAATGACACGACGTTTTGTACCTTCAGATTATAAGCAGCGAGCATATTTGCAGTTAACTGAATTGGTACAAGGAAGTAAATCTGTAGCCGAGTATACTTCAATGTTCTACAATTTGGTTACACGGTCTGAATTTCCTTGGGTTGAAGAAATTTTAATTTTCATGTACCGTGGAGGATTGAATCTAGAGATTGCAGGTGGTGTAGCTATAGGTAAACTCTTGCTCTTAGATGATGCTGTTCAAGTTGCCACCCAAATAGAAGATAATATGAAAAGAATTTCTGTTAGGCCTCCAATACAAGTCCAAACTCAGAGGGAACGTACTTTTGTGGAGCCTGTTTTAAATAAGTCAATGGAAAGATCGTCAACAATCCCTTCAGCTACTAACAGGCCTAATCGTACCCCGAGTTCTTTTAATGCTAGCAACAACAATTCGTCTAGGTGCTATAACTGTTGTAGTGTTGGTCACATGTCTTTTGAGTGTCCTTCCCCAAAGATGAGTGTTGCCTCTTCTCCCTCTAGGCAACTTGCTATTGTTGACAAAGCGTGCGGAAAAACTTACTTAAACGAAAAGATTTGCAAGCCGATAGACGACGAGTATGAGCCCGATGAGCAAGATTTAGAAGTTGATGCTCATTTGGAAGGATGTTTAGCTGTTCTTCGACTTTTACTTGTTGCCCAGAAACATAAGAATGATCCTAAAATTCATCGTGGACGAATTTTTTTAGACGAGAGTTCATGTGTGTAGGACAGGTGTGCTCTCTTGTGATTGATACTGGGAGAGTTGTACGGATGTTATTTCTGAGGAAGCAGTTAAGAAACTTGGATTAAAAGTTGAGCCTCACCCGGAGCCGTATGATGTTGCATGGATTACCAATACAAAGTTGCGGGTTATCTTAGGTTACATTTTCCATTGACAAGCTTAAGGATATCGATATGTGCTATGTTCTACCCTTTAAAGTTTGTCACATTATCTTAGGACGTAAATGGCTATGGGATCGTCATGCGCAACATGATGCTCGTGCTAATATCTATTCGATGAAATACCAGATTCACTCTTACTTGTGCTTTTGATTCTTTTGACACTTCAAGACACACAAGAATGCTCTTTAGAGTTCTGCCACGTGTTGCTTTTGTGATTGTCTACCCGTTCTTCTCCCCTCTACAAGCCTTAGATTATTTTTTATACTCTGGATTTCTCTCCTCAGCCAATTCCTCGCCTACAAGAGTGAAATTATGTAACTTGGAAAATAAGATGCGGACACATTTGATTGGAGTAAGATTGAGCTATGGTTGAAAGAGAGGATTGTCTAATGTGGCTACGTCTGCAATTGGTTAGGTGAATAATGTTCTGCAGCAGTTTTATTATATAATCTTCTGAACAGCGTCATGCAATAGCGGACATTAATTGCTTTGTCATTCTCGTGTTTGATGCCAATTTCACAGCCATCCCACTATGTAAAACTAATTCTCTTGACATGATATTTTAATAGAAATTTTTGTGGTCAATCCCAGGCATTCCTTGTAGATGTTGATCTTACCACCCATCATTTCCACTACGCACCTGCGTTATTTAACTAATATCATCATCATGCTGTTCTACAGTATTGAAATTATAAAATCATTAAAACCTCTTACCATTATTGGTTGATAACTGCAATGACCTGACCAACAGAACTTTTATAGCTTAGGCACTCTTAATTATCAGCAGATTGAAAAGTCATCAACTCACTGAATGTTCTTAGTGAAAAGTACCGAAGCTAACCAAACTACGGCAACTTACTAGCCAATATATGGTGGCTGCTTGCTCTGGTCTTAGTTTACCACCTTCTATAATATCATTACTCAATTATATTACAATGGTACATAAATATTAATTTATCAGTTTGATGCAACACACGTATTTCAAGTGGTCACATAGGTTTTGAAAAATGGTGGCCCCCGCTCACAGGACCGGGATGATTATCCTTGCCAAAGTCTTTTCAGGGTGAGTCCAACTATTGCTGGCAGCTAAGAAAGTACTCGTTCATGAGTAGGAATTCACTTGTGTCTGCAAAGCTATGGAACTAATTTAAAAGTTGGCCTGTCTATTGCCGAAGAACTAAGTCAGCAGCAGTCAAGCTCTCTTGATTCCTCATGGTCTCTGACTGTGAGTCATTTCAGCACCTGAAACAAAAGGCATATTGCGGATTGAAATTATAGAGTTTCTATGATTCTTTTTACGTTTGCTTTACAAAATGATTATTTAAGTCGGTGACATTTTTCACAAGTGACCAAAGGTGTTCAATTCATCCTATAGAGCATTTTGCTAGTCTTCAGGAGTAACTGGTTTGGAATATTATGGTGACTAGTCTACTAGTCCCACAGGTGAATGCTGACTAGTATATTAAGGTTGTCCTTTAAGAAATGGAAGTGGCAGTGCCTCTGCTCTCAATTTGTTTTAGGACTGCTGGAAATGCTTCAACTTTCAGATATTAATCGATATATCTTGGATGTAGTAATAGAGTGCTGTCCAAAAAAAAAAAAAAAATCATTTCTTTCTTATTTCATAAATATATGTAGAACGATTTTGAGTAGATGGAGAAAAGAAGTAGAGAGTTGGAAATAAGTGACAGGCACTTTAGCTTAGAAGATTTTCGTCTCAAGGATTGGGGTCTATAGTAGGATTAACTGGGAATTCTTATTTCCTTGCGTTCCGTGTACTAGATACTGACCGTGATATGAGAACTAGAGATGCCTTGTACATTCTACTGTAGGTTGCGTTCCTCGTACCCAATTTTGTTCTGTGTACCCAATCATTTAGCATTCCTGGTAGCCATGGTCTATAGGCCAACACTGAACTTAAAGAAGGATAGAGTCATCTAAGGGGAGATATTGGATTTGAATGACTGAATTTCATCCGGGAAATGGGGACTTTTAGGCCATCTCTGAACTTAAAAAAAGATTGTCATCAAGTGGATACTGACTAAATCTGAATGACAGGGAGACTAGGGAGTTGAAGGTATGTGGTTTAATGCTAGTGCTCTATCTGTCCTTTTTAGTGTAAATAAATTTAAAAGTTTTGCAGATCACCGATTAAGTGTTGTTTGAAATAAGAATTCATTTGATTGTTATTTTATTTTATTTTTTGGATACAAACCTATATCTTGGGGTGGATTTGTATCTCAAGTGTAGAAGATTTTCATCCCAGGGAATGGAACCTATAGCCAATAGCCCAATACTGAACTTAAAAAAGGATAGAGTCATCTAAGGGAAAATAGTGAATTGGAATGACTGAAATTGAATTCCAGGGAGTTGAAGGTGTATGATTTACCACTAGTGCAATATCTTTCCTTTTCAGTTTAGAGAAATTTAAAATTTTTGCAGATCACCCGTCCACATAAATTGATGAAGAGCTGTTTGAAAATAAAAATTCATATGTTTCTTATTTCTTCTGTTTCCCAGTGATGTCTTTTGTTTCAGATACAAAACCCACATCTTGGGGTGGATGTGTATCGACATGAGTCCTCGATTTAGTGGTTTACTTCGAGGAAAGCCAAGACTTACATAGACAAAAGCATAATCTTTCTGTTAAAAATTCTCATAAAATCTTTTAATACATCAAGCAAGATACATATATGCTGTACAATAGAGACCCGCTACACCCACTTAGCACTCAATATTAAAATTCAGTTTTTTAAAAGTCCTATGACATCATGATTAAAGTTATTCACTGACTAAGCATTATAAAAGCACACAATAAACTCAACGCACCGCCACTTCATTAGTTTCAAATTCTAACAAACTTAAGGAGAAGAGAGAAAAATATGAAGAAAGAGAAAAGAGCAGAGATGTGACAAAGAAGGCAATAGAGGAGAAAAAGAAAAAGAGAATAGAGAGAGAGCTCTATTCCGAAATAGCCTCCCCATTGATTATCCAGTTGGTTGACTCCTCCAATCAATCGCTTCCTCAAGTCGCTGGTGTAAAAGGTATACCTCGACTGTTCCGAAAAAACGAGCGTATCCCCAGTCTGTTTTTCTTTTTGGGTGTTCATATTTACCAATAAAGTCACCATCGCACCCCTAGACCACAACCAAACAATGAAACGTGGGGATACAGCTAGCACCGCACCCCCACGCACCCGCACCCTGTGTGCGTAGCCAAAGGGATGCACCTCTGCTTCATAGATGATTAGTGGTGCTATAAATGCTGAATGTTGGTGGTTATTATTATTGTTGATTGCTGGTGATATTATATTTGTTTTTAGATTATCTTTTTATGTTATAATATATATATATATATATATATATATATATATATATATATATATATATATATATTATACTTAATATTTTATTATGTGGTGTATTCCCGCCGCACCCAAATCCCCATTTTTTCAAATTTGACGAACCCCCATATCCCTTGTCATGCACCCGAATCCTCGCTTAGTGTCTCTCCCAGTGGTAAAAAACAACCAACCTGATTATTCTTCTCATAGCTAGATTTGATTGCTTCCTTCATTAATGCATCTTTGTGATCTGAAGTTGTTTACACAGTTGGGTTATGATTGTGAACTTCTGCTACAAAAATTTAAAAGCCTTGAACTGGAAGTCACATTGATAAAATTAATATGGGCCTTTTTTTCCCACAGAATAATCACTTGGTGCAGAATGTCTCTTTTTTCATACCAACACATACTCCTATTAACTTAACATATTCGAAATATAACTTTCTATTTAATTACAATTTGGTCTGGATTGATGGACACACTTTGTTGCATCGTTTCCAACTAAGCAAGTCATTACTCCAATAACATAGTTGTTACGGTGTCGCATAGCGTCGCCTAGGCATCTTGGCGATGAGAAAATGGCCATGTCGTACGTCGACTTGAGGCATGGCTACCAAGGCGTGCGCCTTGGTAGCTTGGCCTAGGTGATGCCATGAGGCACCTTAGCTGCCAAGGCACATGGGTGGCTTTGGCCGAGGTGGGTTTGCAGATTAGGGTTTCAATTTAAGAAGAGGGGAAGCAAAAAAAGAAGAGAAAAAAGAAAAAGATGGAAGAAGAAATACTAACCGCGAAGATTGGAGATGTCGTTGTTGGGTCTCTTTCTCTCTTTGATGTGTTGCCTTTTATTCTCTCCGTTCTCTTTCTCTTGCTTTTTTTTCTTTGGGTGCAACTCTCTTCTTAGCTGGAAGTCATTTGTATTCGGATATTTGTGGCTTCTTTTATTTATTAGTAAAATTACAGTCAAGTCCTTTAGGTTTTATTCATTTCAGATTGTAGTCCCATATATTTATATTTTGGCACTTCGGTCCCTGCACTTTAGTTTTGTACAATTAAAAAAAGTACATATTTATATATTCTTATAATGCAGCATTTTTAGCAACTAGTAGAATAAGTAGTATACTATTATATGTAATACATATATTAAATAATTATTAATTAAGTCGTATCCCGGCTGCTCCTGAATCCCCAATTTTTAAGATTTGATGAACTCGCATATTAAAATTTGCAAACTTTACATAATATGAACTTTACATAATATGTTTTGGACAGTGGGTATTTTTTTCGACAATGAACAGTGTTTAACTACTAAAATATATTGTTTTGGACAGTGGGTATTACATAATTGTGCTTTTAATGGTATTCCATAGTGTTATGTTTTGGGTTTTAATGTATATGAAATTTGATTGTTTAATATACCTGTGAAGTAAAATAAATAATATATAAATTGCACATTGTAAACGACTTGTCGTCATATGGACGCCATGGTTGTTGCCTATCGCTATGTCTCGCCGTGGCGCCGTGACAACTATGTGCACCATGCTTGTGGTTGGGTAATGCCTTTCTCTGATGCTGCATGATACAAATTCGTAGCTTGGGGTGAATTTGCATTGATGCAAGTCCATGAAATTGTTGTGTGGTGGGTTACTTCAAGGGAAGCTAGGATTCCATTGATAAAAGCCTAAGCTTGCTGATAGAAATTCTCATGTGATCTTTTTGTTCAAAGTAAAGCAAGATTCATGACTGACTCAATAGAGATTCACTATGCCCACTTTCCTAAAAATTAGCTAATTATAAATCTCTGCACACCCACTAATATTTGTAACCACTAAGAGCACTATTTCCCTAAGACTAAAAATCTTCTTACTACAACCTAAATCATAACAAAAAAATAAAAGCTATTTATAAATTAAAATAGATCGTAACAATTTTCTTATTTAGGGTATATATGTAGAAAGATTGAGTAGAGGGAGAGAAAGGAAAGGGAGAGAGGTGGATAAAGGGTGATAGACATGGAAGTGTTGAAGATCTTCATCAATCAAAGATGAAGTTGGTCTATTGGCCAACACTGAAGTTAGAGCTGGATGTATTCATCCAAGGGCCAATACTGTTGTAAATTAGCTAATTATAAATCTCTACACACCCACTAATATTTGTAACCACTAAGAGCAGTATTTCCCTACTACTAAAAATCTTACTACAACCCAAATCATAACAAAAAAATAAACCTAAATCATAACAAAAAAATATAAGCTATATATAAATTAAAATAAATCGTAACAATTTTCTTATTTAGGGTATATATGTAGAAAGATTGAGTGGAGGGAGAGAAAAGAAAGGGAGAGAAGAGAAAGGGAGAGAGGTGGATTAAGGGTGATAGGCACGGAAGCGTTGAAGATCTTCATCAATCAAAGATGAAGTTGGTCTATTGACCAACACTGAAGTTAAAGCTGGATGTATTCATCTAAGGGCCAATACTGTTGTTGATTTGAAAGACTAAAATTAAATATTACATGTAGCTATGTATTGATGGTATGGGGTTTAGTGCTTGTGCAATGTGTCCTTTTGAGAGTAGAGAAATTTGCAACTGTTTATTGGGCTTACCCTATCTACTTGGGATCTTTTCTTTTTCTTTTCAATCTCCTTTTTAACAAGATGGTCAATATCATTACTTGATATATACATACCATTATTTATTATCTTTATAAAATTAAAATGGTCAATTGATGAACTAGTGTATTTACAGAACAACTCACAGTTGACACATCGGAATATATTCATCTCGCTTTGTAGAATATGAACTTTGTGTACTGTCATTTGAATAGCTTTTACAGATTATTGATTATTTGTATTTTCATGGATAATGTTGATTAGACGTATAATAGAATTCAATTAGCATGAATTTATTACTAGCATTGTCATCATTATCATTGTTATAATCAGTATTGGTGGTAATGCATATATTCATGTCATTCAACCGATTCCATTTTGCAGTTTTAGTGTAAAATTGACCTACCTAGATTTAGTAATGGTCCTTCCGCTTGTTTGAAAAGAGCTGCTCCATTAGATTTATATCATTGTGAATGTGGCTAAACATCTGGATGTTCAACAGGACCTTTGAAACTTACAGAGCTTTCAAAACTATGGTTTACAAACTGATGTTTGACTAAAAGTAATAATTTCGCTCAACTAATGGATGCTCTAAATTGTTTCAACATTCCTGATGGAGTTCTAATAAACTGGTAGGTAATTGACATGCTGCTCTTCAAGGCAATGGAAGAATTGGGAAACATTGTGGAGCATGCAAAGCAGCGGCACCACATCATTGGCCAATATGTGGTAGGTCAGCATGGGCTTGTGCAGGATTTGGGCTCGAAGGATGAGGGCAACTCTGATTTCTTAAAGAATTTCTACAAGACCAACTACTTCTGAGCCCTGGTTTCTTATGGATTGATCAGGCCTTCTGTGGGGGGTTTTGGATTTGTGATTAATGTCCCAAATAAAGATGAACTTCTTGTTGGATAATGATCTTTGTTTCTCAATTTTAGTGGGATTCAACTATAGGCCATAGCTCATTATCTATATGTGAAATTTTCTTTTATTTTTGTAGAATATAAAACAAGAATAGTTGTATCAAAGCTTCTTGTTCTATTGTTGTGGTATACTTGAGTTTTCGGAATAATGCTAGGTGACAAAATATGAATACAAAAAAATGGATATAAAATGGTGTGGGCAAATTATAATTAGTTATGTTTCACCATACATTGGGGGCCTTATAAATTGTTGATGTTACCATACATTGGGGACCAAATAGTTATAACCAATTATAATCAACTACTCCCTCTGTCCTATGATAAAAGTTCTTATTACTATTTTGGGTAGTCTCATGTTAAATGTCCATTTTCTTTTCAAGCGTTACCACTCTCAATGTCATTTCGCCTACAATGATATTGTGGCTATGCAGCAATACTTAGCGATAGGGCCAAGAATGTGTTTTCTTTTACACGAATTCTGTAAATGCTAATATAATGTAATATTATATCAATTAAAAATGTAATTGTGTTAGTATGGAATTATAATGCTATGAATGAGCATATTATTAATACTTAACGAGTGTTATTATTAATTTATTCATGTAACTTGATTATGTGGTTCAAAATCAAAACATACATGAAATAGGTACTTATTGGTATACAAGTATCTATAGTGACTAATTGTATCCTAATGATATGTGATTAGGATATTGTGAATCAAATTATTACGGTTTAGCCTACACACAAGGCAAGTGCTCTAACTCTACATTTTCGTTGAGCAAGTTTCTTGTATCTAGTTTATTTATGATGATGCAAGTTTTCTAAACCCTATTCTGATATTGAGCAAGTTATTCTTGTCTTTAACTTGTTATTTAGCATGCAAGTTTATATATCCTGATATACTAATGTTGAACAAGTTTTATCGTTCAATTTACTATTTGTTATGTATGCTTAGAACTCAATTCTAAATAACCTTGGCTTAATATTGTTCAAGAAAGGTATGTTATAATTGTTCAATGTTTATGCTCTTAGATTATTTCTAAAGCACGGCCTTAGCGTACAATATTGATTCAGTTATGATTTATTCCATAGCATAAAATTGTGAACTTTTATTCAACTAATCCTTAGTTGATGTTCGTTAAACTCTAAATTACCTTGAAACTTATCCAAACCAAACTTACTTTGGTGCGGACTCGTATTCTAAATGCTGAGATGAACAACCCTATTATTAGGGGATAATTTACGCATAGCGTTGAAATATTTGTGCACAATACATTGTACGAAGGGCTGATCCCCCTAAGTACGAGGAGTCCTTATAGTCTTACGATTGTTAAAGTTTAAGTTGAAAGAATACTTATAACTATGGACATAGTTCGTGGTCTTTTGACCCTCAGTTATATATTTCAAATTTTGTTTCTGATTATTATTGATGAAATACCTTATTCATTTTCTATTGAGCCTATTCATTTGGTAATTGATATGATGTTTATTCATTATCGTTTTAAGTGAGCTTTGTTTGCTCACTCTTGCTTATATAAACATTACAACTAAAGTTGAGAAGGTCGATGAACCTATAACCAGTAGAGAGAAAGGGAAGATAAGCAAGTTTTGAAGACTTGTAAAACTATTGACTATTATATTGTTGAACTTTATTTTAATCTGATGATGTATTTATTTAATTTTCCGCATATGATGTTTGCAATTAAAGGTTAGATAACCTGGGAGATTTTGTTGGATTTGTTGATGTAACCCTTTAATGGAAAGGTTTATTATTAAACTTTATTATGTTTGGTTAGTTAGATATGAATGTTTTTATCAAGTGAACACCAAATCTGGTGGAAGTGAAGTACCCAAATTTGGGGGTGTCACAAGTTGGTATCAATGCCTCAGGTTATGAAATTTAGGTGGGGAAAAGCCTTAAGAAGTAACCTTTGAAAAGGTAGTGGTGATAAACTCTTATCGAGTTTTAAGGAAGAAGTAATAAAACACTTATGTGCTTATGTGATTACAACCTAGGTGCTTGTGAGTGTCGAGTAGTAATGAATAGTAATTAAACTTAAATTTTGTTGTCAGGATGGCTAATGTAAGAGAATCCAGTCAGGCTAGGGAGGAAGGACCCCAGATGCCTAGAGAGGAGGAGCCTTGAGATATTCAGGTGGTTTGGGAACAACTACTGCCACGGGAAGCAACTCCGTTGGTCACAGTGGTTGAGCAGGAGAGGTTACCTGATGAGGATGATGAGATAGAGACGGACGAGGAAGACCCTGAGGAGCTGCCACAGTCGGATGAGGATGAGGAGGACGAAGAGGAAGAGATTCCACTCAATTTGATCGTTGGCCGTATGTACGATGAAGTATACGATCGAAATGTAGAACTCCAAGATAGCGTTGAGGAGTTGAGAGAGATAGTAGCTGAACAACAGACCTCAATGGCGCAGAAGGACGACAAGATCTAGGATCTAGAGGAACGTTTGAGTAATGTCGAGGAAAAGCTGATCCACACTGAAGGAGGAAGCGAGAAACTGACAGAGGAGATCGCAGACCTGAAAAACAAGCTGAAGGAAGAATCTACTAAGTGGGCAAGAGCCGAAGACGCGTACGAAGAAGCTACTAAAAGAGCCAGGGTAGCAGAGACAGATGTACAAGTGAAGAAGGTCAAGATGGAAGAGATGGATAGTGTTTTTAACACTGTGATCAATCGAGCTCAAGATCGAGTCATGCGTTATCCGATACAGTTCGAGACGCTGCCATCGTACATTTTAGATCACTGAACAATGCTCCGTATTATGGAAGAAGAGCATCGTAAGGCTATGCAGTATTTTAGTAGGTCGTCATAAATGTACTTGATATGTGATTTATGATATGATAAATAAAATGTAAATCCCAAGTGTTATGTACCCTATGGGATATGATGATGTTATCCTAGAACTTTAGTAGTTTAGGAAAGTAATGTATATAGCAGTGATGCTATTGTTCTTATGTTTAAAAAAAAAAAATTCTGAATGAATAAAAGTTATTATTTTAGTCAAAGTGTTATGTGTTACGTGATAATCTTTTATGATGTACAAATTAAGTAGAAAATACTTAAAGAAATTGAGTAATAGTCTAATGGGTGTATTTTAACAGAAAATGCCTCTAAGAAGACGTCAGCCTCGACAAAGAACCCCTGAGGGATCTACCAACAATAACAACGCCGAAGCTAACTCAGTTCAACATGTTAGGAATAAGCATGTGAATGATATTCCTGTTTATATATGATTTGATTATGATATATATATATGAATGAATATGCAAGTATGCTTGCATTAAGAAAAGCTGTAAAGTCCTTTGATAGAGAATAGAAACATATGTACAAGGACTTAGAATGAATTGATCAAATGTGTTAGGTTGATCCTACATAAGCAAAACAGCTTTGTGAAGTCCTTAAAAAGAAATAACGTATAAGGACTATAAATATAGAAAGATCGAGCTTGTTAGGTTGATCTTATGATGTAATAGATAGGCTTGTCTGATCGTCGAGCACTGCACCAGAAATCGTAGTCTTCCAGGAAAGTCAAGGAAAACTCGAGAGCTGTCGAGGCTGGATCGTAGTCTGCAAGACAGTAGATCTCTGAGTTCGTTAATTTCCAAGAGAGACGAGGAAGGATCGTAGTGTGTCGAGAAGAACTTCCTTAGAGCCGTAGTCTGCTGATGAAGTCATGTGCAGAATCGTAGAGATATCCTAGCAGAACGAGTAGATCGAGCATCCGCCAAGCTCGGTCAAGAATCGTAGACTACACTCGTGAGTCATAAAGTCTATCGATGTCGGGCTAAGTCAAGAATCGTAGACTACACTCAGAGTCGTAGAGTCTACTAATCATATCAGAGGCAGAGATCGTAGTCGAGCAAGATCAGATGAAGACATCAAGCACAACGAAAGAAATCATAGAGTGTCAAGATCTGATCTCAGAGTTGTAGTGTCTGCACAGCCGAAGTTGAATCGTAGAGTGTAGAACCGAGACTTCAACAGATGTGCTCACAACACCAAGGCATAATCGAAGAGCAAACACGATTCTCAATATTTGAGCACTCCCAGAATATCCAAAGGAACGAAGCCTCTGGTTGGTACTGCAAGGACACATCCCACTTAAAAGAACCAGAGAGCACTCAATGAATGGCATATAAGCTAACAGAAGATTTAAGCACCAACTTAATCTACATCCAGACTGAGTTGTGAAGCCATTTGAGATGAATTCTTCTACAAGTTGATCAAAAGAAGACTTCAGTAACTGACTAAGGAAAGTCAGCAAGTTTAATCGCTGTCAAGAAAATAGAAGACGACGATCTTGAAAGGAACCAGGATCGTAGTGTTTGCTAAACAAAGAAGGAACTGATGGAGTGTACACAAAGATACTGGTCAGCTTCTGAAGAACAAGGCTAAAGTGATTAAGCATTGGGTCAGTCCATTGATGATAAGTGAACGGGAGATCACAAGGAGAAAGCGAGCTGGACACGCCACAAATCTGAAGTGTCTTATTATTCAGAAGGGGCCAGAACAAAGAGTCAAGCCATAAGTATCTGAGAGTAGTCGAAGCAAATAGAAGTGTTGAAGCACTGTACAAGTGAAGGAAGAGGTGTTCTACAAGTGAAAGAAGAGGTGTTCTACAAGTGAAGGAAGAGGTGTTCTTCAAGATCGTAGTGTTATCTCTACCTGTCAACTAGACACTACAATCTAGTCCAAGAAAGTATGCATCAGAAACGTAGAGTTCGGTCATCTTAAGGTTGAAGCATTGATAATGGTTCAATCTGAAGATTAATGGTCGAACAGGGCTTATTAGAGAGCATCGATGCAAAAGGACAACCTCTGATTGAGAAATCAGAAGAAAGAAATAAAGTTGACTACCTGCCCGAGACATCAAAGTGACATCTCTGAAAGGGTAGGTGAAACAGTAGACTGCAGTGTTAGAAAGTCAGAAAAGGGGATGTCATGTCACATCTGCAGTCTACACCAAATAACTCGAGATCTGCGAAGCAATTCAAAAAGCTTTTAACGGCTACTTTTCAACGGGAAGATTGGGAAGGAGTATAAATCAATAGAGATTCAAAGATCAAGGGTTGCTAATGATTGCTAAGTTACAGAATTGTTGAGTTGTTGGAATGCTATTATTGACTCTACGAGTTCCACCAGAGATCAACAAGAACAAGTCTCAATGATAGTGAGACTACATAGGTGGAAGTGAAGCAACCTTTAGAGCTTCACTCAACAAAGATGAGAATGCCACTGAAGATGGCAGCTAAGCTGAGAGCCGAGAAGGACAAGAAGATAACATTCAGAAAAGTGGCAGAGTACAAAGAAGATCAAGAAAGCCACTCTACAGATCACCATGAACCAAAGGCTAAAAAAGGACAGATGTAGAATCATGTCTACAAAGCTTTCAAGAAGGGTTCAGGGATTGCTAAGTTCCAGACGAAGTATACCAAAAGCTCAGAGACTTAGCATATTCAGATGGTGATGGTGCACAACTGACATCAGATGAAGATGAGCAGAAAAGAGTAAAGATCATCTGCACTAAAAAAAGATGTAGTCCAGACTCCAAGCAGAATGCCTAGAGGACTACGTCAAGCTGTTAAGTACAAAAGATGTTCAAGCTTAAAGACATCTTAGCAGATCAGCACCACCACCAACAACAACTACAACAACAAGAAGCCAGGGCCTGAGGGGTCCTTGTCCGAAGGGACTAAATGAAGTTCCAAGCCTGCTGGGCTTGAAGAGTTCCTAGGGAACTAGAGGAGTTCCAAGCTTCATTGGGCTTGAAGAGTTCTTAGTGAACTGAAGTTCCAAGGCTGCTGGCCTTTAAAGGAATCTTAGTGATTTAGGGTGCTGCCCTTCCTTAGTGGGAATCGTGCTAGTTAAAAGCAGAAGAGTGGATTAGGAGCTTGAGTCTCTGAACCACTTAAAATCTCTTATGTCTTTTATTTTATGTCATTTACATTATGTACTTAACTGCTATGTATGTATTAACTGCTTACAACTTAACTAATTCTAAGAACAATGTCTGTATGATTATGAATATATCAATGAAGGGGATCTTTTACTTATTCCGCTATGCTTGAAAAGATTCTTATGTTTGTCATATGCTAATTCATTAGAAATACGAAATAAAGTATTTGAAATGAAAAGGATCTATTCAACCCCCCCTTCTAGATCTATTATGTGCTTATTGAGAACTAACAATTGGTATCAAAGTAGGTTCTCATATTATATTCAAAAGCTAATCGTTTTGAGTCTGATCCTAGGCATAAACATTGATCTAAACTTAGTTTAGTTGTAAGTCACTTGTAAATACAGATGAGCATAAGTTGGAAATATTATGTACAGGTAAATGTGTATATACACCTGAAGCTGCTCAGATTGGTCCATGCTCTTAAATGCTATAGCAGCAAGACCAATCCGTGTCGACAATCAATCATGTAGTCTGAATAGCAGATATAGGAGCTCAAGAGGCATCAACAGCAAACAATCAAGCATCCACCAGACTGAAAGATGAAAAGGCCACATGTGCTAAGAAGTACTGATTCAGAGAAGAAAGAAGAATCTCTCAAATCTATATTTGGCCAACCAACAGCTGGATGTGAACCTTGAGGACTCAAGGTTGTCAAAGAACTAAAAATGTCAAGATTCTCTGAGCCTACATCTTCAAGACTATGACTGATTGATTAAAGGACAACTGGAGCAAAAAGCTGTCAGAAGTAAAGGAAAAAGTATGCACATCAATGCCTAACCTCAGTATGTCAAGAAATTGACAATGTAAAGGTACGACTCCTCATCAGTATAAATGTGTATATCATAATTGCATCACCTTATGCACTATAACTGCATTCTATCAAGAGGCCATACTCTACCTAAAAAGGAGAAATAGAGAAAGTACACTGAAGTTGAAAACTTAAATGCTAACAAACTCTCTCTCCATCCAAGTTAAAGGTTGAAGATAACATCTTGAAAGAAGATTGAAATAGGTCATAAGCATACCAAGGTTTAATTAATTCTAAGTGGTGAAATCTTTGAGGATGGGTCAGTATGTATGTACAAACCTATGTTCTAAGTTTTTGATAACACATAGAATATGATAAGCTCTATAAGAGTATCTTGAAGATTCGTAGAAACTGATCACCTCCATGAATAAACCAGATACAAACATGTGTCAGAGTTGATTCTCACTCTGTGAACATAACCAAGCAAATGATGAAACCATCAAAGAAAAAGTGTCGTATTAAATTGGTTAATCTTACACACACACACACACACTCATCATCATACATCCTAAAATATAATATCTAAATTGGATACATGCATGAATATGATTGTTGGTGATCAATATGATGAAATTTTAAGTATATGAGGAACAAGGATTTTGAAAACTGATCTAGTAGGACCCATTTAACCATGGGTACCAAAAATAGAAATTTAACTAACCTGCAGGTACTTGGTCTATCTAACCACACTAAGGAAAGCTGAAGCAAAAGACTTCAGTTAAGAAGATTCAACCAGCAGGAGGCTTAAGACAGTTCAGAAATGATTCTGATAAAATTCCTATTTATCAAAGTCTGACCTTGAAGACCTACTGAGCTAATCTAAATGAAGCTCACATGACTGCTGATTCTTACTTAGAAGTAGGCCATTCAACCAAAGATGGAAAGGGTCTTATATGCTCAATCATGCAAAGCAAGTCATAAGAAAAGAATCTTTAAGGAAGCTCACCTCAGAGGATCATCGAGCATTAATCATGAGGAACTCAGTACGGGAGCAGAACTAAGTACAAGCTGACAAGGAAGACTACGTTTGTAGTGCTGTCAAAGGATCGTAGAATGATCAACCCTGAAGATACTCATTTCTACGACATAAGAAGATTTGATGACTTCAATCAGAATGAGATATGCATGGTTACCTTCTGCTACACATGAAAAAGAAGAACTTATGTCTCTTTGAGAAGACAATATCAACTATGGGGGAGCAGTGATCTTCTAATAGAACAACAGCTTTAAAACATTAGAGATATACTATGAAGAAATGTACCAGTTATATAGTCCCAAAACTTTGTGGATGATGAACCAAATAAAGATCCATAGTCAGTAGGAACGTCTCAAAACGTACTACTGATAACCAATCAACCACCCAACTCAAAATCATGGAGAGCCTACGATCGAACATCTAATCGTAGTGTAAGAGCAGAAAAGGTCAAAGGAGATAGCAGTGCAAAACACTTCTAAAAGTTTTTCATCTGAAGAGCGCCTCAGGGACAAACCTGACCCTTAGTTCACTATAAGAGGTTGGCCCTTCCTGAGCTACCTTAACCCAGAAGGAATGCTTAGTAAAGTTCATCTCAAGGACCAAGTCAGTCAACGATCATAGAGTAGAGATTAAAGAGAACTCAACGATCATGGAGCAACCTCAGCGATTATAGAAGTAGACTCAATGATCGAAGTCTTACCAGAGCATACCCTAGCTCACAAGGAGCTTGGAAGAATTGGATACGTGCTCAACTACTCAGATTGTGTGGAGATAAACACGAACACAGTTGAAAAGACATCATGCAAACGCATCTTAGAACTTAAGTGCCCAAACTGGCTTGAGGTACATCAGTGATTAAGCTATGCAGTTTCAAGATGAGGATTAGTGTCACAACCATCCACTGCAACATCTCTCTCTCGAAAGAAGATCGTTGAGTCAACAAAAGAAAATGTAGAGTCCATAGCTATCTCACCAGGATTCTCTATGAACCAAAAAGGTCAATGGTCAATCCACGTCAGTATTGATTATTCTCTTAAAAGGAATATAAAATCGAAAAGGTTATGGGGAGTTACAGCTCATTACTGGGCATTGTGCAACCAATGACTAGTTGACACATCACAGTGCATGTAGAGTCAGAAGGGACTGCCATAAAGACAAATTCAAAATCTGCAAACAATTATAAAAAATTATCGAACCTTTCTCCCTCCCAGTTTTAAACCCTAGAATCCTTTTCTAAGCCAGAATACGTTAACCCTCTAGAGCATTGCTCAAATCACATTCATCGATTTCTCATAAGATTATCTAAATCAAAATACCCATATTCTTTGAACTCTTCTAATGGCAGACTGGAAAGTAATAACTGGTATTCAGCTAGGAACCAAGTTATTTGAGAAATCCAAAAAGAAGTTCAGAGACATTCTTAAACTTGTAAAGAAAGCTGGATTCTCAGAATGTCTTGAGGCAAGCACTCGAGTATATACTGAACTGGTTAAGGAGTTTTACTCAAATGCATCCATAAATTCTGGAACCCTTTCTACCAAGGTTAAAGGTCAGTCTCTAAAGCTGAAATCATCTGACATCAATCAATACTTAGGCTTTCCTGACCAAGGACTGAAGAGCCTTGATGAGATCAACACTTAACACGTGAAGAAAATTATGGGGTACCAAAGAAACCCTAGTCTGAAGGACATGAAGAAAAAGGAGTTTCCAGAAGAATTTGAGTTCCTTGCTGAGATAGTGGGCAAATTTATACTATGCAAGAACACTGCATATGACACTGTGCTTGATCAACAGTTGAAGATAATGTTTGCAATAGTTCTAAAGAAGAAAATAAACTTTGGAGCTATCTTGTTCGATCAAATCTCCAAATGGGTGGAAAAGGCTGAGACGAAGAAGTTTATGGATAAACCCCTCACAAAGGTTTTCCATGGAAGACTATTGAGCATTGTGCTAAAGAAGAAACTGGGAGGCAAGATCAAGGATGATGAAGGGGAGCCTCTAAATGTTCACAAAGTAATGTCTCCACAATTTTTTGTGAACTGGAAGAAAAACCCAAAAGAAAACAGGAGGTTAACAACAACTAGGAGCAACAGAAAGAACTCTGTGAAGAAGAGGAAGGCAAAAGAGGTGGAAAGCTCTGAATCTGGTAAATCTGTACCAATGGAAACCACACCAGCAAGGAAGAAATCCAAGGGTGTGAAGAAAACTGAGTCTTTACCAAGAAGTCTCTCCACAAAAGACAAGGATGAAGATGAAAATGTCTCAACCACAAAGACCACAAAGAGGAGAAGTAACAGGTTACTTCAAGGGCCATCCAGAAAGAAAGCTAAAGTGGTAAACAAGCAAGCCCCAGCTTACCAAGAAAGTCCATCCAACAAAGAAGAGGACGTAGAGTCAGAAGATGGAAAGGAAACTAAAAGCTCTAAGATTGAACCCTCAGAGAGCAAGTTCAACAATGAAGAAAAAGCTAAGTCTATAAAAGAAATAGCCAACTCCGATAATGAAGAAGAATATGCAAGCTCTATGGTAAAGTCTCAGAGCATTCACTCTAATGATGAAGAAAAGCTATAAGATGACCCAACTGCATCTCCAAATGCAAATGCTCTAACAAGCCCAGATGATGAGTCAAATGGTGTTGATTCGGAAGAAGAAGGACTTGCCCCTGCCAATGCTGAACGTCAAGAAAGTTTACCTGATGATATAAAGGCCTCAGAGTCTGAAGAGGAAAAACAGTCTGACTCCCCTATAGCTGAACCCTCAAGAAGAAGAAAGAGCTACAGACCACTTGCTAAATTTACCCCCAAGAAGAAAAGTGATCACTCTACTGTAGTCATTGAAGTAAGTGATGATGAATCTGAATCAAAGGAGAAAAGTACTGAAGATGGAACTAGTGATGAAGAAGATGAATCCAAGGAAGATATTGCTGAAGAAAACACTAATAATGAAAACCAGCATGAAGAATTCTCTGATGAATCAGATGAAAGAAGTTAACATGATTCTAGTTCGGAATGTGAAGAAATAGGAAAAGATTCAGGTTCTGCAAGTCAGGAATCAGAGGAATCAACAGACTATCCTGTTCTCTCTCCAACAAGAATTAGCAGAAGAATAGTGGTGGAAGTTTTTGATTAACCACCAGCTGAACCAACAACAAGATGGATAAGTCATGGAAATGAACAACTTCGAGTTGTAAGAATGACTACAGATGAAGTGCTTCACAATTGGAAAAATATGGAGTTAGATTGCACAACAATACTGTATAATTCTGAAGATCCTCTGATGAGATGGTTCTTCCCGTGGATGCCTTGGCTAAAAGCACATACCGATAGAGATGAGAGCTACTTCAGCTAGTGCTACTCTCAGTTTCCAAATCTGGAGCTGGTGTCATAAAACTTCCTAAGGGTAAAGAAGTTTGCAACCATGATGATCAAAGACCAGCCCCACTACAAAGTCTACCGACATGCTGACAATCATTATATTCCTTATGATCATAGAGTGGACTCTGATATAAAAAGGAATATGGCCAAGGAGCTGATCGTAGAGTCTGTTCACTCTACCAATGATGTTGATCAAGTTCAAAATGAGAAGACCTTATCGGCCCAAGCACTATTAACCGACATTCCTTTATCCTCCAATAGCAATTGGTACTTAACGATTGTTCAGATTCTCAACACCTTTGAAAATCTGTCCAAAGATGAAAATCGTAGAGTCCAATCTGGTGTTCAACAAGAGGATGCCCAACTAGATGACCAAATTCCCATGGAGAAGAAGCTATTGAAGAATTCCGATGAGCTAATTAAGAAGATATCTCAAATCAGTGAAGAGTCAAAGATGCTGAAAGCATCATGAGATAATTCAACTGAAGATAGACTTCAAGCCACTATGGCTGATGTATCTCTCAGCATTAAAGAGAGATATCAAATTTCTCTGAAGGCCATACATGATCAGAAGGTAGAAGCTCTACAAGCACAGAAGGAAAATGAAGAGCAAATTCAAGTCCTCACTGACAAGATCGACAACCTGAATCAGTCTTTCTCCATGCAACTTGAGCTGAGCCAACAAGAACTCAAGATTGAAGTTGGTAACAACTCTTATCTAATGGAGCAACTTATGTCTAACATGGAACAGCTCTCTCAAATGATTGATGACAAAAAGGGGGAGAAAAAGAGGCATGGAAAAAGGCACTCAAGGAGGAGTAGGGCGAAAAGAATGAAGTCAGAAAAGAAGAAGAAGAAGACAACTACAACAGAAGTAGAAGAAGAATCATCATCTAAGGGGGAGCCAAAGGATGATGATCCCATGACTGCAAAGGTTGAGGGGGAGCCAGAAAATGAAAAAGAAATGAAGTCAATATCTCAGGGGGAGCAGGAGTAAGAAGGTCAAGCAGATGAGTAACTGATCTGCAAGACATCCTGGAAACACATATGGAGCCAAAGAGGTACATCTCTAACCATTAGGTATGATCTGGATCCAGGATATAAAAGTGTCATTACTTATAAAATTCCATATCATTATAAAATGACATTCATGATTATCTATTTTTAAAAATACAGTTGCTCACTATATATAAGATTCATTCATATCATGCATATGCACTTATTGTTTTTGTTATAATCAAATAGGGGGAGATTATTAGGAATAAGCATGTGAATGATAGTCCTGTTTATATATGATTTGGTTATGATATATATATATATATATATGAATGAATATGCAAATATGCTTGCATTAAGAAAAGCTGTAAAGTCCTTTGATAGAGAATAGAAACATATGTACAAGGACTTAGAATGAATTGATCAAATGTGTTAGGTTGATCCTACATAAGCAAAACAGCTTTGTGAAGTCCTTAAAAAGAAATAACGTACAAGGACTATATATATAGAAAGATCAAGCTTGTTAGGTTGATCTTATGATGTAATAGATAGGCTTGTCTGATCGTCGAGCACTGCACCAAAAATCGTAGTCTTCTAGGAAAGTCAAGGAAAACTCGAGAGCTGTCGAGGTAGGATCGTAGTCTGCAAGACAGTAGATCTTAGAGTTCGTTAATTGCCAGGAGAGACGAGGAAGGATCGTAGTGTGTCGAGAAGAACTTCCTTAGAGCCGTAGTCTGCTGACGAAGTCATGTACAGAATCGTAGAGATAGCCTGGCAACGAGCCGACCGAGCATCTGCCAAAGCTCAGTCAAGAATCGTAGACTACACTCAGAGTCATAAAGTCTATTGATGTTGAAGCCAAGTCAAGAATCGTAGACTACACTCAGAGTCGTAGAGTCTACTAATCATATCAGAGGCAGAGATCGTAGTCGAGCAAGATCAGATGAAGACATCAAGCACAACGAAAGAAATCATAGAGTGTCAAGATCTAATCTCGGAGTTGTAGTGTCTGCACAGCCGAAGCTGAATCGTAGAGTTTAGAACTGAGACTTCAACAGATGTGCTCACAACACCAAGGCAGAATCGAAGAGCAAACACGATTCTCAACATTTGAGCACTCCCAGAATATCCAAAGGAACGAAGCCTCTAGTTGGTACTGCAAGGACACATCCCACTTAAAAGAACCAGAGAGCACTCAATGAATGGCATATAAGCTAACAGAAGATTTAAGCACCAACTTAATCTATATCCAGACTGAGTTATGAAGCCATTTGAGATGAATTCTTCTACAAGTTGTTCAAAAGAAGACTTCAGTAACTGACTAAGGAAAGTCAGCAAGTACAATCGCTGTCAAGAAAATAGAAGACGACGATCTTGAAAGCAACCAGGATCGTAGTGTTTGCTAAATAAAGAAGGAACTGATGGAGTGTACACAAAGATACTGGTCAGCCTCTGAAGAACAAGGCTAAAGTGATTAAGCATCGGGTCAGTCAATTGATGATAAGTTAATAGGAGATCAGAAGGAGAAAGCGAGCTGGACATGCCACAAATCTGAAGTGTCTTGCTATTCAGAAGGGGCCAGAACAAAGAGTCAAGACATCGATTCTCGAGAAGCGATCGAAAAATGATGTAAGTGTTGAAGCCTTTGTACAAGTGAAGGAAGAGGTGTTCTACATTAAAGATCCAATCAACACTCTTCAAGATCGTAGTGTTATCTCTACCTGTCAACTAGACACTACAATCTAGTCCAAGAAGGTATGCATCAGAAACGTAGAGTTCGGTCGTCTTAAGGTTGAAGCATTGGAAACGGTTCAATCTGAAGATTAATGGTCGAACAAGGCTAATTGGGGAGCATCGATGCAAAAGGACAACCTCTGATTGAGAAATCAGAAGAAGAAAATAAAGTTGACTACCTGCCCGAGACATCAAAGTGACATCTCTGATAGGGTTGGAGAAACAGTAGACTACAGTGTCAGAAAGTCAGAAAAGGGGATGTCATATCACATCTGCAGTCTACACCAAATAACTCGAGATCTGTGAAGCAATTCAAAAAGATTTTAACGACTACTTTCCAACGGGAAGATTGGGAAGGAGTATAAATCAACAGAGCTTCAAAGATCAAGGGTTGCTAATGATTGCTAAGTTGCAGAATCATTGAGTTATTGGAATGCTATTATTGACTCTACGAGTTCCACTAGAGATCAACAAGAACAAGTCTCAGTGATAGTGAGACTACATAGGTGGAAGTGAAGCAGCCTTTAGAGCTTCACTCAACAAAGATGAGAATGCCACTGAAGATGGAAGCTAAGCTGAGAGCCAAGAAGGACAAGAAGATAGCATTCAGAAAAGTGGTAGAGTACAAAGAAGATTAAGAAAGCCACTCTATAGATCACCATGAACCAAAGGCTGAAAAAGGACAGATGTAGAATCATGTCTGCAAAGCTTTTAAGAAGGGTTCAGGGATTACTAAGTGCCAGACGAAGTCTAACAAAAGCTCAAAGACTTAGCATATTCAGATGGTGATGGTGCACAGCTGACTTCAGATGAAGATGAGCAGAAAAGAGTAAAGATCAGCTGCACCAAAAAAAGATGTAGTCCAGACTCTAAGCAGAATTTCTAGAGGACTACGCCAAGCTGTTAAGTACAAAAGATGTTCAAGCTTAAAGACATCTTAGTAGCTCAGCACCAACAACAAGAAGCCAGGGCTTGAGGGGTCCTTGTTCGGAGGGACTAAATGAAGTTCCAAGCCTACTGGGCTTGAAGAGTTCCTAGGGAACTAGAGGAGTTCCAAGTCTGCTGGGCTAGAAGAGTTCTTAGTGAACTGAAGTTCCAAGGCTGCTGGCCTTGAAGGAATCTTAGTGATTTAGGGTGTTGCCCTTCCTTAGCGGAAATCCTGTTAGTTGAAAGCAGAAAAGTGGATTAGGAGCTTAAGTCTCTGAACCACTTAAAATCCCTTGTCTTTTACTTTATGTCATTTACATTATGTACTTAACTGCTATAACTGCTATGTATGTATTAACTGCTTACAACTTAACTAATTCTAAGAACAATGTCTGTATGATTATGAATATATCAATGATGGGGATCTTTTACTTATTCCGCTGTGCTTGAAAAGATTCTTATGTTTGTCATATGCTAATTCATTAGCAATACAAAATAAAGTATTTGAAATGAAAAGGATATATTTAACCCCCCTTCTAGATCTATTATATGCCTACTGGGAACTAACACAACAGTTAGTGACGTTACTGACGGGTGCATTACAGAATCAACCACAGAATTAAGTTTTGACATTTAAGGATTTCAAGGCGGTTGGACCACCAGAATTCTGTGGGTCCATGAATCCAGTTGAGGCACAGACCTGGATCATGGAGATAGAGAAAGTGTTTGATGTAGATAGGGTAGGGGAGGATCAGAAGACTACTTTTGCAACATTCATGTTGAAAACAGAGGCTGGTTATTGGTGGCAAGCCAATAAAACTCGAGGAGGAAAAGGGGTGATGACATGGGATAGGTTTAAGGAGATATTCTTCGAAACTTATTTCCCACAGAGTTCAAAGAATTAGATGGAGGTACAATTTTTAGAACTGAAGCAGGGAACAATGACGGTATCGGAGTATACCGCAAAATTTAACGAATTGGTGAGGTTTGCGCCATATCAAGTCAACACAGATGAGCGCAAGGCTAGGAGGTTTGAGCAGGGACTGAAACCTTAGTTGTACAGTAGGGTCTCTCTATTCCAGTTGAAGACATTCGCAGCGGTGCTTGAGAAGGCAATTCTCGCTAAGGGTGGAGGTGAGGCTATGACAAAGTACAATCAAGAACAAAGAAAGAAGAGGAATGATAGTGAAGGTAAGAATGGTGGTGGGAGTAGTGGAAATGGTAACAATAATCTGAAGAGGAAATGGAATGGAAATGTGGGTTCTGGAAACCAGCAGAAGAAAAAGTTTAAAGCATATGCTACTTGCGGGAAGTTTCATGCGGGTGTATGCTTAAGAGGAAAGCGTTTATGCTTTAACTGTGGCCAGGAGGGTCACATTGCCCCAAATTAAAGCTAACCCAAGAAGAATGTGTGCTACATATGCGGGTCAAAGGATCATTTTTCTCGTGAGTGCCCTAAGAAGAAACCTAAAGAGACAACGAGAAACAAGGGAGGTAGCAGTGGAGGCACATTGACCATTGCAGGACCAACGTCATCAAATGTACTCTACCTGACCGTAACCTTCAACATGATCGCAGGATGCAAAGTCAAATCAAAAGATGTTGTGTCAGGTATTATCCCAATCAATGATATTGATGCTTATGTATTATTTCATTCGCGTGCTACTTGCTCATTTATATCTAATGAATTTGCTAAGAGGTTAGGATTACCTAGTGAAAAATTGAATTTCCCTTTAAACTTAGAAATTGCGAATATGGAAGTGATTCCTGTTAGGTTCGTATACAAGAATTGTAGGATGAACATTAAGGGAAATGTTATGATGGTAGATTTAATTCCAATAAAACATGGAGAGTTTGATGTTATTTTGGGAATGGATTGGTTGTTCAATTATGGAGCGATAATTGATTGCCAAAAGAAATGTGTAAACCTTATGACTCCGTCAAAGGTAGTTTTCTTTGGTAGCAGATCGCCTAGACATGCGAGATGTTTGACGATTATGCCGGCCAAGAAGTTGTTGAATCAAGGCTATGTGGGTTATTTAGCTTACATAGTCGATACTCAGAGGATGGGGGTGAAACTGGAAGAGATACTAGTGGTTAGGGAATTCGTGGATGTGTTTCTGGGAGATTTACCAGGACTTCCGCTTGATCGAGAGATTGAATTCGTGATCGACTTAACGCCAGGAACTGCTCCGATATCGAAGGCCCCATACAGGATGGCTCCGGTAGAAATGAAGGAACTGATGGTACAATTGCAAGAGTTGTTAGACAAGAAGTACATTCAGCCGAGTGTGTCACCGTGGGGAGCACCAGTGTTATTCGTAAAGAAGAAGGATGGGTCAATGCAACTTTTCATTGATTATAGGGAATTAAACAAAGTAACTATTAAGAATAAATATCCATTGCCAAGAATAGATGACTTGTTTGATCAATTGAAGGGTGCTAGATACTTCTCAAAAATAGACTTGAGAAGTGGGTATCTCTAATTGAAAGTAAGAAACGTGGATGTACTAAAAACGACATTCAGAACTCGGTATGGGCATTACGAGTTTCTGGTGATGTCTTTTGGATTGACTAATGCCCCTGCTGCATTCATGGATTTGATGAATAGGGTGTTCAAACCATTCTTAGACAAGTTTGTGGTGGTATTCATCGATGACATTCTGGTGTACTCTAAATCTTAAGAAGAACACGCGGAACATTTATGTTTGACGTTAGAGACACTAAGAAAGGAAAAGTTGTATGCGAAATTCTCTAAGTGTGAATTCTTGCTGGAACGTGTACAATTTCTTGGGCATGTGATTGATAAAGATGGGGTTTCAGTGGATCCATCAAAAGTTGAAGCCGTAATCAATTGGAAACAACCAAGAACACCTTCGGAGGTGAGGAGTTTCTTGGGACTGACCGGCTATTATAGACGGTTTATTCAGGATTTTTCCAAGATTGCCACTCCGTTAACAAATTTGACAAGGAAAGCTGTAAAATATGTTTGGACGGAGAAGTGTGAAGAAAGTTTTCAAGAATTAAAAAAGAAGTTAAGTGTGGCACCTGTGTTGTCATTACCAGATAATATAGGAAATTTTGTGGTATATAGTGATGCCTCATATAAAGGGTTGGGTTGTGTTCTTATGCAGAACGGTAAAGTTATTGTTTATGCTTCAAGACAATTGAAGGACTATGAGAAAGGATATCCAACTCATGATTTAGAGTTGGCTGCAGTGGTATTTGATCTAAAAATATGGAGACATTATCTCTATGGAGAAAAATATGAGATATACACAGATCATAAGAGTTTGAAGTATATTTTCACTTAGAAGGATCTAAACATGCGTCAAAGGAATTGGATGGAATTGATAAAAGATTATGATTGTGAGATCTTTTATCATCCAGGCAAAGCAAATGTGGTTGTAGATGCTTTAGCAGGAAAGGTCGGGAAAAGTTGATGCTGATAACCACTCAGGAGGAGCTTATTTCAGTAATGACAAAACTGGAGTTGGAAATAAAATTTCCATAAGAATCCGATGAACGACTATTCCAAATAGAAGCTGGTTCAACTTTGGTGGACAAGTTAAAGAATGCTCAACTACAAGATGAAGAATGTAGAAAAATCCTAGAGAAAGTGGTTGAGGTTAGTGAAGTGAAATACAAGATTGATAGTGAAGGGCTACTAAGATTCGAGGGAAGAATCTGGGTTCCAGCAGTACCAAATATTAAAGAAGAAATCTTAACCGAAGCTCATAACTCAAGATATTCGATACACCCGGGAAGTACGAAGATGTATCAAGATTTACGACGACACTTTTGGTGGCCAAACTTGAAGAGAGATGTTGCAGAATGTGTTGCGAAATGTTTGACATGTCAAAGGGTCAAGGCCAAGCATCAAAGGTCGAGCGGATTACTTCAACCGTTGGAAATACCAGAATGGAAGTGGGAACATATCACAATGGATTTTGTGGTAGGTCTTCCAACCACTCAAAGAGGATACAATGCGATTTGGGTGATAGTAGACAGACTGACAAAATCAGCACACTTTTTTCCAATAAAGATTAGATTCAATCTTTATCAGTTGGCAAAGTTGTACGTTAAAGAAATTATTTCTAGACACGGAGTTCCAGTATCAATTGTGTCAGATAGAGATCTGCGATTCACGTCAAACTTCTGGAAGAAACTATAAGAATGCATGGGAACACAGTTGAAAATGAGTACGACATATCATCCACAAACAGATGGCCAAAGTGAACGAACAATCCAAACATTGGAAGATATGCTTAGAGAATGCATCATGGATTTCAAAGGGAGATGGGATGAACATTTACCATTGGTGGAATTCGCCTACAACAATAGTTACCACATAAGCATCAGCATGCCACCATACGAAGCATTATACGGCAGGAAGTGCAGAACCCCACTGTGTTGGGATGAAGTCGATGAATGTCAACTATTAGGACCAGATCTAGTGCAGTAAACTACTGAGATTGTTAAACTCATCAGGATAAGATTGGTAGCTGCTCAAGACAGACAGAAGAAGTATGCTGATCGACACAAGCAAGATCGTGAATTCATTGTAGAAAATTTTGTGTTCTTAAAAGTTTCTCCTTGGAAGGAAAAAATTCATTTTGGTAAAAAGGGAAAGCTAAGCCCAAGGTTTATTGGACCCTTTGAAGTGCTGCGAAGAGTAGGAGAAGTGGCTTATGAGGTAGCTCTACCTCCAGAGTTGGAAAACGTTCACAATGTTTTTCATGTTTCGGTGTTACGACCATATAAACTCGATTACAAGCATGTGATTGAATATGAACCATTACAGTTCAATAAAGACTTGTCTTATGAAGAGGTTCCTATCCAGATAGTCGACAGGAAAGAACAAGTGCTTAGGAATAAGGTGATACCTTCCATGAAGGTAATATGGAGGAACGACAATGTCAAAGAGGCTACGTGGGAACTCGAAGCTGAAATGATGAAGAATTACCCTGAGTTATTTGTTTAATCTATGTCTTCAATTCTGGGGACAGAATCTTTGTAAGGAGGGAAGATTATGACAAATCATTTATTTGAGTTGTGATTCTAGAGATAGAATTCTTGTAAGGAGGGAATGATTTAACAATCTGAAATTTTAAATTGTAATTTTAAATATTTATTGAATTATATAAATATTTAATTGAAATATTTAAGTGATGTGTTTTATTGTAGAATAAATATTTGTTTAATTTGTTTTGATTTAACTATTTATTTGTTAAATAAATAATTAATGAGTGAAGGAAATTAATTATTATGAGATTATATTCTATAATTTAATTAGAAAGTTGACAGGGAATAAAGGGATTATTATAATGTTTTAATTTAAATTTGGTAATAAAAAAAGGGTGATAATAAACTAGGCTATAAATGGGTTATTAAAATAAATTAAAGGAGTTTAAATTAGTTTTGCCAAACAAGGCTTAAAGATATTAAGTCTTTAATTTTTAAAGAGTCTTGCCAAACGGAGCCTTATGGCTTTTGGATTTTTGAATTTTGAAGTATAATAATATAAATAAAATAAATAAAATATAAATAATATATAACTGATAATTTAATACGGACAATTAGTAGACGTCGGTTTTAGACGTTAATAAATCGTGCGTTGGTTTTGTTTAATTTACGTATAGTGTATTTGGTTTAAACCTAAGCCTAAGTAGAAAGTTACAAAGAAAAAGGAAAAGAAGGTTTCAGAGAGAAATTGAGAGAAAGTTCTGAGTTTTCAAGCGATTCTCAGTGGTTAGCAAAGATTTTTAAAGCAACAAAAATATATTTTTTTCCCATAACCTTAATATTATATATATATATATATGTGTATATATATGTTTTACGTCACAGTTCTCTGTGTTCTGTGTTCTTGACTATAGTATGAAGTTTTTAAAAAACTTTATGTAAACCATGTTTTTATAATTGGTTGTAAAATTATGTGTAATTGTAATTGTAATGTTATAACTAGCACATATATATATTTATGTGATTGTATGCTAAATTACGTTTGCAAGAAAGTAATTGGCTTTACAGTGACTATACGTATGAACATGATTGGTATGAGTATACAAATTTTTATTTGATTTTGAGCTAATTGTAAAATTGAACCTTAAATATGCTAATTTGTTAAGAAATAAAAAGAAAGTAGTTCAAAGGAATCAATTTGGTGTATAATTGTGGTTACCGTGTTCACTGTGTAAAACAAATGTCAAAAATAGAGTTTTTGTTTAAAACAGGGTATTCAAGGATTTAATCTTTCTAAAATTGTTGTTTAATTGTTTTTAAATTGGTATATGTATGATGGGTAAAGGTTATGTGTAAATTTCGTAAGATATACATGTTAAATTAGTTGCTAAATAGACAGAATTTAGCTTCTTCAAGTCTGGAGCCTCAACGCCAAAGTTAGAGCCAAAGCCCCGACTTTCACACCGCAAATAACCCATGGCTTGGGCTTGGGGCATGGCCACACTCATCACATGTACAATACCTACAGATGCATATATATGAAAGCCCTTGAGCCAGCTAGCGATAGGGCAAGAATGAGTTTTCTTTTACACGAATTCTATAAATGCTAATATAATGTAATATTATATCTGTTAAAAATTTCATTGTGTTAGTATGGTATTATAATGCTATGAATGAGAATATTATTAATACTTAACGAGTGTTATTATTATTTTATTCATGTAACTTGATTATGTGGTTCAAAATCAAGACATACATGAAATAGGTACTTATTGGTATACAAATATCTATTGTGACTAATTGTATCCTAATGATATGTGATTAGGATATTGTGAATCAAATTATTACGGTTTAGCCTATACACAAGGCAAGTGCTCTAACTCTACATTTTCGTTGAGCAAGTTTCTTGTATCTAGTTTATTTATGATGATGCAAGTTTTCTAAACCCTATTCTGATATTGAGCAAGTTATTCTTGTCTTTAACTTGTTATTTAGCATGCAAGTTTATATATCCTGATATACTAATGTTGAACAAGTTTTATCGTTCAATTTACTATTTGTTATGCATGCTTAGAACTCAATTCTAAATAACCTTGGCTTAATATTGTTCAAGCAAGGTATTTTATAACTATTCAATGTTTATGCTCTTAGATTATTCCTAAAGCATGGCCTTAGCGTACAATATTGATTTAGTTATGATTTATTCCATAACATAACATTGTGAACTTTTATTCAACTAATCCTTAGTTGATGCTCGTTAAACTCTAAATTACCTTGAAACTTATCCAAACCAAACTTACTTTGGTGCGAACTCGTATTCTAAATGCTAAGATGAACAACCCTATTATTAGGGGATAAGTTACGCATAGCGTTTAAATGTTTGTGCACAATACATTGTACGAAGGGCTGATCCCCCTAAGTATGAGGAGTCCTTATAGTCTTACGACTGTTAAAGTTTATGTTGAAAGAATACTTATAACTATGGACATAGTTCGTGGTCTTTTGACCTTCAGTTATATATTTTCGATTTTGTTCTTGATTATTATTGATGAAATACCTTATTCATTTTCTATTGAGCCTATTCATTTGGTAATTGATATGATGTTTATTCATTATCATTTTAAGTGAGCATTGTTTGCTCACTCTTGCTTATATAAACATTACAGCTAAAGTTGAGAAGGTCGATGAACCTACAACTAGTAGAGGGAAAGGGAAGATAAGCAAGTTTTGAAGACTTGTAAAACTATTGACTATTATATTGTTGAACTTTATTTTAATCTGATGATGTATTTATTTAATTTTCCGCATATGATGTTTGCAATTAAAGGTTAGATAACCTGGGAGATTTTTTTGGATTTGTTGATGTAACCCTTTAATGGAAAGGTTTATTATTAAACTTTATTATGTTTGGGTAGTTAGATATGAATGTTTTTATCAAGTGAACACTAAATATGGTGGAAGTGAAGTACCCGGATTTGGGGATGTCACAAAGGAGATCGACCAACAGATGGTGCTCTTGATATGAGATAAGGATGGTGCCTCCAACCATAGCCAAGGACAAGGGCGGTCACCCGAGAATAAGTTCAGGACACATCGTCCGGACGATTCTCAGTGAACTGAGAGCAGGCTCTGAAGTCGTTCTCAGGATAGGAGTAGGCGTCGAAGCCACTAACGAGATCATTCGCCAGAAAATTAGTCCAAGACACATCGTTCGGATGGTTCTTGACACACTAGGAGCAGACGCCAAAGTTGCTCCAGCGAAGCAAGCTCTAAAGGCAGGGGACGATCTGACCGAAGATGACGAGATCCATCTATTGATCGTAGAAGACGAGATCCTCCCCCCCCCCCCGAAGGAGTGAGACAGAGGCTCTGGCCAAAAAGGTGGTTGAGTTAGAGAAAAGATTAACCGAAGGAGATCAAAACAAAGGGACCCTGATCAAATCATCATCACCGTTCTCTCCAGAGATCATTCGGGAGAAGGATGATTCGAATATTTAAACCCCTTCACATGAAGAGTTACGATGGTTCGGGAGATCTTTATGAGTACATCCATGCTTATGATTAGCTGATGGACTTCTACGACTATTCTGATGCTGCCAAATGTTAGATGATTATGATAACCTTGAAGAAGGATGCTCAGAAGTGGATGATGACGCTGGCTCCAAACTCAGTTTTGTCTTAGAAAGGACACTGCAATAAGTTCCATTTCTGGTTCAGAAGTAACAAGAGGAGGGGAAAGCTAATAGGGTCCTTATCACAGATCAGACAGTATTCGAATGAGATCTTGGGCTAGTACTTGAAAGCGGTTTCAGAAGCTATTTCATTATGTTCATGAATTTGAACGACCTTGAGCAATCGGTGCGGTCCGAATGGTTTGTGTTAGGTTTGTAATATTCGTATACAAAATCAAAATAGCAGTAGCATAGTAAAAATAGATTTTAAAATTTTACAAACTATATACCCGGATTATCATTTATGTGCAATTATTAATTAAAAAAAAGATATGAAGAATCAAATTCATGCCCTTGAAGATTTGAGCTTCCTCAGGTTCAAGTTCAACACCTAGTCCTTCGTGGTCTCCTTAAATATGCGGGATTGATTCCTTCCTTTGATCAACGTTAGCCACCCAAACGTTCGGCCTCTAGAGGTGATCCACCAAGGAAGAATAAAAACTCAAGAAGAAGGGTATTTGACTAAATCCTAGTTTTTCCTATCTGAAATAGAGATGGTGTACTCTCCTAACTCTTGAAATAAAGTGCGTAACTTATGTCACCCTCTCTCCATAAAAAGACTTTCTTATATATAGATGTAGGGAACCTTCCTAAACTATTTAGGAATATATTTTTTATTTCCTTTAATTAATTAGGCTTCCTAATCTTATTAGGAATAATTGAGAGTACTTATATTAATTAATTCCCAAACTTCTTCAGAATTAATTAATAATAATAGTAATAATAATAATAATAAGACTCTCTTATTAATTTATATTTAATATTTTCAAAATATTAAATAATAAATATTAAACTATTTAATTTATTCTATCACCATAGATTAAATTAAATACACTAAACTTATTATTACGATTATGCTATTTACTTCTTAAATAAATATTCTTCCTTTTATGGTGTGACCTTTTAGGTTCTCCATATTAAACTAGTTGTGAATAAATCAATTAAAATAATTTTAATCTTATTTAAATAAATAAATTAAACTATTAATTTATTTAAATAAATAACATTTATTCTAAAATAAGGATAAACCTCCTTAGCGATCAACGACTTTCCAGATAATATATATTTTAACATTAATCATAAAATAACCTTTGAGTAAATAGTCACCGTACAATTCAATCATTCCACCATATAATTTTTCAATTAAATATAAGACATGAAATTACTGTCAAGTCTTATTTATTTAATTATATGTATTCTGATTCCCAAATGCACAACTCTGAATCAATGTAAATTAGAAACTCCTTTCTAATTTCACTTCACCATGGCCAAGGATTCCTAGGTTGTCATTCATCGAATCACATAGGACATTTCTCTTCTTTTACTAGAAGTGGTAGATTCTTTATTGATCATTCATTATCTCCATGTATAACTTATTACACCCAAGCATACCCTTTGATATACCGTAAGGGTCTTAAGGAATATATCAAAGTATAATTCATTATACACAAAATACTATGATGATCTCAAGTCTAAGGATCACTTGTACTACTATCACTACAGAAATTCCTATTGATAGGCAAGTAAAACTCCATTAGGTATTCCTTAGCGAGCCACGTTCAGTGAACTTATTCTCTAATAAGCACCTACATACTTGCTTTAGTGTCTCCACACAAATGATCATGAGATCAATCATCATCATCTAATGAGCAAGCAACGTATGTTCCAATCTATCTGGATTCAATAATCCCCTTTTTAGTAATCCATCGATTGGGAACATTTTAGTTTTTAAGCTATATAAGAATTTAGATCTCATTAGCATGATCTCTGATGAGTGGGTAGAAAACCTATGAGTCTGGTATTTCTTAGCTTAGTATATTGTTATTTTATGAGTAATACATGTTACTTTTCATGGTTTTGGTGTGCTTTGCAGGAATGAAGTGCGGATGAGACTAAGGAGCTGCAAAGAAAGAAAAGGTTAAAGTTTGGGACAGACTGACAGTGGAGCGTGGGTCGTGCTTCAAATAAGTTGAATATGGAGCGGGGCGCGCTTGGGCTGAGTGGAGTTTCTGCTAGCATGGTGTTGGTTATTTTACCAATTAATATCTGCATGCAAGTATACACGGTCAACAAGTAATAAAGAGTAAGTAAATTATCGTTCCCACAGAGAATTAACTAATAAAGTTCACCAAGCACTAGCCCATAACCATTTCAGTCTTATTTAAACGAATGATTTAATATAGTGATGAAAACTATGAAATTAACTAATACTAAATAATCCTAGAATAAAACTAGATAATGAAGATAAGAGACCACAATTTCCCCTATTGATTCATCTAAATCAACACACCTCATGTTAAGACAAATCAATTATCACAGATTACTAGCCGAGAACACGAAAGTGAGACATGGCCATCTCTCGATGAACCAAATCCATATCACATATAAACCACATTGATAGAATACACATAAACACCCACATTACCTAAACCACTATATGTCTATGCAATTTACAAATAAATAGGGTTTAAGCCCAAGTCCTCAATTGACTACGAGTGGTGCTTCGGTATATGTCTATCCTAAGCACGAATCATACATTCCATCACCAAGTAGAACATACAAACACAAGCTATCAATATCATATTTAAACCCATACTTTGTCTTTTAAGTTCATATGGATTATCATAGTAATTGATGGCCAATCAATTAAGCAAATAAGCATGAATATTAATAGACAATCTCATAACAATCAATAAGATTAACAATAAAGTATATCAAAATAAACTAGTCAATAGATTCCATTCCAATCCCAAAATAGAGTTTAACTCATAGTTGAATTAAATCCATCATCCACAATTTGAATAAACATCATAAGAATACATAGGAATCAAAGAGAAGATAAGAATAAAAAGTTGAATTTCAAATCTGTTCTCTTGCTCCAAGTTTGAATCTGTAATGCTATCCAAATGCTTCAACCTTCAGATCTAATCAAATCTAGAAACTAACTACTTTAATCTACTCTACTTTAATATTCAAAATTAAAGAGAAGAAAAGAGCAATAGTAAACTAAGTGATCCCCAAATGAGAGATCCCCTCTTACATACTGATATGTCTTCTATATATAAGCCCTAATTGACTCCTTCCCCAAGTTAAGCTCCAATTACACTGATTAATGAAAAAGTCAACTTTAGTCAACTTCCGAAGTGGCGTGGCCACGCTGGAAATGGCCTGAAGTTGGGCGCGCTCGCGCTCAAGTAGCAGATGACATTTTTTTGGTCCAGGGACTGGCGCGGTCGCGCCCAAAATGCACTATAAATCCGCATGCCCGCGTCGTAGATTTTCTGCTGCAGTGTCCTCTGGTAAAACGGCCATAACTTTTGATCCGAGAGGATTTACGGGTCCTGCCACCTAAAAAATTGAAGATCTCAAAGATTTATACAACTTTCATTCTTTAAGAATTGAGAAATAATGGATGGATGAAGGTCAAAATTGGGTTGGAAGTGACTGCTATGCAAATGGCCACCCAAAACATTGAAGTTCAACGTCCGTTGGTACAAATATCATAACTCTTGCATCCGAACTTCGATTGGAATGATTCAAGATGTTCCGAAAATCTTAGAAGAAGCTCTACAATATAATCCAAGTTTCAAGCCAAGAACATGAAATGAACATGAAAGCCTAAACGATGTCCAGATTGCTGTTGCTTGCATTTTATACCAATAGTCGCTCACACAGGTCCCAAGCATAAAATCTACAAAATGAACACCAAATGCATGAAAAGTAACTAAGAAACATATGTATAAGTGACTAATTTAAGTAACAAATACTGGATAAGTAGGTATAAATCCTACTTATCACATGGCGTAGGCCGTGCAACTTATCAAAGGGTTATGGCGTGGGGCGCATCTCTCTGACGTGTTCTGCAGATTTTATTACTTATTTTGGCAGAAGTTGATTTAAAAGAGGATTTGGATATTACCTTATGTAATAGGGTTTGTTAAGGGCTTTAAATACTTTCTTTTGGGATTGTTTTGGGGGACTTTTTTGACTGACAACAATTGGGTGCTACACTTTTGGAGCTTTTGGATATTGAATTGGAGACTTTACGAGATAGATTTTGGAGGGAAAGATTGAAGATCATTGATAGAATTTTCCTTCTTCCGTTTAATTTAATTTCTGTATTCAAGATGTTTTTCAGTTTTTATTTGTTAGTTTCAATTATGATGAGGAACTAATTTCTTAATTAGGGGTACAATAGAACCTTTTGCGATGCAATAACTAAATTATATTTATTCCCACTTATTGATATTATTGAGTTGATTGTTATATTTTGTGCTTGATTAAATAATTGTTTGGCCAACAATTAACCTGATATCTTTGATGGAATTGAAAGAAGAAATCTTAGATTAGATCTGAATATAATAACACATGAATTTGTTGATTCTTATTAAGGATAACATAACAGTGTATGAGCCGAAAGTACTTTTATGCCATGCATAACTTTGTTAGGAGTTTGTGCTTAATGAATATGTTTTAAGTGTCTTGCACGAAAGTAACAAAATTACTGAAATATGTTTTTTTATTAATCATTGAAAGATGTTGTAAATTGATAAGAAATCCTAGTTAGCAACTCATTGGATTAATTAAGTGGGAATAAGATAAAGCTATTATTGCAAAGCAATTGGGGAAATTGTATTCCTATGTGTTAATCATCTGGTAATCAATATTTGTCTATTTAATTAGTTCTTAATTATTTTTTTAATCAACTTTCACAAATCAATTGGAGTGACTATTTAAGTGGATTAAATTGGTAGAAGCTTGATAATTAGAATAATCGTTAGTAACTATTCTTCTGTGGTTCGACACTCTTCTTACTTCTTTATTACTTGATTGACCGTGTGCACTTGCAAGTTTTTGTCATTATATAAATCGGACAAAAAGTTTTTGGCACCGTTGCCGAGGAGCAGTTATAATAATTATTTTGTCAGGAGTTTTTATTAGTTTAGTTTATTTAAATAGATTTTGATTTTGATTTTTATTCGCTTTTACAGGCTCCCTTTTGTCAAGAAATAATATGGGATTTGTGTATGCACTAGGGTGAATTCAGTGGTTTATGCAAACACGATCCAAGGGTCCAAATTTAGTTCTTTACGATTGTGAGATTGAACTAACTTTTCGGAGGAGACTAAACTTCAATCAAGCTACCATGGAAAATCAGCTTGGTATGGCAATAAAAGAACACAAACCGCTTCGAGAATATGGCATTCCAAAAGTTATGGGTATTCAGTCTATCATAGCACGACCTGCTATTACATCCAACGGTTTTGAGATCAATTCAGGCATGATTCATATGATTCAGAACTCGGTACAGTTTGGAGGAGCACCGAATGATGACCTTAACGATCACATTATCAGCTTCTTGGAAATTTGTGATACATTCAAATTTAATTAGGTGTCGGAAGATGCAGTAAGGCTAAGGCTATTTCTATTCACGTTAAAAGTTAAAGCCAAGAGTTGGCTGCATTCATTTCCACCAGGGTCAATAACAACATGGAATGACTCGGTGCAAAAGTTTCTCGCTAAGTTCTTCCCACCAGCAAAAATGACAAGAATGCGAGACGAAATCTTATCATTCAGGCAATTTGATTCCGAATCTTTATATGAAACTTGGGAAATATACAAGGATCTACTGTGAAAATGTCCACATCATGGGTTACCACTATGGCTGTAAGTGCAAACCTTCTACAATAGTCTTAACAGTCAAATAAGGACAAGTATCGATGTCGCTGCAGGTGGAGCTTTGAAAACAAAAAGTTGTGAAGAGGGGTGTGAATTATTGGAAAACATGGCGGCCAATAACTATCAGTGGCCCACCAGCAAATTAACTCAACCAAAAGTGGCAGTGGTATTTGAATTGGATGCCGTAACAACCATATTAGCTCAGGTAACAATGTAGATTTCAACGTTAACAAAGAAGATTGATGCTTTGGGGGTGTAAAATGTTCCAAAAATAGAAGTGGTATGAGAATTATATGTAGCGGCTCATCCATTGGAACAATATGCTATTAACACCGAATCAGTACAGTTTGTGGGGAATTCAAGTAGGCAGTAGTATGGCGTGAATTCGAATAGCTATAATCCGAGGTGGAGAAATCACCCAAATTTCTCGCAGAGTAATAATCAGAATAAAAAACAAGCTCAACCACAAGTTCCACGACAAACAACACCACCAGGATTTCAGGCAAAACAACACCAACAACTTCCATAATAAGAAAGGAAACCAAAACTTGAGGAGTTATTATTAAAGTACATAAAGGATAACGAAGTATGGAAGAACACGCATGATGTGACTTTATGGAATATAGAGAATCAGATCGGCCAATTGTCCACAACTATGAACTCTCGTCCTCAAGGATCATTGCTGAGCGACACAGAAACAAACCCAAGGTGTGACGCCCCCAAAATAGGTATACATCACCCATTCTGAGTTGCTAATACATGGTACAGAAACAACTACAACTTTATTATTACAACAGTAAAACTGTGAGTTTGAATACAAATATTATCTTCTAGACAATATCTATACTCAAATAAATCCTCATCACATTTATTGATACATTATTTTACAAAAATGGTGAGGACTACTAAACAACTCTCTCTAGAACCTTCATTCCATACCCCAGGCTACGTTTCATATTATATTCTCGCCTCCTAAGAAGAAAAATGGAACAAAAAGGAAAAGGGTGAGCTCAACTAGCCCGAAGAAGAATATTATGACTAAGATAATATACAACAAATTATCGTTAGTCTTCAACAGGAAAAATCTAATAGAATACAATAGACAACAAATTTTAAATCAATATTCAAAGCAGAAATAATAATTCATTAGAAGAGTTAAGTAGAGAATGCAAACTACCATCTTCTATGTATGAATTTAAAAGTTCACCGCTCTATCTTTTATCCCCAGAACATCAATCAATATATATCTCAGAACCAAATATTCATCTTTTGCACTACAGCCAAAGATATTCATCATTAGTCATGTTCATCTAAACACTGCTCATCTTTGCACTACGGCCAAAGATATTCTTCAAATCATTCATCTTTGCACTCACAAAAGCCAAAGATATTCAATAATATCATCATTTAAGACCGAGGATGATGAAAATATTTTTAAAGAAACGAATCCAAAGTTGAAACAAAATGACAAGGATTAAGGATTAAGGATTCGTACTTTGTTTTATCCATGTCCAAAAAATACCTCAAAAATAATCACAAGGTGTAAAATTCAAGAATGATCAAAACATGGATACAATCAAAGCTAGTATCCGAATAGATATTTTGGACGAAAAGGAAAATTTTATTTTTCGATGAATAGTGCTTGCGTATTTCGTGAATAATACCAGTATACGTGAATAATGTCGATATGCGTGAATAGTAACCCCACACCAAAAAGTTCTAAATTTGATAAAACTTCAGATCAATATTTCAAAGATAATGATATTGAAGAAATAATATCATTACAAAAAATAATAATATCTCTTACCTCGAAAGATTAGTACTTCTAATGGAATCTGGGTATATAGTCTTTGAAGGAACTTACACTGCCTAACAATACTCAAAGTATACTCAAAATACTCACAAGAATAAACTCGATAATATAGAGAGAAAACTTGATTTTGGTGTAATTTTCAATTCTAACCTAAGCACCCTATTTATAGAAAATGTTTAGAACACCAAAGCGTAAAATTTAATAAAATATTAATATATATTATAAATTTCCTTAGCCCATCTTTGAAGATCTGATTTCAGCAATTAATATCACATGTCATTACTTAAATGCAAAAAAAGTTTTTCTTTAAAATAATAATTAAAACTTCCAAAATCAATTATTTTGAACTTGAACTTCAATAATTCACAATAAATAGCCCTTTTATCGTAAAAATTCATCTCGTGGTTTTTATAGGAAATTCAATTCTCTACAACTTTGCGTAAGAAAGTTTTTCCAAATTCCAAACAGAAATTGACCAAATCCACAAACCAAGCGATTTTATAAAGTTATAATCAAATTTCACTCGATAAATGGGGTCCACCGACATGTTTAACATGTTTTAAACATTTATTGCAACAAAAATACTCTTCCTCCTCAGTATACTCATATATCCCACATTCGTTGTAAAAATATCACCATTAATATATATTTAAAATATAATAATACATTTAAATGAATTATCTTATCAGAAAAAGATAAAATTTTAATTTTCAACAATTGTCACATTAAAATTTTTCTCCATCTATATCCACATAAAATCAATATTTTCCTCATCATATGAATCAATAATTAATTATTCACAAATAATATTACAGAATCACAATATTGACAACCAAAGTGTTCTGTGAAAGAGGGGGCTTTCCAATAAGAATTTCTCCTTACTGGCGCACAATTAGGTGACCAAACCTCTCCTTAGACAGAACTTTCTAGACATTGCCAATAATGTTATCTAATAATATTATTCAGATAATATGAATTATTGCATCGATAATGAAAAATACTGTGTAATGACAATTATTGAAACAACAGCAATATAAAATATCAACGCAACAATTATTAAATCAATAAAATACTGAACAGTAATTACTGTAACCATTATTAAGTAGTGCCTTCTTACGTAAGAATCAATAATTGGTGCAATACCGTGTGCTACTGTGTTTTAACCACCGAGTATTTTAACAATATTAACGGTAACAACTACGCCGTTATTTTTAAACCACTTATATTTGTCGTTTTCTTCATCCAATCGCTTTCAAGTTATGGGCCCACACATGGTCACTACCGTCGCATTTAATATTCCCAACAAAGATCTAATATTCCACGACCAAACGAATATTCCCAAACAACAATGAATATTTTATAACCACTTGCTTATTTTGAAATATTTGCGTATTTTACCCTAACTATCCACATTAATCAAATCAACCCTTACTATTTCAAAATAATAAATAGAAAATTAAATTTCATTAATAATAAGTTGGGGTCTTACAACCTCCCTCCTTATGAAATTTCGTCCTCTAAATTGACGTGACGATACTGGTGTGTTTCAAAAGGTGAGGATACCTCGCTTTCATTTCCATTTCCAATTCCTGTGTCATTTCCTCTATAAAGATGATTCCTCCACAAAACTTTAACTTGTGGTATGACCTTTCATTGATAGGACATGCTCCTTCCTATCCAAGATCTTGACAAGTACCTCCTCATACGTTAAGTCTTCTACTATCTCGTCCTGCTTCTAACTCTATAACGTGGTTCGGGTCTTTCACATATTTACTTAAGTACGATATGTGAAACACATTATGAACACGAGACATACTTTGAGGTAACGCGAGTCTATAGGCTACATTTCCTACTCGGTCAAGAATTTGAAATGGACCAATAAATCGTGGATTGAGTTTTTCTCTCTTCCCAAATCTTGTAACTCCTTCCATGGAGCAACTCGCAACAATACATGATCCCCTATACTAAATTCCACGCCCTTTCGATGAAGATCCGCATAACTCTTTTGTCGATCTTGTGCCGCTTTGTATCGTTGTTGAATCATTTGGATCTTTTCGGTAGTCATACGTACTAACTCGGGTCCCAACAATGTTGCTTCACCCACCTCATCCCAACATATTGGAGAACGACATTTTCGTCCCATATAATGCTTCAATGGAGCCACACCTATACTTGCCTGATAACTATTGTTGTAGGAGAATTCCACCAATGGTAAATACTTATCCCAACCGCCTTGAAGAAGTCTAGGACGCAGAGTCTTAATAGATCTTCAAGAGTTTGAATAGTTCTCTCTCGATTATCCGTCTGCTTTGGGGATGGTATGCCAACTAAATCGCAAATCTGCGCTCCATAGCTTTTTGCAAGCTAACCCAAAATCTTGAAGTGAATCTTGGGTCACGATCCGAAACTATGGATACTGGCATGCCATGCAACCTCACAATCTCATTCACGTACATACTAGCAAGACGTTCAAGGGAATAAGTCTCCCGTATCGGCAAGAAATGAGTAGACTTGGTTAATCTATCAACAATAACCCAAATAGCTTTGATGCCTTGAGAAACCGTAGGAAGACCCGTAACGAAATCCATGGTAATGTGTTCCCACTTCCATTTCGGAATCTCAAGTGGTTGCAACGGACCCTTAGGTACTAGATGCTCCGCCTTTACACGTTGGCAAGTTAAACACACCGAGATAAACTTTGCAATCTCTCTCTTCATATTGTTCCACCAAAATGTATGTCGAAGTTCACGATACATTTTAGTACTTCCAGGATGGTATTGAATAGTATGGTCGTAGTCTTTCAATAGCTCGACTGCCGCATGTTGAGTTCTTTTTGAGTGAAGAAATATTTAAGGCTTTTATGGTCTGAATATATCTCCACTTTCTCCCCATATAGATAGTGCCTCCATATCTTTATCGCTTGAAACGATCACGCTAACTCTAGATCATGAGTAGGATAATTCCTCTCATACTCTTTAAGTTGTCGCAGGCATAGGCTATGACTTTCCCGTTGCATAAGAACACATCCTAACCCTTTGCTCGAAGCATCGTCAGTAGATAACAAATCCATCCCAACCGGATGGTATTGTTAGAACAAAAATCAAATAAGTCTCCTCTTAAGCTCTTGAAACTCTTCTCGCATTCTTCGCTCCAAAGCGAATTTTATATCTTTCCGAGTCACCGAGTTAATGGAGTAGCGATTCGAGATAATCCTTCCACGAATCTCCGATAATAACCAAATAAGCCCAAAAAGCTACGTGATTTGGTCACCGACTTCGCTTGCTCTAACTTTGATTGCTTCTTCATCTTCGTCGTCCACTCCCACGGATACTCCATGTTTTGACACCACGTGCTCCAAGAAATGCTACTTCCAAGCCGTAACTCGCATTTCTTCAATTTGGCATATAGTTTGTTTTCACGAAGCCTTTGAGTACCAACTTCAAATGGTGCTCATGATCTTCACGACTTTTGGAATATATGAGGATGTCATCAATAAAGACAACAACAAACCGATCCAAATATTCCTTGAATACTCGGTTAATCATATCCATGAAAGTCAGCAGAGAGCATTAGTTAGTCCGAAAGACATGACTAAGAATTCATAATGCCCATACCGGAGTTCTCAAGGCGCTCTTTGAATATCCTCGCCTAATCTTCAAATTGAAGATATCCGAACAAAGATCGATTTTGAAAAGAATTGTGCCCTTTGCAATCGGTCAAACAAGTCATCAATACGAGGTAGAGGATACCTATTCTTGATGGTGACATGGTTCAATTCCCGATAGTTAATACAAAGTCGCATACTCCCGCTTTCTTCTTTACGAATAAAACAGAGCACCCCAAGGAGATGTACTAGGATTTAATGAAACCGATGTCCAACAATTCCTCGTAGTTGGACCTTTAACTCTGAAGTTCAATAGGAGCCATTCGATATGGGGTTTTAGAAATGGGCTTTGTACCAGGTTCAAGATCAATAAAGAATTCAACTTCACGCTCGGGGTAGTAATCGGAAGTTCTTCTGGAAATACGTCGTGAAAGTCAATAACAACAGGAATATTATTCAAATTTGACGTGTCTTTATTCAAATCCATAACATGGGCTAAGAAAGCTTGACATCCGTTTTTCAATAAACGAATAGCTTTATGATTAGATGTGACAAAGTTGATTGATTTTAATGGTTTAGTTGCTTGAATTAATAACAAAGTTGGTTAGGAATATGAAAACTAACAACCTTACGAAAAACAATCAATTTTGGCATGATGAGTAGTTAACCAATCAATCCCTAAAATCACATCAAAAGCAAGTATCTTTAAATGATATAAGGTCAATGTAAGGTGATGGTGCCAACTTGAATCAAACAAGATTTATAAACAAAGGATGTGATGAAAGTTTCTCCCAACGAGTTTCCACGAGATAGGTCAAAGTCTAATTTCTCCTGAGTCAAGTTTAAACGTTGAGCACATGCAGGAGAGATAAATGAATGGGTAGCACCTAGATCAAGTAAGGTATAAACTTCGCAAGAATTTATAAATAGCTTACCCGTGATCACCTCGTTTGGGTTCCTCGCATTTTGACCACCACAATAAACGCTCTTCCTAAATCGCTGACTTTGACTTTTCGGGACAGTCTTTTGAGTCACCGTCCCATTGAACTAGGTTTCGCTACCGCATAATCTCGAGCGATATGTCCTTCCTTTCCACAATTATAGCATACCTTGAATCGTTGTGGGCGCTTTGACCGATATGTCCCTCTTTTCGCATTTGTAGCATATATGAATTCCGTGGTCGTTCTCCTCCCTTAGAACTAGTTGCTTTGCCGCCAAAGACCGCTGTCTTCACATGGTTGTTGTTAAATCTCCTCTTTTAAAATCTCCTCCCACTCGCTTCTTCTATTTTCACGGCCATGATTACCACCAGAGTGGTTACCATTTTTGTCCGTCTGCTTTTCTTCGCCGGGTTATCATTATTCTCATTGATCGCTATCTCTCGTACGATCCTGGTTATGGTCCCTCGGTTGAACATACTCGTTATCTCGCCTAACAATTGAGCCTCATAAACAACATCCTAATAGAGAGAAAATTTATGAGAAATGAGATATTGTCAGATGCCGGTTTCAAACCTCTCGTAAACATCCGCCATACGCTCCTCATTCTCCACCAAATGAGGTGCAAACCTCGATAACTCTGCAAACTTTGCCTCGTCTTCGAGACACCGGCCATGTTGTTTTCCTTCATATATGACGAACACTTTCGTGAAAGTATTTGTCATTAAATAATTTCAAATGTCTCCCAAGACATGCCGAGTCTTGGCCGGATGGTACGCTTCACGTACTCCCACCAAAGATCTCGCCTCGCCATGGAACATAAAGGTGGGGAATGGAACCTTCGTTCCTCCGTGCATCCCAAGACATCGAATATCTTGGTAATTTGCTTGACCCATGTTTCCGCCATGATCGGATCCGCTTTCCCTTAAATTCGGTTGTCCCAACTCTTTGAATCGCTTGCCACGTGACAACCCGTGAATTGCTATCATTTCCTCCTCAGATTTTGAACACGAGTCTCCTCGTCGATTTTGCATGAACTCGCAAAAAGCTTCTAAACATCCCCTCGCTCATCATCTCGCTTTCGATGGTGTTGTTCACAGGAGGAACATTGCCACCAAGTTACGCTCTCCTCGTTGGTGAGTACAAAGCGCCTCCACGCCTCATTTCCATTGTTAATATTCTCGATCGACATTCTCAAATACATCGCCATAAAATAAGGGTTAATTAAGGAAATCAATATATCACATAATATCCTTATATATCGACCAACTAACAAATAAGCTTAGGTAGGACACACTAGCGAAGGATTTACTCGCTCTCCCTCCTAGTTCTATTCCCCGATCTCCGCCAGAGATCATATCCCTAAGCTCGATACCAACCGTGACGCCCCCAAAATAGGTATACATCACCCATTCCGAGTTGTCAATACATGGTACGTAAACAACTACAACTTTATTATTACAACAAGAAACGCGTGAGTTTGAATACAAATATTATCTTCTGCAGACAATATCTATACTCAAATAAATCCTCATCACATTTATTGATACATTATTTTACAAAATGGTGAGAACTACTAAACAACTCTCTCTAGAACCTTCATTCCATACCCCACTCTGATTCGCTTATATTCTCGCCTCCCGAGAAAAAAAATGGAACAAAAGGAAAAGGGTGAGCTCAACTAGCCCAAGAAAAAGAATATTATGACTAAGATAATATACAACAAATTATCGTTAGTCTTCAACAGGAAAAATCTAATAGAATACAATAGACAACAAATTTTAAATCAATATTCGCAATGAAATAATAATTCATTAGAAGAGTTAAGTAGAGAATGCAAACTACTATCTTCTATGTATGAATTTAAAAGTTCATCGCTCATCTTTTATCCCCGTAACATCAATCAATATATATCTCGTAATCAAATATTCATCTTTGCACTACAAAGCAAAGATATTCATCACCGGGTTAGTCATGTTCATCTAAACACTGCTCATCTTTGCACTACGGGCCAAAGATATTCTTCGAAAATCATTCATCTTTTGCACTACAGACAAAGATATTCAATAATATCATCATTTAAGACCGAGGATGATGAAAATATTTTAAAGAAACGAATCCAAAGAAACAAAATGACAAGGATTAAGGATTAAGGATTCAGTACTTTGTTTTATCCATGTCCAAAAATACCTCAAAAATAATCACAAAGGTGGTGTAAAATTCAAGAATGATCAAAACATGGATACAATCAAAGCTAGTATCCGAAATAGATATTTTGGACGAAAAGGAAAATTTTCATTTTTCGATGAATAGTGCAGATTCGTGAATAATACCAGATACGTGAATAGAGTCGATATCGTGAATAGTAACTCCCCACACCAAAAGTTCTAAATTTGATAAAACTTCAGATCAATATTTCAAAGATAATGATATTGAAGAAATAATATCATTACGAAAAAATAATAATATCCTTACCTCGAAAGATTAGTACTTCTAGTTTGGATATCTGCATATAGTCTTTGAAGGAACTTGCAACTGCCTAACAATACTCAAAGTATACTCAAAATACTCACAAGAATACGCCGATAATATAGAGAGAGAAACTTGGGCCGTGTAATTTTCAATTCTAACCCAAGCACCCTATTTATAGAAAATGCTTAGAACACAAAAGCGTAAAATTTAATAAAATATTAATATATATTATAAATTTCCTTAGCCCATCTTTGAAGATCTGATTTCAGCAATTAATATCACATGTTAGCCCACTTAAATGCAAAAAACGTTTTTCTTTAAAATAATAATTAAAACTTCCAAAAATCAATTATTTTGAGCTTCTAACTTTAATAATTCACAATAAATAGCCCTTTTATCAGAAAATTCGAATCTCATGCCTTTTTATAGGAAATTCAATTCTCTACAACTTTGCGTAAGAAAGTTTTTCCAAATTCCAAATGTAAATTGACCAAATCCACAAACCAAGCGATTTTACGTACTATAATCAAATTTCAAATAATAAATGGGGTCCAATTTACATGTTTAACATGTTTTAAACATTTATTGCAACAAAAATACTCTTCCTCCTCGTGATACTCATATATCCCACATTCGTTGTAAAAATATCATCATTATTATATATTTAAAATATAATAATACATTTAAATGAATTATCTTATCGTAAAAAGATAAAATTTCAATTTTCAACAATTGTCACATTAAAATTTTTCTCCATCTATATCCACATAAAATCAATATTTTCCTCATCATATGAATCAATAATTAATTATTCACAAATAATATTACGTAATCACAATATCGACAACCAGTGCAGCTCCGAGAAAGAGGGGCTTTCAATAAGAATTTCACCTTCTTGGCCGCAATTAGGTGACCAAACCTCTCCTTAGATGTAACTTTCTAGACATTGCCAATAATGTTATCTAATAATATTATTCAGATAATATGAATTATTGCATCGATAATGAAAAATACTTGTAAATGACATTTATCAAACAACAACAATATAAAAATATTAATGCAAAGAATTATTAAATCAATAAAATATTGAACGAGAATTACCGTAACCATTATTAAGTAGTGCCTTCTTACGTAAGAATCAATAATTGGTGCAATACCGTGCTACATCGTGTTTTAACCACCGAGTATTTTAACAAAGATTAATTGAATAACTACGCTCCTATTTTTAAACCAGCTTATATTTGTCGCTTTTCTTCATCCAATCGCTTTTCGTTATGGGCCCACACATGGTCATACTGTCGCATTTAATAATATTCCCAAGCGATATGAATATTCCACGACTAAACGAATATTCCCCACAACAATGAATATTTTATAACCACTTGCTTATTTTGAAATATTTATGTATTTTACCCCTAACTATCCACATTAATCAAATCAACCCTTACTATTTCAAAATAATAAATAGAGAAAATTAAATTTCATTAATAATAAGTTGGGGTCTTACACAAGGGATGGAAAAGAACACTATAAGGAAATTACCTTGAGGAATGGGAAAGATTTGGTGGATCCAAATCTACTTAATGAAGAGAGCATTAGGGAGCAATCAGTGCAAGAAAAGGTGGAATCGAGTAAAGCAGCAGAGAAGAAAATATCAGATGAAAAAGTGGAAATAAAGAAGCCCGACTCATATGTGCCCCCGGTTCCATACCCAAGTAGACTCCACAAGGCTAAGGAGGCCAAACAGTTTTCAAAATTCCTTGAGGTATTTAAGAAATTTCACATTAATATTCCCTTTGCAGAAGCTATTGAATAAATGCCAAGTTACGCGAAGTTCATGAATGAGATTTTATCGAGAAAAATAAGGTTTGAAGAGTTTAAGACTGTTACATTTACAGAGGAGTGCAGTGCGATACTGCAGAAAAAGTTACCTCCAAAGCTCAAGGACCTAGTTAGCTTTACTATACCTTGCACAATTGGGAATAAGTTTTTTGAAAAAGCACTGTGCGACTTGGGGGCTAGTATCCATTTGATGCCGTTATCCATCTACGCACAGTTGGGTCTACTGGAGGTAAAGCCCACCAATGTAATTCTCCAGCTAGCCGATAGGTCTCTAACTCACCCGCGGGGGATAGTAGAGGACATATTGGTAAAAGTGGACAAATTTATTTTCCCAGCTGATTTCATTGTGCTCGACTTTGAGGAAGACAAGGAAATCTCACTCATACTTGGGCGTCCAATCTTAGCCACGAGGAGGACTTTGATTGATGTACAAAAAGGGGAACTCACGATGAGGGTACATAATCAAGAGGTAACCTTCAATGTGTTTAAGGCAATGCAGTTTTTGAACAAGGTCGAAGAGTATTTTAGAGTTAATTGGGTTGAATCTGTATTGAAGGAATTTTTTGAGATTGATGTTTATGGGGATCTGCTTGAGACAGCTCTAGTCAGTACATATGCAGCACATTTCCCATCTTTGCTAGAGTATTTGAACATATTAAACGCATCCCTTTCCTTTGTGCCATATGGTAAGAAATTCGAGGAATTAGATCGAGCTGAGAAATCAAACTCATGGCCAAAAACATCCATTGAAGAACCTCCAGTACTAAAATTGAAACAATTATCGAGTCACCTTAGGTATGCCTACTTAGGAGCTTTTTTTGCTTTGCTAGTTATCATCTCAGCATCACTCACTGAATCACAAGAGGAAAAGTTATTGAGAGTGCTTTGAGAATTTAAATATGCGATTGGATGGATGATAGCCGACATTAAGGGAATCAATCCCTCATTTTGTATGCACAAGATTTTATTGGTAGAAGATGTTAGCCCGATTGTGGAACAACAACTCAGATTGAATTCAATTATGATAGAGGTTGTCAAGAAGGAAATTATTAAATGGTTAGATGCCGGAATCATCTATCCCATATCGGATAGTTCGTGGGTTAGCCCGGTGCAGTGCGTTCCAAAGAAAGGGGGTATGATAGTGGTAGCTAATGAGAACAATGAGTTAATTCCAACAAGGACAGTGACTAGATGGCAGGTGTGCATGGATTATAGAAAATTGAATAAAGTAACTCGCAAAGACCACTTTCCTTTGCTATTTATCGATCAAATACTTAATAGAGTAGCTGACCATCAGTTCTACTATTTATTGGATGGATATTCGGGCTATAACTAGATTGTCATATCACCCAAAGATCAGGAAAAGACTACCTTCACGTGCCCATATGGAACATTCGCACTTCAATGGATGTCTTTTGGGTTATGCAATGCACCAACTACGTTCCAACGCTGTATGATGGCTATATTTTTCAATATGGTGGAGAAAAACGTAGAGGTATTCATGGATGCCTTTTCGGTATTTGGGAACATCTTTGATCTTTGCTTAGGAAATCTGACATTAGTACTTGTAAAGTCCCCAAATCCAGGTATCCATGACCTCTGACCTGGTGCATTACGATGCAACCTTCATCTGAATATTTATAACCTTTATTCATAAAATAATGAATACAACCTCACTTTAATACCAATTAATACATTAGTTCCTTCTATTTCCAGAATCCTTAACCTTTACAGCCTGGTGTTATACTTTTAAATCATATTGATTTAAATTATACATTTCAAGTTATAAATAATATCTTTCACTTGGATATATTAATTTTAAGTATCCATAAACTCACAACTAGACTTAACTATTCATCTATACACTGTTCTTTGACTATGCAATTACAATATGTCATATGAACGTTATCTAGTATAGCTAGAGTTATACGAACAACTTCAATAAGTACTTCTTCCTTTTTCCTTTGTTTATCCGAATCCTTCGATCTGCTCTGGTTTAGCTGAAAACAATTATTTATAGTAAGGGTGAGCAACTGCATAGCCCAATAAGTTTAACAATTATCACATAACACATTTTTAATATTTTAAACACAACTTAAATTAGTCATGCTTCACAGTTTATACACAATTCATATTTTTCATATAGTGTTTATTCAGGCATCATAATGCTCATACTTAACAATTATACTTGTTTCATGCTTATCATATACCTCATATCATGAATATAGTAAGTTTCCATAACTCAATCCACATCAATCAGTAATTTGTTTTAATAAATTTATATAACAATATAACACATAATGAATATCTCAATTTATTCACAAGGAGTACATATAATACATGGACTATGTACACATTACAATTAATAAGTTCACATATAAAAATAAGTTCTGAAAAAACTTGCCTGTACCGACGTTTTACCATTAACCTGTCGTGATCTTTTGCATAACCTACACAGTATGTGAGATTGATAATAAACATCGTCAATACTTGATCTCATGGTTAACATTAATTTAATACCCTACTTTAACTTATATTGTCCTTATACCATTTTTATGCTCAACTTTGTTATTTATATAACTCAGTTTTATTTCCCTTTCATCACTATATGTGCTAGCTTGTCGCACTTGTAGTTTACTATGTGTGTATCGCACCACTACAACATACCATATTTGGTTAAACATTACTCATCTAAGTTCCTTAGACTTAGATTAGGTATATAGCCGTCGTTCATCACTTTGTGATCATACACACACGGTATACATTGCATACTTAGTTCTTATACATTCTCAAATATACTCTTTTTGGTCCAATTATAACATGATACAAATCATTGGTCATTATACTCTTCAAATATCATCTTACGTTATGATGTGACATTTCTAGGAATCAAATCCCATTATTCCATCATAGTTCAAAAATAGAAAATATGATTTTCTAGGGTACTTTGGGGATTTTTTTATGAATCTTTGTATTGAGATTTTGACTTCCATGTTTGAACAAGCTTTTAGACCATACATCATAGTATTTAATTCCATAGTTAGTCAACTGAAACAACCTCTTAAGGCTTCTTAAGATAGTTCCATAAAATGGGTATTTTACATTTCCACTCTACTACTCACTCTACTACCAACTGTAGCAGAAGTTAATTTTTAGGTCACTTTGATGATGTTTTTGGACTTTATGAGTTAGCCCATTTGATTTTTTATTTTTGCAAGCATTTAGATCATAGTATTTTTCTATGGGTTTAGTTTCTTGAATTCAGTTATGGAAGTTAACGAAAACTGAGCACAAACTAGGGTGTTTACCCATTTTAGCTCTACTATCTTCACTCTACGATTTCGAGAGTCATTCTACCATTGATGGAACCACTCTAAGTTGGTAGGGTTCACTCTATGATTTTTAGAGTTCACTCTACGATTGGAGAGTTCACTTTACAATTTGTAGAGTTCACTCTACGATTTGCAGAGTTCACTCTATGATTGTAGAGTTCACTTTACAATTTGCATAGTTCACTCTACGGTTTAAACTCTACTACCCAACTATAGCAGAATTGAGTTTACTACCTACTTTGATGATTTGCTTGAATTCCTTGGTTAAGATTTTTGCTCCACCATCTAGCTCTACTTCTAGACCACATACCAATGTATTTTATTAAGGGTTTAGGTTCCTCATTCATACCAGTTAGGCCTACTTTAACTGAGGCTCAAACTGGATAGTTTAACACTTTTTCCCCAAAACTGATTTTGACACTTTTTAAATTTCTTTCAGTTTTGTCTAATTGAAAAGTCTAGGCATATGTATTTTAGTTACCTAAGATTACTTTTATCATCACCTCACTTTGTTTACTGGCCTAGCCAAATTTGGCCTATTAAAGCTCACTTTAGGCTTATAAGATGCACACGAACTTAGTCTTCTTATTAGCTTTTGCCTTAGCCATGTTTGGGAATCATTTATAGCATGTATTAGTAACTTTATATAGGCTCAATATAGTCTTACAAATTCAGATACTAAAATTTACCCAAAATAGATCACTTTTGGCCTAAAATGAGATTTTTAACAAGTCCAATATTTAAAACGGTTTAGAATTGGTTTTTTTAACTTGTGTAGCTTACTTATGCCATATTATAACTATTGAAACTTACCTACAAGGTTCTGGTGCAGCCTTCCTTCATTCAAGTGTTAGATGACATTTTAAAGCTTACTTTTCATGACCTTTAAACATGAAAACTGAGTTGTACTCAATATAGACTTTAACTAAGTTAAGGAACAAATCTTAAAGGTAGTTTATGGATAGTTTAGAAACTTCTCACTGACTGTTAATTTCATTTGCCAAAATTAACTATAGCAGATTAAGTTAACGATTTAGGGTCGAATGAATGTGTACCTCTTGACGCTCCCTTCTACTGCTAAGATACTGGTGTAAGCTACTAGCTTGATTCTTCCCTTCCATCTCCTCTGCTCATTGAACTGCAAGAGTTCCTCTGGGTTCTTTAATTCTTAACTCACAGTATCCGTCTCTTTATTAGAACTAACTATTTCAGCTAACTTTGCAAGATGTATCAGGGTCTCTATTTATAGGGAGACATTTTGTCCAATCATTGGTCATTACCCAGATTTTGGACTGGTTCTAACTGAATCAACCGTTGGTTAATAAAGGTTTGGTGAAAAGTTTCTTACCAATTCATTGCTAGCCATATTGTAGGACATCATTTCAACCCACATGGGATTAATTTAATCTAAAGTAACATAGGGTGGCTGTAAGCCATTGCTGAGTCTGCTGGCAGTACTATAATCGTTGTTTATTACCCTTTAGGTTATCTCATTATATACAGATTTCAAATTTATGGGTTAACCATCCTGGACTATCATTTCTGGGCTTACTGCCCTTCATTTCAACTGGGCTTGTCTAACATCACCTACATAAACGTTGGGTTCTAGCAGTTACCTGTAACACAATTTGATTGGGCTAGTGATGTTACTCGGTTGGACTTAAACTTGGCAACCACTTAGCAGTCCATACTCTTCATAATCAGATTATTTAGTTCTTCCATGACTCACAATTAAACTTGGTAAATCACATAATTCTCATTTCACTAATAATAGTCCTTCAAATTTCTCAAGTATTACAATTACCCTCTTTTAGTATAGCATGAAAATTATTAACACTAAGATTAATATAGCAGCTTGCAAGAATACTAAGTCCCAATTTAATATGGCCCAATAGTTAAATTAGGACACTCATAAATATAAATATTTATACATTTCGTCCATCACATTTATTTAAGCTAGCAAAATAGTTAGCACCTACATCATTAAAAATGATGGTTTCATGTAATTTAAATAATTCCTGGTAGTACCCACCATTCTCCTTATTTGTAACCAAAATATACTTATCAATGAAATTAATTATATTATTTCATTGATCTCATAGGTAGATTTATGTCAAGAATATTTCACAATTAAGCCATGTTGGCTTTCCTTTTCATTTTGAATAATAAATGTATTAATAATACATTCACTTATTACGTCTCATCAAATTTAGTTAACTCCTCAGATTACTTTCTTTTCATTATGAATGAGTAACATTTATAATGTCTTGTGCATTCTTAGTTAGAGCCTTTTATCTTAAAAGTCTCTCTTCACAATCATTTTATACCCTATGGCTTTTTATAGCACATATAATTTTTTTTAATCCACTCTTTTCACATTAGGTTAAATCTCTAACCTTTATTCAATTATTTAATATTTTTCCTTAAAATAAATATTACTAATATTCGAGATATCACATCGTACTTCAGAGGTGTGTGGACACTAATTTGATTCTTAACTGGGAAAAATGTCACTTCATGGTACGAGAAGGGATCATATTAGGCCACCGGGTTTCAGCAGAGGGCTTAGAGGTTGATCAAACAAAAATTGAGCATTTACCTCCTCCAACTTCTGTAAAAGGGATTCACAGTTTCTTAGGCCATGCGGGGTTCTATCGATGTTTTATCAAGGACTTCTCCAAGATCACTAAAATGTTGTGCGCTTTACTTGAGAAAGATGTGCCGTACAAGTTTGATTCTAAGTGTATCAAGGCGTTCGAGTTGTTGAAAAAGAAGATGGTCACCACATCGGTCATGATTGCACCTGATTAGACTCTTCCCTTTGAATTAGTGTGAGACGCTAGCGACTACGCAGTGGGAACAGTGTTGGGCCAAAGAAAGAACAAAGTATTCCATGCAATTTATTATGCAAACAAAATTTTAAATGATGCGCAAGTAAATTACATGACAATAGAGAAAGAGCTTCTTGCTGTAGTGTTTGCATTCGATAAGTTCTGGGCTTATTTGAACGGTACAAAGGTAGTCGTATTCACGGATCACTTAAACATTAAATATCTCATCTCTAAAAAGGACGCTAAACCACGGCTCCTTCGTTGGGTCCTTCTACTACAAGAATTTGATCTAGAGATTTGAGATAAGGGACTGAAAACCAAGTTGCCGATTACTTATCATGATTGGAGAATGAAAAACAACAAAAAATAGATAAGACCATGATCAACGAATCTTTTCTGGATGAGCAACTATTTTCGGTGGCAGCAGAAACCCCTTGGTACGCGGATTATGTGAATTACATCGTAAGCGGGATTTTGCCCCATGGTCTTAGTTTTTAGCAAAAGAAGAGGTTCTTGTTTAAGGTTAAGAAATACATGTGGGATGACCCCTTCCTCTTCAAACAATGTTCCCATCAGATGATACGAAGATGTGTGGCTGAAATGGAAATCAAAGGAATTCTACAACATTGCAATTCTTCCTTGTGTGGTGGACACTATGGAGGAGATAGGACAACCGTAAAGGTACTCCAATCAAGCTTTTTTTTGCCAATGCTATTCAAAGATTCTTATGCATTCGTCAAAATATGCGACAGGTGCCAACGAATGGGGAATATAACGAGTCGACATGAGATGCCACTAAATACAATGCTGAAAGTGGAATTATTTGATGTATGGGGCATCGACTTTATGGGGCCATTTTCGTCGTCCTTCAATAACAAATATATTTTAGTGGCAATGGATTACGTCTCCAAGTGGGTTGAGGTAATGGCTTTACCTACCAATGATGCCAAGGTGGTTTTGAACTTCCTTCGGAAAAACATTTTTACTAGATTTAGGACTCTAAGAGATATCATCAGTGACGAAGGTACACATTTTTGCAACAAATCTTTTTCGGCTCTGTTGGCTAAATATGGAGTTAGACACAAGGTTGCCACGGCCTACCACCCTCATACGAATGGGCAAGCGAAAGTATCCAATCGGGAAGTGAAGAAGATTCTGGAAAAGATTGTTAATCCAACACGGAAAGATTGGGCTAGCAAGCTCGATGAAGCATTGTGGGTGTATCATACAGTTTACAAAATCCCAATCGGCATGTCTCCCTATCTGCTGGTGTTTGGTAAAGCTTATCACTTACATGTTGAATTGGAACACTAGGCTTATTGGGCGATAAAGAAGCTAAATCTGGATCTTGAAGCTGCCGGTGAAAAGCGACTCCTATAATTGAATGAACTGGACGAATTTTGAGTGCAACCATATGAGAACGCCAAGCTCTACAAAGAAACGACCAAAAGATGGAACGATAAACAAATTGTCCAACGATCTTTTGAGTCTAGTCAAATAGTTTTACTTTTTAACTCAAGGCTTAAACTATTTTCGGGCAAGCTAAAGTCAAGGTGGTCTGGTCCATTCACAATCACCAAGGTCTTCCTAAATGGAGCAATTGAGGTTTAGGAGCCCGATAGCCAACAGACATTCAAGGTTAATGGACAGAGATTAAAGCACTATTTGGGCAGAGGAATAGATCACTAAAAGACCTCGATCACTATCAAGGAGGAAAACTAAGCCAAGAAATCAAGTCAGGATGATAACTTTAAACCAAGCGCTGTGTTGGGAGGTAACCCAATTTCTAGACCCTTCATTAGTTTCTATTTCATCTCATTTAGTTCAATTTTAGATTTTATTTCAGTTAATTTTCTAGTTTAACGAGATCGCCATTAAATGTTTAATCTGGTAATGATCTCAATGGAGCAAGGGGAAGCAGGCCTTGAACAAAGCGATCATTACAACAAGGAGGCACGGGCCGCACAAATAACTAATCCAGCAACACGTGGGGCGTGTTACCTCTATAGCAACTAAAAGAAAAACTTACCAGACATGCGCGGGGCGCGCCATCTGAGGTGTGAGGAGCGTTTCTTTGCGACCAAATTCGGCGTGGGCTACGCTAATCGGCTGGGATCATTTTTAAAATAGGGGTTTTAGTCCTTTTCTCACCCCATCTCCTATTTCACTTCAACCTTAACTCCACTCTTCCCTCTATCTACTGCAAATCAGATTCTAAATACTTCACACCCAATTCATCTCCCATCCACTAATCTCGCACCATTCCAACCCATTCAAACCCTAATCTACCATCTACATCATCGATGCCACCTTACCCAAATCATTTGGTCCTTACTCCAATAATCCCATTCATTCTCAAAGAGCGAAGACTACTAAATCAACCCTAAATCTAGTATTAAAACAATGAGGGTTCTTTGTAGTCTAAGCATCAGTCTCCATTGACCAATATTGCTTTACTATTGGGAAATTGTCGGAGGTAACAAGGTTAATTTGGTTGAAAATGTACTTGATAATATTGGGTAATGTCACAATTTCTTTTGAATTATACTGCTATATTCTTGGGAACCCTTGGGTTACTGATGGCCCAGGGTTGATATTACATTATCCTATACATGGGGGAACTTGAGTGGTATAAAGAAAAGTTAGTTTGGGGGAAAACAAAGGCTGCCCACTAGGTGTTTGCGAAATTGCCTCAACCAAATTTGACCCTTGTTCGTATAACGTTAAGCAACACTCGATACAAAATGTCAGCTAAAAAGCAAAGGGCCTCTTCATCTAGCACTCACCCACAATTCTATAGATCAAAGTTTATTAGTGAGGCCACCGAAACATGATTCAAAATGGTGATTGACAAAATACTTTGGTTTTAGAGCGAGGTTTGAAACCGAATTCTAATATTGATGGCAATATGGCACTCATGATCGCTGAACGCGACTGGTTTCAATTGGTGGAGCAACCAAAAATGGCCGTAATCAGCATTGTCAAGGAATTATACGTCAATGCCATTTAGCATGTGGGTCATATGGTGCTGGTACGAGGTATGCCAGTTTCATTTCATGCATCTGCTATCAATGACTATTTTGGGTTGGAGACACCTAATGGTGTTCAGTACGAAGATCGACTTCCCGACTTGGATGAGCTTATCATGCGGTTGTGCAAGCCCGACACACAACGGATAACCAAGGCAGGAACATATTTGAAAGTCATTTTTCCATATGCAAATACGGAAAAGCATGGTACACATTCATTTGTGCAAGGTTAATGCCAACATGTCATTAGAATGACGTAACTAAGGATCACGCTTAACTTCTCTATAAGATAGTACATCACCATCTTGGTCTGAGAAATGAAGTTATCATATGGGATGTTAATATAGGATCATGCATTCAAGATTTGATAGAAAGGTTGCTACAGGGTGGTACCACGGGTGGAATTCTACATAGATTTCTTATCACCCATTTGTGCCATAAAGCCGAGGTGCAATGACATTCATCTGAACCAATTCAGCACCTTATGACAATTATCGACCATGCAATAATTGACAAATATAGAGCATGGGATGGGGCACTATCACATCCGAGAGGAGAAGGGTATATAATGATACGACCCCTATCCCAGCCAGTCATTGATAAGCCAATGGGCGAAAGGATCGAGGTCGAGTCATCTACGATGTTTCAAAGACAAAGTCAAAAACAAAACTTGTGGCTTGCTCAACGCCAAGATACAATGCATCAATACAATATTAGCGCTTTCACTGTACTGGCAGCAACTTTCTCTCACTTAAATCCAAATTCAGATCCAGTCCAGCTGCCTGTTCTCCTCTTCTTCCCACATACCCCCCTTCGGATGATGAAGGTCCCCACGACAAGATTTGACTCATCCCTCAGAGAAGTTCTCGCGCTTAATTTATTTTCTTTTCATGTAATGAGGACATTACTTGTGTTAAGTTTGTAGGGGGGGGGGGGTTTAGTAGTTTTAATAGTTAGTTTGCTTGTGAATTCATAATATGTGGTTGCATAATAGGATGCATTAGTAGTTGTTAACTTTCATTCATTCGCATATGTGGTGCATATATATATATATAATAAAATTCATTTGGTATTCACGTAGAATTTATGTTAGTAGAAGCATGCATAGAGCATCTTGCACTGAGATTGAGCATGGATGCCTTGATATGTTAGGTAATGGCCGATGATGAGACTGGTTTAGCCTGTACGTGCATATAATTGACTGTCATGTGTTGATTGGTTTTGAGCATAGGAACCTCATAGCATAAATTCTGGCTTTCTTCCAATTTCAAGCACACCAATTGACTATCAGTAGCGATTAAGGAATTTATGTAAGAAAAACCATATGCATTCACTTGATCATTGTTTAAAATTAAGCGTTGGCCAATGCATAAGTTTGGGGGATTTAGCTTTACATATATAAAAATAATAAGAAAATATGAAAAAAATAAAAAAAATAGTTATATGTGAAATAAAAACTGGCTTAGTTTAACTTCGTGGGCTTTGTTACTCGGACGAGTATGCCCGAGGGGATGTCTTTACACCCAGCGCCTTAAAGCCTTCGGGTTTGGGAGCCGTTGGTCAAAAGTCTGCTACACGGGTAACATTGAAAAACCTAAGGAAGTTAGACATTGTTCAAGTCAGACATGGGAAACAACAGGTGGGATGAAGCATTAAAATGACCCCGCAATGTATGAGAATTTAATGCTTTATATTCTATTGCTTATTAACCTGATTTCCCTCATGCTTGTGTGGATGCCATGTTTAGTTGATGAAATTTAAGTAGGCACACTTAGAAGGGGGGGTTTGAATAAGTGTGGGAACAAACGATGTCAAACTTTTTCAACTTAAAAAATTTTCTTTTATTGAATGCAGGATGCTGGATTGAATATCTATGCTTACCAAATTATCAATACAGGATGCTGGATTAAATATCTAAGCTTGCAAAGTGATCAGGGTATAATGCAGGATGCTGAATAGAATATTTATACTTGCCAGATTATCAGTATATAAATGCAGGATGCTGGATTTAATATTTATGCTTGCTGGATTAACAATGTAGAATGCATGATGCTGAATTTAATATTTGTGCCTGCTGGATTAATAGTGTTTGTAAATTAATCACTTAACACTTTTTATATTTAATCTTTTAATATTAATTCAAGTCTTAACTTGTTTAAACTTAATTTACAAGCTTTTGAATTAACAAAGAAAAATAACAAAGAAACAATCACATAAACACTAGGAATTTTTACGTGGTTCAGCCCCTAACCTCTATTCTAGTGGCCTAATCCACGTCCAATACTAACTAGTATTAGAGACTCTTATTATTAATCAACTTGGTTTAATTAAACCCCTTTACAAGATACGTTTCACAACCTTTGAGTACTTATACTCCCCGAGCACCTTTGCACTTCGTGCACTTATGCACCCTTAAACACCTATGCTTCCTTGAACTTGCTTGTAAAACTCCTAATCCAACCCAAATTAGAAACCTTAGACTAACAACTTAGTCTACCACATGTTTAGAGAATTGATCAAAGATGTGACAACAAAATAAACTATGATCAAAGTAATAATTATATCAACAATTCAAGGCTCAACTATTTATACAATGATCAATGAGAGATATAAAGATATCACCGATTTAAGTGCAAAGAGAAAAGCTAAAATTAATTGAGAGCTTGATGCAAAATAGCTTTGTAGCGATTCTTCACAATTTAGGGACTTTGAAAACCCTTGTGATCATTATATGTGAAGAAAGATTAAAATCAGAGTGTATAGATTATTTCTTTTTAGAGAGTATCCTGATTTCCTTGTCTCTTATATATATTCATATCAAGCAATCCTTTTATAGATGAATTCATGAATTGCTAGTTGCCTGCTGGAAATCTCAAAAAGATTAAACTTGATATCATACCCGTTTGGACATAAATGTAGACAAGAGAATATCATGCCCAAAATAAATGGCTAATCACTTTTGTAACTATTACCCATCAAGAATTAATTCCAAGACAGATTTATATATATAGACGTTAATAATTGATCTGCTTAGGATTTCTTGGGTGTGAATAAATTTGTTTTGATTGACCCAACTAAGTGATCATATAGCCTTTTGGTAATTTAATTCAATTAGTCTAATGGGAAAACAAAATGGAATAAATAAGAAAGGAATATAATTTTTGCTTATTTATTTCCAATCATACTAGTATTAGCCATCATATATATTAGATATAAATGATACCTTTAATATGGATAGTGAATCAATTATTTAATTATGCAATCATGCTTCTTAAGGAAATGAAAGAATAATTATTTAATTTATAGCTTGATGTCATCCACCCATGGTAATTACATAATTTCTTCCCTTTTAACCCCATGACATTTGTTTCCCTTAATTGATTTATATAACCCACTAATATCTCTCTTGATAGGCTAATATTAAGCACAAAATGATTTGGTAAACCTACTAAATTTTAAATAAACAAGGAATGATTTAATCATCCAAAGAATATTCAAATTTGATTTCTTTCAATTAATGTAATGAGAATCATGCTTGATATATATATATATATATATATAATCAATTTGGATAACTTTAAATATGGAATTACTTTTTGTTAAACGGAATAAGCATTTTATTTAAATTGAAACATTAAGTTTTCAATATTTAAAGCACTTTCATATTTATATTCCCAATTAATTTGTTCCATAATAAATTAAGCATCTTAGGGTTTTTGGTCTTTTTCACCAATTTGCCTCCACAAAAATCTGTTGCTAAGTTACTTGTGCTGCTTGGGGAAAGTTGCTAGACCATGTGCACCATTGGAACTTTGTTTGGTGACTCCTAACCTACTTGTGAGCTACTTTGATTAGATTAGTAACTTAATTATACCCTAATTCTCTTTAATCCCTATTAGGGTTTAGTTTTTATGATTAAGGTTGCTTAATAATGTTTATTAGTACCTAATTGAAGTTTAATAATCACGATTATGTCTTAGGATAACCTAATTAGGGTTTAGTCTATCTAATTAGGGTTAAAGTTTTTAAATTAGGATTATAGTTTAAAAATTAGGGTTAGGGTTTATAATCTAGGGTTTCTAACTTAGATTTTTCACAAATCCTAACAAGCATGATAAAGCGTTTTGTCAGTGTAAGCACGACAAAGCAGCTTGTCAAAATACATATACTGAAAAGTCCATTTTCAGAAGCAAAATTTTAAGCACGACATGTCAAGCACTTCAATTTTCGAATAAAAATTTATTTGACATAATTTGTTAAATAAAGTATATAATAACACAAAACACTTTTAGAACGGAGAGATTTTATTAATATAATTGAATTTACATAACTGAATCTTATTAGGGTTTTGGGGTTTCACAGAACTTCTCATTAGGAAACCCTAATTGAGGATTAAAAAAACCCTAACTCTAAATATTAAACCCTAATTTTAATTATTAAACCCTAATTCTAAATTATAAAACCCTAATGACCAAAAACTTAATGGAAAAAATTTAAAGTTTATATAAGTATGTGAAATGACTAAATTACCCTAAAAATTAAATAGGAAATTACTAAATTACCCTTAATATAGGGGATATTACCAAAATACCCTTTCTCTTTCATTTTAAGTGATAAGGCCAAATCCATGAGTCACCACTTGCTAGATATGCAACATGTGTTAAAAAATAGCCCTACCAGCCTTCACTTGACACCTCGTATCGAATTCATAAGTGGATCAAGGCTTAGTTGTCAAGTAAATAGAAATTTAAGCCTTTTTACCCATACTTGAATCTCTATATATGGCTAAGTGTTAGTTTCTTAAACCAACAAAATCTACACTAAGAATACATAACAAACCAACCCACAAACATCCCTTAGCAACTTAAAGTCAGAATCAGAAAAGAAGAATTAAAGAATTATTCAAAAAGGTAAAAACCTTAACCCTAACCTTAGATCTTTAAAGCTACAATAAAATTTATGTTTTATTTTTTAGATATGTTAAATGATTTGTTATTTAGTGATCTGGATTTCTAAAATATGAATCCATACATTTAAATGCATTAAAATGAAGATTTTATAAAACTGTCAAGAACCCTAAAAACCAAGCCTGACAGTCAAATGCCAGGCCTTGTAGATCCTGATCTATTAGTTATTTGTACTATTAAGTGTATTAGGGTTATACTATGTCGTGATGTTAGTGTTCTAGAAGTGGAATTATGACCATAACATCTGTAGATTGTAAGTTATTCATGGTCAAAACCCGTTGACCAATAATGAAAAGTTTTTTGGAAAACCCAGAAAACCAAGTGTAGACACTTGAAATTTTGCGTTCCTGTTACTAACCCTGCAGGAGGGCAGAATCCTCTTTAGAGATAACCCTGGAAGTCATATTAGTTTCAACCCCGGAGACAACCCCGGGAGATCCAGTTTTCAATCATGGAGATAACCCCGAGAGATTCAGTTTTAACCCCGGAGATAACCCCGGGAGATCTAATTTCAACCTCGGAGATAACCCCGAGGGATCCAGTTTAAGTTTTGGAGATAACCCCGGGAGATGTGACGTCCCCAAATCTGGGTACTAATCACCACGAACCTGGTACATCAATTTTATAGCTATTGCGGAAGATATAAACATAAATTGTTTATACAATAACCTTAAAAACATAATCCCCAAGGTTGGTAACCTTAACTCAATACACACATTCATATACTATAGGACTTACAATGCTATTTTCCTTTAATACTATTACAAGTTTTAATTACACAATAATCCAATCCTGGAATTTATCTTTGACTTTGCCTGTATCCGACGTTTTGTCTTAATCTGAAATGTTTATCATGATATAGCAAGGGTGAGCAACAAGTTTACCCAATAAGTTTAAGTTCAAAGAAAGATATATCATGATTTAAAGAATAATAAGCTGGCTGACAAACTTTTAATAATATAATAATTGTGAAAGAGCATGAATTAATTTTCATAACTAAATGACCGTGTCCATAATAATGAATGGCCAACAATAAACATGAACAATTTAACTAGACCAAATGGTAATAAAGGTGATCAGCCTTTCATACCTGATGAACATATGAAACATGCACAACGAGCAAATCAATAATCAAAGATGTGATATAATCAGCAATGATTAACCACAAGCATGCTTTGAATAACAACTCAATTTTAAGTTTGAGAACTTGCACAATAAAAGTATAGGAACTTGCCTGTTTCATCGACTACTGCTACGTAATCTATATTAGTTGCTGTTGAAAGACGTATTATTGATAATATCGATCTCTCAATTAGAATAATATCATCACATATACTACTGTTAATTACAGTTATAATATAACTTAAACACATAAGGACATATTCCTAACAGTCACTAAAACACATAAGACCCGGTATCAAGTCAAACAATTTTAGTCTAAGTTGAGTTCGATACTATTTCGACATCTCGACTGCCTAATCGGATAATTATCGAGCCTATTTTTAATAAGACTATACTTAATTGCTTTAATATTATCTTAGATAAGTTAATTATCAGTCATAACATTTTTTTTAGTGGCTTATAATAATTTTCAAATAATTATTATCATTTATAATGATTTTTCAATCATTAATATCATTTTTACATGATGTAAATACTACATAATTCTATTATCATTAATATTTAATAAATTTCAAATATTAATGAAATACATATCCCAATATTAAAAGTTATTTATTATAACTCAAAGTATTTTTAATACCTTAGTATCGCTTTTAAATGATTTTAAAGTATTTAAAACTATTATTAATTAACGCCATTAATATTAAAATATTAATGTATTTCATGATAAAATATTAAAAGTTATGTTTTATAACTTAAAACATTTTTAAAACTTTTAAATCATTTTTAAATGATTTTTAGAACATTAAAACTATTTTTCCACAATTTATTTAATAAAATTATTAAATAAATTTTTATCATTAATATTAAATTATTAATGAAATTCATCCCAAAATATTAAAAGTCATTAAAAATAACTTAAAATATTTTCTAACACTTTAATATATTTTTAAATGATTTTTAAAATATTAATATCATTTTTAAATAATTTATTTAATATAATTATGAAATAAATTAAATATCATTAATATTAAAATATTAATGACATATACCTCAAATTATAAAAATTCATAATTATTTTCCATTTTATTCTAATTATTTAAATTAAATAATTCATTTTTAATAAAATTGTCGCTAAAGGGGTCTATCACGACAAAAACTGTCGCTGTAGGTGTTCTTGAGCCTTCAAGAACATTCAAAGTCAGTTTCTTGGTACATAGTTTGACCACCTATAATTTCTTGTTCATTTTATTTCTGGGCTTGTGAGTGTATTGATTATGTAGTATTGATGTAATACTACATTTACAAACTAAGTTCAAGGTCAAACTACATCACATCTTGAAGATATAAGCCTTCAAAATAGCTGTCAAAACTGTTCTTCATTTTCTGGAATTTCTAGAAAATAAGAACAGTGTGAGGGTCCTACTTTGAATCTTAATAACTTGGATTCTGGGATTTGATTGTGTGTAAGTGTCACACTTATCTAGTATGTATGTCAAGGTAGAAAAGTAATACACTTTTGTAGCTTAACAAAATCATAGAAGCAAGATCTGGCTTGGTCAAAGTACAAGCCAGAAACTGATCATGAAGAAATATGGGTTTTCCAAAAAGTCTTCCTAGTTAGTTGGTTAACCTAGTTTTGACCATAAATTACTTTGATCCTGTTAATGATTTAAGTGTTCTAGTGTCATGGTTTGATAGTCCATATGTCAGAGTATAAGAGTTATATACTCTCATGGCTTAACAACTTAACCAATGCAAGATCAAAGCCCTACAAAATGGCTGTCAGACATTTCTGGGTTTTCCAGAACCCAGTTTCTGTGACTAGTCAACCATGTTTAACCATGAATATCTTGTGATCTAGACATGCTATGGACTTGATTCCACTTCCAGTGTACTCTCCTCACGGCATAGAATATCAATGATACACTTAGCCATCCTAACATCTAACAGATTTAGATCTAGAGGCTCTGACATATGGCTGTTAGACCTCATATTAGGGTTCTTGACTATTGTCTAAAATTTCTATTTTCATGCACTTATATGTTATGGATCCATGATGTATCATCATAGATCACTAAATAACATCATATAACATATATCTAAACACCAAAACACACAAATTATAGAAATCTTAAGGATCTAGCATGGATTAGGGTTTATACCTATAATACTCACTTTGATTCTACCCTTATGATCTGATCTTGGATAGTGTATATAATGATATGGGCTTAACTTTTCACTGATTTCCTCTCAAAATTTCGAGAATTGGAGAGAGAGAAAGTGTTGGCTAAGTTAGAAAATAAAGTTAGGATATTTTCTTACTTTTAATCTTTTAATCTTTGAATCCATGATCAAGAATGATTCTAAGTGGCCAATTTTGGCTGATTGGAGAGATTTAGAGCACATGGCATATCTTGGATTGATAAATCACAAGATTTAGCAATATCTTTTACTTAAAAGTTAAGTAAATGGGTATTTTGGAAATTTTGCACTTACTAAGGGTATTTTGGTCATTTCCCCAATAATTTGAAGGGTAATTTGGTCTTTTCACATATGTCACATAACCTTTAACCCTTAAGTTTTAATACTTAACATTAGGGTTCCCAAATTAGGGTTTAGAAATTCCCAATTAGGATTTAAGATTTTCGAAACTAAAATTAGGGTTTCCAAAGCTGGAATTAGGGTTTCTAACCAATCATCAGGATTTCTTAACTGAACATCGAAGTTCTTATTATAACATTAGGTTTTACCCACATGACAGTTATCTGATTCATACTTGACCCTTAACCACATACTGCACACACATATTCAGAATACACAATACCATATAAGTTATTCACTAAATTTTTAAATCCATAATCTATTTCCAGTCTAGGTATTATTATTTATGTGATGCCCCCAAATTTAGGTACTTGAAACCCGAACTTGGTGCTACACGATATCATTTCTTTGAGCGGAATAATAATAATAATAATATAAATAACAAACTTAATATACATATCAGAGTTGTCTAATCCCAGGTACACAACCTTTAAAGCATTTTATTACATGATAACTAATAAATATTATTGTATTAATATAGTCTAACTATTACATAAGATACCCTAAAACCTATTCTGCCAATTTTCCCTTTCCTTTGTCCTTGTCAGAACCTTCAGATCGTTCACGCTTAGCTAAAAACATTTAAATTTAAAGCAAGAATGAGCATTTGATTGCGCAGCAAATAATAACAGATAATAAACTTTAGCTAAAAAAAGTAAATGTTTTCTTTGAACTGCACTTCTACAACGAAGCAATAGTTGTGAAGTAAATTGAAACAATACTATACAACAAATCAATTCTATTTCATTTTTTTGAAACTACGTCCTGACTATAAATGGAGAGCAGTTGACAGACTATGAACTTTGTTTTCAATTTTCAAAAAGGTTATACAGAACTTCATCCGTAAACCATCATAACTTACGGGCAAGGAGGGTGATCAGCCCGTTAGGCCCTGTATTGATCAATACTACTTGTTAGAACGATATTTTTGTTCATCATATCCGCCTTTGGAGCACAAAAATTTTCCAGATTCGGGATGTTCATACTTAATCTGGAATCCGAACCAAAATAATTCGGTTGGATAACAATAATGTTTTATCATATTCAATGATATTTTTAAATCTATGTCTAGCCGAGTCAAATGGCTTAGACGTCTTTTAATTAATGTATACATACCAAAATTTAATAAGTATGTATCAACAAGTACAACAATTATCCAAGTGAGGACACTTGACTAACAGAACTTAGCTAATAATGAACAAAATATATCTGGATCATACAATAATACTGCACTAGTAAACAATGAACGGATAAAGTTCAAGAAATTGCATGAATACAAATGTGTATATATATATATTATCAATATCAATAGAGTTAAAAAACTGGTACAACAATAATATAGTTACTAAACTTGCTTACACATGTCCATTGCATAAAGTAAATGCAAAGGTAAGATACTTGCACAATGAAAAAGAATAGTTCAGATACTTGCATGATTTACGGCTTACAGCTACACAACTTAGTTCTATCTTTTAAACAAAAACCTATCATTAATAAGATTATTCTTTCGATTAGAATAATATATTATAACACATAATGCTGCTATTTGCAGTCATCACATAGCTTAAACACAGTATCACATACGTATAGCAGTCATTAGGACAAAACCATACACTTATTAAGTCAACCTATATAGGTCCGGATCAATTTCAGAATCAATTCAATGTACCGACGGCTTAATCGGATAATTATCGAGTTTATTTTCAATTAAACTCTATTCTATAGCTTCAATATTATTTTTGCTAATTCAAATATCAGTCATATTATTTTTTCAAAGCTTATAATAATTTTTAAATAATTATTATAATTTATCATGATTTTTCAAACACCGAATCATTTTTAAATGATTTAAATACTAAATAATTCTATTATCATTAATATTTAAATAATATTAAAATATTAATGAAACCATTACCAAAAATATTAAAGTTATTTATAATAACTAAAAATATTTTTAAAACATTATTATTACCTTAAATGATTTTTAAAATATTTAAAATTATTTTAAATAATTACCATTGCTATTTAAATATTAATGTATTATATATCAAAATATTAAATATAACTTCAAATATTTTCAAATCATTTATATTCTTTTTAAATGATTTTTAAATCAATAAAACTATTTTAAAATCATTTATTAAATATAATTATTAAATAAATCTAATATCATTAATATTAAATTATTAATGAAATTTACCTTAAAATATTAAAAGTCACATTTTATAACTTCAAATATTTTTAAACTCTTTATTTTCATTTAAAATGTTTTTATAATATTAAAATTATTTTAAACTAATTTATTTAATATATTTATTAAATAAATTTAATAACACTAATATTTAAATAAATAATAATATTAATAAAAAATATGTCAAATTATTAAAAGTTAATTTTTATAACTTAAAATAATTTTTAAAACAAATTTTGGAATTTTCAGAAATTAATTTCTATTTTTAAATAATTTTTTAAAATTAATTTAATTAATATTAATATAACTGTCGCTAAAGCCTTTAGCGACAGAAATTGTCGCCTTTGGTGTTCTTGAGCCTTAAGAACATTTAAGGCCAGTGTTCTTGGTGTCTATTTTGACCAATCCTAGTTCACTGTTTATGTTGTTTTTGGGCTAGCTAATGGTCAGATCTTGTGGTATTGATGTAATACTACAAGTTTATAGCAATTTCTAGGTCAAATTACAACACATCTAGAAGATGTAAGCCAATGAACAAGTTGTCAGAGTTGTTCTTCATTTTTCTGGGCTGTCCGGAAACGTAAAGTCATGGCCGATTAACGCTTTTGGTGGCCTTCTATCTTTCAATCTGTTCATGTTATAGGTGGTTTAGACGTAGGGCCTTGTAGAGAAACTAATAGGGTACATGGTTCAAGCACTTAAAATGTCTAGAAATCATCAAGCTGTAAGATCTAAGTCCCTAAAGAACTTGTTAGACCACTGTCACAAATTTTTGTGTTACCCAAAAAATGAAACTTAACGGTCAACGCCTTTTGACCGATTACTACATCCAATCCGTTTCTTTCTAAGGTTCGAGAGTGCTCTGGACTTGTAGTTGTAATACCCGAGAATTTTTGCGTATTATTAAATAAATATATTAATGGAAATAAATATTTATTTGAATATGAACGATTTCGTGTTATGAAATGAGATAACTCAATTATATTAAATAAATGAATAATTGAGAATATGTGGAGTTTCTGGTAAACTCGTTGAAAGCCTTGTGTGGCATAGTGATGGGAAATACTAATAGTAATGTTAATCTCCACAAGAGATTATAAAATGAGCAATTAGGTAATATTAATTATCAATTGTTGTTGTAGTATACTATTAGTTGTTAATTGATGTGTGGTATATTAATTATTTGATAATGAGGATTAATCAATGATTATTAATTGTTATATTATTTAATTGATAATGGTTATGGTGGAATATTGATTTATTGGTAATTAATTAATAATAGGTGATTATTATATAGATAAGTAATGATTATGGAAATCCATAAATATATTGATCAATGGTTAATTGATATTGGTGTTAATTAATTATGGGAGTGCAAGATTTAATTACTTAACATAAATGAGTAAGTTAGTAATATAATAATATTATATTGACAGCTATGTACACATGAGTAATAATACAACTATACCATATAGTGTAGTATGACATTGTGTGACTATATAATAAGTCTTATAAAACTATATTGTATGAGCATTGTGACTGATTATGTTGGGACTATATGTTATAAATACATTATCTATTTGACAATATGTAGGTGGGCATGTATGAAAATAATATACCATGAACTATTAAAGTGTACCAGTGTGATAAAATGTACATGGATTATATGTATATTACATTCCATATTTCATCTATTACCTTGAAACCTTAATTATTAAGTGTGACATTTAATTATAATATATGGTTGAGATGTGTATTAAAAGTATAACATAAGAGTGAGAATGTGTGAGAGTATATGTAAAATCCCAAATTTTACGAATAAAGATTTAATTTTCTCGAAATATTTTTTTTTTTATATTATGGTGTGAATTTGAGATAATGTTATAGTTGTGGGTAGTATTTATAAATTTTGCAAAGTATGCAAGTTGTTGTATTATATTCGATTGGTCGGAGAATATTCGATTTAGCAGGGAATATTAAATAACAATTAACAAATCATTGATGGACCTAATAAATGTAATTATCGGATTGAGAAAACGACAAAAATATTTTTATGAAAATAACAGCGGAAGTTTATCGTAATACGTGTGGTTGCATAGTAGCACAGGGTATTGATTATTGATGCTTACGTGAGAAGTCACTCAGTTTTGTCCAATTATTGCTACAGTAGTTGCTGCATAGTATCTCACGTTATTTAATTCAATTATTGTTGATTGTTATATATATATATAAGTTTTGTTTTATTAGTATTATTAATGTAATAAAACAGAAAAACATTTTATATAAAATAGAATACTTTTATAAAGTTATTCGTTTTATTAGGCTAATAGTAAAATCTTTTTATATAAAATGAATACTTTTATAAAGTTATCATTTTATTAGACAATAATTAGAATATATTATATTTTATTATGCATAGTATTTGCATAGTGCTCGTATAGTATTTGCATAGTAAAATCTTTTTATATAAAAACGTAATACTTTTATAAAGTTATTCATTTTATTAGATTATAAATAGAATATATTATATTTTATTGTAAACCAATCTGACCGATCCATTTAAAAATAAATCAATCTGGACCGTTCATGGATTGGTTACTATCCAGTCCATTCTTCTATAAATAGAAGCTCATTCCTTCATTATTTCTTACGAATTCACTTTGAAACTCGAGAGAGAGAAACTATAGAGAGAAAGAAGAAAAGTATTCACTTCTTCACTACTTACATATCCAGGTTTCTTCTATAAGGTAAGGGTATTATTTCTTTTGTATTCATGAAGAGAACTTCACATTCCATTATTTATTATTCATTGGAATAACTCAGTATACGTGGTCTACCCTATACTTGGTGAAATTCTTCTATTATTCCATTCTTTATTATTACATTAGAATATCCTGCATCAAGCGTTTTTACTGTGGGACTGGTTCCGCCTTTATTATTCTCATTGGAATATCCTCATCACATGCATGCGTTTTTACGCCGGACTTGGTTCCGTTATTTATTATTCTTGGAATAACTCGCTTATATATCTGGCACCGCATGCATGGTGATTTCTGTTGTTATTCCATTCTTTATTATTACGCTGGAACATCCTCACAATTGGTGCATTTCACTTTGACTAGTTTCGTTATTTATTATTCTCGCTGGAATAACTCGCCTATGTGACGTCTATCGCATGCATGGTGATTTACATTTGTTATTCCATTCTTTATTATTCGTTGGAATATCCATGCGGTGCATATTACACCGACATGGTTCCGTTATTTATTATTATTACGTTGGAATAACTTTTATACTATCTGATGTCGTATGCATGGTGATTTCTTTTGTTATTCCATTCTTTATTATACTTAGTTGGTTAAAGTTTTAACTTCTATACTCCATGAAATTAGTGGAATATCCTTTATATTTGCGCTTCATCCAGTATCTTTTCATGGAAATATTCTTCTGAGCATTCTTGAATTTTACTCTACAAAGAAGTATCATGTTGACAATTTGGACGTTATTAGTTCTTGGATAATTTAATTCTTGAACTTGTTTTATTGAATTCTTATATCATTGTCATCATCCTCATGTTTATATTTTGTTGAAAGTCATCTGTGGCCTATAGTGCATAGATGGACTTGGTATGATTATGACCACAGATTATTCGGTATAATCATGACCGTAATGTTACAAATGATGTGGAAAAAGTCCTCATTGGCCCGTAGTGCATTGATGGACAGTTTTTGGTATGATTATGGCTATGGATTCTCTTCGGCCAAGGGAGCAAAGATGAATTATTTTATGGCATGATCAGGACCGTTGATGAATACACGAATATCCTTGGCTCGTAGTGCATGTATAATTTGTGGTCGTGATACTAATGAATATCCTTGGCCGTAGTGCAGGGATGATGTGGAGTATTTATTAAGCTGAGTCTCAGCGATAAAAGTGATGAAAAACCTTTTTAAATCATAAAAGATAGTATATTTTATTCTCTACTTGACTCTTTTAATGGATTGCTTGTTCCGTTACAGTTAAACTTGATGTCTATTGTATTTTATCAGTTTAACATTGTTGAAGACTCACAGCGTATGTTTTATCGTATTTTACACGACTGTTGTATAATTAAGTTGTATTTGAATTTTGTACCATGTATTTGGCGACTCAAGATGGGTGATGTATACCTATTTTTGGGGGCGTCACAGTATACAAGAATGCTGAGCTTTCCCTTTTGTCCCAAATTGAGTGTCTCATTTACTCTAAGACCTCAATCACGAGAGTAACAAAAAGGCTAGCCTATGTTCTTCATTTTCTTTCAACTCCCTAGCTCATGATCATGGGGGAGTGGGGATTATGACGAGTTCCAACAACCAATTACCAACTCCTCCATAACCTTCATGCAATCCTAAAAGCTCTTGGTTTAATTTCTTAGATAATGGCTTGGCATGGTTAGTAAGTTTTCTATAAATTGAGCACTCTACTGCATGTGCTATGTTGCTGATAATTACTTGCTTAGTTACTATAAAGAGTGGAAGGGAGTAATCTGATTTTGAGCTAAGTCCTTTCCAATTCAAAGCAAAGGTATAAAAATTATGTTCTTAGTTTGAAGTTTGTCAAATTCTAGAATTTGTTGGATTCTCTGCTAATTGATGTAGAATAGCATGCCATTGTGTTATTTGAGTTAATATACATGTTTTGGAACATGGTAGCTGGTCTGGTTGCAGGTTTAGCATCTCTTGTGTTAAGGCTCTGCTTCAGCATAGCCATTTTTTTTAATCTGTTCGAAGTGGCGCGGTCGCGCCACTTCCATAGGCTAATACCGCGCTGTCGCGCGTGGTGCAGTTCTGAGATAATGATTTGAGGTTTTTGATTTGTTTTGAGCATGCTATGATAGTTAGGTTAAGCCTGAAAGTAGTATGCACACAAGCCAATCATGTTTGATGATAAAGCATATACTTTGTAACAATCTTATTCATTTATTAATAAAAAGTATTAATTTATTAAAGGCTTTTAATTATCTACATAATGCTGTTTTATAATATGTGATAAACCCATAGTTTTAAGCAATGCTTTTAGAATAATGATGATGATCATTCTAATGAGATCTAAATTCTTAGAAAGCTTAAAACTAAAATAGTTCCCAATCATTGGATTACTAAATTGGGGATTAGTGAATCCGGATAAATTGGTACATCGTTGCTTGCTTCATTGGATGAGGATGATTGATCTCATGATCATTTGTGTGGAGACACTAAAGCAAGTATGTAGGTGCTTATTAGAGAATAAGTTCACTTTGAACATGGCTCGCTAAGGAATACCTAATGGAGTTTTACTTACTGTCAATAGGAATTCTGTAGTGATAGTAAGTACAAGTGATCCTTGGACTTGAGATCATCATAGTATCTTGTGTATGATGAGTTATACTTTGACTTATTCCTTAAGACCCTTAGGGTATATCAAAGGGGTATGCTTGGGTATAATAAGTTGTACATGGAGATAATGTATGATCAATAAAGAATCTACCACTTATTAAAAAGAAGAGAAATGTCCTATGTGATTCGATAAATGATGACCCAAAGAGTCCTTTAAGGCGTAATGAAATTAGAAAGGAGTTTCTAATTTGCATTATTTGAGTTGTGCATTTAAGAGTCGAAATACATATAATTAAATAAAATAAGACTTGACGAAATTCCATGTCTTATATTTAATTGGGACATTGTATGGTGGAAGGATTGAATTGTGCGGTAACTATTTACTCAAAGGTTCTTTTATGATTAATGTTGAAATCTATATTATCCGGAAAGTCGTTGATCGCTAGGGAGGCTTATCCCTATCAGAGAATAAATATTATTTATTTAAATAAATTAATTATTTAATTTATTTATTTAAATAAGATTAGAATTGTTCTAATTGATTTATTCACAACCTGTTTAATATGGAGAACCTAAAGGGTCACACCAAAAAAGGAAGAATAATTATTTAAGAAGATAATGGCATAATCGTAATAATATAGTATGTATATTTAATTTAATCTATGGTGATAGAATAAATTAAATAGCTTAATATTTATTATTTAATATTTTAGAAATATTAAATATAAATTAATAAGAGGAGTCTTATTAATATTATTACAATTATTATTATTATTATTTTAATTTCTAAAAGAGTTTAGAAATTAATTTAATATAAGTACTCTCATTTATTCCTAATAGGATTAGGAGGGAAAATTAGTTAAAGGAGTTTAATTAATTATCCCTAATAAGATTAGGGAGCCAATTTAATTAAAAGAGTTTAATTAAATAATACCTTATTTGATTAAATAAGGTTACCTGATATCTTTATAAGAGGAGTCTTATATCAGATATCAAAATGATACGCAATTCCAATAGTTGGGAGAGTACGCTCTTTTTCTATAGAGATAGAAAAACTAGGGTTTAGCCAACCACCCATCTTCTTGAATTCTTTTTCTTCCTTGGTGGATCACCTCTAGAGGCCAAACACTTGGGTGGCTAACGTTGATCAAAGGAAGGAACCAAACCCGGTGGATTCAAGTTGAATGCGAAAAGGATTGGAGGTGAACTTGTACATGAGGAAGCTCAGATCTTCAAGGGTATGTTTGTTCTTCATATCTTTTCGTTTAATTAATAATTTTGCATAAAGGGTGATCCGGGTATATGGTTTGTAAATTTTTTAAACTCTGATTTTACACGTTTCCGCACTTTTTATGCAATTTGATTGCGTTCTTGAATATTACAAATCTAACAAAGCCTATAAATGACCCTATCATGTGGTTAGATATTATTTTGAACATGTTATGTTGTTTTAGCATGATTTTGAGCTAAGTTTTCAAGAAAACTTCAAGTTTTGGAAAAGCTAGAAATGGTAAACTTGAATAATGTATATTCTGATCTTGCAAGCATGTTAGTATGGTTTTGAAATGCATGTCAGACATACTAACTTAAGTATATGAATTTCATATTAAAGCATGAGCATATTAGGCTTATTAGTAAGCTTTGCTAATGAAAATGTGAACTTTGAACGTGAATGTTGATGTGCTACTTTAAAAGTTAGAACCTGATGATTATGAGCAGGTTAGATGATACCTTTAGATGCACTCATGTATCATAAATGTATATATACCATGCTTAGTTATAGTAGTTCAAGGAAATCATAAACGAACCATATTTCAAACAAAATGATATTAAATACACATAAGTGATATGAATACTCACAAACATGTCTAATATGAGTTATATGACTACTTTATATGTTTAACAATCAAGCATGTTGGATTTTGTGATTTCATAACCTTAAATGGCCTTAATTTGTTGAGATGTCTAACTTAGGACCATATCATGTGAAACAAGACCTAGATTAAACTAGGAAACTTCAAAAGGACCCTTAACATGTTAATATGTGTTATGTATGTAAGGATGTGCAAGCTAGGCCAAACAATTAGTTGCTCAGTCCTGGTTTGAACTGGGAGCCGTATGATCACAAGATCTCCTTAGTATAAATCGGTAGCGCTTACTGCCACCTATCAGAGGATCGGTTTTCACATTAATTTGTAGAAGTTGCATACTTGTATTATTACTCTAGCATGTATTATATGACCAATACATGTCCAATGTTTTAAGAAGCAAGCTAGATAATATGAGTGAATGTTTAATGATGTGAGTATAGACTTTCAAGTGATAAGTCCAAAAAGTATTTGCAAACTATAAAGCAATGATTAAAGACTATGTTAATTGATTTTCATGGTGACTTACAAACTGATTTGGTGTTATAAGTACGTAAGGTATGAAATAGAGTATGTGAAGAGTATACAACTAAGTTAGATGTTTAAGTATGCAATTAAACTTACATATGAAGCATGAGCACATTTAGCTAATGAATATCTTATGTACATTCTGTTAGGATTTGAAAGAGTATTGTTAAGCGATATTTTGGTAAACTGCGCTTGAGGCAAGTATCCGAACCCTACTATTACTGTTGTGCAATATCATTGTATTATTTTATTCGACAAATACCGTAAGCTTATTCCTTTTGAATACAAGTTACATTACTTTCTCGTTCAAATGAGCTAGTATGTTAAACCCTTGTGAAAGCTATTATTCATGTTGAAATTGGTATTGTCCTTGAATATTGTGAAAGAGTCGATGCCATTTGATTCGGCTAGACTATATGTATGTTTATAAAAACTGTCCAAACCAATTGATTGGTGCGGAAATCTTGAAAACTGAGTTGGACAACCCATTCGGTAAGGGGAGTGTATGTTATTGGAAACCCCAACACATGAATCAATATTATTGTGGTGTTATGCATAACATAAAGTATTGTAGACTGATCATCTATAGTACTTGATATTTTTGGGTTATCAGTTTAATATTGGTAACTCTAGTGAAAGTTCAATGGTCCTTAGTGACTGCTCAGTATAAATTGCTTATCCAGTTGGATACATTGTTAGCCGTTGAAATCATATATATCTGTTGATTTATATTAAATTGTCATATCCCTTATTTATGATGTTATTCTAACACTTTAAACTATCTTAGAAATAACCCTTTGATATTTCAAACCTTGTGATATTATATCCTACACCCATGTTGTATATTACTTGTTAGGCAATTTGTGCTCATCCTTGCTTATTTAAAACCTTTCAGTTAAGGAAAAACAGGGAGGTGTCTCTGGAGCAGACAAGGACAAGGGCAAGGCTACCGACTAGCTTGTCCTTTTTATGTTTAAAGCTATTATGTTATGTTAAGATTATTTGTGAACTATGTTTAAGCTTAAGTATGATCATGTAATAAGTCTTTATTAGATATTATTATGTAATCTATTAAGCACTGTAGGTTGCGAGACTTGGGGGAATAATTATAATAAATCATTGTATATTATTCTAAAATAGATTTTCCATTGTGTATGCGTTATTTTAGTTATTATGGTTTTACCATGAGAACGTGATGAACCGAATTCGAGTGACCAAGTGGAGGTCCGAATTTGGGGGCGTCATAGTAGTCCTCATGTCATACTATAATGTTGATACATATATACATCCTAACAGCCTGATGGTAACAAGATCAAAGCCGGTCAAAGTTACTACCACACGTTCTTCGGTTTTTTGGGTTACCTAGAAAACTTATTTTGTGTTTGGTTAACGTACTTTGATCGTGAATAACTTTCGATATACACATGCTATGATCTTGCTTCCACTTTCAGAATACTAACAACATTACAAACTAAAACTACAAACCTTTAAAACACTAAAACAATTAACAGGCACCGATCTATGAGGCCTGACTTTCGACTGTCAGACAACATTTTCAAGTTTTGTCAGATTTTTAAAATCTTCAATTTCATGCATCTAGATGTTATAGATCCATAATATAACAACCCAAATCACTTATTAACACAACATACAATATATTTAAACATCAAAACACCTAATCTAACATAGCATACAAGATCAAAATTTTGGTCTAGGGTTTATACCTCACTTTGACAAATCTTGATTCTTAGCTTCCTAATCGGTTATGGAGGTGCTAGGGACTTGATTTGGGACTGAAACACTTATGAAATTCGTGGGTTTAGAGAGAAAAGGTCTAAGTTAAGTGTTGGTGAACAAATGGCTAGCTTTTTGGACTTTCTCTCACTTTAATCTATATATCTATTAATGCAAGGAACTTGACTGATGTTTATATCAAGATATGGCTGATTGGAAGTGATTTAAGTCACATGGGATATCTAGGGTTGGTCACCAACCCTAATCTTGGCAAGATCTACACACTTCCTCTTTAAAGAAATATTAAAAATGGCATTTTAGTCTTTTAGTTTAACATTTTAATGGCTTTCTTGTAAACTTATCCCAACCCTTAGGGTTTAACCCTAAGGTTTTATAATTTAAAATTTTAGGATTTCTAATTAAGGTTTAAAATAAAAATTTAGCTTTCTAATTTTGGAAATTAGGGCTTCCTAATCATATTAGGTTTCCTAATTACTTAGAACTTGGAAATTGGGTTTAAGATTTACTAATTAACATTATGGCTTGTAAATTAGGATTAGGGTTTCCTAATTAACATTAAAATCTTTAAATTTACAATTAGGATTTCCCTAATTGCACATTAGGGTTTCCTATTTAGGTTAACTATTATAACACTTATCATAAATCACAAAATCACAATCACTTAACAGTCTTGAACTCCTATTTGGATTTCAAATTAGGGTTTATCAGTTTAACCTTAAGGTTTTATCATGCAACGCTATAATTGATCAACAATTATCAGTACACACATATAGTACACACTTATAGCATTGAAATATAATTATTATATTATAAATTTTCAAATTCCTTATTCAAAATCCAAAATTAGGGTTTTGAACCATAACCGGCTTTACATTCATTCTTAGTCAACTTAAAAATTTAAATTGACTATCTTGCTGAATCCATATCGCATAATTTTCAAAATATTATTTATGATACCAATATTCATAATAATTAATTAATAAATAAATAAATAAAAATTTATTCGTAAAAATATAGATATAATTATTTGAAAATTCTCGGTCTTTACAATTTAACCTTTATTTAAGATTTTATTAATCGTCTAAATTCTCGGGTTGTCATAGGAGACACAGTACACACCCCGGAGATAAGCCCAGGAGGTCAACCCAACCTCAGAGATAACCCTGAGGACATTCAGAATCAACACCAGCCCAATCTCGGAGATAACCTTGAGAAATGAATGCTATAACTGCGCCAAAGCCGAAGATAACCCTGGTAGGGGAAAAATCATCATTTTGCCACCTCAACATCACATATGCGTTGTCTCACCACAGGTCAGCTCAAAGTACGTACAAAATGTCCCACAAGAACCATAGCTCAAATCCCGAGTGACAACTACACAAGATAGCACAACGGATAGACATTGAAGACTTGGTGATCTGGTCATGGACCCATCTTCCCGGCTTCGTACAACCTCTAATCCCATGTCATTGTGTAGCTCTTGACAATAGCTTTCTAAAAGGGTATAACAATCCTTTATCGGATGCCCGAATTAAAAGTTATGAAGGTTCGAGTAGACAGCGCATAGCTCGAGTGCACATACTTCGAGATGACAGGACCCGCATGGATCGGGGCAGCCCAGTGTTGTTCGATTTTGGAATCGATAAAACACATGCAAGCATACGTGATCCACAAGTAATATAAGATAAGTAGAGTGTCGTACCAACGAGGATGAAGTCTTAAGTGCTAATCAAATACTAAGGTAAGTTCTATACAGTCTTATCTAAACAAGTGAAATAAGATGGTGTATTAAGCTATTTAATTAAAAGTGTAGAAATAAGAGAAGTAGTTGTACTAGGAAGTCAAGTTAGGATTACAATACCCTTAATGTGTCGCCTAATCTTCTAACTCTCCACATTATAAACGAATCAAGGAATGACCAACCGAGAAAAGTAACTATGTAATAACCCAAAAACTCGGCTTTGATACCAACTATAATACCCCCAGATTCGGGTACTAATCACCCCGAATCCGGTGTATTATATCTATTACTATTGCGAAAGATATAAATATAAATTGTTTATACATTAAACCTACACACTATCCCCAAGGTCGAGAACCTTCGCGTAATACCTGTATTCCATATTCTATCCGATATACAATGTCACCGGCTTCTCTTGTATCCAACGTATTCGTCTTAATCTGTAATGTTTATCATGATATAGCAAGGGTGAACAACAAGTTTGCCTAGCAAGTAAAAGTTTATTTGAGGATATATCATGATTGAAAGAATTGAACAAAAGCTGGCTAACATTCAACAATATAGTTGTGAACTAGCATGAACAAATTTTCATAGCTGAACGACCAAGTCAATAGGAATTGAATGGTCAAGAAAGAACATGAACAATTATAACTAAACAAGATGGTAATGGAAGTGATAAGCCTTTCATACCCGATGAACACATGCATTATTTGCACAGAGCTATTCAAAAATTCATAGACGTGATTATCAACAATGATTAACCATAAGCATATTTTAAAATATATCAACTCGAGGTCGAGTTAGAGAACTTGCCTATATCACTGATTACAGCTACACAGTTTATATCACTTTCTCTGAAGACCTAATATTAATAATATTGATCTTCAGTATTAGAATAATATCGTCGCAATAGCTATTGCTAAATACAATTATAAAATAACCTAGACACATAACGCATATCCCTATTAGTCTACAAACTACCTAAGATTCGGTATCAAGTCAAACTATTTCAGTTTGAGTTGAGTCCGTTATAATTTCTACATCCCGAATGCCTAGTCAGATAATTCTTGAGCCTAATATTTATAAGACTCTGCCTAAACACAACACAATTATCTTAGATAATTTATTATCAGTCAAAATATTTTTCATAAGCTCGCAATAATTTTTAAGTAGTTATTACCATTTATCATGATTTTTCAATCAATAATATATATCATATTTATATGATTTAAATACCACATAATTCTCTTATCATTAATATTTATTTAATTCCAAATATTAATGAAATTCTCAATATAATATTATAATATATTTATAATATCTCAAAGTATTTTAATACCTTAAAATCGTATTTATATGATTTTAAACATTTAAATCCTTTATCCAATAATTGCCATTAATATTAAAATATTAATGTAATTCATGATGACGAAATATCAAAAGTTATATTTTATAACTTCAAATATTTCCATGTTTCTTAAATCATTTTTATATTATTTTAAATCATTAATTCTATTTTCCCACAATTTATTTAATATATTCATTAAATAAATCTATTACCATTAATTATTAATGAAATTTCTCACAAAATAATAAAAGTCATTAGAAATTACTTAAACTATTTTTAACACCATAATATATTTTTGAATGATTTTTCAAATATTAAAATCATTTTAAAGTAATTTATTTAATATTATAATTAAATAAATTAAATACCATTAATATTCCGAAATATTAAATATTAATGAAATATATTCAAAATTATTAAAAACCCATTTTTAGGCTTTAAAATAATATTTAGGTATTTATTATATATTTTTAATAATAAAAATCCATTTTTCTCTAATTATTTAATAAAAATAATTAATTTTTAGAAATAAAGTGTCACTAAAGGGCCATGTCACTAAAGTGTCACTTAAGTGTTCTTGAGCATTCATGTCAGTTATCAACCTTTGACCATCATTAGATCTATGTTCCAGTTGATTTCTGGGCTTGTAATTGTGTTAATGTTGTAGTATACATGTAATACTACAACTACAAATCGATTTCATGACCAAACTATATCATAACTGCAAGATCTAAGCTCCAGAAATTCTTGTCAAAGCTGTTCTTCATTTTTGGGTTTTCCAGAATTGAAGAACAGTTGCAGGGTACCTACTTTGGTGCTCTGTAACTTTGATTCTAGGCATTGTTTGTGTGATCTATGAGTTCACACTTGTAGTAGAGATGATAGAAAATAATATCATAACACTAGATCCATCTAAGAACATCACATGAACAAGATCTGGCATGGTTAAACCATGTCAGAAAACTTGTTCTCGGTGAATTCTGGGTTTTCCAGAAATTCATCAAAATAGGTTGTCAACCCTACTTTGACCCTATATAACTTTGATTCTATACACTTTCTGGGTGATCTAAAGGCTTGATTGTGCAGTCCTTATACCAGTCTACAAGATCAAACAACAACTTGGCCAAACTATCTAAACACAGCAAGATCTAAGCCCTCAAAAATGGCTGTCAGACCATTCTGGGTTTCTGGGTTGCCCAGATTCCAGTTGGTCATGGTCGGTCAACTGACTTTGACCATTAATAATTTGCAATATATACATGATCTGACCCTGATTCCAGCTCCAGATCATAGTCCAAATGGCATAGAACAAATCTACAACTTAAAACACACCAAACAACTAACATGTACAGATCTATGGGCTCTGACATATGACTGTCAGGCCCTAAAATTAGGGTTCTTGGTCAGTTTGAAAACTTGATTTTCTGGATCCTAGATGTTATGAATCCTTAATATAACATCTTGGATCACTCAATAACATCCCTTAACACACTTCTAAACACCTAACAACAACATCTAACATGAATCATAGGGATTAACAAAATTAGGGTTTTATACCTTTATGCTTGATTCTTGAACTTCTGATCCTTGTTTCTGTTTTTGGAAGGCTATGAACTGATCATGGTTTATCTTCTCACTTACTTCCTCTCAATATTTCGAAATTTGGAGAGAGAGAAAAAGTTGTCTAACTTATGAACTAAAGTAAGATATTTCTTAACTTTAATTCTTAATCTTTTGATTTCCATGGACATAATTGTTGTTATGTGTTCAAAATTGGCTGATCCAAGTTGCTAGACACATGTCAAACTCATTTGGTTACTCACCACAAATAAAAAAAATATCTTTTACTTAACTTTTAAGTAAAAGGGCATTTTGGTCATTTCGCATCCACTAAGGGTATTTTGGTCTTTTCCTCTACAACTTGGAGGGTATTTTGGACATTTCCCTTTTATCCCATATCATTTAACACTTAAGCTTTTATACTTCACAATTAAGTTCCCGAATTAGGGTTTTGATAATCTGAATTAAGGTTTCGGATCCTCGGAACACAAATTAGGGCTTCTGATCCGATCGTTAGGGTTTCTAACAGTTTGTTAGAGTTTTATAACTTATCCTTAATATTCTTAACATAACTTTAGGGTTTGCTAAAGTTATAACAAATCTTGATCAATCCTTGTCTTTATCCACAAACTTTTCACATAAAAAATTACTGTACACATATAATCACATACACAGATTCTTATGAACTCATACACTTAACCTTGATAATTCTCCACAAAAATTTTAAATCCACCAAAATCTTATACCTCATTACCAGACTATCACGTACAGTCTATCACATCATTCAAGTCTTGTCCAAAAACTTTGAAATCCTTAAAATTTCTTCAAAGAAACGTCAAATCCATACACTTATTTTATGTCTAGGTCTATTATTCAACCTTTAATCCATCATTTAAGATTTTATAAATTCGTCTAAATTCTCGGGTCGTCACAAACTACACATAAGTTTCTATCAAAGGTCAAACGCACTTCCCTAGCTAGATGAATCACAATATTTTTATTGGTGAAAATAACTAGACTAGGGTCATTAACCTTATTCTCAAGGCTACACAAGGCAAATAGAGATATGCCTATCCTATTAAGTAGTTTATGCACACTTTCCCATAGGCATGGTAATAACAGGTGTTGTTGATTTAAAGGTTAGATAATAATATCCATTTTTCAATATCCATTAATATCAATACCAATTTCTCTGTCAAGCAATCAGTCAATAAGCAAGAAATACAACCCCCCATTCCAAAATGATTCATTAATATAAATAGGAGAGAAAGTTAATTAAGCTAAACACTAGGTTACATTACAATCCTAAAAATGGAATTAGTTCATCACCATGGTACTAATACACATTTTTATAACATTCAACATGCTCATTAATACACAAATAAATGGAAGATTTGGAATAAGAAAACTCGTGTTGTGAAGTTTTCTGTGTCCAACTCTTCTCTTCTCCGCGTAGAATCTGAGCTCTGTAGGATGCAATAACTTCTTCTTCCTTGAAGCACAACTTTTTCTTTTCTAAAACTAATTAATACTGTAATAAATCCTATTCTAAGCTCTCCGTAATAATGTGATGGCGGCTCTCGCTGAATATGCCTTCCTTTCCCCTCCTTTAGGTCATTAAAAGCAATTTAATGTCTGGACGCCGGAGGTGGGGCTGCAGCGTGGAGAATGAACTAATAAGTGGCGTTGTGGCACCACGTAGGCTTTAAAACACTGAAGGTGGTCCTGCAACGCTAACTTACAAAAAAATTTGTCGTGCATTCTTGCGGTTAACTAGGTGACATCGACATTCAATCACGCCTCATCATGCTGCTGTTGAAGCTTGGTGATAGCGTTGCGGCGCGAGAGGGTGAAAAATGACTATTTTGCCCCTTTAAGCTGGAAATGAACTTATGAGCCCTGCATCATAGAGATTAAACATAATAACAACAAAAATATATATAAAAGCCAACTAAATAACAGAAAACAAGCAACATCTTAAGCCACAAAGGATCTGATTCACGGGTATAAATCCCACTTATCAAATACCCTTAAACTTAAGCTTTTACTTGTCCTCAAGCACACTATCTGACATCCACACCTACATTACTGTAAGACGCAAATGAAAACTAATCCTATAGACTATTATCATAGCTTCTAAGCACAATTGTAGACCCTATCTGAGAATAGGACAAACACGTATATGAATGTGGGCTTAATATCAATTTTTAAGTATGAGACTATACTCGATCCATTCTCTGTGTGTGTACAGACCAATCATCCTAACTAATCATAGCCCCAAATTAAGATCATAACGTCGACTGTGATAACCAATAAGCTAACTCTGCAACTCACACAATCAACAAGCATTAAGAACAAGACGCAACTACAAGTAAAGATCAAAAGGTTCTAGTTTTTAAGTAAAATCTGACTCCGACAATGCTTAATTACCTTAGGCTAAACAAAGCATACCCATTAACACGCTTTTGATCAATGACTCCCAAGCTAGATGACTTTAGGGCACTAGGTGTAGAACACCCATATGAATCTAATAACTCGAGCAACAAATGCTACATAATTAACTTAAGTCAAAATAGATTTTACTAAATCCGAAGATTATTAGGCGAGTGCATTTTATGATCTATCTCGCACAAGTCTGCGTTTATGGGCGAGTGCCTTTCACGCTCCATCTCGACCCACCGCAAGACTATTGATTGATATCTTTTTTACCAGAACTATAGATCCAAAAATGTAAAAGCCCCTAAGTCTTTTATTACCTTGAAATTAAAAGAGTTTTAACAGGGCACACAAATTTTCAAAACAATAAACAAATAATCTAAATCCAAAAAATAACTAGTTAAAACAATTGGTCAGTGCTTGCTATAAAAGACGGATCCATAACAGTCTTGAATTATCTAATTAACACACCCCTAGTTCACATATGCTTGACATGACTCTAAGAGAAAGATATAATCACTTGGCGCTTGTCATTAGCCACAATCAAAAATTAAACGCTATAACACCCTCACCCAGCATATGAACAGTTACAGAACGGGGGATAGGGTTAATCAAAATATATTAGGCAAGAAGTAATAAAATATAAAGTACCCTTGCCAAAATAGGGTAAAGCCATAACACATGGCATAAGTATACCAATCATCTGTGAAAATCCCAAAATATGGCTATAAATAAAATAAACCCAGAATTAACATGATATCTATCACAATCCCAAAATGATATTCATATAAACAGAAACATTTATATATAAACTAAACATAACTAATATGCATCTTATTATGCATCCCAAAATAAACCATTAATGAAACCATTATCAAACCAGTCTAATTAGAACATAATTAAAACATAAACATTCATATATAAACCAAACATAACTAATATGCATCCCAAAATAAACCATTAATGAAACCTATATCAAACCAGTCTAATTAAATCTTAATTAAAACATAGTTTAAGGCTATACAGCCCAAAAGTAGCTCTCTTAGCACTCATAGAATAAACATAAAAGCAATTCATATATAACTAAAATTGAAAGAGATCTCCCTCAAATTTGAAATCTGCCAATGTCCTCAATGGCCTCCGTGCTGCAGTATCAAGCATCCTCTCCATTATCATCATCATCATCATCAACTGGCTCATCCTTGCGGGCCTCCTCCCGAGGCAGAAATGGTGGTGGATAAGGCGCAAACATTGGAGGTTCTGGAAATTGAAAGGGCATTGACTCTGCGTCATCTCCTCCCTGAGTAGCATAGATATTGGAAATTGTATTCACGAATTCTGCGTGGTAGTGATGGAATTGGCTCTGCCATTGTGCAACCGTATCTACCTTGTTGTGTAAAAAATTAAGACTGCTCAATATCTCTGTTAGGGCCCCAAGTGGAATAACCTCAGATGATGGGGGCTCAGGCACTTCCGTGGAGGTGCCGACTTCAGTTCCGGCTTTAGTGGAGGGTGGTAGCTGCAGAGCCGGTAAATAACCCTTGCTCCTAGGATGCTACTGTGCTCCTTCCCAAACTCCATATCGGGCGATGAAGTGATGATTAATTACAGCCATAGGCGGCTGAGTGAAGTCTTCTTTCTCCCACACAACACCCGCTCTTTTATATAGACGTGTTATTAAAGATGGGTGAGGGAGTCCCGACATGACATTGCTTCGTATGGCCTTCTTAATCGACTCCTGGATAAGCACCCCTACATCTACTTTCAGCCCTATAATAATTGCGTAAAGTAGCACTGCCCTCTCTCTTGTCACATCGCTCAGGTGGCGTGTTGGCATGATATTTGAGCAAATGAAGGAGTACCAAGCCTTACCGTAGCTACTCAAGGCCTGATGGGGGGAAAGAGGTCTTTTCACCGTGGAATTCGTTGGTTTTCCAAATGGTACCAGGCTTGCAGAGTTTTGTTATTAACTTATCTATATTATAAATTCGCATCCCAGGCTACAGGTAGTCGTGACCCTCGTAGTTTGAAGTCCCATAAACATTATTGATGGCACAACTGTCAAATTGGATCAACTTACCCCGAACTGGTACCACCGAAGGTCCATCAGTACTAGCATTTGCGTAGAATTCCTTTACCACAAAAATTATTGCAGACTCAGGCAACTTGGTGAAGTGAAGCAATTTCATAACCACAATCATGGACATCATATCACTGTCTGTCTTGTCATCTGACCTTAGGCCCTTTTTGGGCACCAAACTCCGCTTTGAAAATTTTGGGTGTAGCGATTCCAGGCTTCCTCACTTGTGAATTTCACAGTATCCCATCAGGAAGGAGGGGTTCTAGTTGTCAGTGAAGGTGGGGGACTAAAGCTAGTACGGTGACGCTTTGAAGCCATATTGAACACTTGAAATAATTTAAAATCCAAAGAAAGGAAATACCCTGCACCCTTGATCTCTCTTCAAATTCCCAATCAAATAATAATAGAGGAGAAACCCAAAAATAGTTTTTAGTTAACACACAAATGCCTTACCTCGTTTACTTTTAAAGAGTTGGGGCGTCGAAAAAGAGAACAACGATCACAAAGGATAAGGCATGAAAGTTGAATGGCCGAACGGTAAGAAACTGAAAGGCGCGACGGTTGAACTGCTTGAACGGTCACAAAAAGAAAAGAAACTGAAGCCATTCGTTGGGAGAAGGAGATGCATCTGCTATGAGAGGAAATGAGGAGTAACTGCTGAAAATGAACTAAAAAATCGCTTTTAAAATCAAAATCTCGCTAGTGGCGCTGCAGCATGATTCTTGGAGCTGCAACATGATCTCAAATCTAACTTGACACTGTGGTGCGGAACTCAGTATGGGAATCGGTGCTATAGTGCGAGTTTGTAGTGTCCACCAACTTGTAGTGGCACTGCGATGCGAGATATGCCATGGAGAGTGGCGCTATAGCTCGAAAATGCAGTATGTTTGGCTTAGGCATGGTGCTGTGGCGCGCTTTCCCAATAGCTCATGACTTCTTCTGGTGCTACAGTGTGAGAACTTGCATAGAAGATGGCGCTGCGACAAAAAAATCCAGAGTCTAACCCCTTGCCTTGGCGCTGCAGCATGAAAGGCAATACCAAGGCCGGCGCCGCAGCGCGACTTCTGTACATCAGATACTTAGCTTATTTCCTACACAGGCCAAATTCCAGATCAGTGAAACAACAGAAAAATAGATTTCAAAAACTGTAGAAACACATTCTAACTATTATAAGCTTTTAACCACAGACTACTAACATACTAACATGCACTATACAAAAACTAGCGATTTATACTAAGTAACAATGAAATACAAAGTGCAACTAATGATAACTATAGAAAACAAAAATGAATGAACACAAAAAGGATATTTTTGATACTGAGATGGGGTTGCCTCCCCATCAAGCGCTTGATTTAGAGTTGTGCACTTGACTTTTACCCCACCTTACACCGGGTCTCCCAAGGTGGTGGAGGTGTTTTGCCCGTCGACCTCGCCGCCCCAATAATGTTTCAAGCGCTGTCCATTTACTTTGAAGGTTTTATCTGAGTGAGGGTCTTCAACCTCAATAGCCCCATAAGGATACACCTTAGAAATTTTGAACGGCCCCGACCATCGGGACTTCAACTTCCCAGGGAATAATTTCAGCCAAGAGTTGAAAAGAAGTACCTTCTGGTTTGTTCAAAATTTCTTTTGACGATTTTCTTGTCATGCCACCACTTTGTTTTTCCTTATACAAATTATCATTATCATACGCTTGCAGAAGAAACTCGTCTGATTCATGGAGTTGTAAAAGTCTTTGTTCACCAGCTGCTTCCAAATCAAAATTGAGCTGTTGGATAACCCAATATGCGTTGTGCTCCAACTCCACAGGAAGATGACAAGCCTTTCCATAAACAAACCTATACGGAGACATTCCGATAGGCATTTTATAAGCAGTTCGGTATACCCACAAGGCATCATCAAGCTTCTTTGACCAGTCATTCCGATTAGGGTTAACAATCTTCTCCAAGATACGCTTGACCTCTCGATTGGATATCTCCGCTTGGCCACTTGTCTACGGATGATAAGTAGTGGCTATTTTATGGGTCACCCCATACTTAGCGAGAAGGGCTTCAAAATATTTGTTGCAAAAATGTGACCCTTCATCATTGATTATTGCCCGAGGAGTGCCGAAATGAGTGAAAATATTTTTCTTTAAGAAATTAAGCACCACCTTAGCATCATTTGTAGGCAAGGCGACTGCTTCTACCCATTTGGAGACATAATCAACTACAACAAGAATATAAAGATTGTTGTAGGAAGACAAAAATGGACCCATGAAGTCAATACCCCAGACATCAAACAATTCTACTTCAAGGATATTCTGCAGAGGCAATTCATGCCTTTTTGAGATGGTTCCTACCCTTTGGCATCTATCGCAGTGCGATACATATATGTGCACATCTTTAAATAGGGTAGGTTAGTAAAACCCAGATTGGAGTACTTTAGTAGCAGCAGTTCTACCCAGATTGGAATTTCTTCCTTTGTTAATAGCTCAAGTTGGGAGGAAGCACTTGACAAGTGACAAAATTAGCAAAGTCCGCATACTAAGGGGCTTTGCTTTAGACAACAAAGAGCTATTCATCCAGAAAGAAATTATTTATATCTTTTTTTGCATCTCCCGAATGAGGATAGTTTTCTAACCTAGACAAGTGATCCGCTACCTGGTTTTCAGTACCCTTTTTATCGCGGATCTCCAAATCGAACTCCTGGAGAAGAAGGACACACCTTATCAACCTCGGCTTCACATCTTTCTTTTTTATCAAATATTTGATGGCCGAGTAGTCTGTGTACACGATCACTTTCATTCCAATGAGTTAGGAACGGAACTTATCAAACACATAAACCACTGCCAGCAGTTCCTTCTCAGTTGTGGTGTAATTTAGCTGAGCATCAGTTAATATTTTGCTGGCATAGTAGATCGTGTGGAACACCTTATCCCTTCTTTGGCCTAACACTGCCCTAATTGCAAAATCATTGGCGTCTCACATATGCTCAAATGGGAAAGTCTAGTCAGGAGCTACCACAATAGGGGCCGAAATGAGTCTTTCCTTCAGCAGATCAAATGCTCTAAGGAAGGCTTCATCAAACTGAAAAGGCATGTCCTTTTCCAATAATGTGCAGAGCGGTTTAGTTATCTTTGAGAAGTTCTAGATAAACCCCCTATAGAATCCTGCATGCCTAAGAAAACTCCTCACCCCTTTCACTGATGTAGGCGGTGGTAGATTATTGATGACATCAATTTTAGCCTTGTCTACCTCAATACCGCCAATAGATACTCGGTGGCCCAGAATAATGCCCTCCTTGACCATAAAATGGCACTTCTCCCAATTCAGTACAAGATTTGTCTCAACATATGTATTGAGAACGACAGTCAAATTTACCAGACAGTTATCAAATGAGCTCCCGAATACAGAAAAATCATCCATGAAGACCTCGAGGGTCTTTTCAACCATGTCTAAGAACATGGACATCATGCAACGCTGGAATGTTGCAGGAGCGTTACGCATCCCAAAAGACATTTTTTGGAAGGCAAAGGTCCCATAAAGGCATGTGAAAGTTGTTTCCTCCTGATCTTCGGGAGCAATAGAAATTTGATTATATCCAGAATAACCATCAAGTAGACAATAAAATTCATGCCCAGCAAGTCTATTGAGTATTTGATCAATAAATGGAAGAGGGAAATGATCCTTACATGTGAACTTGTTCAACTTTCTGTAGTCTATACACACCCTCCATCCAGTCACCGTTCTGGTTGGAATCAGCTCATTATTTTCATTGGGTACTACCGTCATTCCACCATTTTTTAACACACACTGAATGGGACTGACCCAAGGACTGTCTGAGATGGGGTAGATAATGCCCGCATCTAGAAATTTAATAAACTCCTTCCGGACCACCTCTTTCATTATGGGGTTTGATAAGTAGGTTTGTACCTACATATCCAGAATCCGTTACTTGAATTAGTTGCTTAAACTCATGTTTCTTAGTTACGCTTCATGCATTTTGTGTTAATTTTGTAGATTATAGGCTTGGGAGCTGTGTGAGCGACTATTGGTATGAAAACGCAAGGAAAAGCAATCCGGACATCGTTTAGGCTTTCATGTTCATTTCATGTTCTTGGCTTGGAACTTGGATTATATTTTAGAGCTTCTTCTTAGCTTTCTGGAACATCTTAAATAATTCCAATTGGAGTTCGGATGCAAGAGTTATGACCTTTGTACTAACGGACGTTGAACTTCAATGTTTTGGGTGGCCATTTGCATAGCAGTCACTTCCAACCCAATTTCGACCTTCATCCGCCCATTATTTATCAATTCTCAAAGAATGAAAGTTGTAGAGCTCGTTGAGAGTTTCGATTTGATAGGTCGCAGACCCCGTAACTCCTCCGAAATCAAAAGTTATGGCCGTTTTACCAGAGAACACTGCAACAAAAAACTTACGGCGCGGGCGCGCGGATTTCTAGTGTTTTTTGGGCGCGGCCGTGCCAGTCCCTGGACCAAAAAAATGCCATCTGCTACTTGAGCACGGGCGCGCCACTTCAGAGGTTGACCAAAGCTAACTTTTTCACTAAACAGTTCAATTAAAGAATAAATTGGAGGAGGGTTCAATGAGGGCTTATATATTAGACTTATATCAGTATGTTAAGAGAGATTCCACCCCTTGGGGGATCAATTAGCTACTGTTGCTTTCTCTCTTTAATTTCAATATTAGAATAGATTAGATTAGTGTAGTTACTTTCTAGATTTGATTAGATCTGAAGACTTGAAGCGTTTGGATTGCATTAAAGATTCCATCTTGGAGCTGGAGAACAAATTTGCACTTCAATTCTCTACTCTTATCCTCTCTTTGATTCCTATTTGTAATATTATGATGTTTATTCAATATGTGGATGATAGATTTGATTTAGATATGATTTAAACTCTATTATGAGATTGCAATGGATTCTATGGATTAGTTTATTATGATATATTTCATTGTTAGTCTTATTGATTGCTATGGGATTGTCTATTTACATTCATACTATTTGCTTAGTTGATTGACCATCAATTACTGTGATAATCCATATGGACTTGAGAGACAAAGTATGGATTTAGATATGATCTTATTAGCTTGTGATTGTATGTTCTACAATGTGATGGGATGTATGATTCGTGCTTAGGATAGACATATACCGAAGCACCACTCATAGTCAATTGAGAACTTGGGCTTAAACCCTAATTATTTGTAAATCACATAGACATATAGTGGTTTAGGTAATGTGGGTGTTCATGTGTATTCTATCAACTATGGATTATATATGATATGGGTATGGTACATTGAGAGATGGCTATACTTTACTTTCGTGTTCTCGACTAACAATTTGGTACAATTAATTTGGCTTAATATGAAGTGTGTTGATTTAAATGAGTCAATAGATTAAATTGTGATCTCAGGTTTTCATTATCTAGTCTCACTCTAGGAATAGTTAGGTTTATTTAATTTCATAGTTTAAATTTATAGAGAACAAATCAATCGTTTAAATAAGACTGAAATGGTTATGGGCTAGTGCTTAGTGAACTTTATTAGTTAATTCTCCATGGAAACGATACTTTACTTACTCTTTATTACTTGTTGACCCTGTATACTTGCACACATATATTGATCGGTAAAACGACCAACAGAGTTCAACCGCCTTTGATGTTCAATGGACAGCTTAGACCCTTCCTCCAGTAAGATTTTATGCATGCATAGAGATGGACTGATCCCTTTAATATAAGTAATTGACCATCCCAGGGCCGTTTTATATTGCTTGAGCTGTGACGCCCCCAAAATAGGTATACATCACCTATTCTGAGTCGCCAAATACATGGTACAGAATACAAATACAATCTTAAATATACAACATGAATTGTGAGTTTTAATACAAATATTGTCTCCTAGAAAGTATTCAAACTCCAAAATAAGTCCTCAATACATTTATTAACACACTATTTCATAGAATAGTGAGGACTATTAATGCTATCATCTAGACCGTCACTCCGTTCCCCGACTAGTCCTTGATACGTTCTCATTTCCTGAAGAGAACAATGAAAGCAAAAGGGTGAGCTCAACTAGCCCAGAAAGAAATATTATGACTAAGATAATGCAGAATAAATTATCGTTAGCATTCAACAGTTTTAAATTGATACAATATAACAAACATCAAGTTTAACTGCAGTGGAATGAGCAATCCATTAAAAGAGTCAAGTAGAGAATAAAATCTACTATCTTATAAGATTTAAAAGATTTTTTCTTCACTTTTATTGTTGAGACTCAGCTTAATAAATAAACCACATCATCCCTGCACTACGGCCAAGGATATTCATTAGTATCACAACCACAAATTATCCATGCACTACGGGCCAAGGATATTCATGTATTCATCAATGGTCATGATCATGCCAACAACTGTCTATCAATGCACTACAGGACAATGAGGACTTTTACCACATCATTTGTAACATTACAGTCATGATTATACCGAATAATCCCTGATCATAATCATACCAATTCCATCTATGCACTACAGGCCACATATGACTTTCAACATAATATAAACATGAGAATGATGACAATGATATAAGAATTCAATAAAACAAGTTCAAGAATTAATTTATCCAGGAACCAATAACGTCCAAATTGTCAACATGATACTGCTTTGTAGAGTAAAATTCAATAATGCTCAGAAGAATGTTTCCATGAAAAGATACTGAATGAAGCGCAAATATCAAAGATATTCCACTAATTTCATGGAGTATAAAAGCCAAAACTTTAACCAACTGAGTATAATAAAGAATGGAATAACAAAAGAAATCACCGGGCATGCTATATCAGACCGCTTACAGACGGGTTATTCCAATGTAATAATAAATAATTCTAACCAGTCATGCGTAAACGCACGATGTGATATTCCAATGTAATAATAAAGAATGGAATAATAGAAGAATTTCACCATGTATGTGGTACGTCGCATAGACAGGTTATTCCAATATAATAATAAAGAATGGAATAACAGAAGAATTTCACCAAGTATAGGGTAGTCCGCGGATACATGTTATTCCAACAGAATAATAAAGAATGGAATAACATAAGTTCTCTTCATGAATACGAAAGAAATAATACCCCTTACGAGTACAACAAATAATATCCCTTACCTTAGAAGAAACTGGATATAGGAGTAGTGAAGTAGCATAATACTTTTCTTCTTTCTCTCTATAGTTTCTCTCTCTAGAGTTTCAGTGAATTCATAAGAAATAATGAAGGAATGAGCTTCTATTTATAGGAGAATGGACTGAATAGTAACTAATTCATGAACGGTCCAGATTGATTTACTTTTAAATGGATGGTCCATATTAATTTACTATTGTTGATCGATTTTGCAATCAATGAATACGTCCATATTCTAATCTAATAGAGTGTTTAATCTAGTCTAATCTATGTAATCTCTCTTTATTTTAAGCCTTACATCATGTATTAATAGGTTACAAGTCCAATTTTTAGCTTAGGAACAAACCCAATCCAATTTGGAGTCAAAAAGGTGTCAAAATTAAGCCAAAATGCATCCAGTGCCATCACTGCTTTTCCCAGTATTTTCAAATACTGGGCATCTTCTCAACCACCTTCGCTTCAGTCGCCTTGGCTACCGGGCATAGCCAACAATGCGCGCCCTGGCATTGCCACTTTTTCTGACATTTTTTGCTCCGACATCCTTTGGGAAAATGGCCATAACCTCTTCGTCCGAACTCCAATTTTGATGATTCAAGATGATCCGGAAAGAGGAGATGTAGATCTACAACTTTCATTCTTTAAGTTTTTCGAAATAAGGTCCGGAGCAATACTCAAATTGGCTCTGAAGTGACTGCTGTGTAAATGGCAAGCCGAAAACGTGAATCTAGCCACCCCGAACGTCAATCCAAGTAACTTTTGTCCCAATTCCTACAAAACAACATAAAATATGCATGAATAGACACAAACACTTAAAATCAACCAAAAGATTAAGCTCAAATGCATTCAATTATGAGTATAAAACTCACTCGTCAAATACCCCCAAACTTAAACCTTTGCTTGTCCTCAAGTAAAAACACAAAAGAACTAAAAATAAACAAAATAACTCAACTAATTGAATGCATATGCATGATCTACTTCCTAATATACCTATGAACCGAGTAATAAATCAATATGATATATAGCAACAGGCCTCAAAGATACCAATGATACTCAAACAATATATTCAATCAAGTCAAAATCCATAACTCTAACCAATTAGTCAATCCAAACCTATCATCACCCATGTTGTGCGTGTGTGCTTGTTAACCATTCTAACCAACCACAATTCAAGATAATCACATAAAAAACTTCTTAAAAGGAAAATTTCAGTTCCAATTCAATTACTTTTGTGAACATGACAACTCTAGTTAAAACTAAGCAATTACCAAGTTTAAGGGTAAATACAAGATTTATTTATACTCTTATTCAACCACGAGGGCATTTTTGCTCTTTCTCGTGTTTTATTCATTTTTTTTCATGGTTGTGCAATATCTTATTCCCTTAGGCTTTTCAATGCTACCTTAACGAGCTTTCGACCAACGAATCCCAAGCCATTAAGACCTTAGGGCGCTAGGTGTAAAGACAATCCCCTCGGGCTTACTTATTCAAGTAACAAAGGCCACAAAACTAGACAAGCATGCCACGGTGTTTATTCTTTTTTTTTCTTTCTTTCTAGATTTTTTTCTCTTTGTTTTTTCTTTTCATCATTCCTTTTTTTCTTTTTGTAATATATATATCCCATAGATTCACCCAAACTCAAGCTTTTACTTCATTCCAACCTTTACCGCCAGTTCACTAATTTTCTTAAATTTTAACAAAGATTTTCCCTCCGAAACAAATTATGAAACCCTTGAACCAAGTGGATTAAAACAGTTAAACTTTAAGTGCTAACCGGTTACATAAATTTCAGACAGGCTCAGATTACCATCATGATTAAAATTAGAACTCATCATCAATTATCAACACTGTTCAAGTTAACATTTAATACCAATCTTATCATAGGCCGAGCTAAGACCACACCAACCGATCACGCAGATTCATGCAAAAAAAAAATGCAATTATACTACATGAATACATACTAATGCAACACATATATGAATATGCAAATAACTACCATGTATTATATGCAACCTAAAAAAAACACAATGCTAACACATAAAAAAAACGAACTACTATGCAGATAACTAACTATATGCAATACGAAACTAAAATGCCCCCAAACTTAAACTAGACATTGTCCTCAATGACTAAGATAGAAAAATTAAAGCAGAGGACTTCCCTGAAAATATAGCAATATTCCTCCTTGTCCGCTAAGTTTTGAGAATAAGCTAGGCACATGGAACAAATTGGGCACCACACTTGAATTTGACTTGAATAACTTGTAAAACCATGATAGAAGCAATTTTATTAAATCCTAATTAAATGCAAATTCAAAACTACTAATATTAAACTTAATAAAAACTAAAAATAAAAATTAAACTTGGGTTGCCTCCCAATAAGCGCTTGTTTTATAGTCTCAGCCTGACTTCTTCAATTCTCTATCCAATTCCCCTACGAAAATTGAGGAACCCTCCATCCATCAGTAGCAATGTCTCTTTTGGGAGGTTCCCATTAGTAATGACCCTAGAATTAAAGTCACCTAGCATGCTCTTTGTAGATAGGTTCCTTATTAAAAACGTCTAACAACTAGGTGTTTCCTCCATTATGTCTATGATTAGATTGGGGCATTGAAGCTTAATAAACATAATGTAGTCTTCCTCTATCTTCTCCTTTTCATCCCACCATGACTCCACAACTGTACTAACTCTTACGTCACCAAGAGCTTTGCCGATGACATGACTTCTAATTGGGCATGGTTTGGCAAAACTGCCCGGATTCTTGAACTTTGGTGGAGAAGGTACATGGGACACTATCAAAATTGGCTCATCTTCGTTGGTACTCAAAGTTAGATCTTTGCCGATCTCCTTTTGTTGGTCTCCAAGTCTTTCCTCTCTTTCAACATCTATATCATTTGGCACATCCGGTTGCAGATTTGGTTCGGGCTCATCATCAGTCTCGTCATCTATGTCATAGAGCCAAGTGTATTGAGGACAAATGTTCGAGGCATTGGTTAGTTGTTCCGTTTGGTTCGTAAAATTTTGACTCAATATATCTTGATTAATCCTCCTCTCCTCACATGAAGCTATGTACTTATCAAAGTTTCCTCCAAATTTGAATGTTCTTCCTGTTGTAGTGGAGGTGAACACGAGAAATCCGGTGGGTGTGTTGGACTTGGAGCATAAAATTGATCTTGATGAGTATGGCTCCATGAAAAATCCGGGTGATACCCCCAATCCTGATAATAGTTGTTAGGATAGACATAACTATTTGGGTAATCACCACCGTACTGTACCGGCTCAAAACTGATGGTGCATTGTTGACTCATATGATTTCCAGCACAATAATCACAAGTAACCGCCACACTTTGACGACGTTGAGCTTCAAAAGCTTCAAACATCCTCGAAAGTATCTCAATTTGTGCTAACAATGCAGAAAGTTTCTCGAGTCTGTCAATCTCCTCTCCACTTGGCTGAGTCATTCTTGCCATCCTTCGACTCCGTATGGCTGCGCAAACCTCCAACGTCTTCGAAGTTGCCTCTATAGAAGATGTATTAAGTTCATCAATCCCTGTTTCCCTTGGTTGAGCCAAGAACGTGTATGGCCATTGATACTCAAACTCATCCATGGTACCTGAAAAGAGAGAAATATAGGAAGAGAATTAAAAATAAAAATAAAAATGTTTAAATTAAGACTAATTTGATTGAAATTAATATTGGTAAATAATTATTAAATTAATTCCCAAGAATCTACGCCAAAAACTTGTTGATCGATTTCATGAATCAATGAATACATGCAAGTATACACGGTCAACAAGTAATAAAGTGAAAGTAGAGTATCATTCCCACGGGAAATTATTTAATAAAAATTACCAAATACTAACTCTTAACCAAATCAATTTTATTTAAACAACCAATAATTGTGATTTCTAGATTTAAGAAAACTAAATTAACAATTAAGAGAAATTATTCTAAAATAAATCAAATAAACAAAACTAAGATTTGATTGAATTCAGGTAAATAAGGATTAAGACTCCAATATCCCCAATTATGAATTATAAATCAATTATTCAACTATTCTAATTATTATGTCTACTGAATTGTTAACAGGAATTCTCAAATGCCAAAAGCCCTTTCTCAAGTGATCCTTTGCCTTCTATTTAATCCAAGTTAATTTTGCTATATCCCTATGCAAAACAATTGAATTAAACTCACTACAATCCCAATTCCTTATGTGTTACATGCTGCAAATAGATATTCTCATTCTATTCACAAACCTAATTATTCACTGTGCAAATAACTAAGTCACATGATATCATGCCCAGTTCTAACCCTAGAATTCCTTTCCCAATTCCTTCTAGAGTAACAAGGTAATTACTGATCAGATAATTAATCAATAAGCATAAGGCAAGATAAACAACCCACTTTGACACAAATAATTAGAATAAATTAAATAATCAATTCACAATCATAAAAGGTTCAACTGGAATCTTAATAAAAGAGTTAGTTCATAATTAATGAATTAAAACTAAGAATCCACAATTGAATAGACATTAAAAGATAAAAGTATGATAAGAGAAGAGAATAGAATCCGTTGTTAGCAAATCTGATGCTCCCCTCTTGCTCTTGCTCTTGATCTCCAGTGTTCTTCAATTTGCTTCAATCTCCAATGGCTAATTAAGAACTAGGGTTTATATTCTAATCTAATGGAGTATTTAATCTAGTCTAATCTATGTAATCTCTCTTTATTTTATGCGTTACATCATGTATTTATAGGTTACAAGTCCAATTTTTAGCTTAGGAACAAATCCAATCCAATTTGGAGTAAAAAAGGTGTCAAAATTCGCCCAAAAATGCATCCAGGCCATCACTAATGTAAGACCCCGAATTTTATGAAATAAAAGTATTCAATTTTTCTATTTAGTAAATGGTTAAATTGATAAAAGTTAAAGTTAAGGGTGATATATGAAATTTTTTTTTTTTCAAAATACGCAAGGGGGTAAAAGTATTCATTATTGTTTGGGAATATTCGTTTGGTGTGGAATATTCTTTACGCTTGGGAATAATATTAAATGCGCCAAGCAACTATTTGTGGGCCCCATAATGTAATAACTGTCGGATGAAGAAAAAACGACAAAATTAAGTTTTTATAAATAACGACGTAATCGTTACAAGTTAACAATTTGTTGGAATACCGGTTGGTAAAATAAAATGTCTGCGTTGTTGCGCACATGAGCACACGGTATTACACATTATTTTGAATTATTGATTCTTACGTAAGAAGGCACTACTCAATAATTGTTACGATAATTCTTGCTCAATATTTTATTTTATTGATTCAATAATTGATGCGTTGATATTTTATATTATTGTTGTTCAATAATTGTCAACGCACAATATCTCCATTATCGGATCAATAATTCATATTATTTGAATAATATTCGATAACATTATTGGCAATGTCTAGAAAGTTACATCAAGGAGAGGTTTGGTCACCTAATTGCTTGCGCCCGATGAGGAGAAATTCTTATTGAAAGCCCTCTTTCTGAGGAACTACCGTGGTTGTCATAAATGTGATTCTCAGAATATTATTTGTGAATAATTAATTATTGATTCATATGATAAGAAAATATTTATTTGATGTGGATATAAATGATGGATTTATTTATGTATTTATAAGTGAAGGAATTAAAGATGAGGTGTTTTATCGGATTTGTCGAAAATGGAGAACAAAATATGGGATTTTCGGAAAAATTAGTTTATTACTTGATTTTGTAAAATCCATAACTCTTTAATGTATAATGAGTTAAGAGATGAGCCATATATCAAAAGAAAGCCCTAGAAGTAAGCTAATCAGGGAAATTTGAATCACCCAAAATTCTTTGTAGATATTTCGTGGTGAAATTTTGAATGAAATCGGTCTCAAGGACTAATAGTCCAGAAAATCGTTGTTCTTCACTATATTATGTGAGTTATAAATTTTGATCCGCCGTTGGATCGTTGTAATTTTTGGATATGTTATACATATATAAGTTGAGTATATGTCCACAAATTTTGAACCGTTAAAATGAACGTATGATTTGTTATGAATTTTAAGAGGTAACGATCGATACGGAAATTAGGTTTTGGTGGAAAATTCTAGAATTGAGTGGGCCCCACTCTTGGTTGTTGGGGAAGATGGCTGATTTTTGGTGGGTGGAATAGTAGCGAGGTAAAAGCCATCGAAGTTCTGAGTCAAGTCTGCTTGACGTGCTAACATTTTCCTATAAATAGAGGCTAAGTTAGAATTGAAAATCACACCGAAACATAAGTTTCTCTTTTTCTCTCTAGATTATTGAGTGTATTTTGTGAGTATTTAGATACTTGGTGAGTTGATATTCATCGGTGCTGCAAGTTTCCTTGAAATCATATCCGATATCCAAATCGAAGTCTCATTTCTTTTGAGGTAAGGGATTGTGAGGGATAGTAAGGGATATTATTTTTTTCGTAATGATATTATTTCTTCAATATCATTATCTTTGAAATGTTGATCTGAAGTTTTTATCAAATTTGGAACTTTTTCATGTATCAGGGTTACTATTCATGAGTTACTATTCACGAGTTACTATTCATGAGTTACTATTCACGAGTTCTTATTCACGAGTACTATTAATGAAGCGTGAAGATGTTTTTGTGGAATTTCTATCTTTTGGTGTGAGTTACTATTCACGTATCTGACTATTCACGATATCTGACACTATTCACGAATCACGGCACTATTCATAGAAAAAATGAAAATTTTTCTTTTAAATCTAAAATGTCTATTCGGATACTAGCTTTGATTGTATCCATGTTTTGATCATTCTTGAATTTTACACTACTATGATTATTTTGAGGTATTTTTGGGCGTGGATAAAACCAATGCAAAGATGAGCAGTGTTTAAATGAACATGACCAACTGATGAATATCTTTAGCTTTTTGAGTGCAAAGATGAATTATTGATGAATATCTTTGGCTTGTAATGCAAAGATGACCCGTTGTTGAATATCTTTGTGATGAGTGCAAAGATGAATTATTGATGAATATCTTTTGCTCGTGAATGCAAAGATGACACATTGTTGAATATCTTTGCTTTGTGGTGCAAAGATGAATTATTGATGAATATCTTTGGCTCGTGTCTGCAAAGATGACTTGTTGTTGAATATCTTTAGCTTTGTAGTGCAAAAGATGAATTATTGATGAATATCTTTGGCTTGTAATGCAAAGATGACCCGTTGTTGAATATCTTTTTGCTTTGTGGTGCAAAGATGAATTATTTATGAATATCTTTGGCTTGTAATGCAAAGATGACTCGTTGTTGAATATCTTTGCTTTGTAGTGTAAAGATGAATCGTTGATGAATATCTTTGGTAGTGGTGCAAAGATGAATTTATTAGTATGATTATGAGCAGAACCGTGATTTGGTATAACCATGATCTTTGATGTTTCGGTAAAGACAAGTGATGAAAATTATCTTTGTCTTGGATGAGGAAAGGAATTTAGAACTACAATTACGATTATGAGTTATACACGTGATTGTGGGCGAGGAATTGTTGATTGATGTTACGAGGGATAAAACATTGTTGGTGGATTTTTAACATGGAGAAGACAATAGACTTTATATAGTCTATTTGACTCTTCTAATGGATTGCTCATTCACGCAACTATGGTTAAAAAGTTTTATCATCTACCATATGTTCTAAATCTACGATTTATTCTTGATGAAGACTATTGATAATTTATTTATCTTTAGTCATAATATTCTTTTTATGAGCTAGTTGTGCTCACCCTTTTGTTTCACAATTCCTTTCGGGTAATAAAAGTGTGTAATGGGTCGAGCGGGGGGGATAGCGAGGGAATAGAGTGGTGGTCTATAGATGTTGAGGGTGAGGTGAATTTAACTTGGAAGGGTGTTTTTTTCACTATCATACAAGATGTCTAATGACATACAACCTCGTGTTATCATAAGACATGGTTGTGCTCATCCACTTGCTGAGTATATTTACAAGCACTACTTATATAATCTTGGTGTTTGTTTGGAGTATAATACCCAATTAGAGACAGTGGAGATAATGATATGTCAAGAGAAGACTCACCATTGGGAAGAATACGATAGTAATCTTCTTGTTTTTCTTTGGGGTCTATTAGATTGACCAAGGATAATTCGTGGTCATATGATATCTACCATAACCTAAAAGCATGGCCTCCCATGTATGGAAGGTTTCTTGAGCACTTCCCAAAGATTCTAATTTCTAAAAGCAGTTTTTGACTATACCTTTATGTAAGGTGTCATTGTGACGTACTACTGATTGGTATATATTTGTATCCAAACTCACAAACATATGTGTTGTTGTATTTTGCACGACAATTGTTGTAATAAAGTTGTAGTTGTTTTCTGTACCATATATTTGGCGACTCAGAATGGGTTGGATGGAATGAACCTATTTTGGGGTTGTTACATTTGGTATCAGAGCTTAGGGATATGATCTCTGGCGGAGATCGGGGAATAGAACTAGGAGGGGAGATATAAGTAAATCCTTCGCTAGTGTGTCCTACCTAAGCTTATTTGTTGGTCAGTCATAATATCGAGATATTATGTGATATGTTAATTTGCTCAATTAACCTTTGTTTTGAAGCTGTATTCTAGAATGATATCTGAAATACAAGAGATGAGCAATGGAGAAATCATGATGACAGGGGAGATAGAATCTGAAATGAAAACAAGGTATTCTCAACTCTTTGAAATACCAGGTACGTAAATTTCGGGGACGAAATTTCATAAGGAGGGGAGATTGTAAGACCCCGAATTTTATGAAATAAAAGTATTCAATTTTTCTATTTAGTAAATGGTTAAATTGATAAAAGTTAAAGTTAAGGGTGATATATGAAATTTTTTTTCAAAATACGCAAGGGGGTATAAAGTATTCATTATTGTCGGGGAATATTCGTTTGGTCGTGGAATATTCTTTACGTTCGGGAATATTCGCATGCACGCCACGCAGCGATATTTGTGGGCCCCATAATGTAATAACCGCTTGGATGAAGAAAAACGACAAAATTAAGTTTTTATAAATAACGACGTAATCGTTCACAATTAACAATTGTTGGAATACCCTTTGGTAAAATAAAGTAATACGCGTTGTTGTTGCGATAGCACACACTGCGGTATATACACAAATTTTTTCAATTATTGATTCTTACGTAAGAAGGCACTACTCAATAATTGTTACGTATAATTACTTCAATATTTTATTTTATTGATTCAATAATTGATGCGTTGATATTTTATATTATTGTTGTTCAATAATTGTCACTGCACAGTATCTCCATTATCAGATCAATAATTCATATTATTTGAATAATATTAGATAACATTATTGGCAATGTCTAGAAAGTTCAGTCAAGGAGAGGTTTGGTCACCTAATTGCGCGCCAAGAAGGAGAAATTCTTATTGAAAGCCCCTCTTTCCGGAACTACTGTGGTTATATAAATGTGATTCTCAGTAATATTATTTGTGAATAATTAATTATTGATTCATATGATAAGAAAATATTTATTTGATGTGGATATAAATGATGGATTTATTTATGTATTTATAAGTGAAGGAATTAAAGATGAGGTGTTTTATCGGTTATTTGTTTAAATGGAGAACAAAATATGGGATTTTCGTAAAAAATTAGTTTATTACTTGATTTTGTAAAATCCATAACTCTTTGTGTATAATGAGTTAAGAGATGAGCCATATATCAAAAGAAAGCCCTAGAAGTAAGCTAATCATGGAAATTTGAATCACCCAAAAATTCTTTGTAGATATTTCGTGGTGAAATTTTGAATGAAACTGGTCCAAAGGACTAATAGTCCGAAAAATCAGTGTTCTTCAGCTATATTGCGTGAGTTATAAATTTTGATCCGCCGTTGGATCGTTGTAATTTTGGATATGTTATATATATATAAGTTGAGTATATGTCCACAAATTTTGAACCGTTAAAAATGAACGTATGATTTGTTATGAATTTTAAGAGGTAAATCGATAATGAAAATTAGGTTTTGGTGGAAAATTCTAGAATTGAGTGGGCCCCACTCTTGGTTGTTGGGGAAGATGGCTGATTTTTGGTGGGTGGAATAGTAGCAGGTAAAGCCATCAGGTTACAGGTCAAGTCTGCTTCGGCGTGCTAACATTTTCCTATAAATAGAGGGCTAAGTTAGAATTGAAAATCACACCAGAAACATAAGTTTCTCTCTTTTTCTCTCTAGATTATTGAGTGTATTTTGTGAGTATTTAGATACTTGGTGAGTTGATATTCATCAGTGCAAGTTTCCTTCAGCGTCATATCCGATATCCAGTCAGAAGTGCTGCTCTTTTGAGGTAAGGGATTGTAAGGGATAGTAAGGGATATTATTTTTTTTTCGTAATGATATTATTTCTTCAATATCATTATGCTGAAATGTTGATCTGAAGTTTTTATCAAATTTGGAACTTTTTCATGTCGGGGTTACTATTCATGAGTTACTATTCACGAGTTACTATTCACTATTCACGTACTATTCATGAAGCGTGAAGATGTTTTTGTGGAATTTCTATCTTTTGGTGTCGAGAGTTACTATTCACGATACTCGGCACTATTCACGATATCTGACACTATTCACGAATACTCGGCACTATTCACCGAAAAAAAAAAAATTTTTCTTTTTTCGTCTAAAATGTCTATTCTGGATACTAGCTTTGATTGTATCCATGTTTTGATCATTCTTGAATTTTACACCACTATGATTATTTTTGAGGTATTTTTGGACGTGGATAAAACCAATGCAAAGATGAACAGGTGTTTAAATGAACATGACCAACTGATGAATATCTTTAGCCTGTAGTGCAAAGATGAATTATTGATGAATATCTTTGGCTTGTAATGCAAAGATGACCCGTTGTTGAATATCTTTAGCCAGTAGTGCAAAGATGAATTATTGATGAATATCTTTTGCTCGTAATGCAAAGATGACCTGTTGTTGAATATCTTTAGCTTTGTAGTGCAAAGATGAATTATTGATGAATATCTTTGGCTCGTAATGCAAAGATGACTTGTTGTTGAATATCTTTAGCTTTGTAGTGCAAAGATGAATTATTGATGAATATCTTTGGCTTGTAATGCAAAGATGACCCGTTGTTGAATATCTTTGCTTTGTGGTGCAAAGATGAATTATTGATGAATATCTTTGGCTTGTAATGCAAAGATGACCCGTTGTTGAATATCTTTAGCCTCAGTAGTGTAAAGATGAATCTGTTGATGAATATCTTTGGCCGTGGTGCAAAGATGAATTTATTAGTATGATTATGAGCAGAACTATGATTTGGTATAACCATGATCTTTGATGTTTCGGGTAAAGACAAGTGATGAAAATTATCTTTGTCTTGGATGAGGAAAGGAATTTAGAACTACAATTACGATTATGAGTTATACACGTGATTGTGGGCGTGAATTGTTGATTGATGTTACGGTGGATAAAACATTGTTGGTGGATTTTTAACATGGAGAAGACAATAGACTTTTATAGTCTATTTGACTCTTTTAATGGATTGCTCATTCCACTTTAAACTATGGTTGAAAAGTTTTATCATCTACCATATGTTCTAAATCTACGATTTATTCTTGATGAAGACTATTGATAATTTATTTATCTTTAGTCATAATATTCTTTATGAGCTAGTTGTGCTCACCCTTTTGTTTCACAAATTCTTCGTGTAATAAAAGTGTAGCCAATCGAAGCGGGGATAGCGAGGGAATAGAGTGGTGGTCTATAGATGTTGAGGTGAGGTGAATTTAACTTGGAAGGGTGTTTTTTCACTATCATACAAGATGTCTAATGACATACAACCTCGTGTTATCATAAGACATGGTTGTGCTCATCCACTTGCTTGAGTATATTTACAAGCACTACTTATATAATCTTGGTGTTTGTTTGGAGTATAATACCCAATTAGAGACAATGGAGATAATGATATGTCAAGAGAAGACTCACCATTGGGAAGAATACGATAGTAATCTTCTTGTTTTTCTTTGGGGTCTATTAGGTCAACCAAGGATAATTACGTGGTCATATGATATCTACCATAACCTAAAAGCATGGCCTCCCATGTATACGAAAGGTTTCCTTGAGCACTTCCCAAAGATTCTAATTTCTAAAACAGCTTTTGACTATACCTTTATGTAAGGTGTCATTGTGACGTACTTCAGATTGGTATATATTTGTATCCAAACTCACAAGATATGTGTTGTTGTATTTTGCACGACAATTGTTGTAATAAAGTTGTAGTTGTTTTCTGTACCATATATTTGGCGACTCAGAATGGGTTGGATGGAATGAACCTATTTTGGGGTTGTTACAACTAAGCCCTTCCCCATTGCCCCAAAGATCAAGCACAACATCAAGAATTTTACCCCCAAAGACTTTTTGCCATGGGCATAGGCCAAAAATGGGCGCCCCGGCGCTGCCACTTTTTCTTACATTTTCTGCTCTGACGTCCTTCAGGAAAATAACCATAACTTCTTCGTCCGAACTCCGATTTCGATGATTCAAGATGATACAGAAAGAGGAGACGTAGATCTACAACTTTCATTTTTAAAGTTTCGAAATAAGGTCCGAAGCAATACTCAAATTGGCTCAAGGTGATCATTGTGTAAATGGCAAAGTAAAACGCGAATCTAGCCACCCCTAACTTGATCCAAGTAACTTTTGTCCCAATTCCCACAAAACAACATAAAAAATGCATGAATAGACACAAAAACTTAAAATCAACCAAAAGATTAAGCTCAAACACATTCAATTATGAGTATAAAACTCACTTGTCAACTATGCAATTATTAATAAAATATTCTAATAATACAAAATCTTTTAAATAAATATAATATATTCTATTTATAATCTAATAAAATGAATAACTTTATAAAAGTATTATGTTTTATATAAAAATATTTTACTATGTAAACACAATATGTGTACTATGCAAACACTATACATAATAGAATATTATATATTTTATTTATAGTATAATAAAACGAATAACTTTATAAAAGTATTTTGTTTTATATAAAAAGATTTTACTATGCAAATACTATGCATGCACTATGCAAACACTATGCATAATAGAATATTATATATTCTATTTATAGTCTAATAAAACGAATAACTTTATAAAAGTATTCTGTTTTATATAAAAAGTTTTCTGTTTTATTACATTTATAATAATAATAAAACAAAACTTATCACTTTTATTATAATTCACAATATTAATCGACCAGGTTGTTCCCAGGAAAGAGGGGGCTTTCCAATAAGGATTTCTCTCTATTGGCGCGCAATTAGGTGACCAAACCTCTCCTTTGCAGAACTTCTAGACATTGTTAATATTGCAAAGAATAATATTAATAACTTTGTTATCTCAATTATTGATTTAATAATATATAAAATATCGACAATAATTGAATCAAATAACGTGAGATACTATGCAACAATTACTATAGCAATAATTGAACAAAACTGAGTGACTTCTCACGTTAGCATCAATAATCAAAACCGTGTGCTACTATGCAACCACGCGTATTACTGTACTTTTAACACCGGGTGTTTCAATTGTTAATGGTAAAACTTCCGCCGTTATTTTCATAAAAATATTTTTGTCGTTTTCTCAATCTGACAATAATTCCGTTGCGGGGTCCACCAATGATTGTGCCGTTGTATGAATATTCCTTGTTAAAATGAATATTCCCCGACCAATCGAATATTATATAACAACTTGCGTACTTTACAAAATTTATAAATATTACCCACAACTATAACATTATATCAAATCCACACCATAATATTAAAAAAATATTTTGAGAAATTTAAATCTTTATTCATAAAATCTAGGATCTCACAATCTCCAATCCTTATGAAATTTCGCCCTCAAAATTAGGGTACGTACATGGTATATCGAAGAGGTAAGGATACCTTGATTTCATTTCAGATTCTAACTCTCAGGTCATTTCCTCAACATCGTGGTTTCTCCACATAACTTTGACTTGAGGTATAACCTTGGAGCGTAGAATATGTTCCTTCTTATCCAAGATTTGAACAAGAACCTCTTCATACGTTAAATCTTTCGCTATTTCGTCCGGTTCAAAATCGATAAAACAAGCGGAAGCATACATGGTCCACAAGTAATATAAGATAAGTATAGTGTCGTACCCACGAGGACGAAGTCTTAAGTGCTAATTATGACGTCCCCAAAATAGGTATACATCACCCACGTTTTTGCCTTAATCAGATCTGGCTTTCCCTAGAATTCTGCTGGTCCCAACTCCTTAAACTTCTTGGCTGTGACAAACCGCGTGTTGCTATCATTTCCACCCATATTTTGTACACAAGTCTCCCTCGTCTGATTTTGCATGAACTGCAAAATGCTTTTAAACATACCATCATTCATTGTTTGCTCGGTAGTGTTGTTTATAGGAGGAATATTGCCTTCCTGTTGCACATTCTCCTGGTTGGTGATTGAAGGTTATTCCACGATTTTATACACTCCATTGTTAATGTTCTCAGCTACCATTCTTAAAAACTGCCATAAAATAAGGGTTAATTAAACAAATTAACATATCACATAATATCCCTATATTATGACCGATCAATAAATAAGCTTAGGTAGGACACACTAGCGAAGGATTTACTCGTCTCTCCCCTCCTAGTTCTATTCCCCGATCTCCGCCAGAGACCATATCCCTAAGCTCTGATACCAATTATGAAGCCCCTAAAATAGGTATACATCACCCATTCTGAGTCGCCAAATACATGGCACAGAAACAACTACAAATTCATTAATATAATTGTCGTGCAAAATACGACAACACATATACTGTGAGTTTAAATACAAATATTATGTTCTAGACAATATCCACACTTAGATAAAGTCATCATTACAATTATTGATACACTATTTTACAAAAATAGTGAGGACCGCTGAAACAACTGTCTAGGACCATCACTCTATACCCCGACTGGTTCCTACTATATTCTCGCTTCCTAAGAAGAAAAATGGAACAAAAAGGAAATTGGTGAGCTCAACTAGCCCAGTAAAGAATATTATGACTAAGATAATGTACAACAAATTATCCTTAGTCCTCAACAGGGAAAAATCTAATAGAATATAATAGACAACAAGTTTTAGATCAGCAACTGCAGCGGAAATAACAATTCATTAGAAGAGTTAAGTAGAGAATGAAATCTACTATCATCTATGAATTTAAATGTCCAACATCAATATTTTATTTTAGTAACATCAATCAATATACATCTTTGCACTACGGGCCAAAGATATTCATTTGTATCACCAGTTGGTCATGTTCATCTCAACACCTGTCTATCTTTGCGCTACGGGCCAAAGATATTCATCAGGTAATCATTCATCTTTGCACTACAGGCCAAAGATATTCATTAAGTATCACCATTAAGGATTGAGGATGATGAAAAATGTTTTTAAGAAACGAATCCAGTGAGATAAAAGGATAAAGATTAAAGATTCGTACTTTAGATAATCCAAGTTTAAAAATACTCCATAATAAACCACAATGGAGTGAAATTCAAGAATAAAGATAAATAAAAATAGATACAATCAAAGATAGTTACCATAATATATATCTAGGACAAAGAAGAGAAAATTTTATTTTTCGGTGAATAGTACCGTATTTGTGAATAGTACCGTATACGTGAATAGTGCCTTATACATGATAGTAACCCCGACACAAAAAGGTATAAATTCCACATTAAAATTTATACAAATATTTCGGTATAATGATATTGAAAGAAATAATATCATTTAAGAAGAAAATAACATCCCTTACCTCAAAAGAATAGTACTTCTAACTGGAATATCAGATGTAATGCTGAAAGAAACTTGCACTGAATAGCAACTCTCAAAGTATCTAAATACTCACAAAATACGCTCGATAATAGAGAGAGAGAAAACTTATTTCTGGTGTGATTTTCAATTCTAACTAAGCACCTTTTTTTTAGGAAAATGCTAGAACGCCAAAGCAGACTAAATAATAAAATATTAATATTCTAAAACCATTTCAAGCATGCCACTTTAATTTTTTCAGCATACCACTTTGAATTTTCAGCACACCATTTTAGCATTTTCCACAAAAAAAAACAAAAGTGGGGCCCACCCATGTTTTAATAAAAATATTTATTTCTGAAACTTCAATAATTCATAATAAATACCCCTTTTATCAAAGAAATATGAATTTTATGTCCATTCCATAGGAAATCAAATTCTCTACAACTTTGTAGAAGAAAATTTTTCCAAATTCCAAACAGAAAATGTCTGAAATCCAAATACGGACGATTTTCAACACCTCTATTTCGACAAAATACTGATAAAATACCCTAGCATTAATTCCTTAATTTATAATCATATAAAATAAATATTTTCCTATCCTTTATTTATATCCACATAAACTAAATATTTTTTTATCATATAAATCAATAATTAATTATTCATAAATAATATTACATAATCATAATTATGACAACCGTGTCGCTCCGTTCCCGAGAAAGGGGGGCTTTCCGATAAGGATTTCTCCTTCTCGGCGCAAATTAGGTGACCAAACCCCTTTCCTGAATGTAACTTTCTTAGACATTGCTAAAAATGCTATCTAATAATATTATTTAAATAATATGAATTATTCATCTGATAATGAGAAATACTGTGCAGTGACAATTATTGAAACAATAATAATATAAAATATCAACGCAATAATTATTGAATCAATAAAACAAAATATTAAACAGTAATTACTGTAACAATTATTGAGTAGTGCCTTCTTACGTAAGAATCAATAATTCAAAAATATTGTGCAATACCGTGTACTACTGTGCAACCACGCATATTATTGTATTTTAACCACCAGGTAATCCAACAGTGTTAACGGTAACAATTACGCCGTTGTTTATAAAAACTCAAACTTGTCATTTTCTTCATCCGATAGTTATTCTGTTATGGAGCCCACAAATGACTGCGCCGTCGTATGAATATTCCCCAACAACAAGAATATTCCACGACTAAACGAATATTTCCCGATAAAAATGAATATTTTATAACCACTTGCTTATTTTGCAAAATTTGCACATTTCACCCATAACCAAAGCATTATATCAAATTAACTCCTTATTATTTCAAAATAATGAATAGAGAAAATTTAATTTTATTTATAATAAGTTGGGGTCTTACAACCTCCTCTCCTTATGAAATTTCATCCTCAAAATTGACGTACCTACCTGGTGTTTCGAAAAGGTGAGGGTACCTTGCTTTCATTTCCGATTCTAACTCCCAGGTCATTTCCTCCATAGCATGGTTCCTCCATAAAACCTTCACTTGTGATATAACCTTTGTTCGTAGGACATGCTCTTTCATCCAATATCTTTACAGGTACCTCCTCGTACGTTAAATCTTTGGCTATCTCATCCGGTTCTAACGCAATAATGTGGTTTGGGTATTTCACATATTTACAAAGCATAGATATGTGAAAAACATTATGAACACGAGACATGGTTGGAGGTAATGCGAGTCTATAGGCCACATTTCCTATTCGGTTAAGAATCTCAAATGGACCAACAAATCGTGGATTGAGCTTTACTCTCTTCCTGAATCTTGTAACTCCCTTCCATGGAGCAATATGTAACAGTACATGATCTCCAATATTAAATTCCACGTCCTTTCGATGAAGATCCGCAAAACTCTTTTGTCGATCCTGTGCCGTTTGTATACGTTGTCGAATCGTTTGGACCTTTTTCGTAGTCATGCGTACTAATTCTGGTCCCAACAACGTTGCTTCACCCACCTCGTCCCAGCATACTGGAGAACGACACTTTCGTCCATATAATGCCTCGAATGGAGCCATGCCTATACTTGCTTGATAACTGTTGTTGTAGGAGAATTCCACCAATGGCAAGTACTTATCCCAACTTCCTTTGAAACCTAGTACACAAATTCTTAATAGATCTTTGAGGGTTTGAATAGTCCTTTCCAAGTGCCCGTCCGTTTGAGGATGGTATGCCAAACTGAATCGTAAATCCGTGCCCATAGCTTTCTGCAAGCTAACCCAAAATTGTGAAGTGAATCTTGGGTCACGATCCGAAACTATGGATACTGGCATGCCATGCAATCTCACAATCTCATTTACGTACATACGAGCAAGACATTCAAGGGAATAAGTCTCACGTATAGGCAAGAAATGAGTAGACTTGGTTAATCTATCAACAATTACCCAAATCGCATCTATGCCTTGAGAAACCTTGGGAAGACCCATAATAAAATCCATGGTAATATGTTCCCACTTCTATTTCAGAATCTCAAGTGGTTGTAATGGACCCTTTGGCACTTGATGCTCTGCCTTTACACGTTGACAAGTTAAACACCTCGAGATAAACTCCAAGATCTCTCTCTTCATATTGCTCCACCAAAATTTATGTCGAAGATCATGATACATTTTGGTACTCCCACGATGGATTTCAAATGGTGTGTTGTGAGCCTCCATCATGATTCTATGCTTCAAGTCAGAATCGTTAGGAATGCAAAGTCTGGAGTTGACTCGAAGTATTCCTTCTTCATCAATTCTTGCTTCTGGAATAACACCTTCTTGTATTTTCTTCTTTATACGTATCATCTCTAGGTCTGTGACTTGAGAAGCTTTAACTTTATCGATTAAAGTTGGTTCTACTCGTATGTTTGATTCATCACGTGGGTACTTGGAGCCTTTAACTCTATCTCCATCCTTTGTAAGTCGTACAAAATGGGTTTTTGTGTTAACAACATCGCACTCGTACCCGCATACGATCTTCTACTTAATGCGTCAGCTACCACGTTCATTTTTCCAAGATGATATTGAATTCTATGGTTGTAATCTTTCAACAGCTCGAGCCAACGTCATTGCCGCATGTTGAGTTCCTTTTGGGTGAAGAAATATTTGAGGCTTTTATGATCCGTATAAATCTCCACTTTCTCCCCATACAGGTAGTGTCTCCAGATTTTCAACGCAAAAACGACTGCTGCCAACTCCAAATCATGAGTAGGATAATTTCTCTCATATTCTTTGAGTTGTCGCGAGACATAGACTATGACTTTCCCATGTTGCATGAGAACATATCCTAACCCTTTGCCTGAAGCATCGCTGTAGATAACAAATCCATCCGAACCAGATGGTATTGTCAGAACAGGTGCCGAAATGAGTCTCATCTTGAGCTCTTGGAAACTCTTCTTGCATTCCTCGCTCCATACAAATTTTGTATCTTTCTGAGTCAGCTGAGTTAACGGAGTAGCGATTCGAGAAAATTCTTCCACGAATCTCCGATAATAACAAGATAAGCCCAGAAAGCTACGTACTTCGGTCTCCGACTTTGGCTGCTCCAAACTTTGGATTGCTTCAATCTTCGCCGGGTTAACAGATACTCTATGTTTTAACACCACGTGCCCACGTAATGCTACTTCCTTAAGCCAGAACTCACATTTCTTCAGCTTGGCATATAGCTTGTTATCACGAAGCCTTTGAAGTACCAGCTTCAAATGGTGCTCATGATCTTCATGGCTTTTGGAATATATGAGGATGTTATCAATAAAGACAATAATGAACTGATCCAAATATTCCTTGAATACACGGTTCATCATATCCATGAAAGTAGCAGGAGCATTAGTCAATCCAAAAGACATGACTAAGAATTCATAATGCCCGTACCGAGTTTTGAAGACAATCTTTGGAATATCCTCAGTTTTAATCTTCAGCTGATGATATCCAAAACGAAGATCGATCTTTGAAAAGAATTGTGCTCCTTGCAACTGGTCAAATAGGTCATCAATGCGAGGTAGCAGATACCTATTCTTGATGGTGACATGGTTCAATTCCCGGTAGTCAATACAAAGTCGAATACTCCCGTCTTTCTTCTTTACGAATAAAACAGGAGCACCCCAAGGAGATGTACTAGGATGAATGAAACTGATATCTAACAACTCCTGTAGTTGGACTTTTAACTCCTGAAGTTCAATAGTAGCCATTCGATATGGGGTTTTAGAAATGGGCTTTGTACCCGGTTCAAGATCAATAAAGAATTCATCTTCACGTTCTGGGGGTAGACCAGGAAGTTCTTCAGGAAATACTTCAGGAAATTCACTAACAACAGAAATAGTATTCAAATCTGACGTGTTTTTGTTCAAGTCCATAACATGGGCTAAGAAAGCTTGACATTCATTTTTTAATAAACGAATGGCTTTATGGCTTGATATGACAGTGATTGACTTTAGTGGTTTGGTTGCTTGAATTCGCATAACAGGTTGGTTAGGAATATGAAAACTAACAACCTGACGAAAACAATCAATTTTAGCATGATGAGTGGTTAACCAATCAATCCCTAAAATCACATCAAATGCAAGTATCTTTAAAGAGATAAGATCAACAGGTAATGTGATGGTGCCAACTTGGATCAAGAACGATTTATAAACAGTGGATGTAATGAAAGTTTCTCCAAACGGAGTATCCATGGATAAGTCAAAGTCTAATTTCTCCAGAGTCAAGTTTAAACGTTGAGCACAAGTAGGAGTGATAAAAGAATAGGCAGAACCGGTATCTAGTAAGGTATAAACTTTGCAAGAGTTCAAGATTAGCTTACCCGTGATCACCTCGTTCGGGTTTCTCACGTTTTGGCTAGTCACGATAAACGCCCTCCCTTGAACCACCGACTTTGTTTTGTCCGTAGTAACCTTTGGTATCGCTGTCCTAGCTGGACTTGACTTCGTTACCAGACAAAATTGGGCTATATGACCGTCTTTTCCACAACTAAAACACACCTTGGAAGGCTGTGAATAGTTTGGACTTATGTGTCCCTCCTCTCCGCATCTGTAGCATCTAACTGGCGGTCGTTCTCCTCCCCTAGAATTTGTTGTTGGTGCTGGTGCTGTTGTTGATGTCTTCTCATCATTGTTGAATCTCCTCTTTTTGGAATTTCCACTTGACTCACCTCTCCTATTATCATGGCCACGATTACCACCCGAGTGTTTACCGCTTTTGTCTGTATTTTTCCTTCCTCGCTGGTTATCATTGCTCCGATGATCATTGCCACACCGTGGTGATGACCCTAGTTGTGGTCCTCGGTTGAACATACTCATTATCTTGCTCTAATAATTGAGCCTGCTGACAACATCTGAATACGAGAGAAAATTTGTGAGAGATAAGGTATTGACAAATCTCAGGTTTTAGACCACTCAGAAACATCCGCGTCATACGTTCCTCATTCTCTACTAAATGAGGTGCAAACCTAGATAACTTCGCGAACTTCACCTCGTCTTTGGGACACCTTTGTCATGTTGTTCTATTCCGATCTAATAAACTCTACCTCCTTCATATGATTTAATACTTTCGAGAAAGTACTTGTCATTGAATAGTTCTCAAATCTTTCCCAAGACATATTGAGTGCTACCGGTGGTACGCTTCACTAATTTTCACCAGTAATCTGCCTCACCACGGAACATAAAGGTGGCGAATGGAACTTTCTACTCTTCCGTGCATCCCAAGACATCAAATATCTTGGTAATTTACTTGACCCACGTTTCTGCCTTAATCGGATCTGGCTTTCCCCAGAATTCTAGTGGTCCCAACTCCTTGAACTGCTTAGCTGTGACAAACCGCGCGTTACTATCATTTCCACCCGTATTTTGTACACAAGTCTCCCTCGTCCGATTTTGCATGAACTGCAAAAAGCTTCTAAACATACCATCATTCATTGTTTGCTCCGTAGTGTTATTTACAGAAGAAATATTGCCTTCCTGCTGCACGTTCTCCTGGTTGGTGATTGAAGGTTGTTCCACGGTCTTATACACTCCATTGTTAATGTTCTCAACTACCATTCTTAAAAACTGCTATAAAACAAGGGTTAATTAAACAAATTAACATATCACATAATATCCCTATATTATGACCGACCAACAAATAAGCTTAGGTAGGACACACTAGCGAAGGATTTACTCGTCTCTCCCCTCTTAGTTCTATTCCCCGATCTCCGCCAGAGACCTTATCCCTAAGCTCTGATACCAACTATGAAACCCCTAAAATAGGTATACATCACCCATTCCGAGTCGCCAAATACATGCCACTGAAACAACTACAGATTCATTAATACAATTGTCGTGCAAAATACGACAACACATATACTGTGAGTTTAAATACAAATATTGTCTTTTAGACAATATCCATACTCAGATAAAGTTCTCATTACAATTATTGATACACTATTTTACAAAAATAGTGAGGACTACTGAAACAACTGTCTAGGACCATCACTCTATACCCCGACTGGTTCCTACTATATTCTCGCTTCCTAAGAAGAAAAATGGAACAAAAAGGAAAAGGGTGAGCTCAACTAGCCCAGTAAAGAATATTATGACTAAGATAATGTATAACAAATTGTCCTTAGTCCTCAACAGGGAAAAATCTAATATAATATAATGGACAACAAGTTTTAGATCAACAACTATAGCGGAAATAATAATTCATTAGAAGAGTTAAGTAGAGAATAAAATCTACTATCATCTATGAATTTAAAAGTCCATCATCAATATTTTATCCCAATAACATCAATCAATATACATCTTGAATCAAATATTCATCTTTGTACTACGGGCCAAAGATTTCATTTGTATCACCAGTTGGTCATGTTCATCTCAACACTTGTCTATCTTTGCACTACGGGCCAAAGATATTCATCAGGTAATCATTCATCTTTGCACTACAGGCCAAAGATATTCATCAAATATCACCATTAAGGACTGAGGATAATGAAAAATATTTTTAAGAAACGAATCCAGTGAGATAAAAGGACAAAGATTAGAGATTCGTACTTTAGATAATCTAAGTTTAAAAATATTCCATAATAAACCACAATGGAGTAAAATTCAAGAATGAAGATCAAAACATGGATACAATAAAAGATAGTTACCATAATAGACATCTAGGACAAAGAAGAAATTTTTTTATTTTTTGGTGAATAGTACCTTATTCGTGAATAGTGCCATATATGTGAATAGTGTCGTATACGTGAATAGTAACCCCGACACAAAAAATGTAGAAATTTCACAATAAAATTTATACCAATATTTTAGCATAATGATATTGAAAGAAATAATATCATTTATGAAGAAAATAACATCCCTTACCTCAAAAGAACAGTACTTCTGACTAGAATATCGGATGTAATGCTGAAGGAAACTTGCACTGAATACCAATTCTCAAAGTATCTAAATACTCACAAAATACGCTCGATAATATAGAGAGACAGAAAACTTGTTTCTGGTGTAATTTTCAATTCTAACTAAGCACCATTTTTATAGGAAAATGCTAGAACGCCAAAGCAGACTAAATAATAAAATATTAATATTCTAAAACCATTTCAAGCACGCCACTTTGATTTTTTCAGCATACCACTTTGAATTTTCAGCACACCATTTTAGCATTTTCCACAAAAAAATAAAAGTGGGGACCATCCATGTTTTAATAAAAATATTTATTTCTAAAACATCAATAATTCATAATAAATAGGCCCTTTATCTGAAAAATACAAATTTTATGTCCATTCTATAGGAAATCGAATTCTCTACAACTTTGTAGAAGAAAGTTTTTCCAAATTCCAAATAGAAAATGTCCGAAATCCACATACGGATGATTTTCAACACCTCTATTCCGACAAAATACTGATAAAACACGCCAGCATTATTTCCTTCATTTATAATCACATAAAATAAATATTTCCCTATCCTTCATTTATATTCACATAAACTAAATATTTTCTTATCATATAAATCTATAATTAATTATTCATAAATAATATTACAGAATAACAATTATGACAGCCAGGTCGTTCCCAAGAAAGAGGGGGCTTTCCGATAAGGATTTCTCCTTACTGGCGCACAATTAGGTGACCAAACCCCTTTCCTAGATAGAACTTCCTTAGACATTGCCAATAATGCTATTTAATAATATTATTCAAATAATATGAATTATTGATCTGATAATGAGAAATACTGTGCACTGATAATTATTGAAACAACAATAATATAAAATATCAATGCATCAATTATTGAATCAATAAAATAAAATATTGAATAGTAATTACTGTAACAATTATTGAGTAGCGCCTTCTTACGTAAGAATCAATAATTCAAAAATATTGTGCAATACCGTGTACTACTAGGCAACCATGCGTATTACTGTATTTTAACCACCAGGTAATCCAACACTGTTAGCGGTAACAATTACGCCGTTATTTATAAAAACTCAAACTTGTTTTCTTCACCCGATAGTGTAGAAATAAGATGGTGTATTAAGCTATTTGATTAAAAGTGTAGAAATAAGAGAAGTAGTAGTACTAGAAAGTCAAGTTAGGATTACAAAACCCCTAATGCGTCGCCTAATCTCCTAACTCTCCATATTAGAAACGAATCAAGAAATGGCCAACTGAGAAAAGTAACTACACATAAGCTTCTATTGAAGGTCAAATGCACATCCCTAGCTAGATGAATCATAATATTTCTATTGGTGAAAATAACTAGACTAGGGTCATTAAGCTTAGTCTCAAGGCTACACAAGGCAAATAGAGATATGTCTATCCTATTAAGCAGTTTATGCACACATTCCCATATGCATGGTCATAATAGGTGTTGTTGTATTTAAAGGTTAGATAATAATATCCAATTTTCAATATCCATTAATATCAATACCAATTTCTTTGTGAAGCAATTAGTTAATAAGCAAGAAATACAATAACCCATTCCAAAATGATTCATTAATATAAATAGGAGAGAAAGTTAATTAAGCTAAATACTAGGTTACATTGTAATCCTAAAAATGGAATTAGTTCATCACCATGGTACTAATACACATTTTTATAACATTCAACATGCTAATTAATACACAAATAAATGAAAGATTTGTAATAAGAAAACTCCTGTTGTTAAGTTTTCTGTGTCCAACTCTTCTCTTCTTCGCATAGAATCTGAGCTCTATAGGATGTAATAACTTCTTTTTCTTTGAAGCACAACTTCTTTCTCTTCTAAAACTTATTAATACTGTAATAAATCATATTCTAAGCTCTTTGAAATAATGTGATGGCGGCTCTCACTGAATATGCCTTCCTTTCCCCTTCTTTAGGTCATTAAAAGCAATTTACTGTCTGGACACCGGAGGTGCCGTTGCGGCGCGGAGAATGAACTAGTGAGTGGCTCTGCGGCGCCATGTAGGCTTTAAAACAACGGAGGTGGCGCTGCAGTGCCAACTTACAAAGGGCTATGCCGCTGCAGCGCTAGCTTACAAAGGACTGTGCCCCTACAGCGCCATGTGACGTCAGCATGCAATCCTACCTCGTGTTGTGGCGCCAGAGGGTGAAAAATGACTATTTTGCCCCTTTAAGCTGGAAATGACCTTATGAGCCCTGCATCATAGAGATTAAACATAATAACAACAAAAATATATATAAAAGCTAACTAAATAATAGAAAACAAGTAATATCTTAAGCCACACATGATTTGATTTGCGGGTATAAATCCCACTCATCACCCTGATCGTTGATCTATGAGTTTTTATTTCTTATATATATATTTTTACATTTAAAAGTCTTGCCTGGAGTTTACTTCATGGCAGTTGATCGTCCATATATATATATATATATATATATACCTATATATATTTACTACTTATATATATATATATATATATATATATATCTACTTTAACTACTTTCATAATATAGGTATTTAGCATTCCAGTTTGTGGACTAGATTTACCTAAATTTGGCAATCTCTAACTTTGACAGGTTCAAAAGGGACTAAACTTGAACCGTTGAGGCTAGAATGGTTTAGATTTATTCAAATCTAGTTCTTTTTCTAGCTTTTGTACATATTACTTTTTCATGTGAGCCTAGGAATCATGTGATCAAAGATTCAGTCTCTGAATCTAGATTTGGTTCCCACAATGGACATTTCTTAGCTGCAATCAGCTTGTAAATTATCTACGGTGTCTAGATATCCTTAGATGGCTCTCATGCCCAGAAGGAGTTCGGCACTGCTATGTATCTTATTTTCTCGAAGATGCCTCACATCTCCAAAATAAAAGCAATCAAGTCGAATCCATAATAAAATGGAAGTATCAAATGCCTCAATTACTATTGAGCATAAGGGTTTGAAAACCTGTTTTCTAAAACATCACTCCTATATCTTGTTAAAATTAAACTTTTATATACAAGTCAAACCCTTTGTACATAGGTGACAATGAGGCATAACACTACTTCCAGATAATCGCTCATAGGCCCAACACACACACACATGCAGATAAAAAGTTAATTGAAAAGTGGCGGTAACTGTGTTTTCACAGAAGTCGGGGGGTGCCTAACACCTTCCCTCCACTTAATTAAGCTCCCAAACCCTAACGAATCTTGGTTTCCAAGACCAGTTAAATAGTGTCCAACCATTAGGTCTTTGTGACGCCCCCAAATTCGGGTATCTTTCAACCTGACATATGGTGCTACACGGTACTCATAACTATACAATCATTCCATTGAAAACAAAACATAATGAATGTATTAACTATCTTCTTATTACAATCAAAGTGAAATTCTTTCCCAGGTTCATAAACCGATTACATCATTCGCTGTTCGTAATGTATAATACATACAATCATATTATTCTATTACAAGATGTTTAACTATCCATCTTAGCCTTGCCTTTATCTCTCTTAGAATTCTCATTACGCTCAGCTTTAACTACAATCATATAATTCATGCAAGAAGTGAGCATAACAAGCTCAACAAGTCTAATAAAGAATAATATCAATACCACATTCGTGAATTATATGACAATCTTCCATAACTGAACAAATAGTCATGAAGTATTATGAAACATTAATACTTAACAATTCATAACATCAATTCCCAAAGTATATAATAGTTTAGGAATTACGAACCCATTCGAGACCATGAACAATATCTTTCTGTTTTCATACTTAAAAAGGACATCACAGCACTAAGGCTGTACATCCGACATTTCTTACGAGCACTTCTAGCTGATCAACCTATAGTACTTTATGTTGATCAATATTCATTCGTTAAACGTATTTACGTTTAAGTTTTGGCAAACTCGCGTGCCCATCGTTTAAACGATAAAAAATACTTTTGTTTGTTCATAGACAAACTTACCTTTGAATTCGTACCAAATACTTGGCATAGGATAGTATTATCATTTCTATATAGAAAGGTATGTATATAAATCAATCTATCTCTTACGAATAGTCTAGCCGAGTTAAAACTGGCATCAACCCTTTCTTTAAAATCATTCATGCAACTTAATACAATGAACCACAGAAAACCCGACTAACTCAAAGGTTAGACAAGCATTAAGAAAACTTGCCTTCAAGCGTCCTCAGATAACCTATTCGACTGTTCTCAACCTTTATAGAATCTACATGATATATTCATATAACACACTGTAATTAGCTACCACACAATCAATCACATTGTTTCTACCAACTTCTTTCTCTTCTATGTCTTAGTTAACTTCATTTCATTAATAATGTCAATTCAACTTACTAACCTTCATCCTGGCTTGTTAACGATCTTAAATTACTAACCGAGCTCAATCATCATTGGTGAAGTACCAATGTCGATTACCGTTCACGGTTTATTTATTAACACTTCGTGTTCTGCGTTACCATACTAACAACTCGCGTTCAATTACTAAGTTCATCACCATATACACTAGTATATGTAATATAGGAATGGTTTTAGTATGTTCATTAAGTATATAAACTTATCTTATATTGGTCTTGAAACAATTGAATTCAAAACCTAACTTGTCTAACAACTCCCCTGTCTTGGCACCATGGCGTGGCCTCTATACATAACACTGGCGCTGTGGCGCCAGTTTACAGTACCTAAGCCCCGTTCCCGGCGTTGCGGTGCGAAACATATACCTGTGAATGGCGCTGCGGTGCCACTCTTCAGTAGGTTATTACACTGTGCATGGCGCTGCTGAGCAAGATATAATAATCTTTATTCAATCATGCACACAGAGACCTCAAAACAATGAAAATTTTTATAGATAAAAATTTTAGTGAACTTCCCGGCTTCATAACTTCTTCGTTATAAGTCCGATTTGGTCTGTTCAAAAGCCTACAACTCCCATTTTATATACTCTACGCGTTCATAAAAGAATTTTATATTTCTGAATTCGTTAACTCAAAATTCACTTCTAAGTTCATTATTGAGCGTTTGTTAAATGCTTTCGAGCGGTTAATACTTGTTTTCTTCGTTTTAAGTCGGAATCCGACGATTCTTGAGCCCACGACTCTTAAATAACATATCTCACGTGTTGACATTGAAAACCAACATTTTTAAGTCTCATGGAAACTTTTGACTACTAATCTAGAATTTCTACGTTTTCGATGTTTAACGTCTATTTTCGTAAAATTCGCCATAAATTCATTATTAGTGTTCTATATGCCAAATCAAATGTAACAACTCCATTGATCTCATATCTATATCCTAACCAAGCAAGATGCACATATCCTAATAGTGATGGTTTTCAATTTGTCCATCAACAACCAAATTAATTATTTAATATTCTCTATGGTTTAAAGTTACATAAACCCTTACGATTTCTATTCAGACATGACTTATAATTGTTTTACTCATTATAAGCCATCCTTATTCCTCCATAAGAGGCATGCTCCACCAATCTATGATTCTTTACAATCAAAGAAATCAAAAAGGATGGAAACTAATATTAATGGAATATTACCTTTCCGTTCTTTACGTTCTTGCTAAAACTTCTAAAGAAAAGCTTTAAGGTAGGATGAATTCTTGTTTCTAGCTTTTTCTCTCTCTCAATATGAGTTGGACAACTCTTGGAAAAATCACAAATGCCCAACTTAAGCCTTTTATTTATAGCTAATTCAAATGGAGGGATTTTTTGTCTTTCTCCCCACCTCCTTACTATTCACTTCATCCCTAATGCAACTGCATCTTGGACAGTTATATTAAAGGTACGACCCATTGGCTTACCCGACTGCGCTGGACCCCCAATAGTTAACTTATCGCTATTAGTGCCCCGGTTCCCATCCGTCCCTTTCTTCGGGCAGTTCTTTGCCATGTGGTTAGTTGACCCACACACAAAGCACCCATGATTCTTCTTTGGACTGGGATAGTTAGGTGCAATGTGCCCCTCCTGTCCGCAATTATAGCACACGGCCTTCCCCTTGAGACAGACACCTAAATGAGTCTTCCCGTAGGTCTTGCAGGCCTCCATCCTTCTCTTTGGGTCTCCTTGCTTCACTCCGGTATTCCCAAAGCTAAATACCTTCCTCTTCTCACCACTGCCACTAGCTCCTTCTATTTTGACCCCCCCCGTCAATCTTCCCTTTATTCTTCTTTTCTTTGTGGTACTGGCTCAACGCCTCGCTACCACCCTCGGTGATTATCGCCTTCTCTAAAAGGGTTCCAAAAGTAGTGCTCTGGAACACAAACACACGGTTATAGAGCCAGGATTTCAAGCCCAGCTCAAACCATCGCGCCTTCCTTACCTCGGTGTCCACTTGGTGTGGAGCGAACCTTGCCAGTTCATCAAACTTGGCAGCGTATTGGGGCACTGTCATGTCCCCTTGCTTCAACTCGAGAAACCGCATCTCCATCCTCTCTTGCATGCTCGTGGGAAAATAGTTCTCGAAGAGTATCTCCTTGAACCTCTCCCACGTCAGATTTGCTATCCCTACCCTAGCCTGATTGGCTTCCCACCAAAAGTTGGCCTCTCCCTTCATCATATAGGTCGCAAAGGCAACCTTTTGGGCCTCGTCGACATTTGGTATTACAAATGCCTTCTCTATCTCGTTAACCCACGTTTGGGCTTCAATAGGGTCCGTAGTTCCTTTGAACTCCGGCGGACCCACACTCTTGAAATCCTTAAAGGTCGTAGCTTGTGCTACTCCTGAATTTACGAGGACATTAGCCCCTGTTCTATTGAAGACAGCTGTTAACAGGTTAACAAACTTCTGTATCGGGTTAACCGGACCTCCCTCCAGCTGATTCACATTCGCTCCTTGGTTACGTTGCACTTTTCTCGGTGGCATTTTGCTGATACAATAAACACATTTTGTTATTATTCCTTTCTTTATTAGTTATCCTTAATATTAAACAATAACTCCAAAGTCCATAACTCATTGCTTTCCATAAAAAGGACTTATATTCATTCTTTGTAGTATAATACTACATCAGTTACATACACAGCCTAAGATGATTACATTACTTTCCCGCTATCATTTTCCAAAAATTGGGATTTACCAAAGACTACCCTTTACTATATAATAAGGGCTTTACGTCACCACTAGTTGCAAAATATTTACATACTACTCTGACTACTACTAGTCTACATCTTTCTTAAGGCATTATTGAAATCTACCTTGGCAAGACCGGAAATAATATCACGGTTGATAGTATGCTGCGTCTGCCCCACCTCTACAGGATAACCAGCTACCTGCTGCTGGAAATCTGTGTGAGAACTCTTATGGATATAGGACATTCTCCCTATCTTCTGAAGTTTGGTCTTTAGCTCCTCCTTGAGCTCAAAGACCTCATGTTTCAACTCATGGACTTTGTCCTTAGCCAAAATCCGTTCATCATGCTCCTGCTCCCACATGGACTCGACATCAGTCTTGTCCTCTATAATAGTTTGGAGCTCTACTTTTAGCTCCTTGACTTCCTGACAGTAATGGATATTTCTATCCAATACTGACATAAACAGTGACATCATTGACCCCCCAGGAGCTATCTCCGCTGCTATAGCCACTGGATTAAAGGACACTATCTCTACTTCTTCTTCTATCATTCCATCAAATACTGACATGTAGTCAGCTTCATCCGAGTCTCCAGACTCAATAATCACTACATCTGGCTCTGCTACTATAGGGTTCGGTATAACCTCTACTTGGTTCACCAATTCTTCACTAATTGCTTGACCATCTACATACATTCCGTTTACTCCTAACATCTACATAAAACAATTAAGATGATTAGTACACGTCAGTAGAATAATAAAAACACATAACATAATCATAATGCATTTTTATAAGGTTATTTTCTTCTTGTACTTCTTTGACTTCTCTTAAGGATATGACTTAAGGTTTTTTAATCCCCCCTTAAGTTTTATAACCTAATGCTTTGATACCAACCTGTGACGCCCCCAAATCCGGGTGTCTTCCAACCCAACAGATGGTGCTACACGATACTACCCTTCATACATTCATTCAATTGAGAAGTCTCAAAAGAACAAATATAACTTCTATATATCCAAAATAATATTACATTTCCCAGGTTCTTTGTAACCCATTCGTTTGTTCTTATCATAATATCAAATATATTACAATCGTTCACCTATACTATTACATAAGTAATCTAAGGGTTCGTCTTTGCCTTTCCCTTATCCTTGCATGAGCCTTCGGTCCGCTCGATCTTGGCTATGTTCATATGGTTCAAGCAAGAGTGATCATGACTAGCTCAGCAAGTACTGCAATTCTAATAAACAACATGCTTGAAACATAGAACTCATATATCTTCAGTAACTGAACAATAGTTACGAAGTACTATCGATAATTCAAAATAGCACTTCTTTTTATTCAAAACATTTACCAACAACAATATTCAGTAGAATATCAACTAAGGCTCAAGACTATAAGTAGTTCATAATGTCTTTTGAAAAGGACAACCCGACACTAAGTCCGTAAGTCCGGCATAGCTTACGAGCACTTCTGGGTGATCAACCCATAGTACTCTATGTTGATCAACACTACATTCATTAAATGTGTATACGTTTAATTTTTGGCAACCTCACGTGCCTGTCGTTAAACGATAAAAACATTTTAGCATACTTGGTCTTCGATTGAAAACCATACCAATATAACTTGGTAAACATTAATCATGCTTGACAAAATCATAATATAAGTCTAGCCGAAAGAATTGGCTTTGACTTCCTCATACAAAACTTCATGCGAAAGGATACATGAATTACAAAGCTTGTCCCGACTGAACTGGAACAAGGGTTAGAATACTTTCCTTTAGCGTCTGCTTACTGATTATCACACGTACACTTTAGATCTCTAAGTTTCTACATTACAGGATCACATAATGTACCACATTAGGTCATATATAATCAAGTATATATACTAATATATCTTACCCTTCATCTCAATCTAAATCCTGACTTAGATCTGTTATTATAGTTTTCGGCTTTTCATTACGTCATTCACATTACGTTCACATTCAATTGGTTATTAACTCTAATCATCATATATAAGGTTTAAAAGTACCTTACAATATCTTATTAAGTTCCTTAGTTAATTATTACTGAGTTACTGTTTAAGTTGTACTCATAAACATTCTTTACTGTCCACTTCCTAGGGTTGGAGCTACGGCGCCATTCATTGCTCTTCACGCCATGCCATTGCCAGTTAACATTAGGCAAGTCCGGACTTTTGAGTCATAAAGACGAGTCCTTACTCTATAGATCACGCTGCGGCGTGAGTTAGACAGTGTGCTCAGACTCTGTGCTTCAGACAGTTTGCAAAGTTTAAAAATTTTATGAAACTCCCGGACTCATAACTTCTTTGTTATAAGTCCGAATTGGCTTGTTCAAAAGCCTACGGTTCACGAATTTCATACTCTATGCGTTCATGCAAGAATTTTATCTATTTGATTTCGTTTGCTAAAATTTCACCTATTAGTTCATTTTTAACGAAAATGATAAACGTTCGTGAACGTTCAACGCTCGTTTCTTCGTTCTAAGTCGGAATTCGGTCATTTTTGAGTCCGCAACTCTATAACGCCAAATATGACTTGTCTCCATCGAAAACCAATGTTTCTGACTTCAAACACAAAATACGACTTCCATTCCGAGAATTTCACGAATTCGACGATTATCGTCCAATTATGTGAATTCTGAAAAAACTTTATTCCTAATGATTCTAAATGGATTTTAATCAACATATGAACATCACAAGTTACTTATTACACCAACTTATAGTCAAAGTAGGTTTTGACTTATTCTCATAAGTCAATGACTTATTTAACTTATGAACTACAAATTTCCATGCTTATAACTTACTATGAACATAAGTCCATCAATCAATGTTCTCATACTATATTGAACATACTAACATCATATGACAAACATATGACAAGTTCTTCATGATTCTATCAACTTATTGGAGTTTAAGTTGCTTATTCAACTTATTCATCTTAAGTTCATTCATTAATAACTTATTAAATGTTCTTAACAATAATCCCCCTTCTTTATCAATCCTATCATAGAAGAGATAAAGATAATAGGTATGAGTCTTACCCTTGAAGACTATTACTTCACTTCACTTTGGAAAATCTAGCAAAGGATGAAGTGGGTTATAAGTGCTTATGTGGATTATTCTCTCTACCAAATAAGTTGCTTATCTTGAGAGGAGTTGGGAGAAATTTATCAAACAACAAATGAATTGTGAAGCTTGGTATTTATAGGCTTGGCTAAGTTAGGGTAGAATGGTCATTAAGACATCCCACCTCCTTAACTAACCTCCTTAACTCCACCTTCTTACTATTCATCACTTTACAACTAAGTAAACTTGGCTAGCACAACACTTGATCACCACACAAAGTTCTTACCCATCAAGTCTACCCACATTAACATGGTTTGCTCCATGGATCATGGCTTATCACATTGGGGTTGCTAATTAATCTAGCTAATTCCTTATTGGGCTTCCATTACAAAAGTTTGGACTTATGATTTAATAAACACTTGGGCTTGAGTATCACATTCTATTGGACTTCTATCATTAAGCTAATAATCCTACAAGTCCATTACATTTAATTAACAACTTAACATATATACACCACGTATAATTCTCATATGCTAGCTCGTATATTAATTCGTAATATACGTTATTTCATTCTCCATACACAATAGTATAATACGTCGTATTATACTTACGTTCATTACCTCGTATAATGCATACGCATCACACGATTAAAACTTTCTTTCCTTAACGCTTAATAAACCTAACATTCCCAAATTAAGTTCGCATGCGAAATATTACGTTTTCCATACTTAGATTATTATTCCATAATCAATACCACCTCGATATTATAACGTTACATATTTCTCGGAAGTTCAAAAATAATTCCCGAGCAGAAATCGATGAATAGTGTTTTTCAAAAAATTTCTCGGAAAACTTTTATTTTCGTCTTAGAAATTCAAACACTTTAATTCATCCATGTAGTTAAATTACTACGACGTTCTGACGTTTCTAGGTTATAGAACGACATTCATCTTATCAACACACAATAATAATAAATAATATTATTTTATTCATTATTAAAAGTATTTACAAAGGTTCAATTTTCTGGGGCGTTACAGTGATCAAGTAGGTCACTTTACTTGGCTACCAAATGGTCGGCTCATATGCCCATGGGTCATCCCCATGGGTTGCCCCATGGGTTTTACCCATTCGGTGACCCATCGGTTCGATCCACGATTCAGTTTCTTGGATCGGGCTTAATTAAACTTAACATTGGGCCTTGACTTGGGCTTAAATACATAATTCATTGGGCTTAATTACTCAATTACTTGGGCTTGGTATAATACAAACCCAATTGGATTATATTATGTCCTTAAACTCTAAATCCATAACCCAAACGTATTTTACACGTATAATCCACGTATTCTCTTCGTATAGTACTCATACAATATTCGTATTATATGTCGTATTAAATTCTCATACTATACTCATATACTAAATAGTATCACACTCATATAACGTACGCATAATCATTATTGTAATTCATTATACGAATATCATTTTCTTCTCGAAAATCATTCTTTCCAACCCTTAGGATTTAAGTCCGTAGGCGAAAACTTTGTTTGCCATAAATGAAATATTATTAAATATTCCATCTTGTCTTCATATTCTATCATTCCGCGTTTCTCGGAATTTCAAACTTAATTCCCGAGCAGAAATGGATGTATAGTGTTTTTACTAAAATTTCTCGGAAAACTTTTATTTTTGTCTTGGAAATTCAAAACAATTAATTCTAACACGTAGTAAGAATACTAACCACATCCGCACATTCTAGGTCATAGAAAGACCTTCACATAGCTTACTCACATAATTTATCAATTAAATTCATTTAATTCACATAATCAAATAAAAATTTAATTCTCATATAAATTAGATTTTCTCGGGCATTACATTCTCCCTCCCTTATAAGGATTCTATCCCCAGAATTTCGCTTATAATTACATAAATAAATGAGGAAAATTTTCCTTCATTTTACTTTCGAGTTCCCACATTGCTTCTTCAGCATTGTGGTTTCTCCATATCACCTTCACCGAAGGTATTATCTTATTTCTCAAAACTTGTTCCTTCATATCAACAATTTGATCTGGATGTTCTTCATACGATAAATCTTTCTCTATCTGAAAAGATTCATACTCTATTACGTGTTTATAGTCTGGCTTATAGGGACGCAACACAGACACATGAAACACATTGTGAATACGTTCCATTTCTGGAGGTAAAGCTACTTCATAAGCTACCTCTCCAACCCTTCTTAAGATATCAAAAGGTCCTATAAACCTTGGACTTAATTTACCTTTCTTTCTAAAATGTATCTTCCCTTTCCAAGGCGATACTTTCAGAAAGACATAAGACCCTACATCAAATTCACTCTTTTCTCTGTAAGGATCGACATATTTCTTTTACCTATCTTGAGCTGCTACCAATCGAGTACGTATTAACTTTACCATGTCCACCGTTTGTTGTACCAACTCAGGTCCCAACATCCGACCTTCACCCACTTCGTCCCAACACATTGGAGTCCTACACTTCCTTCCATACAACGCTTCGTAAGGCGGCATGCCTATACTAGCATGAAAACTATTGTTGTACCCAAATTCTACCAATGGTAGATGGTTGTTGTATCGCCCCAGAAAATCGAACCTTTTATAAATACTTTTAATAATGAATAAAATAACATTATATATTATTATTACGTGTTGATAAGATGAATGTCATTTTATAACCTAGAAATGTCGGAATGTCGTAGTATTTTAGCTAAGTAAGAGAATTAAAGTGTTTGAATTTCTAAGACGAAAATAAAAGCTTTCTGAGAAATTTTCTGAAAAACACTATTCATCATTTTTTGCTCAGGAATTATTTTTGAACTTCCGAGAAATGCGTAACGTTATAATATCAAGGGGAGATGGATTATGTAATAATAATCTAAGTATGGAAAACACAATATTTCTCATGCGGACTTATTTTGAGAACGTTAGGAATATTAAGCGTTAAGAATAGATTGTATTGATTATATGATACGTAAGTATTATATAAGGTATTGAAAGCAAGTATGATACGAAGTATTATACGAGTATGTTTGAAGAATGGAATAACGTATGTTATGAATTAGTATACGAGCTAGCATACGAGAATTATACGTGTAATATATATATATGTCAAGGTTTTTAATTAAATGGAATGGACTTGTAGGATTGTTAACATATTGGTAGAAGTCCAATAGAAATTGGATGTGCAAGCCCAAGTGTTTGATAATTAAAAGTCCTAGCTAAAGTAATGCAAACCTAATAGAAATAAGCTAAACTAATTGAAGTAAGCCCAATGTCATGATCCATTGGAGCAACCAAGGTGAATATGGGTAAGACTTGGTAAGCAAGAACTTTAAGTGGTGACCAAGTATAAGATAAGTCTTGTGGTGGCCAAGTAATAGAATTGATAAGCAAGTTTACTTAGGGCTAAAGCAATGAATCGTAATGAGGTTAGTTGAGGAGGTGGGAGGTTATAATGACCATAATACCCTAACTTTAAGAGCTCTATAAATAGCAAGCTCACAATTCATTTGTTACTTGATTAAATTTCATTCAACTTCTATCAAGATAAGTGCTTAAGTGTTAGAGAGAATAAGTCAAGAATAAGCCAAAACATCCTTTGCTAGATCTTTAAAGAGAAAATAAGTACTAGTCTTCAAGGGTAAGACTCTAGTCTAATACATCTTTTATCTCTATCATTGTAGGGTGATAAGAGAAGTGTAATTGTATTCTAAGAACATATAAGAAGTGATTAATGAATGAACTTAAGCCGATTAAGATGTGAATAAGCAACAAGAACTTAAATAAGTTGATAAACTTATGAAGAATTTATCATATGTTTGTCATATGATGTTAGTATGTTTAATATGGTATGAGAACATTGAGTAAAGGACTTAAGTCCATATTAAGTCATAAGCAAGGAAATTTGTAGTTTATAAGTTGATTAAGTTATTAACTTATGAGAATAAGTCAAAACTTACATTGATAATAAGTTGGTGTAATAAGTAACTTAAAATGTTGGTATGATGATTAAAATCCATTTAGAATGATAATCAAAACATTAGTAATGAGGTTTCACTTTTAATTCACACGATTGATTTATAATCGTCGAATTCGTGAAATTCTCGGAATAGAAGTCGTATTTTGTGTTTGAACTCGGAAACGTTGGTTTTCTATGGAGACAAGTCATATTTGGCATTATAGAATTGTAGACTCAAAAATTACCGGATTCTGACTTAGAACGAATAAACGAGCGTTAAACGTTGACGAACGTTTATCGTTTTCATTAAAAAATGAACTAATAGGTGAAATTTTAGCAAACGAAATCGAATAGATAAAATTCTTTCATGAACGCATAGAGTATGTAATTTGTGAACCGTAGGCTTTTGAACGAGCCAATAAGGACTTATAACGAAGAAGTTATGCGTCCTGGAGTTTCGCAAAATTTCAAAATCTGTAAAATTATCTGAGGCACAGAGTCCGCGCTGCAGCGTGACTCATAGCTTTAAGGCCCGTGCCACAGTACCGAGTCCGGGACTTGCATACTGTTAACTCACGCCACAGTAGCAATTTAAAGAGGAAAGGAAAAGCTTGCAGCAATGACCCTAGGGTTTGACGAAGATGAAGGTTTACAAGTATAGCATGAACAGTAACTCAGTAATAATAAACTGAGGAAATTAATAAGGTATTGTTAAACCTTATTTATGTTGTCTAAAGGTTGAAGATAAGTAATCAATCATGAATGTAATGAAAAGTCGGAACTAATAATAACAAATCTAAGTCAGAATTAGATTGAGATGAAGGGTAAGATATAGTAGTAGACCTACTTGATTATATATGACCTAATGTGGTATGTTATATGATCATGTATTGTAGAGACTTAGAGACTTAAAGTGTACATGTGATAAATAGTAAGCAGACGCTAAAGACAAGTATTCTAACCCTTGTTCCAGTTCAGTCTGGACAAGATTTGTAATTCATGTATCCTTTCGCATGAAGTTTTGTATGAGGAAGTCAAAGCCAATTCTTTCAGCTAGACTTATATTATGATTCTATCAAGCATGATTAATGTTTACCAAGTTATATTGGTGTGGTTTTCAAATGAAGACTTAGTATGCTAAAATGTTTTTGTCGTTTAACGACAGGCACGTGAGGTTGCCACAACTTAAACGTATACACGTTTAATGAATGTAGTGTTGATCAACATAGAGTACTATAGTCGATCACCCAGACGTTCTCGTAAGTAATGTTTCGGACTTACTTGACTTACATAGTGTCGGATGTCCTTTTCAAAAGAACTTATGAAATGCTCAAGGTCTTGGACCAAAATTGATGTTTTACTGAATATTATTGTTGTAAAACGTTTTGAATGAAAAGAAGTGCTATTTTGAATTATCGATAGTACTTCGTAACTATTATTCAGTTATTAAAGATATACGAGTTCTATGTTTCAAGCATGTTATTTATTAGAATTTTAGTACTTGCTGAGCTAGTCATGTTCACTCTTGCTTGAACCATATGAACATAGCTAAGATCGAGCGGACCGAAGGCTTTGGCAAGGATAAGGGCAAGGCGAAGATGAACCCTTAGAGTTCTTATGTAATAGTATAGGTGAACGTTTGTAATATATTGAATATTATAACAAGAATGAATGTATGGGTTATAAAGAACCTAGGAAAATGTAATATTATTTTGAATATATAGAAGACATATCCGTTCTTTTGAGACTTTTCAATTGAATATATATGTGAATGGTAGTACCGTGTAGCACCATCTGTCGGGTTGGAAGATACCCAGATTTGGGGGCGTCACACGTTGGTATCAAAGCATTAGGTTATAAAATTTAAGAGGGGATTAAAAACCTTAAGTCAAAACCTTAAGAGAAGTCAAAGAACAAAATAACCTTATAAAAATGCATTATAATTATGTTATGTGTTTTTATTATACTGACGTATACTAATAAACTTAATTGTTTTGTATAGATGTTAGGAGTAAATGAAATGTATGTAGATGGGTAGGCTATTAGTGAAGAGTCGGTGAACCAAGTAGAGGTCATACCGAATCCCATAGCGGCAGAGCCTGAGTTAGTTGTTATTGAGTCTGGAGACTCAGAGGATCCTGACCTCATGTTAGTATTCAATGGTATGATAGAGGAGGAAGTGGAGGCAGTGTCCTTTAATCCCATAGCTATAGCAGCAGAGATAGCTCTTAGGGGGTCGATGATGTCTCTGTTCATGTCAGTATTGGATAGAAATATCCATTACTGTGAGGAGGTCAAGGAGCTGAAGGCAGAGCTCCAAGCTGTCATAGAGGACAAGACTGATGTGGAGTCCATGTGGGAGCAGGAGCACGATGAAAGGGTTTTGGCCAAGGACAAGGTCCATGAGCTGAAACATGAGGTCTTTGAGCTCAAGGAGGAGCTAAAGACCAAACTGCAGAAGATATGGAGGATGCCCTATATTCATAGGAGTTCTCATACAGATTTCTAGCAGCAGGTAACTGGATATCCTATAGAGGTGGGGCAGACGCGACATACTATTAGCCGTGATATCATTGCCGGTCTTGCCAAGGCAGATTTCGATAATGCCTTAAGGCAGATGTAATCTAGTACTAGCTATAGTAGTTTAGGTATGTAAATATTTTGTAATTAGTAGTGATGTAAAGCCCTCTTTTGTATAGTGAAGGGTAGTCTTTTGTAAATCCCAATTTTTGAAAAGCAATAACGGAAAAGTAATGTAATCATCTTAGGCTGTGTAATGTAAACAATGTAGTATTATAGTACAAAGAATGAATATAAGCCTTTTTATTGGAAACAATGAGTAATGGGTGTTGAAGTTATTGTTTAATATCGAATAATAACTAATAAAGAAAGGAATAATAACGAAATGTGTTTATTATATCGACAAGAAATGCACGAGAAGAAAGTGCAACGTAACCAAGGAGCTAATGTGAATCAACCGGGGAGGTCCTGGTTAACCCGATGCAGAGTTTGTTAATTTATTAACAAATGCCTTTAATAGAATCTGGGGGCTAATATCCTCAGAATCCGTGAGTAGTAGACGAGCTACTACCTTTAAGGATTTCAGGCGCGTGGGTCCGCTGTAGTTCAAAAGAACTACGGACCCTATCAAAGCCCAAACGTGGGTGAAGGAAATAGAGAAGGCATTTGTGATACCAAATGTCGACGATGCCCAAAAGGTTGCCTTTGTAACCTATATGATGAAGGGAGAGACCAACTTTTGGTGGGAAGCCAATCAGGCTAGGGCCGGGATCGAGAATCTAACATGGGTGAGGTTCATGGAGATATTCTTCGAGAACTACTTTCCCATGAGCATGCAGGGAAGGATGGAGATGCGGTTTCTCGAGTTGAAACAAGGGGGACATGTCGGTTCCCCAATACGCCGCCAAGTAAAATGAACTGGCGAGGTTCGCTCCACACCAAGTGGATACCGAGGTTAGGAATGTGCGATGGTTCGAGCAGGGCTTGAAACCCTGGCTCTATAACTGTATTTCGGTGTATCAAAGTACTTCATTTGGAACCATTTTAGAGAAGGCAATAATCGCCGAAGGTGGTAGTGAGGCTCTGAGTCAATACCACAAGGACAAGAAGAGTAAGGGGAAAGTGGATGGGGGAGTAAAGGTTGAAGGAGCCAGCGGTAGTGGCGAGGGACAAAAGAGGAAGGCGTTCATCTCTGGGAATACTGGAGTGAAGTAGGGCGACCCAAAGAGGAGGATGGACGCCTGCAAGACCTGTGGGAAGACTCATTTAGGAGTTTGTCTCAAGGGGAAGGCTGTCTGTTACAACTATGGACAGGAGGGGCACATTGCGCCTAACTGTCCAAGTCCGAAGAAGAACCATGGATGCTTTGTATGTGGGTCAACTGACCACATAGCAAAGAATTGCCCGAAGAAGGGGACGGATGGGAACCGGGGCACTAATGGCGGTAAGTTAGCTATTAGTGGTCCAGTACAGCCGGGTAGGCCGATGGACCGTACCTTTAACATGACAGTCCAAGATACAGTTGCATCAGGGGACGTCGTCGCAACTATTATTCCGATCAACGACATAAATGCTTATGTGCTGTTTGATTCGGGTGCTACTTGTTCGTTTATATCATGCGATTTTGCTAGACGATTAGGATTACTTCCCGAAAAGTTGCCTATACCTTTAAATATTAAGGTAGCAAATGATGAAATAATTCCTGTTGAAGATGTTCATAGGAGTTGTTGCGTAGATATATGGGGTTGTAAATTATGGGTAGATTTGATACCGATAAAGTTAGGAGAATTCAACGTAATTCTCGAAATTGATTGGTTAGTTAACCATGGGGCAATTATAGATTGTCAAAAGAAATGTGTGAACATTAAGACGTTAAAACAACCTTAAGTAGTATTTTACTGGAATAGATCGCCGGGACGTTCGTGTTGTCTAACCATGACACAAACTAGGAAATTACTAAGGAATGGATGTGTAAGTTATCTGTGTCATGTTGTTGATACCCAGAGAGTGGTAGCAACCATGGAATAAATACCTATAGTGAGAGAATTCGCCGATGTATTTTTGAGTAAATCGCCGGGTCTTCCGCCAGATAGGGAGATAGAGTTTGTAATAGACATTGTGCCAGGAGCGACAGCAGTGTCCAGGGCACCGTATCATATGGCGTCAGTGGAGATGAAGGAGTTGATGGTGCAGTTACAAGAACTGTTCGATAGGAAGTACATTCAATCGAGTGTTTCACTGTGGGGAGCACTGGTACTGTTTGTCAAGAAGAAGGATGGATCGTTAAGACTTTGTATCGACTACCGAGAGTTGAACAAGTTAACGATAAAGAATAAATACCCATTGCCTAGGATCGATGATCTTTTTGATTAATTGAAAGGGGCTAAGTATTTTTCTAAAATAGATTTAAGAACGGGGTATCACCAGTTGAAGGTTAGGAAGGAGGATGTACCAAAGATAGCATTCAGGACTCATTATGGTCATTACGAGTTTCTGGTGATGTCATTTAGGTTGACTAATGCACCAGCTACATTTATGGATATGATGAATAGAGTGTTCAAACAATATTTGGACAAGTTCATCGTGGTGTTTATTTATGATATTCTAGTCTATTCAAAGATGCCAGAAGATCATGCTGAACACCTAAGATTAGTGTTGGAGACACTAAGAAAGGAGAAGTTGTATGCGAAATTCACTAAGTGTGAATTTTGGTTGGAGAAGGTAAAATTTTTAGGTCATGTCATTGACCATGAGGGAATCTCAGTAGATCCAGCAAAGGTGGAAGCCGTGATGAATTAGGAACGACCGAAAATGCCGACTGAGGTGCAGAGTTTCCTAGGGTTAGCGGGTTACTATTGGAGATTCATCTAGGATTTTTTTGAAGATAGCTACTCCGTTGACTAACTTGACAAGGAAGACGGTGAAATACGCATGGACTGATAAGTGTGAGGATAGTTTTCAAGAATTGAAGAAGGGATTGAGTGAAGCACCTATTTTGTCATTGCCCGATGACACATGAAATTTTGTAGTTTATAGCGATGCTTCGCATAGAGGACTTGGTTGCGTGCTCATGCATCATGGCAAGGTCATTGCGTATGAATCTAGGCAATTGAAGGATTATGAGAAAGTTTATCCCACTCATGATCTGGAACTGGCCGCAGTAGTTTTTGCTCTAAAGATATGGAGACATTATCTTTATGAAGAAAAATGTGAGATATACACGGACCACAAGAGTCTAAAATATATCTTCACACAAAAGGAGTTGAACATGGGGCAGAGGAGATGGTTGGAGTTGATAAAGGATTACGACTGTGAAATCCTATATCACCATGGAAAAGCCAATGTAGTTGTCGACGCCTTAAGTAGGAAGGGTTGGGAAAAGTTGTCTTTGTTAATGGCTCAAACTGAGTTAATAATAGAGATGGCTAGGATGAAGTTGGAAGTGAAGCTACCAAGTGAAGGAGAACAAATTCTGTTTGTGACGGAGATGTAATCTACTATCATAGAGAGAATCAAGGAGGTGCAACTCAAAACTGATGAGTGTGACCGGATGAAGGAGCGGCTAGGTAAAGAAGAAGATATCCAGTTTAGTCTGGATAATGAGGGATTATTGAGATTTGAAGGAAGAATTTGGGTTCCGAATGAGACAAAATTAAAGGATCAGGTTCTACAAGAGGCTCATAGTTCGAGGTTTTTGATTCATCCTGGTAGCACTAAGATGTATCAAGATCTTCGATAGAGTTTCTGGTGGCTGAACATGAAGAGAGAGATAGCTGAGTATGTGAGTAGGTGCTTGACTTGTCAAAGAGTTAAGGCCGAACATCAATGACCAAGTGGCTTGCTACAGTCATTAGAAATTCCGGAGTGGAAGTGGGAAAATATCGCGATGGATTTTGTGGTAGGACTTCCGACTACTCAGAAGGGGTATGATGCGATTTGGGAAATAGTGGACCGGTTGACGAAGTCGGCTCACTTGTTTATTAGAATTGTAGTACTTGCTGAGCTAGTCATGCTCACTTTTGCTTGAACCATATGAACACAGCTAAGATCGAGTGGACCGAAGGCTCCGACAAGGATAAGGGCAAGGCAAAGACGAACCCTTAGAGTTCTTATGTAATAGTATAGGTGAACGGTTGTAATATATTGAATATTATGACAAGAATGAATGTATGGGTTATAAAGAACCTGGGAAAATATAATATTATTTTTAATATATAGAAGACATATCCGTTCTTTTGAGACTTTTTAATTGAATATATATGTGAATGGTAGTACCGTGTAGCACCATCTGTTGGGTTGGAAGATACCCAAATTTGGGGCCGTCACAGTCGTCCCAACTCCCTTTGAAATCCATAATGCAAGATCTTAACATATCTTCAAGCGTTTGAATGGTCCATTCACTTTGTCCATCCGTTTGAGGATGATGCGCCATACTCAATCTCAACTGTGTTCCCATTTGCTCTTGCAAACTCCTCCAAAATTTCGATGTTAATCATGGATCACAATCTAACACAATCGAAACATGTACTCCATGTCTTGAAATAATTTCCTTGACATAAAGCTTAGCTAATTGTTCTAGGTTATACCTAACTCCTATTGGTAGAAAGTGAGCTGATTTCGTCAATCGATCCACTATCACCCAAATAACATCGTATCCTTTCTTTGTTGTTGGAAGTCCCACCACAAAGTCCATTGTGATGTGCTCCCATTTCCACTCTGGGATTTCTAATGATTGCAACAACCCACTAGGTTGTTGGTGTTCAGCCTTAACCCTCTGACAAGTTAAGCACCTACTCACATATTCTGCTATCTCCCTTTTCATGTTCGGCCACCAAAAGTTCTGACAAAGGTCTTGATACATCTTCGTACTACCGGGATATATCGAGTACCTTGAACAATGAGCCTCACTCATTATCTCCTCCTTTAATTCGAAATTATTTGGAACCCAAATTCTTCCTTCAAAACGAAGTAATCCCTCTTTATCGAGGTTATACTTAGTCTTTTCTTCATCTTCTATCCTCTTCTTCATATGTTTGCATTCCTCATTGCTCAATTACACTTCCTTAACATGTTCCACTTTGGTCGATTGAGTCTCCATAAAAAATAACATTTCCTCATTCTGAGTCGTTAACATTGACAGTTTCTCTCTACCCTTCCTACTTAGCGCATCGGTTACTACATTTGCTTTCCCCGGATGATACAAAATATCACAATCGTAATATTTTATTAGTTCTAACCACCTTTTCTGCCACATATTCAACTCCTTCTGTGTGAAGATATATTTCAGACTTTTATGATTCGTATATATCTCACATTTCTCACCGTATAAATATTGCCTCCATATTTTTAAGGCAAAAACTATAGCTGCCAGTTTTAGGTCATGAGTAGGATAGACCTTCTTATAATCCTTTAATTGACGTGATGCATACGCAATGACCTTGCCATACTGCATGAGCACGCAACCCAGTCCTCTATGTGAAGCATCGCTATACACTACAAAATTTCTTGTATCATCTGGCAAAGACAATACAGGTGCATCACTTAACCTCTTCTTTAGTTCTTGAAAACTATTCTCACATTTTTCAGTCCACACATACTTCACTGACTTCCTCATCAAATTTGTCAACGGAGTAGCTATTTTAGAAAAGTTCTGGATGAACCTTCTATAGTATCCTGCTAACCCAAGAGAACTTCAAACCTCAGTTGGCGTTTTCGATTGCTCCCACTTATTAACCGCTTATAATTTTGCTGGATCCATGGAAATGCCATCTTTATCAATAACATGTCCTAGAAACTGCACTCGTTCAAGCAAAAATTCACACTTGGTGAATTTCGCATACAACTTTTCCTTACGCAGTGTTTCCAACACTATCTTTAAATGTTCAGCATGATCTTCTGATGTCTTAGAATAGACTAGAATATCATCAATGAACATTACGATGAACTTGTCCAACAACTGTTTGAACACTCTGTTCATCATATCCATAAATGCGGCTGGCGTATTAGTCAACCCAAACGACATAACCAGAAACTCGTAATGACCATAACTAGTCCTGAACGCCGTCTTAGGTACATCCTCCTTCCTCACTTTTAACTGATGATACCCCATACGCAAATCTATTTTAGAAAAATACTTTGCCCCTTTAAACTGATCAAATAGATCATCAATCCTGGGCAACGGGTATTTATTCTTAATTGTTAACTTGTTCAACTCTCAATAGTCGATACAAAGTCGGAACGACCCATCCTTTTTCTTTACAAACAATACCAGTGCTCCCCAAGGAGACACACTCGGTTGAATGTACTTCCTGCCTAATAGTTCTTGTAATTGAACCATTAACTCCTTCATCTCAACTGGCGCCATCCGATATGGTGCCCTTGAAACTGGTGCCGTACCCGATAACAAATCAATCAAAAATTCAACCCCCCTATCTGGCGGAATACTCGGTAACTCCTCTGGAAATACATCCCCGAACTCTTGAAATATAGGTATCTGGTCAAGGGATGCTCCCACTCTTTGGGCATCCACAACATGACACAGATAACCTACACACCCCTTTCTCAACATCTTCCTAGCTTGTGTCATCGATAGACAATAAGAGTGTGAGACGCCAAATTTTATGAATAAAGATTTAAATTTCTCGAATTTTTTTTTTGAATATTATGATGTGGATTTGATATAATGTTATAGCTATGGGTAATATTTATAAATTTAAAGTATGCAAGTTGTTAAAAAATATTCGCTTGGTCGGGGAATATTCTTTTTATCGGGGAACATCCGTACGACGGCACAATCATTGGTGGACCCCACAACAAAAGTATTGTCGTAGTTAGAAAACGACAGAATTATCATTTTATAAAAATAACGACGAAAGTGTTACCATTAAAACTGTTGAACTACCCGGTAGTAAAAGTACAAAGAATACGATGTCTGGCATAAGGTTGCGTAGTAATCTTTGTATTGATTATTGATACTTACGTAAAAGTCACTTAATTATACTCAATTATTACTACGATAGAATTGCCGATCATATCTCTCATATTATTGATTCGATTATTGTCACAGTATCATCTGCATAATATGCTATATTATTAAATCAATAATTGAGACGACAAATTATTCATATTATTAAATTACAATATTTATAATGTCTAGAAGTTCTGTGAAGGAGAGGTTTGGTCATCTAATTGCTCGCCAATAAGGAGAAATCCTTATCGGAAATCCCCCTCTTTCTTGGGAACGACCTGGTTGCTAAATATTGTGAGTTATAATATTAATGATGAATAAGTTCGTGTTGATTAATGATAAAATTGATGGTTCCATTGTGTTGGAATTATTAGTGTTAGTGGAAATTGACATTTATTTTGATATTAATTGATGTCTGGAAGTTTTACTGACCAATCGGGTAATTAATCGGATAAATGAGCAATTAATTGCTATTAATTCACATGATTATAACTATTTGTTCACATGTGTGTACTATTGATTCACATTCTTGTACTATTAGGGGAGTTGGTGCAAGATTGATAATACTTGCATGACTAAGTTAAAAATGGAGGTATAGATGGAGGTACTACACTGTAATTCGTATTTTAACATGATTATAACTATTGATTCACATGATTGAACTATTGGTTCACATTATTTACTATTAAGGGAGGTGGTGCAAGTTTGATAATACTTGTAGGACTAAATTAATAATAAAGAAAAAGAGGAAGGTATTATACTATAATATTTCGAGCCCCAAAACGTGCAATTATCGAAACTATATTTTACTATAAATAGAAGCTCATTCTTCCTTCATTTCTCACCAATTCTCTAAAGCTATAGAGCAATTATTATAGAGAGAAATTATAGAGAGAAAGAAGAAGAGAAGTCTGCTACCTCACTATTCCAGTATACAGTTTTCTTTTGAGGTAAAGGGTATTATTCTTTCGTATTCATGAAGAGAGCTATTTTCTTTCAATACTCATAAGAATTGTTATTCCATTCTTTATTATTATTATGTTGGAATAACCTGTCTATGCGAAGTACCGCATACATGGTGAAATTCTTCTGTTATTCTATTCTTTATTATTCATTGGAATAACTCATGCATGCGCGTCTATCGCATGCCCGTGAATTTTGTTGTTATTCCATTCTTTATTATTCTGTTGGAACATCCTGTCTGTGTGGATTACACATGACCTGGTTCCATTCTTTATTATTCTATTAGAACATCCTGTCTGTGCGGATTACGCATTACCTGGTTCCATTCTTTATTATTTTGTTGGAATATCTTATCTGTACGGATTATGTATGACCTAGTTCCATTCTTTATTATTCTGTTGGAACATCCTGTCTATGCGGATTAAGCATGAGCTGGTTCCATTCTTTATTATTCTGTTGGAATCTCCTGTCTGTGCGGTCTATCGCATGCCTGGGGAATTCTTCTGTTATTCCATTCTTTATTATTCTGTTGGAATAACCTATCTATGTAGATTACCGCATGTATGGTGAATGATCCTTCATATTCATTCCTTATTAAATTATGGAAATGATCTGTCTACGTGGATTACCGCATGGTGGACGAAAATCCATTTGCAGTTTCATATATTCTATTATACTTAGTTGGTTAAAGTTTTGGCTTCTATACTCCATGAAATTAGTAGAATATCCTGGATATTTGCGCTTCATCCAGTATCTTTTCATGGAAATATTCTTCTGAGCATTCTTGAATTTTACTCCACAAAACAGTATCATGTTGGCAATTTGGACGTAATTGATTTCAGGATAAATTAAGTTATAAATCTTTAAAATTTATTCTTGAACTTGTTTTATTGAATTATTATGTCATTGTCATCATCCTCATGCTTATATTGTGATGAAAGTCATCTTTGGCTTACGTGCATAGATGAACTTGGTATGATTATGACCTGGGATCATTCAGTATAATCATGACCTGTAATGTTATAAATGATGTGGTAAAAGTCCTCAGTGGCCTGTAGTGCATTGATGGACAATTTTTGGTATTATTATGACCAAGGATTATTCGGTATAGTCATGACCATTGATGATGTAATAAATATCCTTGGCCCGTAGTGCAGGGATGACTCGATGATGTGGTTTATTTATTAAGTTGAGTCTCAGTGATAAAAATTGATAAAAACATTTTAAATCATAGAAGATAGTAGATATCATGCTCTATTTGACTCTTCTAATGGATTGCTTATTCTTCTGCAGTTAAACTTGATGTCTATTGTATTTTATCAGTTTAACATTGTTGAAGACTAATGATAATTTATTCTGCATTATCTTAGTCATAATATTTCTTCTTGGGGCTAGTTGAGCTCACCCTTTTGCTTTCATTGTTCTCTTCAGGAAATGAGAACGTAGCCGGGACTAGTCGAAAAACGGAGTGATGGTCCGAGATGGTGTATTAGTAGTCCTCACTATTCTATAAAATAGTGTGACAATAAAAGTAATGAGGACTCTATTTTAGAGTGGATATTGTCTAGAAGGCAATATTCTTGTTTAAACTATCAGCTATGTTTTATCGTATATTACACGACGGTTGTATAATTAAGTTTGTATTTGTATTCTGTACCATGTATTTGGCGACTCAAGATGGGTGATGTATACCTATTTTGGGGGCGTCACAAAGAGCATCTCGGTGATTTACTACCGAAGAACACTACCTTAGTTTTCTTAGAAAGCCGAAGGTTCACACTTTTCCTATGGCAATCTATTATAGCCTTGTGGTTAATCAACCAATTCATACCAAGAATTACATCAAATTCTTTTAACCTTATCGGTAACAAATCTACTGATAACTTATTCCCTCTAATATTTACGCAACAATCCTTACGAATATGATCAATGGGGGTTATTTCTTCATTTACTACCTTAACGTCTAAAGGTATTGCTAACATTTTAGGGATTAAACCTAATCGTTTAGCAAATTCACATGCTATAAAAGAACAAGTAGCACCCGAATCAAATAACACATAAGCATTTATTTCATTGACTGGAATGATACCTGCTACTACGTTCGATGATGCAACCGCATCTTGGACAGTCATATTAAACTTACGGGCTAAGGGTCTACCCACCGATGGTGTTGGTCCAATAATGGCTAACTTACCACTACCAGAACCCTTATTTCTATCTAACCCTTTCTTCGGGCAATTTCTTGCCATGTGGTCTAACGATTCACAAGCAAAACACCCATGATTTTTCTTAGGGTTAGGATAGTTGGGTGATAAATGTCCCTCCTACCCACAGTTATAGCAAACTGATTTTCCCTTTAAACAGACTCCCAAATGAGTCTTTCCGCATGTCTTGCATGCCTCCATCCTACGTTTAGGATCTACTTGTTTCACCCCAGTATTCCCAGGGTTAAAGCTTTTCCACTTTGGCATACTGCCACTACCATTGGTAACCTCTGCCTTATTTCCCCCCTCTACTTTATTCTTATTCTTCTTTTCCTTGTGGTAGTGAGACAACGCCTCACCACCACCTTAGGCTATAATCGCCTTTTCCAGAATGGTCCCGTAGGAAGCACTCTGGAACACTGAAATCCTAATGTAGAGCCAGGGTTTCAGGCCCTGCTCAAAACTACGAGCCTTCCTCTCTTCTTTGTTCACTTAATGTGGAGCAAATCTTGCTAATTCATTGAATTTGGCTGCGTACTGGGGAACCATCATATCCCCTTATTTAAGTTCCAAGAACTTAATCTACATTCGCACCACCATTCTTATTATTATTTATTTAATCTTATTATTTATTAATCTTATTATTTATTTAATTTGCCCTTGTATTCTAGTAGGGAAATAGTTCTCAAAAAATACTTTCTTGAACTATTTCCATGTAACTGCCTCCGTTCTAGCCCCACCGCGGTGAGCCTCCCACCAGTAGTTGGCCTCCTCTTTCATCATGTAAGTCTCAAAAGAACTCTTTTGTGTCTCACCCACGTTCGTAATAACAAACACCTTCTCTATCTCTTTTCCCAAGTCTGGGCCTCTAATGGGTCTGTCGTTTCCCTGAACTCCGGAGGACCCACACTTTTGAATTCATTAAAGGTAGTTGTTCTAGCTACCCTAGGTGCTACATGAATTCCTCCCCTAACTTGATTAAATGTTGCCGTTAATAAATTAACGAACTCTTGCATAGGGTTATTAGGAGCCCCCTAATTTTCATTATGTGACTCAACCTCTTGGTTACGTTGTCTCCTTCTTGGCGGCATTATTCTGATTAAATAGATAAAGTTTCATTATTATCTATTTAGCTACTTAGTTATCATTCACAAATAACAACTCATACCACAACAAGCACATTAAATAAAAACTTCATTATATTAATATGCTTTCATAGTCAAAACTATTTACACTTTGCTTCCATAGCCAAAAGCTATTACAATACTATCCCGCGATTGACTTCTACAAAAATTGGGATTTACAAAAAGACTACCCTTTAATTATACAAAAGAGGGTTTTACGTCACTACACATATACAAAAAGATCTAATGATCTACTAACACTACCTTACGACATTCTCATGTTTCTGATTTGCTAAAATTGAAACAATATCTCGACTAATCGTATGTCGAGTCTGCCCTAACTCAATAGAATAAGAAGCAATTTTCAGCTTGAAATCCTCGTGAGCACAGTCATGGATGTAAGACATCCTTGCTATCCTCTGGTCTTTTTCAACCAGTTTCTTTCGAAGCTCTACGGCCTCTTCCTTATAATCCCTAGCTTTATCCGTCATTAGCACTTTCTCATCGTGCTCTGACTCAAAATCTGCCTCAGACTCCTTCGCCTCATATAGGCAGAAATATCCTCGTTCTGTGTCTGCACCACAGTGCGCAGATGCACATTCCTATCCAACACTGCCATATATAATGTTCTCATTGCATCTGGAGGTGTTGTCTCCTGAGTAGGTACCACCGTATTAATCGATGTTACCTCCATATCCTCCTCCACATCTATCATCATATTCAGATATGATGCTATTCCCATTGTTTCTTCAAAGTAATCCTCCCCAGAAATGTACTCTTCTGGATCAGAATCTTCTAGAACCACTATCGGTACCTCCGCCACTGGCATAGGTACTATCTCCACTCGGTTCACTGACTCTTCACTCACCACGTGAATGTCTCTATACATCAAGATATCGATTGACATCTACAAAACACATAACATGTTGATTAGTACAGAATACACAATAGTATAAGCACAAATCACATTTAATTTATTTAGGATTAATTTCCATCTTTTAAATCTTTCGGTACTGAGTTTTATCAATACCTCATTAACTCATTTTACTTTCTTCGGACTTTACCTTTCTTACGAGGTTATTAGCCTAAGGTTCTTCCCCCCTTAAGTTTTATAACCTAATGCCTTGATACCAACTTGTGACGCCCCCAAATTCGGGTATCTTTCAACCCAACATATGGTGCTACACGGTACTCATACCTAAACAATCATTCCATTGAAAACACAACATAATGAATGTATTAACTATCTTCTTATTACAATCAAAGTGAAATCCTTTCCCAGGTTTATAAACCGATTACATCATTCGTTGTTCGTAATGTATAATACATATAATCATATTATTCTATTACAAGATGTTTAACTATCCATCTTAGCCTTGCCTTAATCTCTCTTACAATTCTCATTACGCCCGGCTTAAACTGCAATCATATAATTCACACAAGAAGTGAACATAACAAGCTCAACAAGTCTAACAAAAAATAATATCAATACCACATTTGTGAATTATATGACAATCTTTCATAACTGAACAAATTGTCATGAAGTATTACGAAACATTAATACTTAGCAATTCATAACATCAATTCCCAAAGTATATAATAGTTTAGGAATTCTGAACCGGTCGAAAGACCATGAATAGTATCTTTCTATTTTCATACTTGAAAAGGACATCACATCACTAAGGCTGTACATCCGACATTTCTTACGAGAACTTCTAGGTGGTCAGTGTAACGCCCGAGAAAATAAGATTTTTTTGGCAATTAAATTTTTATTTGATCATGTGAATTAAATGAAATTAATTGATTTATTATGTGAGTAAGCTATGTGAAGGTCGTTCTATGACCTAAAATGTGCTAATGTGGTTAGTAATCTGGCTACGTGCTAGAATTAATTGTTTGGAATTTCCAAGACGAAAATATTTGTTTTTCGAGAAATTTCTATAAAAACACTATTCATCCTTTTCTGTTTGGGGAATTATTTTGAAATTTCGAGAAACGCGTAATGATAGAATATCGAGATAAGATGAAATATCTGATAATATTTCATTTATGGCAAACGGAGTTTTTGCCTACAGACTTAAAACCTAAGGGTTGAGTATATTGATTTCCGAGAAAGAAATGAAATGCGTAGAAGAATTGCGTTATAGTTAAAGCGAGTGTTATACAATTATGGTACTATTTAGTATCTATGTATAATACGACGAGTAAATACGAAGTACAATACGATTATTGTACGAGTAGTATACGGAGAGAATACATGAATTATATGTATAGAATACAATTCGTATTATAGAATTAAGTTAAGTCTTAATGTTAATTCATTTGAGTTGGTTTATATTTAGTCCAATTAATTGAATGAACAAGCCCAAGGGATTAGTTAGTTAAGCCCAATTCAAGGCCCAATATTAGATTGGTTAATCCCAATGCAAGAAAATTGAATTGTGGATCGAACCAGTGGGTCAGCGAATGGGTAAAACCCATGGGGAAGACCCATGGGGTGGTGGGCCGGCCACTTGGTGTGCAAGTCAAGCAAATCACTTGGTCACCAAGTATTTTACTTGGTGACAAAGTGTTGAATAGTAAGGAGGTGGGACATTCGACCAAAAAGCCCTTCCTCTTGTTTTCCTATAAATAAGAAGCCTAGGTTGGCCATTTGATGTTTTTCCAAGACTCAGCCAATATATTTGTGAGAGAAAAAGAGCTAGACTTAAATCATTCTTCTACTTTGAAGCTTTTTCATTAGAAGTTTGTCAAGAACACTAAGAGTTCTTAAGGTAATATTCCTTATTTCTCATTCCATCTCTTTTGGTTTTCTTTTAGTATGGAGAATCATAAAATTGGTGGTATATGTCTTATATAGTGGATTAAATATGACTTACCATAGATTTAATCTCTATAAGTCATGAGATCGTAAGAATCATAGGGTTCGTTATAGTTTCAAACCATGAAAATATTGTTTGTTGAGATCGATTGTTTATAAACGATTGAACTCCATCAATATGTTAATATATGCATCTTGCTTGGTTAGGATGTAGATATGAAATCCATGGAGTATTCCATGAGATTTGGCTTAGAGAACATTAGTAACGAAGTTATGGCGAATTTCACGGAATTAGACGTTAAACGTCGAAAACGTTGAAATTCCGGATTGGAGGTCGAAAGTTGACGTGAGACTTGAAAATGTTGTTTTTCAATGTCAACACGTGAGATAGGGTAATTAAGAGTTGTGGGTTCGAGAATCGTCGGATTCCAACTTAAAACGAAGAAAACGAGCATTGAACGCTCATTAACGTTTACGAACGTTTAGAAATTGAACTCAATAGTGAATTTTGAGTTATTGGAGTCGAAAGTGTTGAATTCTTATATGAACACGTAGAGTATGTAATTTATGACGTGTAGGCTTTTGAACGGACCAAATTGGGCTTTTAACGAAGAAGTTACAGCCCCGGTAATTTCGTAAATTTTTTCAAAACTGTTGAAATTCTGGTACTGAGGTCTGGCGCCGCGGCGACAGACGTAGTTTTAAATGTCACACCGCAGCGCCGGCACAGTGTATTTGGTCACTAATAAATGGCACCGCAATACATGCTTTGCTTATATAGAGTCTCATACCGCAATGGCGAGATCAAGCCTTGCCACCGCTAATCGGGCGCCACAACACTAGTCTAAGATGATAGAGGTCATGCCACAAATGAGTGTAAGGCTTTGGATAGTTGTGACAACCCCAAAATAGGTCCATTCCATCCAACCCATTCTGAGTCGCCAAATATATGGTACGAAAAACAACTACAACTTTATTACAACAATTGTCGTGCAAAATACAACAACACATATGCTGTGAGTTTGGATACAAATATATACCAACTGTAGCACGTCACAATGAGACCTTACATAAAGGTATAGTCAAAAACTGTTTTAGAAATTAGAATCTTTGGGAAGTGCTCAAGGAAACCTTCATACATGGGAGGCCATGCTTTTAGGTTATGGTAGATATCATATGGCCACAGAATTATCCTTGGTTGACCCAATAGACCCCAAAGAAAAACAAGAAGATTACTATCGTATTCTTCCCAATGGTGAGTCTTCTCTTGACATATCATTATCTCCACTGTCTCTAATTGGGTATTATACTCCAAACAAACACCAAGATTATATAAGTAGTGCTTGTAAATATACTCAGCAAGTGGATGAGCACAACCATGTCTTATGATAACACGAGTTTGTATGTCATTAGACATCTTGTATGATAGTGACAAAACACCCTTCCAAAGTTGGGTTCGCCTCACCCTATTTAATTCACCAAAAATAACTATTAAATGATGTATAAAATACAACACACTAAAGCCCTCAATAAAATTATTTTCATACTCTTTAGGGAGAACCTCAACAACTATAGAACCACCGTTCTATTCCCTTGTTATCCCCCTTTCCAACCCAAATACTACACTTTTATTACACGAAAGGAATTGTGAAACAAAAGGGTGAGCACAACTAGCTCGATAAAGAATATTATGACTAAAGATAAATAAATTATCAATAGTCTTCATCGATAAATGAATCGAGATTTAGAACATATGGTAGATGATAAAACTTTTCAACCATAGTTGCGTAATGAATGAGCAATCCATTAGAAGAGTCAAATAGACTATAAAGTCTATTGTCTTCTCCATGTTAAAAATCCACCAACAATGTTTTATCCTCGTAACATCAATCAACAATTCCTCGCCCACAATCACGTGTATATAACTCATAATCGTAATTGTAGTTCTAAATTCCTTTCTCATCCAAGACAAAGATAATTTTCATCACTTGTCTTTACCGAAACATCAAAGATCATGGTTATACCAAATCACGCCTCTGCTCATAATCATACTAATAAATTCATCTTTGCACCATGGCCAAAGATATTCATCAACAGCCTCATCTTTACACTACAAAGCTAAAGATATTCAACAACGGGTCATCTTTGCATTACAAGCCAAAGATATTCATCAATAATTCATCTTTGCACTCATCGCTAAAGATATTCATCAGTTGGTCATGTTCATTTAAACACTGCTCATCTTTGCACTACAGGGCCAAAGATATTCTTCAGAAATCATTCATCTTTGCATTGGTTTTATCCACGTCCAAAAATACCTCAAAAATAATCATAGTGGTGTAAAATTCAAGAATGATCAAAACATGGATACAATCAAAGCTAGTATCCAGAATAGACATTTTAGACGAAAAGAAAAATTTTCATTTTTCTATGAATAGTCTTGAGTATTCGTGAATAGTCAGATATCGTGAATAGTCTTGGTATACGTGAATAGTAACTCACACCAAAAGATAGAAATTCCACAAAAAACACATCTTCACGCTTCATGAATAGTACTGTGAATAGTAACTCATGAATAGTAACTCATGAATAGTAACTCGTGAATAGTAACTCATGAATAGTAACCCCAGACATGAAAAAGTTCCAAATTTGATAAAAAGTTCCAACCAATATTTCAAAGATAATGATATTGAAGAAATAATATCATCCGAGAAGAAAATAACATCCCTTACCTCGAAAGACAAGACTTCTAGTTGAAACACCTGGATATAGTCTTTGAAGGAACTTGCACCGCCTAACAATACTCAAAGTATACTCAAAATACTCACAAGAATACACTCGATAATATAGAGAGAAAGAGAAAAAACTTGTTTACGGTGTGATTTTCAATTCTAACTTAGCCCTCTATTTATAGGAAAAATGTTAGCACGCAGAAAGCAGACTTAACTCCAAGAACTCCTGATGGCTTTACCGCTACTATTCCACCCACCAAAAATCAGCCATCTTCCCCAACAACCAAGAGTGGGGCCCACTCAATTCTAGAATTTTCCACCAAAACCTAATTTTCAATCGATTACCTCTTAAATTTCATAACAAATCATACGTTCATTTTAACGGTTCAAAATTTGTGGACATATACTCAACTTATATATGTATAACATATCCAAAATTACAACGATCCAACTAGTCGGATCAAAATTTATAACTCATAATAATATAGTTGAAGAACACCGATTTTTCGACTATTAGTCCTTCTGACCAGCTTTCATTCAAAATTTCACCACGAAATATCTACAAAGAATTTTTGGGTGATTCAAATTTCTACAGATTAGCTTACTTCTAGGGCTTTCTTTTGATATAAGGCTCATCTCTTAACTCATTATACACAAAGAGTTATGGATTTTACAAAATCAAGTAATAAACTAATTTTCCGAAAATCCCATATTTTGTTCTCCATTTCGACAAATCTTGATAAAACACCTCATCATTAATTCCTTCACTTATAACCACATAAATAAATCCATCATTTATATCCACATCAAATAAATATTTTCTTATCATATGAATCAATAATTAATTATTCACAAATAATATTACGTAATCACATTTATGACAACCAGTAGTTCCTGGAAAGGGGGCTTTCCAATAAGAATTTCTCCTTCTTGCCAGCAATTAGGTGACCAAACCTCTCCTCGATGTAACTTTCTAGACATTGCCAATAATGCTATCTAATAATATTATTCAAATAATATGAATTATTGATCCGATAATGGGAAATCTCATGCGGATAATTATTGAACAACAATAATATAAAATATCAACACAATAATTATTGAATCAATAAAATAAAATATTGAACAGTAATTACTGTAACAATTATTGAGTAGTGCCTTCTCACGTAAGAATCAATAATTCAAAAATACTGTGTAATACCGTGTGCTACTGTGCAACAACGCGTATTACTTTATTTTACCAACCGGGTATTCCAACAGTGTTAACGGTAACGATTACGTCGTTATTTATAAAAACTTAATTTTGTCGTTTTCTTCATCCGAAGCGCTTATTCATTATGGGGCCCACAAATAGTCATACTGGCCATCGCATTTAATATTCCCAAGCGGAAAAGAATATTCCACGACCAAACGAATATTCCCCGACAATAATGAATACTTTATACCCCCTTGCGTATTTTGAAAAAAAAATTCATATATCACCCTTAACTTTAACTTTTATCAATTTAACCATTTACTGAAGAGAAAAATTGAATACTTTTATTTCATAAAATTCGGGGTCTTACAATCTCCCCTCCTTATGAAATTTCGTCCCGAAATTTACGTACCTGGTATTTCAAAGAGTTGAGAATACCTTGTTTTCATTTCAGATTCTATCTCCCCTGTCATCATGATTTCTCCATTGCTCATCTCCTGTATTTCAGATATCATTCTAGAATACAGCTTCAAAACAGAGGTTAATTGAGCAAATTAACATATCACATAATATCTCGATATTATGACTGACCAACAAATAAGCTTAGGTAGGACACACTAGCGAAGGATTTACTCATCTCTCCCCTCCTAGTTCTATTCCCCGATCTCCGCCAGAGATCATATCCCTAAGCTCTGATACCAAATGTGACAACCCCAAAATAGGTCCATTCCATCCAACCCATTCTGAGTCGCCAAATATATGGTACGAAAAACAACTACAACTTTATTACAACAATTGTCGTGCAAAATACAACAACACATATGCTGTGAGTTTGGATACAAATATATACCAACTCAGAAGTACGTCCACAATGACACCTTACATAAAGGTATAGTCAAAAAAGCTGCTTTTAGAAATTAGAATCTTTGGGAAGTGCTCAAGGAAACCTTCATACATGGGAGGCCATGCTTTTAGGTTATGGTAGATATCATATGGCCACGAAATTATCCTTGGTTGACCTAATAGACCCCGAAAGAAAAACAAGAAGATTACTATCGTATTCTTCCCAATGGTGAGTCTTCTCTTGACATATCATTATCTCCACTTGTCTCTAATTGGGTATTATACTCCAAACAAACACCAAGATTATATAAGTAGTGCTTGTAAATATACTCAAAGAAGTGGATGAGCACAACCATGTCTTATGATAACACGAGTTTGTATGTCATTAGACATCTTGTATGATAGTGACAAAACACCCTTCCAAAGTTGGGTTCGCCTCACCCTATTTAATTCACCAAAAATAACTATTAAATGATGTATAAAATACAACACACTAAAGCCCTCAATAAAATTATTTTCATACTCTTTAGGAGAACCTCAACAACTATAGACCACCGCTTCTATTCCCTTGTTATCCCCGCTCAACCCAAATACACTTTTATTACACGAAAGGAATTGTGAAACAAAAGGGTGAGCACAACTAGCTCAAGAAAGAATATTATGACTAAAGATAAATAAATTATCAATAGTCTTCATCAAGAATGAATCGTAGATTTAGAACATATGGTAGATGATAAAACTTTTCAACCATAGTTGCGTGAGCTGAATGAGCAATCCATTAGAAGAGTCAAATAGACTATAAAGTCTATTGTCTTCTCCATGTTAAAAATCCACCAACAATGTTTTATCCTCAGTAACATCAATCAACAATTCCTCGTCCACAATCACGTGTATAACTCATAATCGTAATTGTAGTTCTAAATTCCTTTCCTCATCCAAGACAAAGATAATTTTCATCACTTGTCTTTACCGAAACATCAAAGATCATGGTTATACCAAATCACGCCCTCTGCTCATAATCATACTAATAAATTCATCTTTGCACCATGGCCAAAGATATTCATCAACAGATTCATCTTTACACTACAAAGCTAAAGATATTCAACAACGGGTCATCTTTGCATTCTGAGCAAAGATATTCATCAATAATTCATCTTTGCACTATCACTAAAGATATTCATCAGTTGGTCATGTTCATTTAAACACTGCTCATCTTTGCACTCTGTGCCAAAGATATTCTTCAAAATCATTCATCTTTGCATTGGTTTTATCCACGTCCAAAAATACCTCAAAAATAATCATAGTGGTGTAAAATTCAAGAATGATCAAAACATGGATACAATCAAAGCTAGTATCCGAATAGACATTTTAGACGAAAAGAAAAATTTTCATTTTTGATTGAATAGTCTTAGTGATTCGTGAATAGTGCCAGATATCGTGAATAGTCTTGATATCGTGAATAGTAACTCAGACACCAAAAGATAGAAATTCCACAAAAAACACATCTTCACGCTTCATGAATAGTACTCGTGAATAGTAACTCATGAATAGTAACTCATGAATAGTAACTCGTGAATAGTAACTCATGAATAGTAACCCCGACATGAAAAAGTTCCAAATTTGATAAAAAGTTCCAACCAATATTTCAGCATAATGATATTGAAGAAATAATATCATCTGAGAAGAAAATAACATCCCTTACCTCGAAAGACAAGATTTAGTTGAAACACCTGGATATAGTCTTTGAAGGGAACTTGCACCGTCTAACAATACTCAAAGTATACTCAAAATACTCACAAGAATACACTCGATAATATAGAGAGAGAAAGAGAGAAAACTTGTTTCTGGTGTGATTTTCAATTCTAACTTAGCCCTCTATTTATAGGAAAATGTTAGCACGCCGAAGCAGACTTAACCTGCAACCTGATGGCTTTACCTGCTACTATTCCACCCACCAAAAATCAGCCATCTTCCCCAACAACCAAGAGTGGGGCCCACTCAATTCTAGAATTTTCCACCAAAACCTAATTTTCGAATCAGTTACCTCTTAAATTTCATAACAAATCATACGTTCATTTTTAACGGTTCAAAATTTGTGGACATATACTCAACTTATATATGTATAACATATCCAAAAATTACAACGATCCAACGGTCGGATCAAAATTTATAACTCACGCAATATAGTCAAGAACACCGATTTTTCGGACTATTAGTCCTTCTGACCGATTTCATTCAAAATTTCACCACGAAATATCTACAAAGAATTTTTGGGTGATTCAAATTTCTACAGTTAGCTTACTTCTAGGGCTTTCTTTTGATATAAGGCTCATCTCTTAACTCATTATACACAAAGAGTTATGGATTTTACAAAATCAAGTAATAAACTAATTTTTCTGAAAATCCCATATTTTGTTCTCCATTTAAATAAATCTTGATAAAACACCTCATCATTAATTCCTTCACTTATAACCACATAAATAAATCCATCATTTATATCCACATCAAATAAATATTTTCTTATCATATGAATCAATAATTAATTATTCACAAATAATATTACGTAATCACATTTATGACAACCAGTAGTTCCTGAGGAAAGAGGGGCTTTCCAATAAGAATTTCTCTCTTCTTGGCGCGCAATTATTAGGTGACCAAACCTCTCCTCGATGTAACTTTCTAGACATTGCCAATAATGCTATCTAATAATATTATTCAAATAATATGAATTATTGATCCGATAATGGAAATATCATGCATTGATAATTATTGAACAACAATAATATAAAATATCAACACAAAAATTATTGAATCAATAAAATAAAATATTGAGCAAAGAATCACCGTAACAATTATTGAGTAGTGCCTTCTCACGTAAGAATCAATAATTCAAAAATACTGTAATACCGTAAAGTATCTCTGTGTGCACAACGCCGTATTACTTTATTTTACCAACCGGGTATTCCAACGATGTTAGCAGTAACGATTACGTCGTTATTTATAAAAACTTAATTTTGTCGTTTTCTTCATCCGAAGCTTATTCTTACATTATGGGGCCCACAAATAGGCTCATGGCAAGTAAATGCGAATATTCCCAGAAGCGAAAAGAATATTCCACGACCAAACGAATATTCCCCACAATAATGAATACTTTATACCCCTCATGTTTTTGAAAAAAATTTCATATATCACCCTTAACTTTAACTTTTATCAATTTAACCATTTACTGAAGAGAAAAATTGAATACTTTTATTTCATAAAATTCGGGGTCTTACAATAGTGACTTAGGTTTTGAACATCAATTGTTTGGAGACCTAAGGGAGTAATGTTTGTACACTTCATAAGTATATTAAAACTATTCCTATACTACCTATACTAGAGTATATGGTATTGAACTTAGGAATTAAATGCATATTAATAAGTTATGAATGATGAATGAAGTTGGTACTTTATCAACAATGTTCGAGTCTGGTTAATAACGTTAGTTGAGTAATGAGCAGGGACGAAGGGTAATGAGTCGAGTTGACTTTATTATTAATATTAAGTTAACTAAGACATAGAAGAGAAAAAAGTTGGTAAGAACAATGTGAACATTTGTTTGATAGCTAATTATAGTGTGCTATGTGAATATATCATGTAGATTCTGTAAAGGCTGTGGTCAGTAGATTAAATTATTCGAAGACACTGAAAGGCAAGTTTTCTTAACTCTTGTATGACTTTCATGTTTGCCAAGTTTGATGTGATTCATTGAATTGAATTGCACGACTGGTTTTAAAGAAAGGGTCGATGCCAGATTTTAACTCGGCTAGACTATTAGTAAGATATAGATTGATTATGGTTCATATCTTTCTATATAGAAATGTTAACGCTATCCCATGCCAAGTAATTGGTACGAACGTGAAGGTAAGGTTTGTCTATGAACAAACAAAAGTATATTTCATCGATTATTCGATGGGCACGCGAGTTTGCCAAAAATATTAGACGTAAATACGTTTAATGAATGAGTGTTGATCAACATAGAGTACTATAGGCTGATCACCTAGAAGTGCTCGTAAGTAATGCGGATGTAATAGCCTTAGTGCTATGAAATCCTTTTCAAGTATGAAAATTGAAAGTTACTATTCATGGTCTATCGATCGGTTCAAAATTCCTAATCTATTCTATACTTTGGGAATTGATGTTATGAACTGTTAAAGTATTATTGTTTCATGATACTTCATAACTATTGTTCAGTTACGTAGGAATTGTTATATAATTCACGAATGTGGTATTACTATTATCCTTTGTTAAACTTGTTTGAAATCATGTATGCTCACTTCTTACGTGAATTATATAACTGCAGTTAAGGATGAACGTCCTGAGAATGCTAAGAGAGATAAGGGCAAAGCTAAGATGGATGCTTAGGCATTGTGCAATAGATTAGTAAGTTTGTATTTATTATACATTATGAACAACGACCGATGTAACCGGTTTATGAACCTAGGAAGGATTATACTTTGATTGTAATAAGAAGATAGTAATTACCTTCATTTTGTTGTATTTCAATGGAATGATGGATGTTAGTATAGTGGAGCACCATATGTCGACTTGGAAGATACCCGAATTTGGGGGCGTCACAGTTTGGTATCAAAGCCTTAGGTTATAAAACTTAAGGTGGGAAGAACCTTAGGTTAATAACCTCGTAAGGAAGGTAAAGTCCGAAGAATGAAATTCAAGTCCATTGAATTATTAAGGTATTGAGATAACTCAGTATCGGAAGATTTAAAAGATGAAAAGTAACCTTAAATAAATTAAATGTGATTTATACTTATATTATTGTGTATTATGTACTAATCAACTTGTTATGTACTATTGTAGATGTCGATTGATAGCATGATGTATAGAGACATTCACGTTGTGAGTGAAGAGTCTGTGAACCAAGTTGAAATTGTACCAATGCTAGTGGCGGAGGTACCGTTAGTTGTACTAGAGGACTTAGACATTGAGGAGTACATCTCTGAGGAGGAATACTCTGAAGAGATGATGGGTTTAGCATCATACCTTAATGAGATGCTGGACGTGGAGGAGGAAATGGAGGTGACATCGGTTAATACGGTGATACCTACTTAGGAGCCAACACCTCCGGATGCAATGAGATCATTGTATCTGTCTATGTTGGATAGGAATGTGCATCTGCGCACTGTGATAGAAACTCAGAATGAGGAGATAACCACCCTATATGAGGCGAAGGAATCTGCAGAGGTAGACTTTGAGTCAAAGCACGATGAGAAAGTGCTTATGACAGATAAAGCACGTGACTATAAGGATGAGGTTCTAGAACTTCAAAAGAAACTGGTTGAAAAAGACCAGAAGATAGCTAGGATGTCATACATCCACGAATGTGCCCATGAGGATTTCAAGCTGAAAATTGCTTGTTATTCTATTGAGTTAGGGCAGACTCGACATACCATAAGTTGAGATATAGTGTCGATTGTGGAAAATCAAAAATATGAGAATGTCGTTCGACAGTGTTAGTAGATCATTAGATCTTTTTGTATATAGTAGTGACGTAAAGCCCTCTTTTGTATAATTAAGGGTAGTCTTTTTGTAAATCCCAATTTTTGTAGAAGGCAATCGCGGGATAGTATGTAATAGCTTTTGGCTAAAGAAGCTTGATGTTAATAGTTTTGACTATGAATGCATATTAATATAATGAAGTTTTATTTAATGTGCTTGTTGTGGTATGAGTGGTTGTTGTTGTTTGAAAATGATAACCGAGTAGTTAAATAGATAATAACAAAGCTTTATTTATTTAATCAGAATTATGCCTCCAAGAAGGAGACAACGTAACCAAGAGGCCGAGTCTCATAATGAGAATCAGGGGGTCCTAATAACCCTATGCAAGAGTTCGTTAATTTATTAACAGCTGCATTTAACCAAGTTGGGGGTGGGATTCTTGTAGCTCCTGGGGTAGTAAGAACAACTACCTTTAAGGAATTTAAGAGTGTGGGTCCTCCTGAGTTCCGAGGAACGACGGCCCCATTAGAAGCCCAGACATGGATAAAAGAGATTGAAAAGGCGTTTGTGATAACAAAAGTAGGCGAGGCGCATAAGACTTCTTTTGCGACTTACATGATGAAGGGGGAAGCTAACTACTGGTGGGAGGCTCACTAGGGTGGGGCTAGGTCCGAAGTTGTTACATGGGAACAGTTTAAGAAGGTCTTCTTTGAAAACTACTTTTCTACTAGCATGCAGGGTAGGATGGAAAGTAAGTTCTTAGAACTTAAGGAGGGGGATATGACAGTTCCCCAGTATGCTGCCAAGTTCAATGAATTGGCGAGGTTTGCTCCATATCGGGTGGATACAAAGGAGAGGAAGGCGCACAGGTTTGAGCAGGGCTTGAAACCCTGTCTCTATAGTAGAATATCAGTTTTTCAGAGTGCTTCCTATGTGACCATTCTGGAAAAGGCGATTATAGCTGAAGGTGGTGGTGAGGCATTGTCTCAGTACCACAAAGAATGAAAGAACAAGAGTAAGTTAGAGGGAGTGAGTAAGGCAAAAGTTGTCGTGAAGTCATAATAACGCCAAAGAGGAAGAGTTTTAACCCTGGGAATACTGGGGTAAAGCAGGGAGAGCCCTAAAAGAGAACAGAAGCATGTAAGACATGCGGAAAGACCCACATGGGAGTCTGCTTAAAGGGGAAATCAGTGTGCTACAACTGTGGGCAGGAGGGGCATTTGTCACCCAACCGTCCCCAACCCTAAGAAGAACTAGGGTGTTTTTGTCCATGGGTCATTAGATCTCATGGCAAGAAATTGCCCAAGAAGGGTTTAGAGGGAAATAAGGGTTACGTAGTGGTAAGTTAGCCATTCTCGGACCATCACCATCGATGGGTAGACCCTCACCAGTACATTTAATATGACTGTCCAAGATGCGGTTGCATCAACAGATGTGGTAGCAGGTATCATTCCGGTCAATAAGATAAATGCTTATGTGCTATTTGACTCGAGTGCTACTTGTTCTTTTATAGCATGTGAATTTTCTAAGCGAATAGGTTTAATCCCTAAGAAGTTACCAATACCTTTAGACGTTAAGGTAACAAGTGAAGAGATAATCCCCATTGAACATATTCATAAGGATTGTTGCGTAGAAATTAGAGGGAATAAGTTATCAGTAGATTTGGTACCGATAAGGTTAAAAGAATTCAATGTAATTCTTGGTATAGATTAGTTGGTTAACCATAAGGCGATAATAGATTGCCATAGGAAAAGTGTAAACCTTCGACTTTCTAAGAAAACCATGGTAGTGTTTTTCGGTAGTAAATCACCGAGACGCTCTTGTTGTCTGTCGATGACACAAGCTAGGAAAATGTTGAGAAAAGGATGTGTAGGTTATCTGTGCCATGTTGTGGATACCCAAAGAATGGGAACATCCTTGGACCAGATACCTATAGTGTAAGAGTTAGCGGATGTATTTCCAGAGGATTTACCGGGTATTCCACTGAATAGGGAGGTTGAGTTTGTAATTGATCTGTTACCGGGAACGGCACCAGTTTCAAGGGCACCATATCGGATGGCGCCAGTTGAGATGAAGGAGTTAATGGTTCAGTTGGAAGAACTATTAGATAGAAAGTACATTCAACCGAGTGTGTCTCCTTGGGGAGCACCGGTGTTGTTTGTCAAGAAAAAGGATGGGTTATTAAGACTTTGTATCGACTATCGAGAGTTGAACAAGTTAACGATTAAGAATAAATACCCGTTGCCCAGGATCGATGATCTATTTGATCAGTTGAAAGGGGCAAAATATTTTTCTAAGATAAATTTGTGCACGGGGTATCATCAGTTAAAAGTGAGGAAGGAGGATGCCTAAGACGGCGTTCAGAACTCGTTATGGTCATTACGAGTTTTTGGTAATGTCGTTTGGGTTGACTAATGCGTCGGCCGCATTTATGGATATGATGAACAGAGTGTTCAAGTAGTATTTGGACAAGTTCGTCGTAGTGTTCATTGATGATATTCTAGTCTATTCTAAGCCGTCAGAAGATCATGAAAAACATTTAAGAATAGTGTTGGAAACACTAAGGAAGGAGAAGTTGTATGCGAAATTCACAAAGTGTGAATTTTGGCTTGTGAGAGTGCAGTTTCTAGGATATGTTATTGATAAGGATGGCATTTCCGTAGATCTGGCAAAAGTAGAAGCATTTAATGAGTGGGAGCAACCGAAAACATCAACTGAGGTTCGTAGTTTTCTTGGGTTAGCGGGATACTATAGAAGGTTCATTATGGACTTTTCTAAAATAGCTACTCCGTTGACAATTGACAAGAAAGTCGGTGAAGTATGTGTGGACTAAAAAATGTGAGAACTGTTTTCAGGAGTTGAAAAAGAGATTAAGTGAGGCACCTATATTGTCTTTTCCCGATGATACTGGGAACTTTGTAGTGTATAGCGATGCTTCGCATAAAGGACTAGGTTGCGTGTTCATGCAGTATGGCAAAGTCATTGCATATGAGTCACGACAATTGAATGATTATGAGAAGGTCTATTGATAAGTGGTATTTTTACCTACTTATTGAATACCAATTCACGCGAATTGTGCCCATCTCAAGTACATTTTATTGTGTTTTAGTTGTATTTCATGTTATTTTGCATTACATTTACTTAAAACTCCTTTTGGTGAATAAGTGCAGGAATCGGCTTGATTTTGGTGGTATTAGAGGACACGAGGCGAATGGACGCGTGAAAGCAAGGCACATGCGGGGGAATGCATGGCATGAAGGTGCAATAGAGAAAGGAGATCAAGCATGGAAGAAGATTAAGCATGAATAAACAAGTAGCAGCAACAGCGTGACAGAACTAGAACCAGAATTTATAGACTATAAGCCGCGCGACAAGATGAGCATGGAAACGCGCGCCCGCGCGAGTACCCAGCCAGACACTGACGACCTACTGCAAGTTGTGCGGCCGCGAGCATGTCAAACGTAGGAAACGTGCGCCCGCGCGAGGACTCCTACCGACAGGCAAGACGATACGCAAGTCTCGCGCCCGCCGCGAGAGATATCTTGGAGAGGCACGCACAAGGCGTAGCGATGCTAATCTTTGTGATTTTGTTTTATTCTAATTTTAATTAAATGATGTGTACTTGGTTTTTAAAAACGATTTTGATGTGTGTCACAGAGGAGGATTGAGACTTTTGACGTATTTTTCATATTATAACTAGGGTTTACAACTTGGGAGAGATTCCAACGGAGAACGAAGCCAAAACGTCTACTTCTCCAATTCTTCTTGGGATTCTCTATCATTGTGGATTTTCATTATTATCTACTGGATTTCTATGAGGATTTAAGCATTTGTCAATGGTTTTTATTTAGCGATTGGGTGTGAACGTTCTATCTTTCTTATTTCAATCGTTTTCTTATTGATCATGTTTAGCGTTGATCCCATAATGGCTTCTAGTTCAACTATGAACTAAACTCCATTATGGGATTCTAACGGATTTTAATATGTAGTTTGGTTACACGCTTAAATGCTAGGGTTGTTTTGCATATCATATGGGATATTTATCATGATTGTTTTACTTGTATGAATGCTTTATCACCATTCGTCTCAGTATTTATATGGAATTGACAATGAACATGCAAGTATGGATTGTAATCATGATAACATGCAAATATGGGGCTGTTGTACATGGCTTGCGTATTTTGTGAACCAGATAGACATATACTGTTTCACCGTATGGGCTAGAGTAAGGGCTTGTGCTTAAAATCAATATAATTGCAATTTCACATAGACATATAGTGATTTTGGTTGTATTGGTGATTACATGGAGTCTAACATCTGTAGATGCTGTGTAAGTAGGTTATAGTGCATTGAAAAATGGTTATAACTCTATTCGTGCTCTTGGCTATTTTCCTGTGATACGTGAACACTTATTGCATGATAATGGAGATTAGATGAAATATTAAATGAAGTTAGGGTCCCATTATTTCCAGATTATATTTATTCCATTTGCATTCTTATTTTTAGTTTGTATTCACAAGTAGTTTAATTCAACACTTTTAGTTGTTAGTCTAAGCATATAAATACGGTGAGTTAATTGATGCATGATAGTTTAAATTTAACAACTTTCTCTGTGGGATCGATACTCTACTTACTCTGTATTACTTGTTGACACATGTATGCTTGCATGAGTTAGAGCTCTTTTATTAGAACTATAAAAGAGGCAACACATTTTTGGCGCCGTTGCCGGGGAAAGGCGTTAATTTAAATAATCATCATCAGTTTAAAGCTATATATTATGACTTAGGCAAGTCTGATCGTTTCTTATTTCTATTTTTGTTTCATTTCTCGTTTCAGGTACTTGTAGATTTTTATGCACACGCGGTCATCCAACTCAGAACTAACACCAGCATATGATAACATAAACGGAAGAGGTTGGAAAGCGAGTGTTCGGAGAAATTTGCAAGCACAGTTAGAGAGTACTACAGTCAGTATGGCCGAAGAACCAAGACTTGACCAAAGAGAAGAGCATCAGACTCTAAGGGAGTATTCCATGCCAAACATAAATGGAATACAATCGAGCATAGTCAGACCGCTGACAGCAGGTAATACCATTGAAATCAAACTGGGCACTATTTAGATGGTGCAAAACTCGGTTCAGTTTGGGTGTTCTGCTACGGATGATCTGAATGAACACTTATTGATCTTCATCAAGATTTGTGATACATTCAGATACAATGGTGTAACAGAGGATGCTATTAGACTACGACTATTTCCATTTTCACTGAGAGATAAGGCGAGGAGTTGGCTACATTCTTTGCCGTCAGGGTCAATAACCACATGGGAGGACTTAGCACAGAAATTATTAGCTAAGTTCTTTCCAATGGCTAAGACTGCAAAGATGAGGATGGCTATCTCTTAGTTCGCGCAACAACAGGGCGAGTCCTTATATGAGGCATGGGAGCGTTACAAAGAGATGCTCAGGAAATGTCTGCATCATGGTATGCAAGATTGGATGGTGATCAACTCCTTTTATAATGGTTTTGGATGGAAGTCGAGACCAATTGTGGATGTAGCCGCAGGAGGAGCATTATGGGCAAAGAGTTATGACGAGGCCTATACGCTGATTGAGACTATAGCTGTGAATGACTATCAGAATCCTACAACTCGGATGCCACAGCCCAAGATTGCAGGTGTGTTGGAGGTAGATGCGATTACTCAGTTGTCGGTACAGATGGCAGCTACGGCTAAGAAAATTGATACTTTGGCAGATATCAAAGTGAAAACAGTTGCCTTCGTTTGTGAGATTTGTGCAGGGTCACACTCTACGGATCAATGTGCTATCAGCTCGGAGTCAGTACAGTATGTGAGTAACTACAGAAAAGACCAAGGTCAATTTCAGAACACATACCACCCCAATAACCGAAATCATCCAAACTTTAGTTGGTCTAATAACCAAGGACAATAAAAAAATCAGTTTCAGCCGAACCAACAGTTTCAGCCTCAATCATCTCAGCCACAGTTTACACCAAAACCACCGTTTCCACCGGGATTTTCTCAACAACAACAACATCACACTCTAGCTGCACCACAGCCAGAAAAGAAATCAGAGATGGAGGAGACGATGTTGAAATACATGGCAAATATGGAAGTCATGATCAAAATCCAAGCAGTGGCTATCAAGAATTTGGAGACTCAAATGGGGCAGATGGGGAGCATGCTTAACAATAGGCCCCAGGGTTCATTGCCAAGTAACACAGAAACAAATCCTAGAAGAGACGGGAAGGAGCAGTGTCAAACGATCACATTGAGATCAGGGAATGATTTGACAGAGTTACTGCAAAGTCGCGCGCTACTGCTAATAGTATTAAGGAGGTCGCAGCCTTGTTGCAGGAGGTAGAGCAGTGGACCAAGAGGAGAAAAATCTAGAAAATTCTGAGGCTCAACAGGACGAGAAAGACAAAGCAAATTCAAAAGAGAAGGTCAAGAGTCCAGTACAACCAATGCACCCTCAATTACCATATCCGCAGAGGTTAATTAAGCAGAAAGAAGACAAACAGTTTAGCAAGTTTCTAGAGGTGTTCAAAAAGCTGCAGATCAACATACCGTTCAACGAGGCATTGGAACAAATGCCAAGCTACGCAAAGTTTATGAAAGGTATATTGTCAAGAAAGAGAAGACTAAATGAGTTTGAAATAGTAGCCTTGACCGAGGAATGCAAAGTCAAAGGCTTGGTATGAAAAACTACCTCCAAAGTTGAAAAGATCCAGCGACTTCATAATTAGTGCACAATTGGGAAGATGAACTTTAGCAAGTGTTTATGTGATCTGGGGGCAAGTATAAATTTAATGCCCTTATCAGTGATCAAGCAGTTGGGATTGCCAGCTCCAAGGCCGACAAACATATCACTACAGCTAGCTGACAGATCCATCACGTATCCACGGGGAATTGTTGAAGATGTGTTGGTTAAGGTGGACAAGTTCATTTTTCCAGCTGACTTAATCATCCTAGATTTCGAAGAGGACAAGAGTATACCGATCATACTGGGGAGACCATTTTTAGCCACAGGCAGAGCTTAGATAGATGTGCAAAAAGGGGAACTCACTATGCGCGTACATGATCAGGAGGTCACATTCAATGTCTTTAAAGCAATGAAGTTCCCAACAGACGAAGAAAAATGCTTTTTAGTTGACTAGGTGGACCGAGACCTACATGAGAAGGTACAGAAACCAAAGAATTATGAATCGATGAGGTGTGTAACGGGCAAAAGTCCAGAGCTGAAGGTAGAGCCGTTGATGAAAGCTGAAGTCATTAAATTTTGGGGTGCGGAAGACAACAAGGAGGGCACCTCAATTCTTGACGTGACGTGAGATTCAGAGACAGTCAAGCTGATTGACTATAACTTAGCGCTGGATGGGAGGCAACCCATTATTTCTACCACCATTGATTTTTTTTTAGGTATTCAATTTTGAATTATTTTAGTTAGCTATATCTCATTCATTTTTACTAGGCTATTAGGTCTTCATGCTTAAGTGCGTAGCAAGAATTGCTTTGCGAATATTTATAAGATGGTAGCACTATGCAGCCGATAATTTATGTCTTAACACTGTGCTTTAACATGTATGAAGGGACCATTATTGAAAATCATCACTGATAGGTAGAGTTGAGTGAAACTTGATCATTGTAGACATCAGGCTAGCGCGAACGCGCGGCCCATGCAATACAAACTTACACGCCCGCGCGCTGAGTTAATTAGAACGACAAAAATTCTGCAAGTCTCGCTACCACCACTAACCCATTACACACTCGCATCGCATCATTGCCGCAATGAATCAAGGCGATCTGAACATTTTAAATTAGAGTTGTGGACCATTTGGACTCTCATTTGCGATAATAATGAGATTTAAAACTCTCACTCTCCATAACTCACGTCTCTATCTCTCTATCAGTTATAGATTGAAGCCGTATATCTCTCCATCAAATCTCCATGATTCTCTCTATGTTCAAAGCTCTACCCACGCTCTCATCTACTCTATAAAGTTAGGGCTCCCAATTGGGTTAGCAGAAACAAGTGTGAAGGTTATCAACTCACAAATTCTCATTCTCTCTCAGTAAGTTCATTTGCATTCTCAATTAATTATCTGTAAATGGGTCCGAAGAGAGCACGACCATCTTCATCTTCCTCATCCTACTCCGGCAGTCATGAGGAGGACATTATCGACCACACCAAGTTCTTATGTTTGGAAGCCCAGCAGGAGTACTACCGAATCATAGCAAAAACATTCATCAAAGAAAGAGGATTCAAACCAGAAGGCCAGGATAGACAGCTGTGTGCCATGATCCAGGAATGAGGCTGGGGTGGACTGACTGCATCTCCCATGCCCATTCCAATGAGCATAGTCCTAGAATTTTACACCAACGCCAAAGTCACCATGAACGATACCGTTATAGTTCGGGATGTCAAGATAAACTACAGACCTTCTGCCATAAGAACTGTCCTGAGAATCACCGCAAGACCACCAATAGGGGCGGCCAATTGGATCATAGGGGCATATCTGGAAACAGACTTGGAGCTTATTATCGCTGAGTTATGCGTGCCAGGCACGAAATGGACTTACAAAGTTGGCACGACCCAACCTCGCATATTCCCAGCAGCTGCACTGAATCGATATGCCAAGGCGTGGAATCTGTTCATTTGTGCCAAGCTATTACCTTCATCGCATCAGCACGAGATCACGGCGGAAAGGGCCATATCTTTGTGGGGCATAATTATCAAGGCGAGTACATTGATGTAGGTTATTTTATTCATCAAAATATTATGAAGTATCTGAAGGGAACTACCACTTGGAGCATTCCACATGCTTCAGTGGTAGCCATGCTATGTGCGTATCAGGGGTGCAATTGGGGCAACGAACAAATGTAATATCCAAGCCAGGACATCACCCATGCCACCATTACAAAATTTGAGGACTGGGCAGGCGGTGAGCCACACCCGTACGGATGAGGATTCATTTTAAGGCCCACTTTCCTAGAGCCATCGCAGCAGCCCCCTCATACAGATGAGGCAGGCCCATCCACCCGAGCACATACCGTTCCTAGCGATCGATAGCTTCGAAGGTTAGAGCGCAAAGTCCACGCCATGTATGACAATCTCGGAACGTTTGCTACGGGACTCATAAGGACCTTGGCCGAAGCCTTCGCGTAGCAAGGAACAATGCTAGAGTGGCCTCAGTTTGGAACCACAGTGCCATATCCACCACCAGATTCACCACCCGAGGAGGGTGGTCAAGCCAGTTATTATGGGAGTTTTCTGTACCCTTTACCTTCATTCAATGGGGACATTGAATATTTTAAGTTTGGGAGTATTGGGGGTCATAGCATAGTAGTTTAGTTTTATTTAATTATTGAATGTTTAGTTAATTTTTCATGTTTATGTGTTAGATAAATTTTTGCAGAATTTTTTTAATTTTTATTCATTATTGATTGTGTTAGTATGTTTTAGTTTCATGTCTCACACAAATTTTTGCTTAATAGAAATTTTTGCCTAGCCAATGATGATAGTGAATTGTAAAGCATTTTAGAATATTTTGGATAACATGAACTGAGATATAATATTTTACACGATGAGATTCATGTTGCTGTTTAAATGCTTTCGGTTTGTACAAACGTGTTCACAATCACTTGTAGGTTTAAGAAGTATGTGTTGCACTACTTGATAGAACATGTAGTTTTAAAAAGAGAAACATGTGGAAAGTGCTCTTAGACTGTATGAAACATTGACATGCAAATTTTGGGAAAACATGGGTATGCTATGTATAAAAAAAGGAAAAAAATGAATAACAATAACGTGGCTAGTCTTAATTCGGGGCCCTAGCTACTTGAGTAAGTACACCCGAGGGGATTGTCTCTACACCTAGCGCCCTAAGGTCTTTCATGGTCTGGGAGTCGTTGGTTGAAAGCTCACTAAGGGGTAGCAGTGTGCCTAATGTATTGAGACATTGCACAGTCATGTAAAAGAAAAAAAAAAGAAAACAAAAATAGCAATAAACACCGCGAGAAAGTGCTAAAATCGCCCTCGTGAGTAGCAATAAAGCAATAAGCCCATTGTTGAACCTTAGTTTGTGTTGATATGTTGAAATAGTCTGTGTGGCACGAGTATACATGAGTTGTGATTTAGACTATAATTTTCTACTTAGAGCAATGTAACATACGTATTCTTTACTTTGATCAAGTTTTGGTGAACATCGCACACACACACAGCATCTCTATAGCATATATGAATTATTCAAGTGTATAACATTATGCCTATAGTTTGGTTTGAAACTGTATTCTTGGATCTCAATAATTCACTGAGGCAATTTGGGCTGAAATTCTGTTAAGGCTGGGATTATGTGAGACTAGTTTGCATTGTAGAGTAGTTTCATAGTTTTGTAGTTGCATTTCCATTGTTCATTAGTATGCATTGCTTGAGGGAAAACAACAGTTCAAGTTTGGGGGTATTTGATAAGTGGTATTTTTACCTACTTATTGAATACCAATTCATGCGAATTGTGCCAATCTCAAGTACATTTTATTGTGTTTTAGTTGCATTTCATGTTATTTTGCATTGCATTTACTTAAAACTCCTTTTGGTGAATAAGTGCAGGAATCGACTTGATTCTGGTGGTATTAGAGGACACGAGGCGAATAGACGCGTGAAAGCAAGGCACATGCGGGGAGTATGCATGGCATGAAGGTGCAATAGAGCAAGGACATCAAGCATTGAAGAAGATTAAGCATGAATGAACAAGTAGCGAAGAATAAAGCATGATGTAACCGTAACCGTAATTTGCGATCGTGGCGGTAGCGACCACGTGATAAGATGAGCATGGAAACGCTGCTACTATGCGAGTACCCGACCATTAACAACGACAACCTCATCGCAAGTTCATGCGCCCGCGAGCATGTCAAACGAGGAAACGTCGCCGCCGCGAGGACTCTTACCGGACGGGCAAGACATTCTGCAAGTCTCGCGCCCGCGCAAGAGATATACTGGAGAGGCACGCGGCCGCGCGCGATGCTGATGCTGTGATTTTGTTTTATTCTAATTTTAATTAAATGATGTGTACTTTGTTTTTAAAAATGATTCTAACGCGTGTCAGAGAGGAGGATTGAGACTTTTGATGTATTTTTCATATTGTAACTAGGGTTTACACCTTGGGAGAGATTGCAACGGAGAACGAAGCCAAAACGTCTACTTCTCCAATTCTTCTTGGGATTCTCTGTCATTATGGATTTTCATTATTATCGACTGGATTTTTATAAGGATTTAAGCGTTTGTCATTGGTTTTTATTCAGTGATTGGGTTTGATCGTTCTATCTTTCTTATGTCAATCGTTTGCTTATTGATCATGTTTAGCGTTGATCCCATAATGGCTTCTAGTTCAGCTATGAACTAAACTCCATTATGGGATTCTAACGGATTTTAATATGTAGTTTGGTTGCACGCTTAAATGCTAGGGTTGTTTTGCATATCATATGGGATATTTATCATGATTGTTTTACATGTATGAATGCTTGATCACCATTCGTCTCAGTATTTGTATGGAATTGACAATGAACATGCAAGTATGGATTGTAATCATGATAACATGCGAATATGGGGCTGTTGTATATGGCTTGCGTATTTTGTGAACCAGATAGACATATATTGTTTCACCGTATGGGCTAGAGTAAGGGCTTGTTCTTAAAATCAATAAAATTGTAATTTCACATAGACATATAGTGATTTTGGTTGTATTGGTGATTACATGGAGTCTAACATCTGTAAATGCTGTGTAAGTAGGTTAAAGTGCATTGAAAAATGGTTATAACTCTATTCGTGCTCTTGGCTATTTTCCTGTGATACGTGAACACTTCTTGCATTATAGTGGAGATTAGATGAAATATTAAATGAAGTTAGGGTCCCATTATTTCTAGATTATATTTATTCCATTTATATTCTTATTTTTAGTTTGTATTCACAAGTAGTTTAATTCAACACTTTTAGTCGTTAGTCTAAGCATATAAATACAGTGAGTTAATTGAAGCATGATAGTTTAAGTTTAACAACTTTCTCTGTGGGATCGATACTCTACTTACTATGTATTACTTGTTGACACATGTATACTTGCATGAGTTAGAGCTCTTTTATTAGAACTATAAAAGAGGCAACATCTATCCTACTCACGATCTGGAATTGGTAGCTGTAGTTTTTACCTTGAAGATATGGAGGCATTATCTATATGGTGAGAAGTATGAAATATACACGGACCACAAAAGTCTGAAATATATTTTCACACAGAAGGAGTTGAACATAAGACAGAGAAGGTGGTTAGAGTTGATAAAAGATTATGACTGTGATATTTTATATCATCCGAGGAAGGCAAATGTAGTAGCCGATGCGCTAAGTAGGAAGGGTAGAGAGAAATTGTCAATGTTAACAACTCAGAATAAGTTGATAACAGCGATGGCAAACATGGAGATAGAAGTTAAGTTTTTAGAGGAAGCGGGGGAAATGTTATTTTCCATGGAAACCCAACCGACCATAGTGGAACGGGTTAGGGGAGTACAATCGAGCAACGAGGAATGCAAGAAGATGAAGAAGAGGGTAGAAGATGAAGAAAAGACTATGTATAACCTCGATAAGGAGGGATTACTTCGTTTTGAAGGAAGAATTTGGGTTCCAGATGATCCCGAATTAAAAGAGGAGATAATGATGGAGGCTCATAGTTCGAGGTACTCGATACATCCCAGAGTAATCTGAAGATGTATCAAGACCTTCGTCGAGAACTTTTGGTGGCGAACATGAAGAGGAGATATAGCGAATCGTTAGTAGGTGCTTAACTTGTCAAAAAGTTAAGGCTGAACACCAACGACCTAGCGGGTTGCTGCAACCGTTAGAAATTCCAAAGTGGAAGTGGGAGCACATCATAATGGACTTTGTGGTGGTACTTCCAACAACAAGAAAAGGATACGATGCTATTTGGGTGATAGTGTATCGATTGACGAAATCGGCTCATTTTCTACTAATAGGAGTTAGGTATAACCTAGATCAGTTAGCTAAGTTGTATGTCAAAGAAATTATTTCTAGACATGGAGTACCTGTATCGATTGTGTCAGATCGTGATCCAAGATTCACATCGAACTTTTGGAGGAGTTTTTGAGAGCAAATGGGAACACAGTTAAGATTGAGTACGGCGTATCATCCTCAGATGGATGGTCAGAGTGAACGGACAATTCAAATGCTTGAAGATATGTTAAGATCTTGCGTTATGGATTTCAAAGGGAGTTGGGATGAATATCTACCAATGGTGGAATTTTTGTACAATAATAGTTTTCACGCTAGTATAGGCATGCTGCCTTACGAAGCGTTGTATGGAAGGAAGTGCCGAACTCCATTATGTTGGGATGAGGTGGGTTGACGTCGGTTGTTGGGACCTGAGATGGTATAGCAGACCGCGGACATGGTGAAGTTAATATGTACTCGATTAGTTGCTGCTCAAGATAGGCAGAAGAAGTATGCAGATCCTCACAGAGAAAAGAGAGAATTCGATGTAGGATCTTTTGTTTTTCTAAAAGTATCACCTTGGAAGGGGAAGATACGCTTTGGAAAGAAAGGGAAGTTAAGTCCAAGGTTTGTAGGACCTTTTGAGATTTTAAGAAGAGTAGGAGAGGTGGCTTATCAAGTAGCCTTACCTCCAGAAATGGAACGCATTCATAATGTGTTTCATGTGTAAGTGTTGCGTCTTTATAAACCGGACTATAAACACGTAATAGAGTATGAATCTATTCAGATAGAGAAAGACTTGTCCTACGAGGAACTTCCAGTTCAAATTATTGATAGGAAGGAACATGTTTTAAGAAATAAGGTAATACCTTCAATGAAGGTGTTATAGAGAAACCACAATGTTATAGAAGCAACGTGGGAGCTCGAGAGTAAAATGAAGGAAGATTTTACTCATTTGTTTATGTAATTAAAAGATAAGATTCTGGGGACAGAATCCTTATAAGGGGGAGAGAATATAACACCCGAGAAAATCGGATTTTTATGGCAATTAAATTTTTATTTGATTATGTGAATTAAATGAATTTAATTGATTGATTATGTGAGTAAGCTATGTGAAGGTCGTTCTATGACCTAAAATGTGCTAACGTGGTTAGTAATCTGGCTACGTGCTAGAATTAATTTTTTGGAATTTCCAAGACTAAAATATTTGTTTTCTGAGAAATTTTCGTAAAAACACTATTCATCCGTTTCTGTTTGGGGAATTATTTTGAAATTTTGAGAAACGCGTAATGATAGAATATCGAGATAAGATGAAATATCTGATAATATTTCATTTATGGCAAACAGAGTTTTTTGCCTACAGACTTAAAACCTAAGGGTTGAGTATATTGATTTCCAAGAAGAAAATGAAATGCGTAAAAGAATCGCGTTATAGTTAAAGCGAGTGTTATACAATTATGGTACTATTTAGTATCTATGTATAATACGACGAGTAAATATGAAGTACAATATGATTATTGTGCGAGTAGTATACAGAGAGAATACATGAATTATATGTATAGAATACAATTCGTATTATAGAATTAAGTTAAGTCTTAATGTTAATTCATTTGAGTTGGTTTATAATTAGTCCAATTAATTTAATGAACAAGCCCAAGGGATTAGTTGGTTAAGCCCAATTTAAGGCCCAATATTAGATTAGTTAAGCCCAATGCAAGAAAACCGAACCGTGGATCGAACCGGTGTGTCATCGAATGGGTAAAACCCATGGGGCAACCCATGGGGATGACCCATGGGGTGGTGTGCCGGCCACTTGTGTGCAAGTCAAGCAAATCACTTGGTCACCAAGTATTTTACTTGGTGACAAAGTGTTGAATAGTAAGGAGGTTGGACATTGGACCAAAAAGCCCTTCCTCTTGTTTTCCTATAAATAAGAAGCCTAGGTTGGCCATTTGATGTTTTTCCAAGACTCAACCAATATATTTGAGAGAGAAAAAGAGCTAGACTTAAATCATTCTTCTACTTTAAAGCTTTTTCATTAGAAGTTTATCAAGAACACTAAGAGTTCTTAAGGTAATATTCCTTATTTCTCATTCCATCTCTTTTGGTTTTCTTTTAGTATTGAGAATCATAAAATGGGTGGTATATGTCTTGTATAGTGGATTAAAGATGACTTACCATAGATTTAATCTCTATAAGTTATGAGATCGTAAGAATCATAGGGTTCGTTATAGTTTCAAACCATGAAAATATAGTTTGTTGAGATCAATTGTTTATAAACGATTGAACTCCATCAATACGTTAATATATGCATATTGCTTGGTTAGGATGTAGATATGAAATCCATGGAGTATTCCATGAGATTTGGCTTAGAGAACATTAGTAACGAAGTTATGACGAATTTCACGGAATTAGACGTTAAACGTCGAAAACATTGAAATTCTGGATTGGAGGTCGAATGTTGACATGAGACTTGAAAATGTTGTTTTTCAATGTCAACACATGAGATAGGGTAATTAAGAGTTGTGGGTTCGAGAATCGTCGGATTTCGACTTAAAACGAAGAAAACGAGCATTGAACGCTCATTAACGTTTACGAACGTTTAGAAATTGAACTCAGTAGTGAATTTTGAGTTATTGGATTCAAAAGTGTCGAATTCTTATATGAACGCGTAGAGTATGTCATTTATGACGTGTAGGCTTTTGAACGGACCAAATTGGGCTTTTAACGAAGAAGTTACAGCCCCGGGAATTTTGCAAAATTTTTAAAATTGAAATTGAAATTGCAGATTGAGGTCTGCAGCCACTGGCAGACGTAGTTTTAAATGTCATGTACGCAATGCCAAACAAATGTATTTAGTCACTACTAAATGGCACCACAGCCACTGCTTGTTTGTCTGAGTCTCATGACTGCAGCCACCAAGACCAAAGCTTGCACATCGCCATCGGCGCCACAAACACCAAATCTAGTATTATAGAGGGTCATGTGCCACAATACATGAGTGTAAAGGCTTTGGATAGTGACTTAGGTTTTGAACTTCAATTGTTCGGAGACCTAAGGGAGTAATGTTTGTACACTTCATAAGTGTATTAAAACTATTCCTATACTACCTATACTAGAGTATATGGTATTGAACTTAGGAATTTAATGCATGTTAATAAGTTATGAATGATGAATGAAGTTGGTACTTTATCAACAATGTTCGAGTCCGGTTAATAACGTTAGTTAAGTAATGAGCAGGGACGAAGGGTAATGAGTCGAGTTGACTTTATTATTAATATTAAGTTAACTAAGACATAGAAGAGAAAGAAGTTGGTAGGAACAATGTGAACATTTGTTTGATAGCTAATTATAGTGTGCTATTTGAATATATCATGTAGATTCTGTAAAGGCTGTGGTCAGTCGATTGAATTATTTGAAGACACTGAAAGGCAAGTTTTCTTAACGCTTGTCTGACTTTTATGTTAGCCAAGTTTGATGTGATTCATTGAACTGAATTGCACGACTGGTTTTAAAGAAAGGGTCGATGCCAGATTTTAACTCGGCTAGACTATTCGTAAGATATAGATTGATTATGATTCATATCTTTCTATATAGAAATGTTAACACTATCCTATGCCAAGTAATTGGTACGAACGTGAAGGTAAGGTTTGTCTATGAACATACAAAAGTATTTTTCATCGATTATTTGATGGGAACACTAGTTTGCCAAAAATTTTAGACATAAATACGTTTAATGAATGAGTATTGATCAACATAGAGTACTATAGGCTGATCACCTAGAAGTGCTCGTAAGTAATGCGGATGTAACAGCCTTAGTGCTGTGAAATCCTTTTCAAGTATGAAAACTAAAAGTTACTGTTCATGGTCTATCGTCGTAGGTTGTAATTCTAATCTATTTTATACTTTGGGAATTGATGTTATGAACTGTTAAAGTATTATTGTTTCATGATACTTCATAACTATTGTTCAGTTATGTGGGAATTGTTATATAATTCACGAATGTGGTATTACTGTTAACCTTTGTTAAACTTGCTGAGCTGTCATGCTCACTTCTTGCATGAATTATATAACTGCAATTAAGGATGAACATCCTAAGAATGCTAAGAGAGATAAGGGCAAAGCTAAGATGGATGCTTAGGCATTGTGTAATAGATTAGTAAGTTTGTATGTATTATACATTATGAACAACGAACGATGTAACCGGTTTATGAACCTGGGAAGGATTATACTTTGATTGTAATAAGAAGATATTAATTACCTTCATTTTGTTGTATTTCAATGGAATGATTGTATGGATGTTAGTATAGTGGAGCACCATATGTCGGGTTGGAAGATACCCAAATTTGGGGGCGTCACAGTCAGCCTATAGTACTCTATGTTGATCAACATTCATCCATTAAACGTATTTACGTTTAAGTTTTGGAAAACTCGCGTGCCCATCATATAAATGATGAAAAATACTTTTGTTTGTTCATAGACAAACTTACCTTTGAATCCATACCAAATACTTGGCATAGGATAGCGTTATCATTTCTATATAGAAAGATATGTATATAATTCAATCTATCTCTTACGAATAGTCTAGCCGAGTTAAAACTGGCATCAACCCTTTCTTTAAAATCATTCATGCAACTTAGTACAAAGAATCATAGAAAACCCAACTAACTTAAAGGTTAGACAAGCGTTAAGAAAACTTGCCTTCAAGCGTCTTCAAACAACTTATTCGACTGTTCTCATCCTTTACAGAATCTACATGATATATTTACATAGCATAATGTAATTAGCTACCACACAATCAATCACATTGTTTCTACCAAATTCTTTCTCTTCTATGTCTTAGTTGACTTCATTTCATTAATAATGTCAATTCAACTTACTAACCTTAATCCCGGCTTGTTAATTATCTTACATAACTAACCGAGCTCAATCATCATTGGTGAAGTACCAATGTCGATTACCGTTCACGGTTTATTTATTAACACTTCGTGTTTTACGTTACCATACTAACAACTCGCGTTCAATTCCTAAGTTCATCACCATATACACTAGTATATGTAATATAGAAATGGTTTTAGTATGTTCATTAAGTATATAAACTTATCTTATATTGGTCTTGAAACAAATGAATTCAAAACCTAACTTGTCTAACAACTCCCCTGTCTTGGCGTCGCGGCGTGGCCTCTATACATAACACTAGCTAATGCGGCGAGCCAGCTGATACCTAAGCCCAAGTTCTGCTCTTCAAAGGTCAAAAAACCTATACCTGTGAATGGCACTACGATGCCACTCTTTAGTAGGTCATTACATTGTACATGGCGTTGCGGCGCGTCACAATAAGCTTTGTCTGGCGCTGGGGTACCAAACCTCAACAGCAGAAAAATTTTTACAGATAAAAATTTTAGTGAACTTCCCGGCTTCATAACTTCTTCGTTATAAGTCCGATTTGGTCCGTTTAAAAGCCTACAACTCTCATTTTACATACTCTAGTGTTCATATAAGAATTTTACATTTTCGAATCTGTTAACTCGAAATTCAATTCTAAGTTCATTATCGAGCGTTCGTTAAACGCTTTCGAGCGTTCAATACTCGTTTCCTTCGTTTTAAGTCAGAATCCGATGATTCTTGAGCCCACAACTCTTAAATACCATATCTCACGTGTTGACATTGAAAACCAATGTTTTCAAGTCTCACGACAACTTTTGACTACTAATTCAGAATTTCTACGTTTTCGACGTTTAACGTCTATTTCCATAAAATTTACCATAACTTTGTTACTAGTGTTCTATATGTAAAATCAAATGGAACAACTCTATTGATCTCATATCTACATCCTAACCAAGCAAGATGCACATATCCTAATAGTGATGGTTTTCAATTTGTTCATCAACAACCAAATTCATTATTTAATATTCTCTACGGTTTAAACTTACGTAAACCCTTACGATTTCTATTCATACATGACTTATAATTGTTTTACTCATTATAAGCCATCCTTATTCCTCCATAAGAGGCATGCTCCACCAATCTATGATTCTTTATAATCAAAGAAATCAAAAAGGATGTTAACAAATATTAATGGAATATTACATTTTTGTTCTTTACGTTCTTGCTAAAACTTCTAAAGAAAAGCTTCAATATAGGATGATTGCTTGTTTCTATCTTTTTCTCTCTCTCAATATAAGTTGGACAAGTCTTGAAAAAATCACAAATGGCCAACTTAAGCCTTCTATTTATAGCCAATTCAAATGGAGGGCTTTTTGGTCTTTCTCCCCACCTCCTTACTATTCTCTACTTCACCACTAAGTAATTTACTTGGTGATCAAGTAGGTCACTTTACTTGGCCACTAAGTGGCCGGCCCACTTGCCCATGGGTCATCCCCATGGGTTGCCCAATGGGTTTTACCCATTTGGTGACCCATCGGTTCAATCCACGGTTTGGTTTCTTGGATTGGGCTTAATTAAACTTAACGTTGGGCCTTGACTTGGGATTAAATACATAATTCATTGGGCTTGCTTACTCAATTACTTGGGCTTGGTATAATCCAAACCCAATTAGATCATATTAAGTCCTTAAACTCTAAATCCATAACCCAATCGTATTCTACACGTATAATCCACGTATTTTCTTCGTATATTACTCATACAATATTCGTATTATACGTCGTATTAAATTCTCATACTATACTCATATACTAAATAGTATCACACTCGTATAACATACGCATAATCATTATCGTAATTCATTATACGAATCTCATTTTCTTCTCAGAAAATCATTCTTTTCAACCCTTAGGTTTTAAGTCCGCAGGCAAAAACTTCATTTGCCATAAATAAAATATTATTAAATATTCCATCTTTTCTTCATATTCTATCATTATGCGTTTCTTGGAATTTCAAACTTAATTCCTGAGCAGAAACGAATGAATAGTGTTTTTATGGAAATTTCTTAAAAAAACTTTTATTTTTGTCTTGGAAATTCAAAACAATTAATTCTAGCACGTAGCCAGAATACTAACCACATCCGCACATTCTAGGTCATAGAACGACCTTCACATAGCTTACTCACATAATTTATCAATTAAATTCATTTAATTCACATAATCAAATAAAAATTTAATTCTCATATAAATTAGATTTTCTCGGGCGTTACAGTTTTTGTACAAACCTTTTCAAAATCGGTTGAGCTGGTACAACCATTTCAAATCTACCAACTGGCGACTTTATAAGTCAAATCGTCGACATTTACATGTCGGACCTTTTCAAACTTGTCTTTTCAAACAAAACTCACCCAAAATGAGAACACCAAAAGAGAAGCACAGAAAGGGACACAAATAAATCCTGATGTTGACAGGTGGCGACTCTGCTGGGGACTCCAATTAGATGGCTTAAGCCGCTATTCAAACTTTTTAAAACCTTTTATCTGCTTATGTGTGAATGCTACATTTACATCATCATCATCATATAGACCATGAACTTTCATTTTAAATTTTTGAAAAGGTTTGTACAGAAATTCATCTACAAACAGTCATGACTTACGGACGTGGAGGTGATCAGCCCATTATGCCCTGTACTGATCAAGTGCTACAAGTTAGAATAATTTTTTTGTTAATCATAATCGCCTTTGGCGCACAAAAGTTTTCCAATTTTGGGATGTTCACCTCAGTCTTATCATTGGATTCTGCACCAAAACAATTTGGTTCTGGATAAATTCTCAAAGAATACTTTAAATTTTCATAAACATTTATCTAGCCAAATCAAATAGCTTAGACTCATACCAATAATTTGAATTTCAATCGAAACGGTTCTGGCCAAATCTAGTTGGCAATAGTTTATCTTTAAAATTCTAAAAATAATTTTATGACGTCATGATATCGTACTGTATTTACAGCCCGTTTGAGGATTTCGTCATTGTGTGACTTTGTCATAATACATCATTTTATAGCGGGCTGGCGATCTTTAGATCACATCCAACACTACATAATTCTGCATTTATAACTCCATCAATTCTTATCATCTTTGCACCAGGTTACATGATGCATTAATGATATAAAATACATTTTTATATTTTCAAATCATTTTTGTCTAGCCGAAATAATTAGCATAGATTATTCTTTAAACAGTTCAAAAATCATTGCAAATCAGTTTTAGTGCTATCATACCTCAACAGGTAACGTTGTGTCAGTGTCCCGAAGACCACACATACACAATTGTCACCGTGTGTTGAGAATAAAAATTCATTTTTAAAAGTCACGTCAATGCGTATTTAGCTTGATGTCAGAAATTTCAAAGTCTAGCATAGCTAGAAGATTTGGAATACCTATGTTTCCACCATCAACTCCTCTTTCTATAATGATCCATTGCTTAATAAGTCCATCTATTCCTATCATCCTTAATACTCCATCACAACTTTTCTATACCTAGTTCATCAAACTTACCACACGTTATGAGTTCAGAAACTTTCCACAATAATATGAGTTTAAGAACTTATCCTAGCAATACGTAGTTCAAGAACCAATCAAGAACTATCCATATGCTTAGGGGTTCAAAAACTTACCATACGATTATGAGTCACAAACTTACCATAAGTATGAGTTTTAAGAACTCGCACCTAACCTTATATTCTTTAACTATTCTCTACCTATCTGTTAACACATAAGAAAAGAATTACCTTCTCAACATGTATATAGAAAATAGCGCGACACAAACATTTCAATGATTATCAGTGTAAGAAGCTAAGTGGTTGTTACACCAAGTACAATTCCTCGCCCATACAAAGAATCATACAACTTAGCTACTGACATGAGTCCTCAATTGAAATCCCACATAATCCTAGATTTCCCTTACTCCATAGGAATTTTATTTAATCTGTATCTCATCATCCACAACACTTTTCTGAGTTTGCATAGTACCAATTCATAGTACAACTTACGTACATCAATTTTTTTTATAAAGTTTTTAATCATTTGATTGATCCTCCTCCCTGCTATGACCTTATCAGATCACGTACTGATCTCATATTATAATCATATTATATTACAATACTTTTCTATGTTATGATCGTTTTGTTTTATGATCTTCTTTCCCTTTATGCTTTTAGTCTTTTAGACTCTATCTATTCATAACTACTGTTCATCTTTATTATCAGAGTTAGGTAACTCTGGATCTTTATTACTTGTTGAGATTCGTCTTTGAATCTTATTGACTTAATAACTCTACTTTAGTTAGTCCTTATCCTCATCCCTGCGGTTATAGCCTAAGGTAACCCTACTTAAAGTGTATAACCCACAAATTTGATACCAACTGTGACATCCCCAAATCTGGGTACTAATCATTGTAACGACCCAAAATTCGGTCTATCTTCACACCCAGATTCTGTACGTCACGATCCCGTCTTCATCCAAACATATATCATTATATAATGAAATATAATAATATACATTCTAAATTCCCATGTTCTAGAACCCTTGTAACCTTTTTCATTACAAATAATTATAAATACATTATTCATTTCATCTTACAAGAGTGACTTTTATCCGCCACCAAGGGTATATAACAGTTCTTTAAACTAATCTAAAGGTCATTTAACTTATTTTATATTACAAGTCTTCGCTCGATCTTCACGCTCATTCACATACTGAATGGCACTACATCTGGATACTATCAGCTTGATCTTTACAGGATCCTTAAGTTCTTCTAACATCGTTCGCTGAAAATGTTTTTAATTTAAAGCAAGTGTGAGCATTCAATTGCCCAACAAGTCATAACAGTTGAATAAACATCTTCAAGAATTCAAACATTCTTTTAAAACTTCAATAACCGAACAAAGGTTATGAAGCAACTTGAATAATAGGAATAATCTCGATTCCTATCATTTTAAAACAATATTCACTTTAATTTTAAAATACTTTCATTCTTCTACCTTTTTCATACACATTCTGTCTGGCTAGAATTATTAGCACAAACTTAACAATAACGGATCATGTATAAACAGAGCATTCTCTTATTGAATAGTTAAATCACAGAACAGTTCATCTCATAGAAACACCAAAGTGTTCACATTGTGGCACAAGACCTCATATGTTCTACCTCCTTGTACAAATATCGAACGTTAACACATAGACGAAACTTCTCAAGTTCAACATCTGAGAAGTTTAAGAAACTAGCATTCATTTAAAATATGAATGAAGTTAGAAAACTTGCCTTTACATACACATACTACGACTACTGTTTGAATCGCTCATTCTAGTTCCTATGTAGCACATAAGAAAAACAACACATACACTAATTAGTCATGTATATTTGACTTATGCATTGATTTACTTAACTTTACTTCTTAGGGTTCGCGTTCTTGCAACCTATGTTTATGCAACCACTTTCATTACCGTTCTACGGCTTCATGACAAACAGATATGTCTTATTTTTACGTTCATCATCTTTGATGTTTTACATTTTTATCTTCTTCTCATAACTTCTCTATGACTCAGCACACATCGCTTCTCTACAAGTAGTCCATATGGTACTCTGAGTGGTTTCCCACAAACAACCAACAAACAAGTTCTCGTCTCGTCTACACTGCCCATAACAGTAAGTTAGATCGGTTGCTAGTTTTGTATATACCTTCGCTCTTTGAAGGAATTGTTTAGCCCAACTCCCATATTTCAACCATCAAAGATTGCAATTATACTACAACCTAACTTATCTTAACTCATCCGAACTATTAAACTATAATCTTCGTTAAGTTAATTTCTCATTCCTTATGTCTTCCTGGCAACTAAATGCCACACCTCGGGATTCATTCTTATACGACTCACCTTTAGCTTTCATTAATCTTATTACCGTTCATTACGGCTTTCTTAATACCATTCGTATCTTACTTATTTCTTTCGTTATCCCTTACTTGAACCCCATGTTCATTAGTCATTCTTATTGTCCAAACCATACCATTCGTTGTATGCTAAGACCGCTCGTTTATCGCAACAGTGTTGCATACACAATGTCTATACGCTTCACACTTATCTCTCATTATCATGACATAACATCGAAATGTTATTCATTACCCTCGTCGCTCAACGTCTAAGGAATCACAACCCTAGCAATCCCTCACTTTCGTTCATTGCGACTACGGTCCCCGGACATCGGTTATGTAACTCGCGTTTAAATTCTTTCTCTTTTAATCTTGTTTAATCTTTCTGTTCAACCTTCATTAAAGGTTTAATACACTTGATTAAGGTTTACATTAGTTGAACATTATGTTCTTTATCTTTCCTTACGTTTCCCCCAAGAGTTGAGTAGTTAAAAGCTCTTCTCTAGCTTTTTCCCTACACTAGCGTTGCGGCGCCGCTCTCCCTTTTATCTCTCGTGCCGCGGCTCGAGTTTGTAGTACCCAGCTCCCTGGTCTGGCACTGCAGTGCCACCTTACAAGGCATGAAGCCCTAACCCTAGAAAATTTCTCTAAGTGTTAAATCCAATTTGAGACGCTTACTTCCCGCTTTCATAACTTATTCGTTATAACTGGGAACGAGGTCATTCCAAAGTCATTCTCTTCCTTATCTTACGTACTTTAATACCCCCCAGACAGAACTTTGTTCTGAATCTGATAGTATGCCATTCGATTGGCTTGATCTTCACCCTTTATTCGTTTTGCGTTTTTAACGCTCTTCGTTCGTTCGTCCATAATTCAGTCATCCGAACTCGGAATTCGTTCATTCTTAAGTCCATGACTCACATTTTCTATGTTCTCTTACATTCTTATGAAACCCTACATGTTCGGGTTCATTTACAAACTTTCAAATTCTCGTTTGTCTTTTACGAAATTTTTACCATAACTTCGTTATAGCTAAGTTTTAATCCGTTCTTCATGAACGTTTCTACCATTCCTAACCAAGCAATATGCGTCTAACTTATACTATACGTGATGGTTTTAAACTTGTCCATCAACAACAATTATCCTAAGATGGTTTTAAATTTGTCCATCAACAACGTTCTTCGTGTTATTCGTATGTTCTTCGTGTTCTTCGTTCGTTCTTCATTTTAATCGATATTTTAGATTACGATTTCACTTTTTATTAGAATTTGATGTTATATAACATCATTCCTTACTTATTACACCTACTTATTGATATAATCCACTCGGACCATTCTAATTCATTACGAATCTTATACTTCCTTAAGAAATTTATAAACTAAACTTTTAATTCTTATTTCTTCATTTTCTTACTATTTCAACCATAAGAAATCATCCCTAACATCACCTACTTTTTATTCTCATTAAGTTATGTTTTGAACATAAAAACTTGAGAAAAGTTAACTTAGGAGTTAGGTTTTAATACCTTTCCTCTTTATTTTTCTTCTGCTAGACAAAGCTGGTGATTCACAAGCTTTTCTATTTCAGGAACACTTTCGATCCGATCATTCAAGCTCATGCTCTTCCTTCTCCCTCTTCATCCGAACCCTCTCTCTCTCTTAAGATATATGATTTTTAAAATCCCATTTAAATGAAAGTTAGCTTCCTATTTATAGAAAATCTAAGGCTAAGGGTATTTTAGTCATTTCACCCCCCTTAACCTCCTTACTATTCACACCTTCTTACTATGAATGACTTAAGTGTTAAGTTAACTTAGCCCTTAAGTCTAGCTAGCCTCTAAGTTTTGTGGTTCCGTCTTGCGAGTTTCGTCCGACAGTTTTTTAAAAACTGCGATTCTCGGAATCCAAATATTTTTGGATATTTCGTCTTTCCTTTATCGATTACCTTTTACGTATTGTTTGGATTTTCAAAAAACTAAAACTTTTTGGTGTTAAGCGTTTTCCTTCATGTTTTCCCTTAACATAGCTAAACGAAAGAAAAGTACATAACAGTACTTTTTGTCATTTTTATTTCATCCGATTTCTACACGATTTTCGAGAAAAACTTTTATCGGCTTACTTAAGATATATTATCATCAAATCTTTCGATGGAATGTCATTTCGACATACCGAACTCTCAAAAAGGCTTAGGTTATTCAAACCCTAACCCTTAGGTTTCGTCGGGTGAATAGTGCCTATTTCGTCTTTTTCTCCAGAAATATTTTTGTTCTCAAAAAATTTCATTTTTGTCTTGAAAATTCTTAATCGCTTAGTCTAGCTCGTAGCCAGAATTCTCTTGACTTATAATCATCCTAGGTTCTAGAACGATTAATAAACACATAGCACATAATATTATTAATAAAAATTCATTTTATTAATAACTAATTCTTTAAACTTAAATTCTGGACATTCCGAATTTTCGGGTCGTTACACTCTTCCACTCTTATAAAAATTTCATCCTCGGAATTTCTTAAAACCACACCCATACCTGGATCATCATATTCACCCCTTCTTCAAAGAATTTCGTCCTCGAAATTTTAGCATACCCATCTTCTCAACTTTTCTTCAAAGTGTTAGGTTTGTAATATTCATGAACGCAATCAAATTGCATAAAATTAGTTGAAATGTGGAAAATCAAATTTTTAAAATTTTACAAACCATATATCCGGATCACTCTTTATGCACTATTATTAATTAAACGAAAAAGAAAGAACAAGAATCATACCCTTGAAGATTCGAGCTTCCTCAGGTACAAGTTCACCTCCAATCCTTTTCGCGTTCAGGTGCAAGCATGATGTATTGAGTCAACTGTGCATTATCTTGCCACTTTCTAAAAGTAGCAATCTCTTCCTCAAAGGCATTATCTGCAACCATTGCAGAGATAAGCATATTAAGGACATAAGATAGCTTTTCAGCCGAGAAAACTTTTTTCAAATTCCTTAACCAATCCGTTTAATTCGGTCCGGTTAATTTAGCATCTAATATGCTATGCAATGATAGTAATTTAGACATTGTAAAATTCTATAAATGAATTTGTTCTTAACAACATTGTAGCATACATTCTTTTATTAATTACCAAAATAAATTAGGTCTTGTTTTAAATTGGTATATCCCACTATTTTTTTTCAAACTATATTACCCTCACTTATATAGTTCGGCAAAATCTAATTAAAGATATGCTAGTGAGAATAAGGAACCCATTTCAAATGTATATAGCCTTGTGGTGACACAACAAACTATATATAAATAAATAGGCAGATAACTCTTGTCAATTACATCAACTATGTAACTCCTTGTATTTTGCCTCTTAAATCATAGTGGTCAAGTTTGTGCACATCTGAACTAAAATGATTTAAGTTAAGTCCAACCTAGCACTCTATATATTCAAAAAAAAACTATTGTCCTTGTGGTGACACAACAAAACAATATTGTTCAATTTTCATTATAAGCATCAAATGTGATAAATTAACATCTTAAATACTTAATACTTACCTTGTGGTGACACAACAAACTCATATTAAATATTTAATACTCAATTAATTTTATCATGCTAGAAGGCGACGTTCGATATTCTAAATATCTTTGAACGCTTAGGACTTAATATAAAATATTTGAGGGTTTGTTATCAATTTATCTCATCTTGTTTAGCCCGCATGCACATATATATATATAAAATACGCATCATATTAATGAACATGCGAAGCATGTTTGCATAATATAATATATATATATATATATATATATATATAGTATAGTATAAGCATGCACATATAGAATACTATATTCTACCCGGATTGATTATGGACTTTTATTCTAGTTTGGTTCACTAGAGCCACCAAGTGAACCAAAAGGTCAAACCCTAGGGGTGCAAGAATTAATATTTAAATATAACTATTACATTTAAACCTAGACTCCATTACAAACGGGTCTTCAAGCGCTCCTTGCCCCTTGATCTCTAATTCTTCAAAATTAATTCTAACTATTCCAATTACAAAACTATTTTAAAATAAATAGAAACCTTGATTAGCAGTCAAGGGGAAGTACATATGAGGAAGATAGAATTTACATTAAGAAAAAATTAGAAAAGACGAGGTACGCAGACCCCATTTAATAAAACCCATACATTCATGCATCCAACTAAAATAAAATCCAATCACATTGGTCAATAGTCTATAATCAATCCCATTTATTTTCATACACATCACCATATGCATCAATAAATAATATTCATCTCATGAATAATAAAAATTCAATATATATATTGATATCATTTAATGGGCAAATTTAGTTAGTATAAAATCTAATTTTGAATCAAAATAAACTCCTTTATTTTAATCCAAATTTAAATCAAAATAAACCTCTTTTATTTTAATTTATCCAATTTTGAATAAAATAAACTATTTTATTTTAATCAAAATCTTTAATCAAAATAAACTCTTTTATTTTAATTAATTATGGAATCCAATTCAGGTAAAAAAACTCCTTTATAAAAAGAAACACGATTTTGTTTCCTATTCACAAATAATCTCCTTTATTTTGAATAATATGAAATCTTATTTCATATCTAAATAAACTCCTTTATTTAAGGAAAAGACTGATTCTTTTTCCTATTCACAAATAAACTCATTTATTTTGAATAATATGAAATCTTATTTCATATCTAAATAAACTCTTTTATTTAAGGAAACATGGAATCCAATTTCAACTCTAATTAGTTATCATGGAATCCAATTTCAACTCTAATTAGTTAGCATGAAATCCTAATTTTAAAATTAAAATAAACTTTTATTTTAAAATTAAAATAAATTTTTTATTGTAAAATTGAAATAAAATTTTATTTTAATTATAAAATAATTGCCGTTATTATATATATAATATCATATTATATGAAATCCCCTGCCTGTAATCATACAAAGTGATTCACGAAATAATTAAAAAAGAGACTTGAATAATACTCCTGTACCATGCAGGATTAAGATCATATATAGTAACACATGATCACTTTTGAAAAAATATTCCACCTTAAATAACATTCCACCTTAAATAACATTCTTTTATTAAAACTACGTCGTTTTGGAGGGACGCGGTGGCATTTTTGTAAATACGCAGTGGCATTGTATTTACAAAAATGTCATCGCGTCCCTCCAAAACGACGTAGTTTTAATAAAAGAATGCTATTTAAGGCGGAATGCTATTTAAGGAGAATGCTCTTGATTCTGACCGTATATAGTATAACAGATTACTATGATATATAATACCAAATATATAAACGGAACATTTGTTCCATCAAATCACGTTAAACTCTTGTTAACAATTAACATCAATTCACGTTTTCTGTTTTTTGTTTTTTTTTTTGTTTTTGTTTTTTTTTAAATTTTATACAACAAAATTATACCCAATTAAATTGTTCAAAACACGTATCAATATACATATCAAATCTGAATAATTAATAATTCCCATAAAAGTTTGGCTCTGATGCCACTCTTAGGTTTGTAATATTCATGAACGCAATCAAATTGCATAAAATAAACGAAAACGTGGAAAATTAGAGTTTTAAAATTTTACAAACTATATACCCGGATCACCCTTTATGCACAATTATTAATTAAACGAAAAAGAAAGAACAAGAATCATACCCTTGAAGATTCAAGCTTCCTCATGTACAAGTTCACCTCCAATCCTTTTCACGTTCAAGTTGAATCCACCGGGTTTGGTTCCTTCCTTTGATCAACGTTAGCCACCCAAGTGTTTGGCCTCTAGAGGTGATCCCCCAAGAAAGAATAAAGATTCAAGAAGATGGGTATTTGGCTCAAACACTAGTTTTCTATCTCTATAGAAAAGAACGTACTCTCCGAACTATTGGAATTACTTATTCTATGAATACGTCAACAACCCCCTCACCCATAATAAGACTCCTCTTATTTATAGATGTAGGCAACCCTCCTTAACAATTAAGGAATTGGGTTTTATTTTAATTAATTAAACTCCTTTAATTAATTAGGCTCCTAATCTTATTAGGAATAATTAATTAAAATCTTTTAATTAATTTACCTCCTAATCTTATTAGGAATATATGAGAGTACTTTTATTAATTAATTCCCAAACTCCTTTAGGAATTAAATAATAATAATAGTAATAATAATAATAAGAGTCATCTTATTAATTTATATTTAATATTTCTAAAATATTAAATAATAAATATTAAGCTATTTAATTTATTCTATCATCATAGATTAAATTAAATATACTTAACTTATTATTATGATTATGTCATTAACTTCTTAAATAATTATTCTTCCTTTTATGGTGTGACCCTTTAGGTTCTCCATATTAAACCCCATTGTGAATAAATCAATTAGAACAATTCTAATCTTATTTAAATAAATAAATTAAAATATTAATTTATTTAAATAAATAATATTTATTCTACAATAGGGATAAGCCTCCCTAGCGATTAACGACTTTTCAGATAATATAGATTTCAACATTAATCTTAAAAGAACCTTTGAGTAAATAGTTACCGTCATGATTCAATCCTTCTACCATACAATGTCCCAATTAAATATAAGACATAGAATTACTGTCAAGTCTTATTTTATTTAATTATATGTATTTCGACTCTTAAATGCACAACTCCAAATAATGCAAATTAGAAACTCCTTTCTAATTTCATTCTGCATTGGCCAAGGACTACTGGGTTGTTATTTATCGAATCACATAAGATATTTCTCTTCTTTTACTAGAAGTGATAGATTCTTTATTGATCATACATTATCTCCATGTACAACTTATTATACCCAAGTATACCCTTTGATATACCCTAAGTGTTTTAAGGAATAAGTCAAAGTATAACTCATCATACATAAGATACTATGATGATCTCAATGTTAGGTTTGTAATATTCAAGAACGCAATCAAATTGCAAAATAATACGGAAACGTGTAAAAATCAGAGTTTAAAATTTTTACAAACCATATACCCGGATCACCCTTTATGCACAATTATTAATTAAACGAAAAGATAAAGAATAAAATCATACCCTTGAAGATCGAGCTTCCTCAGGTACAAGTTCACCTCCAATCCTTTTCGCGTTCAACTTGAATCCACCGGGTTTGGTTCCTTCCTTTGATCAACGTTAGCCACCCAAATGTTTGGCCTCTAAAGGTGATCCACCAAGGAAGAAGAATTTTCAAGAAGAAGGGGTATTAGGCTCAAACCCTAGTTTTTCCTATCTGTATAGAAAAAGGGGCGTACTCTCCAACAATCGGAATAACGTAGTCGTAATATCTGATATAAGACTCCTCTTATAAAGATATCAAATAACCCTATTAAAATAAGGTATTATTTAATTAAACTCTTTTAATAAAATGGGCTCCCTAATCTTATTAGGGATAATTAATTAAACTCCTTTAATTAATTTTCCCTCCTAATCCTATTAGGAATAAATGAGAGTACTTATATTAAATTAATTCCTAAACTCTTTTAGAAATTAAAATAATAATAATTGTAATAATATTAATAAGACTCCTCTTATTAATTTATATTTAATATTTCTAAAATATTAAATAATAAATATTAAGCTATTTAATTTATTCTATCACCATAGATTAAATTAAATATACATAACATATTATTACGATTATGCCATTAACTTCTTAAATAATTATTCTTCCTTTTATGGTGTGACCCTTTAGGTTCTCCATATTAAACCTATTGTGAATAAATCAATTAGAACAATTTTAATCTTATTTAAATAAATAAATTAAATAATTAATTTATTTAAATAAATAATATTTATTCTACATAGGGATAAGCCTCCCAAGCGATCAACGACTTTCCGGATAATATAGATTTCAACATTAATCATAAAAGAACCTTTGAGTAAATAGTTACCATACAATTCAATCCTTCCACCATACAATGTCCCAATTAAATATAAGACATGGAATTCTTCACAAGTCTTATTTTATTTAATTATATGTATTTCGATCTTTAAATGTACTGACTCAAATAATGCAAATTAGAAACTCCTTTCTAATTTCATTCTGCCTTAACCAAGGACTCTTTGGGTTGTCATTTATCGAATCACATAGGACATTTCTCTTCTTTTAATAGAAGTGGTTGATTCTTTATTGATCATACATTATCTCCATATACAACTTATTATACCCAAGCATACCCTTTGATATACCCTAAGGGTCTTAAGGAATAAGTCAAAGTATAACTCATCATACACAAGGTACTATGATGATCTCAAGTCCAAGGATCACTTGTACTACTATCACTACAGTTATTCCTATTGACAGCAAGTAAAACTCCATTAGGTATTCCTTAGCGAGCCACGTTCAGTGAACTTATTCTCTAATAAGCACCTACATACTTGCTTTAGTGTCTCCACACAAATGATCATGAGATCAATCATCCTCATCCAATGAACAAGCAACGTATGTACCAATCTATCCGGATTCACTAATCCCCAATTTAGTAATCCAATGATTGGGAACTATTTTAGTTTTAAGCTTTTTAAGAATTTAGATCTCATTAGAATGATCATCATCATTATTGTGACGCCCCCAAAATTAGGTATACATCACCCATCTTGGGTCGCCACTTACATGGTACAGAATTTAAATACAACTTATTAACATAACGTAGGTGTACAATACGACATAAACTGTGAGTTTAAATACAAATATCGCCTACTAGATATTATACAAACTCAAAAAAAGTCCTCATTACAATTATTATCACACTATTTCACGAATAGTGAGGACTACTAATGCTATCTTGGACCATCACTGCTTCCCAGACTCGTCCCATTTATATTCTCATTTCACGAAGAGAACAAAGAAAGAAAGGGTGAGCTCAACTAGCCCAAGAAGAAATATTATGACTAAGATAATGCGAATAAATTATCAATAGTCTTCAACAATGTTAAACCGATAAAATACAATAGACAAACCGGTTTAATCTGCAGCGTGAATAAGCAATCCATTAAAAGAGTCAAGTAGAAAATAAAGTCTACTATCTTTTAGGTTTTAAAAGGTTTTTCATCACTGTTATAGCTGAGACTCAGCTTTAATAAATAATCTACATCATCGAATCACCCCTGCACTATGGCCAAGGATATTCTTTAGTATCACGACCACAATTATTCATGCACTACGGGCCAAGAATAATTGTGTATTCATTAATGGTCATGATCATGCCAACAACTGTCCATCAATGCACTACGGCCACTGAGGATTTTTACCACATCATTTGTAACATTACTACATAATTACAATCGAATAGTCTCTCGTCATAATCATACCAAGGCCATCTATGCACTACAGGCCACGAGATGACTTTAAAAAAATATAAACATGAGGATGATGACAATGATATAAGAATTCAATAAAACAAGTTCAAGAATTATTTTATCCGTGAATTATTAACGTCCAAAATTGTCAATATGATCTTTGTTTTGTAGAGTAAAATTCAAGAATGATCGGAAGAATATTTCCATGAAAAGATCTTTGGATGAAACGCAAATATCAAGGATATTCTACTAATTTCATGGAGTATAGAAGTCAAAGTTTTAACCAACTTGGGTATAATAAAGAATGGAATAACAAAAGAAATCACCATGCATGCGGTGCCAGCATGACGAGTTATTCCAATGTAATAATAATAACGGAACCGTGTCGTGTGAAATTCACACCGATGGGATGTTCCAACAGAATAATAAAGATGGAACCCGGATCCTGTGTAAAACACATGATAGGATATTCCAATGTAATAATAAAGAGCGGAACCGGTCCTGTAAAACACATGAGCATGTGATGTTCCAACAGAATAATAAAGACGCGAAACCAGTTAAATTGTAAAACACACCAGACGTGATGTTCCAACAAAATAATAATACAGACAGAACCAGTCCGGTTGTAAAACACATGCATGTGATGTTCCAACAAAATAATAATAAAGATTTTAACCGGTCCTGTAAAAACACATGATGGATGTTCCAAATGTAATAATAGAAGAATGTCACCAAGTATAGGGTAAACCACGCATATCAAAAGTTATTCCAATGAATAATAAGCAATGGAATAACAACAGCTTCTCTTCATGAATAAGAAAGAATAACACCCCTTACTTTTGGTAGGAAATTGAATACCGCAGCGCATGTAGTAACAAAATACTCTTTTTTTTTCTCTCTTATTCTTTCTATACTTTCTCTCTATAGCTTGAATGAATTCGTGAAAAATAATGAAGCCCTGAGCCCTCTATTTATAGAAGATTTCTAGCTTAGCACCGCTTGTGTGAAAAGGCAAGTGGCTTGACGACTAATGATGTGAAAAGAAAAGTGGTTTGGCGCTTGTAATGTGAAACGACAAGTGGTTCGGCGCTTTGTAATGTGAAACGACAAGTGGTTCGACGTGCGGTAAAGGTAATTACTATTAACGAAGGTAAATACTATTGACGAAGGTAAATACTATTCACAAGGGTAATTACTATTGATTTAAGGTAATTACTATTCACAAGGGTAATTACTATTGATTTAAGGTAATTACTATTGACGAAGGTAAATACTATTCACAAGGGTAATTACTATTGATGAAGAGACTCTTAGATGATGACATATGAGCCCCCCATAAAATAATCAAACTTACCACAAATCATTTTATTTTTCATCAACACATATTTAATCTTTCAACCATTATTAATCATTTATAACTTGTCGTCTCAATTATTAATTTAATACTATAACATATTATACAGATGATACTGTGACAATAATTGAATCAATAATATAAGAGATATGATCAAAGAATTATCAGTAGTAATAATTAAGCATAAATGAAAGTGACTTCTCACGTAAGCATCAATAATCAATACCGTGTGCTACTATGCAACCACGAGTATTACTGTACTTTACCAAGGGTAGTTCAACAGATTTTAACGGTAACACCTCCGCCGTTATTTTTATAAAATATTTTTTGTCGTTTTCTCAATCCGACAATAATTCACATTGTGGGGTCCACCAATGATTGAGTAGTTGTATTTAATATTCCCTAACAAAAGAATATTCCCCAAGCAAACGAATATTTTATAACAACTTGCATACTTTGCAAAATTTATAAATATTACCCACAACTATAACATTATATCAAATTTATTCCATAATATTCAAAAATAATATTTATAGAAAAATTCATCTTTATTTATAAAAGTTGGGGTCTTACAATTATTCTAAAAGCATTGCTTAAAACTATGGGTTTATCACATATTATAAAACAGCATCATGTAGATAATTAAAAGCCTTTAATAAATTAATACTTTTTATTAATAAATGAATAAGATTGTTACAAAGTATATGCTTTATCATCAAACATGATTGGCTTGTGTGCATACTACTTTCAATCTCCCACTTGCACTAAAGCCAATCGTTATGGTATCTCATAGTCTTCTTCTCTAAGTGACGATTATCCTGCTATTGGATAAGTTTTAGTTAATGGATATGTAATGTTGTTCATGAGAGTCCACTATCTCTATAGTGATTTCCCAACTTTCAATGATTCTAATAATCAAATGAAAGTGCCACAACACATGTTTAGATCCAAGATGAGACTTAGGAACTATTCCTAGTTCTCAGAATGAACTTTTAATCCAAACAATCAACTTGCAGCCTTCATTTATAGCTATATACTTTGTCTTTATCACTAAACCAAAGAACTCTTTCTTTGTTTGGAACCTTTCCAATTCACTGCACCTTCGCTCAAGATAACGCTTTACCTTAAAGTGGATTTTTCATCATCTTGGTCTCTGCTAAAAAACTTGAGTCTGTTAAGCCCTCTAGTTTTAATTTAGACCCACCATGAATATGATCACATCCTTAGTGCTTGCTTAAGAACTTTAAGATGTTTTTCACCGCTTTACGTGATCTTCTCGAGAATATGACCGATCAACATTAGATCTTGTATATTTCATTGCATACATGATAGTCACTCATGCGATCTCTCTTTCGTGAGTCTGTGGGGACTATAAAGAGAGATACACTCCATAGCTCATCAACATGAGACATCTCTTGGAGTTTGCCATGCTAAACGACTTTAGCATCAAATGAATATACGTTCCTTGGGTTAAGTCGAGCATCCTCTTAAATCTATCTATATAGATTTATATCCCTAATTAATATACTCTTCCAAATCATTCATGGAGGAATGTTTAGACAATTTTATCTGTACTGATTATAGCATTAGTATGTCATTCCTTATCCATAATATATCAACATATAATACTTGAAATTTCATGACGCTCCCACTGACCCTTTTGTACACACTAGGTTCATTCTTGTTATTTGATAAAATTAAACTCTTTTGATTATTTCATCAAAATGAATGTTCCATTTTTGAGATTGTCTATAACTCTTACCTCATCGTATGTAACTGGATCATCATCTTCTATGATATGTACCTCATCATCATCATCCATGATGAATCCAAACCTCCCAGGTATCTTCGGTAATATTCCAGATTTACAATTCAGTTGTGGTACAACAGATCCATCTACAGGTTCCTCTTATTTGACTTATAGTATTTTGTGGTTCTTGAACTCTTCAAGATCTATTATCCTCCCACTAGCCCCTTCAATGATAAACACATTTATCTTAGAAGGCAGCATGTTTCGTAACAAACACCTTTTGCTAAGTAGGATTATAGAACATATACCCTAAACTTACTTTAGGATGTCCCACAAATCTGTACACTTGTCAAATCTTGTCCCAAGCTTATCCTTTGAAACCTTTTCACATAAGTTGGACAACCCCTTATCTTAACATACTTAAGATTAGGAATCCTCCCTATCCATAACTTTTATGGAGTCTTGGGGCCGGATTTTGAGGTTACCTTTTCGTAGATATGCAGCCATTTCTAGGACATGATCCTAGAAGGATACTGGAATCTCGGTAAAATCGTTATGGACCGTACCATGTCCAACAAGGTACAATTTTTTCTTTTAGATACATTAATCAATTATTGTGTATCAAGAGGCGTCCATTGTGAGAAAACCATTTGAGATGATCTAAAAACTTATTGCACAAGTATTTATTCCTTGATCTAATCAAAGAATCTTAATACTTTGCCAATTTGTTTCACTTCTGAATTCTTTGAACCTTTCAAATGATTCACACTTGTATTTCAGCAAATACACACATTCAACTCTTTGAATGATCATCTCCTTTTCTTATACTAGTTTGTTCAATTTACAAAATAATTTTTCACGTAAGTCAAGTATACAAAATTTATTAAGTAATATTCCAGTTCTATACAAAACATTATTATTATAAATAGAACAACAATTGTTCTTAATTATAATACCAAAGATTTCATTGTCCAACAATAAAATGGAAATAATGTTTCCAACAAGAATTGGAATACAATAACAACTTATTGACTTAATAGATTTGCCCAGTAGCGATGCTAAACTATAAGTTTCTATAGCTAATCGCAGAACCTTTGCTTCATTTTCCACACATAGGATTACTTATCTTTGTTTAACTTTCTGCTTCTACTTGGTCCCTTCATAAATCTATATTTATGATAACCAAAGTCGGTATCCAATACCCAAGTAGAACCTTGACTTAAAGAAAAATTTATTTTAAATTATGAACAAATTTGTATTTGTAACCAAAACTTCACTAAGCTTCTTTGGTTAGCCTCTCGAAAGATGCTTCGTAGTTTCTTTCCAAAGTGTCCGTGCTTATAGCGGTGGAAGCAAACTCCTTTGCTATTCGTACGCTTTTGTTCTTATTATCCTTTGTTTTTGCCTTTCTATTTACCTTCTTTGAATCGTTCTTTTTTCGGAAGATCCTTTGGTCCCTACCAAGAAGACTTAATCTTTCTTGGTTGGAAAGTGACTCTCAACATTTTTCAATATGTTAAGCAAATCAAATGGGTGATATCTAGCTTGTTCATATGAAAAATTCACAACAATTGTGAAAGGAGTCCGGAGTGAGTGCAAGATCAAATCTTGGCTCAACTCTCTATCCATGACAAAACCCGTAGTCCTAATTGATCAATCAAATTGATTATGTTAAGAACTTTTTTCATACTTTATAGTGCCATTGGCCATTCTAGATCGGAAGAGCTCCTTAGATATCTCGATATCTATCGGTCCTACTTTCCTCACCATCAACTACTTGATGTGCGGGAATATAGTAGAGAGCATCCATAGTTTCATCTTGACGCTTAAAGCTCGTTACTCATGGATGCGAGCATGATGCATCGAGCCAATCGGCATCATCTTGCCACTTTCTAAAAGTAGCAATGTCTTCCTCGGAGGCATTATGCAGAAACCATTTCTTGAGGGTTAGGCGTATTAAGGACATAAGATAGCTTTTCAAATTATGAGAACTATTCTCAAATTCCTTAACCAATCCATTTAATCCGGTCTGGTTAATTTAGCATCTAATATGCTTCGCAGTGATAGTAATTTTAGACATTGTAAAATTCTGTAAATGAATTTGTAATTAACATACATTCTTTTATTAATTACCAAAATAAATTAGGTCTTGTTTTAAATTGGTATCTCCCACTATTTTCTTCAAACTATATTACCTCACTTATATAGTTCAAATAAAATCTAATTAAAGATTTGCTAGTGAGAATAAGGATCCCATTTCAAATGTATATAGCCTTGTGGTGACACAACAAACTATATATAAATAAATAGGTAGACAACTTTTATCAATTACATCAACTATGCAACTTCTTGTATTTTGCCTCTTAGATTATTTTGATCAAGTGGTGGCACATCCGAATCAAAATTATCCAAGTTAAGTCCGACCTAGCACTCCATATATTCAAAAAAGAAAAATATCATCCTTGTGGTGACACAACAAAACAATATTGTTCAATTTTCTTTATAAGCATCAAATGTGATAAATTAACATCTTAAATACTTAATACTTACCTTGTGGTGACACAACAAACTCATATTAAATATTTAATAATCTATTAATTTTATCATGCTAGAAGGCGACGTTCGATATTCCAAATATCTTTGAACGCTTAGGACTTAATATAAAAATTGAGGGGTTTGTTATTAATTTGTCTCATCTTGTTTAGCGCGCATGCACATATATATATAAAATACTCGTCATATTAATGAACATGCGAAGCATGGTTGCATAATATATAATATATATAGTATAAGCATGCACATATAGAATACTATATTCTACTCGGATTGATTATGGACTTTTATTCTAGTTTGGTTCACTAGAGCCACCAAGTGAACCAAAAGGTCAAACCCTAGGGGTACAAGAAATAATATTTAAATATAACTATTACATTTAAACCCGGGCTCCATTACAAACGGGTCTTCATGCGCTCCTTGTTCCTTGATCTCCAATTTTTTTAAAATTAATTCTAACTATTCCTATTACAAAACTATTTAAAATAAAAAGAAACCTTGATCAAGCAATAAGGGAAGTACATAGGAGGGAGTTAGAATTTACATTAAGAAAAATTAAAGAAGACGAGGTACGCAGAACCCCATTTAATAAAACCCATACATTCATGCATCCAACTAAAATAAAATCCAATCATATTGGTCAATAAGACATAATCCATCCCATTTATTATCATACACATCATCATATGCATCAATAAATAACATTCATCTTATGAATAATAAACATTTAATATATATATTGATATCATTTAATGGGCAACATTTAGTTGGTATAAAATCTAATTTTGAATCAAAATAAACTCCTTTATTTTAATCCAAATTTAAATCAAAATAAAACTATTTTATTTTAATTTATCCAATTTTGAATAAAATAAACTATTTTATTTTAATCAAAATAAACTCCTTTATTTTAATTAATTATGGAATCCAATTCCATATATATAAAAAAAATTATTAAAGGAAACACGAATTCTTTTCCTATTCACAAATAAACTCCTTTATTTTGAATAATATGAAATCTTATTTCATATTTAAATAAACTCCTTTATTTAAGGAAACATGGATTCTCTTTCCTATTCACAAATAAACTCTTTTATTTTGAATAATATGAAATCTTATTTCATATCTAAACAAACTCCTTTATTTAAGGAAAGATGGATTTACTTCCTATTCACAAATAAACTCCTTTATTTTAGAAAAAATAAAATCCAATTTCAACTCCAATTAGTTATCATGGAATCCAATTTCAACTCTAATTAGTTAGCATGAAATTCTAATTTTAAAATTAAAATAAACCTTTTATTTTAAGATTAAAATAAACATTTTATTTTAAAATTAAAATAAACTTTTATTTTAATTATAAAATTATTAAAATATATATTATATATACATAATATATATTACGATAATGTATATATTATATATATAATATATAAGTAACATGAATCCCGTTAATATATATATAAATACTATATACAATATCCTGATTATTACCTACAGATCCTGGAAAATGGTTAAGCCACGTGATCCTTTTTTTTTTTTAAAAAAATTTATTAAATAAAAAAGAAAAAAAAACGCGGCAGGAGTTAAATCATGTTATATATATATATATATATATATATATATATATATATATATAATCATGATTTGCATTTACAAAAAAAAAAAAAAATTCCAGCTGTGAATCTTGGTAAGATTATATATATATATAAACTTTTCTTTGATTCTCCCTTAACCCACGTGAATGATGTATCACGAGAAATTATTTCTACCTCTTTTTTTCTTTTTTTTTTATTAAATTTCATACAACAAAATTATGCCCAATTAAATTGTTCTAAACACATCAATATACATATCAAATCAAAACAATTAATAATTCGCATAAAGGTTTGGCTCTGATGCCACTGTTAGGTTTGTAATATTAAAGAACGCAATCAAATTGCAAAATAATGCAGAAACGTGTAAAAATCAGAGTTTAAAATTTTTACAAACCATATACCCGGATCACCCTTTATGCACAATTATTAATTAAACGAAAAGATAAAGAATAAAATCATACCCTTGAAGATCGAGCTTCCTCGTGTACAAGTTCACCTCCAACCTTTTCGCTTCAACTTGAATCCACCGGTTTGGTTCCTTCCTTTGATCAACGTTAGCCACCCAAATGTTTGGCCTCTAAAGGTGATCCACCAAGGAAGAAGAATTTTCAAGAATAAGGGGTATTGGCTCAAACCCTAGTTTTTCCTATCTTTATAGAAAAAGGGGCGTACTCTCCAACAATCGGAATAACGTAGTCATAATATCCGATATAAGACTCCTCTTATAAAGATATCAAATAACCTATTAAAATAAGGTATTATTTAATTAAACTCTTTTAAAAAATGGGCTCCCTAATCTTATTAGGGATAATTAATTAAACTCCTTTAATTAATTTTCCCTCCTAATCCTATTAGGAATAAATGAGAGTACTTATAATAAATTAATTCCTAAACTCTTTTAGAAATTAAAATAATAATAATTGTAATAATATTAATAAGACTCCTCTTATTAATTTATATTTAATATTTCTAAAATATTAAATAATAAATATTAAGCTATTTAATTTATTCTATCACCATAGATTAAATTAAATATACATAACATATTATTACGATTATGACATTAACTTCTTAAATAATTATTCTTCCTTTTATGGTGTGACCCTTTAGGTTCTCCATATTAAACCTTGTGAATAAATCAATTAGAACAATTTTAATCTTATTTAAATAAATAAATTAAATAATTTATTTATTTAAATAAATAATATTTATTCTACAATAGGGATAAGCCTCCCTAGCGATCAACGACTTTCCAGATAATATAGATTTCAACATTAATCATAAAAGAATCTTTGAGTAAATAGTTACCATACAATTCAATCCTTCCACCATACAATGTCCCAATTAAATATAAGACATGGAATTACTATCAAGTCTTATTTTATTTAATTATATGTATTTTGATCTTTAAATGTACAACTCCAAATAATGCAAATTAGAAACTCCTTTCTAATTTCATTCTGCCTTGGCCAAGGACTACTGGGTTGTCATTTATCGAATCACATAGGACATTTCTCTTCTTTTAATAGAAGTGGTAGATTCTTTATTGATCATACATTATCTCCATGTACAACTTATTATACCCAAGCATACCCTTTGATATACCCTAAGGGTCTTAAGGAATAAGTCAAAGTATAACTCATCATACACAAGATACTATGATGATCTCAAGTCCAAGGATCACTTGTACTACTATCACTACAGAAATTCCTATGACAGCAAGTAAAACTCCATTAGGTATTCCTTAGCGAGCCAATGCTCAAAGAACTTATTCTCTAATAAGCACCTACATACTTGCTTTAGTGTCTCCACACAAATGATCATGAGATCAATCATCCTCATCCAATGAGCAAGAACGATGTACCAATCTATCCGGATTCACTAATCCCCAATTTAGTAATCCAATGATTGGGAACTATTTTAGTTTTAAGCTTTCTAAGAATTTAGATCTCATTAGAATGATCATCATCATTATTCTAAAAGCATTGCTTAAAACTATGAGTTTATCACATATTATAAAACAGCATCATGTAGATAATTAAAAGCCTTTAATAAATTAATACTTTTTATTAATAAATGAATAAGATTGTTACAAAGTATATGCTTTATCATCAAACATGATTGGCTTGTGTGCATACTACTTTCACTCAAGTCCAAGGATCACTTGTACTACTATCATTACAGGAATTCCTATTGGCAGGCATGTAAAACTCCATTAGGTATTCCTTAGCGAGCCACGTTCAGTGAACTTATTCTCTAATAAGCACCTAGATACTTGCTTTAGTGTCTCCACACAAATGATCATGAGATCAATCATCCTCATCCAATGAGCAAGCAACGTATATACCAATCTATCCGGATTCACTAATCCCCAATTTAGTAATCCAACGATTGGGAACTATTTTAGTTTTAAGCTTTCTAAGAATTTAGATCTCATTAGAATGATCATCATCATTATTCTAAAAGCATTGCTTAAAACTATGGGTTTATCATATATTATAAAATAACATCATGTTGATAATTAAAAAGCCTTTAATAAATAAATATTTTTTATTAATAAATGAATAAGATTGTTACAAAGTATATGCTTTATCATCAAACATGATTGGCTTGTGTGCATACTACTTTCACAAAGAAGTTCTTATCTTTTCATCATTCTTAACCTCCATAACTATCAAGAATCATGAAGTAGAAAGAATAACGAGGAATATAAAATTTCCTTTTAAAACTTTTCATACTTTTGCTGAGGGGTCAAATCGACCATGAACTCTTACTCGGTTTAACAGAATGACGTCGTAACCTTTCTTCCACGATCAGTTTAAAATCACAAAGAAAGCAAACTACCTCTTACCCATCGTATACCCCATTTCGGGATATGTTCACCTCAAACTAAATCATTAGATTCCGCACCAAAATAATTTGGTTTAGCACAACTTCTTCAAAGAAAGCTCGATTTTCTTTTAAACATGACATACCATTTGTCTAGCTGAATCAAGTAGCTTAGACCATACCAATAAATTGGATATCAACGTGAAACATTCATCTAGTCAACTCAATTGACATCGACTACTTCTGTAAATTCTTTTCGTAATACATCAAAACGTTTTATGACGTCACGATACCGTACTTTTCACAGTACGTTGAGGACTTTGCCAGTTTGTGACTTCGTCATTATACATCATACCATAGCGGGTTGTTGATCCTAAGATCACATCCAACACCAGGTTCAATTGCATTAATAACTCCATCTTTTACCATCCTTGCGTCAAATGCACTGATGATATAAAATTCATTTTGATATTTTAAATCAATTTCTATCCAGCCGAAATAATTAGCATAGACATACCAATAATAGTTCTTTTAAAAATCTATTGGTTCCAAAAGTTGAACTAATTCTTTCATTTCCAAAATGCGAACACATAAGCAATATTTCAGTAAACTTCAAAATCTAGTATAGCTAGATGACTTGGAATATCCAATTCTCCATCTTTCTTCATTGTCTTACTGCGACAATACTTAATCTTCTCTAGCACCTTCAATACTAAGCCTACTGAAAATAACTTATTTTCAGTCTAAACATTCTTATACCTTAGTATAGTCCATCAACTTACCACACATTATGAGTTCAAGAACTTTCCACAATAATACGAGTTTAAGAACCATCCCAGACAGACCATAAGCGTCCATTCGCTGAGGAGTTCAAAAACCTATCATATCATTATGAGTCACAAACGTAACATAAGTATGAGTTTCAAGAACGTGCACCTACCTTATCGTTCTCTACCTATCAAGTATATATATGTGAAAAGATTCACCTTCTCGTCATATATATCTTAACAGTGCGACCGATTCCAATGATTATCACTGTTACACCAAGCACAAACCTCTGCCCATAACAAAGGTTCATACAACTCAGCTATCACATGAGTCCTCAATTAAAATTTTACAACCTCTAATTTTCTCTTTACTAAATACGAATTTTCTTAAATTAATATACTATCCTTCACAACTCAATCTGAGTTCTTCTTCCCGTACTACTTCGTAGTACTATAAATCATTCATCGTTTAATAGCTCATCTGTTACTACGATTCACTATGATCACGTGGTGATCTTCTTATCCCTCTCTCTACGATTATAGTCTTAGATACTCTTACCAAAGATTTATAACCTATCAGCTCTGATACCAATCTGTAACGCCCCGAAATCCGGTCTATCTTCACAACCGAATTCCGTACGTCACGATCCCATCTTCATCCAAACATACATCATTATATACTGAAATATAATAATACACATTCTAAATTCCCAGGTTCTAGAAACCTTATAACCTTTTTCATTACATATAATTATAAATACATTATTCATTTCATCTTACAAGAGTGATTTTTTTCCGCCACCAAGGATACATAACAGTTCTTCAAACTAATCTAAAGTTCATTTAACTTATTTTATATTACAAGTCTTCGCTCGATCTTTATGCTCATTGACATACTGAATGACACTTTATCTGGATACCGTCAGCTTGATCTTGACGGGATCCTTAAGTTCTTTTAACATCGTTCGCTGAAAATATTTTTCATTTAAAGCAAGTGTGAGCATTCAATTGCCCAGCAAGTTATAACAGTTGAACAAACATCTTCAAGAATTCAAACATTCTTTTAAGACTTCAATAACCGAACAAAGGTTATGACGCAACTTGAATAATAGGAATAATCTCGATTCCTATCATTTTAAAACAATATTCACTTTAATTTTAAAATACTTTCATTCTTCTACCTTTTTCATACACATTTTGTCTGGCTAGAATCATTAACACAGACTTAAAAATAATGGATAATGTATAAACAGAGCATTCTCTTATTGAACAGTTAAATCACAGAACAGTTCATCTTATAAAAACACCGAAGTGTTCACATTGTGGCATAAGGCCTCATATGTTCTACCACCTTGTACAAATATCTCATATTAACACATAGACGGAACTTCTCAAGTTCAACATCTGAGAAGTTTAAGAAACTAACATTCATTTAAAATATGAATGAAGTTAGAAAACTTGCCTTACGCACAGCTACAGCTTATGCTGAACTGCTCATTCTAGTTCCTATGTAGCACATAAGAAAAACAACACATACACTAATTAGTCATGTATATTTGACTTATGCATTGATTTACTTAACTTTACTTCTTAGGGTTCGCGTTCTTGCAACCTAAGTTTATGCGACCACTTTCATTACCATTCTATGGCTTCATAACATATGGAGATGACTTATTTTTATTTTCATCATCTTTGATGTTTTACATTTTTATCTTCTTCTTATAACTTCTCTAGGACTCAGCACACATCGCTTCTCTGCTAGTAGTCCATATGGAACTCTGAGTGGTTTCCCACAAACAACCAACAAACAAGTTCCCGTCTCGTCTACACTGCCCATAACAGTAAGTTAGATCGGTTGCCAGTTTTGTATATACATTCGCTCTCTGATGAAATTGTTTAGCCCAGCTCCCATATGTCAACCATCAAAGATTACGATTGTACTACAACCTAACTTATCTTAACTTATCCGAACTATTAAACTATAATCTTCGTTAAGTTAATTTCTCATTCCTTATGGCTTCCTGACAACTAAATGCCACACCTCGGGATTCATTCTTATACGACTCACCTTCGGCATTCATTAATCTTATTACCATTCATTACGGCTTTCTTAATACCATTCGTATCTTACTTAATACTTTCATTATCCCTTACTTGAACCCCATGTTCATTAGTCATTCTTATTATCCAAGCCATCTCGTTTGTTGTATGCTAAGACCGCTCGTTTATCGCAATAGCATTGCGTACACAACGTCTATACGCTTCACACTTATCTCTCATTATCATGACATAACATCGAAATGTTATTCATTACCCTCGTCGCTCAACGTCTAAGGAATCACAACCCTAGCAATCCCTCACGTTCGTTCATTGTGACTACGGTCCCCGGACATCGGTTATGTAACTCGTGTTTAAATTCTTTGTCTTTTAATCTTGTTTAATCTTTCCTTTCAACCTTCATTAAAGGTTTAATACACTTGATTAAGGGTTACATTAGTTGAACATTATGTTCTTTATCTTTCCTTACGTTTTCCCCAAAAGTTGAGCGGTTAAAAGCTCTTCTCTAGCTTTTTCCCTACACTGGCGTTGCGGCGCCACTCTCCCTTTTATCTCTCGCGTCCGCAAGCACGAGTTTGCGATGACTGCTCATTAGTCCGGTGCTACTGTTAACCTATACATAAGGTTCGGTGGCGCCACCACGGTGCCATGCTCTAACCCTAGAAAATATCTCTAAGTGTTAAATCCAATTTGAGACGCTTACTTCCCGCTTTCATAACTTATTCGTTATAACTCGGAACGAGGTCATTCTAAACCATTCTCTTCCTTATCTTATGTACTTCAATACCCCCCGGCAGAACTTCATTCTGAATCTGATAGCGTGCCATTCGATTGGCTTGATCTTCACCCTTTATTCGTTTTATGTTTTTAACGCTCTTCGTTCGTTCGTCCATATTTCGGTCATCCGAAATCGGAATTCGTTCATTCTTGAGTCCACAACTCACATTTTCTGTGTTCTCTTACATTCTTATGAAACCCTACATGTTCGGGTTCATTTACTAACTTTTAAATTCTCGTTTGTCTTTTACGAAATTTTTACTATAACTTCGTTATAGCTAAGTTTTAATCCATTCTTTATGAACGTTTCTACCATTCCTAACCAAGAAATATGCATCTAACTTATACGCAATGGTTTTAAACTTGTCCATCAACAACAATTATCCTACGATGGTTTTAAATTTGTCTATCAACAACGTTCTTCGTGTTCTTCGTCCGTTCTTCATTTTAATTGATATTTTGGATTACGATTTCACTTTTTATTAGAATTTGATGTTATAGAACATCATTCCTTACTTATTACACCTACTTATTGATATAATCCACTCGGATCGTTCTAATTCATTACGAATCTTATACTTCCTTAAGAAATTTATAAACTAAACTTTTAATTCTTATTTCTTCATTTTCTTACGATTTCAACCATAAGAAATCATCCCTAACATCACCTACTTTTTATTCTCATTAAGTTATGTTTTGAACATAAAAACTTATGAAAAGTTAACTTAGGAGTTAGGTTTTAATACCTTTCTTCTTTATTTTTCTTCCGCTAGACAAAGCCGGTGATTCACAAGCTTTTCTATTTCAGGAACACTTTCGATCCGATCATTCAAGCTCTTGCTCTTCCTTCTCCCTCTTTATCCGAACCCTCTCTCACTCTCTCTAAAGATATAGGATTTTCAAAATCCCATTTAAACTAAAGTTAGCTTCCTATTTATAGAAAATCTAAGGCTAAGGGTATTTTAGTCATTTCACCCCCCTTAACCTCCTTACTATTCACACCTCCTTACTATTCATGACTTAAGTGTTAAGTTAACTTAGCCCTTCAGTCTTTTTAGCCTCTAAAGTTCGTGGTTCTGTCTTTCGGGTTTCGTCCGACAGTTTTCTAAAAACTGCAATTCTCGGAATCCAAATATTTTTGGATATTTCGTTTTTCCTTTACCGATTAACTTTTACGTATTGTTCGAATTTTCGAAAAACTAAAAAACACTTTTTGGTGTTAAGCGTTTTCCTTCACGTTTTCCCCTAACGTAGCTAAACAAATAAAAAGTACATAACAATACTTTTTGTCATATTTATTTCTTTCGATTTCTGTACGTTTTTTGAGAAAAACTTTTATCAGCTTACTTAACTTTTCAAGATATATTATCGTCAAATCTTTCGATGGAATGTCATTTTGACATACCGAACTCTCGGAAAGGCTTAGGTTATTCAAACCCTAACCCTTAGGTTTCGTCGGGTGAATAGTGCCTATTTCGTCTTTTTCTCCAAAAATATTTTTGTTCTTGGAAAATTTTCATTTTTCGTCTTGAAAATTCTTAATCGCTTAGTCTAGCTCGTCGCCAGAATCCTCTCGACTTATAATCATCCTAGGTTCTAAAATGATTAATAAACACGTAGCACATAATATTATTAATAAAAATTCATTTTATTAATAACTAATTCTTTAAACTTAAATTCTGGACGATCCGAATTTCCGGGTCGTTACAATCACCATGAACCTGGTACGTCAATTCTATAACTATTGCGGAAGATATAAACACAAACTGTTTATACGATAACCTTTATAACATAATCCCCAAGGTCGGTAACCTTAGCTTAATACACACGTTCATATACTATAGGACTTACAATGTTATTTGCCTTCAATACTATTACAAGTTTTAATTGCACAATAATCCAATCCTGGAATTTGTCTTTGACTTTTCCTGTATCCGACGTTTTGTCTTAATTTGAAATGTTTATCATGATATAGCAAAGGTGAGCAACAAGTTTTCCCAGCAAGTTTAAGATCAAAGAAAGATATAAAATGATTGAAAGAATAATAAGCTGGCTGACAAACTTTCAACAATATAATAATTGCGAAAGAGCGTGAATCAATTTTCATAACTGAATGATCGAGTCCATAATAATGAATGGCCAACAATGAACATGAACAATTTAATTGGACCAAATGGTAATGAAGGTGATCAACCTTTTATACCTAATGAACATATACAACATGCGCAACGTGCGAATCAATAATCAAAGATGTGATATAATCAGCAATGATTAACCAAAAGCATGCTTTGAAATAGCAACTCAAGTTTGAGTTTGAGAACTTGCACAATAAAAGTATAGGAACTTACCTGTATCGTCGACTACTGCTACGCAATCTATTTTAGTTTCTGTTGAAAGACCTATTATTGATAATATCGATCTCTCAATTAGAATAGTATCATCACATATACTACTATTAATTACAGTTATAAAATAACTTAAACACATAAGCACATATTCTTAACAGTCACTAAAACACATAAGACCCGGTATCAAGTCAAACTATTTCAATCTGAGTTGAGTTTGGTACTATTTCGACATCCCGACTACCTAATCGGATAATTATCGAGCCTATTTTTAATAAAACTCTACTTAACTACTTTAATATTATCTTAGATAAGTTAATTAACAGTCATAACATTTTTTTCAGTTACTTATAATAATTTTCAAATAATTATTATCATTTATAATGATTTTTTCAATAATTAATATCATTTTTACATGATGTAAATACTACATAATTCAATTATCATTAATATTTAATAAATTTCAAATATTAATGAAATATATATCCCAATATTAAAAGTTATTTATTATAACTCAAAGTATTTTTAATACCTTAATATTGCCTTTAAATGATTTTAAAGTATTTAAAACCATTATTAATTAACTGCCATTGATGAGTAGGTTTTTAACCTACGATTTGAGTTTATTTAGCTTGGTATGTTGCTAATTAGTGAGTATTTCATGTTACCTTTGATGGGTTTTTGCTCATTTTACAAGTTAATAATGTGAAGACGTCCAAAACTTGGCACTTGAAGAAATATCAAGCATTTTGACATTCTGCATCACCGGCACGGGGCATGCCATGACTATATAGAAGATGGCACGGGGGTGCTGCATGAAAAATACATTCTCTACCGGAGACGATGCAGTATGTACCAGCAATAACGAAGGACCCGGTGGGGGCGCACTCGAGACGGGGAGTTCTTGAGTTGGTTATTTATGCATGAAGTTTAGTTTTACTTGGATCTGTGACTTCTTTATGTAATTGGGTTAAGTTAGGAGTGTGACAAGGATGTTATTTCACAGGATTTTGGATTTTTGGAACTAAAAACTTGTTGGGTACAAAAAGGAGTTTGATTTTAATTAGAATTCCCAATTTGATGGGATATGATGTCTTTGGTATGGATTGGGATTAGATTTGGTTCAGCAAGGGGAATTAACATATAACAATTAGGAGAGGATTGGGAGAAGACAGCAATTCAATTACACTGTTGAGAGCTATAATTGAGAGAAGATTATTGGAGGAACAAAGCAAGGACGATGATTTCACGAAGATTGCAGAATTGAAGGCCAAGAAGGATGGTGTATTACTATTCTTCTTTTTAAATTCAGTTCTTGTAATTGGGATGATGATTTTTTTACTCTATTCAGTTTTTAATTCATTAATTATGAACTAATTACTTTTTAGGCTTGCAATGCATCTTTAGTGTTGAATGAAAATTATCATGCCTTGATTTGAGTTTCATAAACTATCAATTCGGTTTATCTATTGTGATTCATATTTAATTTATGAATTGCTTGATCACCAATTTTATGCGGATTTGTATGGATTCGAGAGATGATGTATGAATCTAAACCTAATCACAGTAGCATATGTTTTTGAATTCTGTGTTTTAATGGAATCTTGATTTATATTAGGATAAAGATGTAAGACCCCAACTTATTATAAATAAAATTGAATTTTCTCTATTCATTATTCTAAATTAATAAGGTGTTAATTTGATATAATGATTTGGTTATGGGTGAAATGTGCAAATTTTACAAAATAAGCAAGTGGTTATAAAATATTCATTTTTGTCGGGGAATATTCTTTTGGTCGTGGAATATTCTTTTTGTCGGGGAATATTCGTACGATGGCGCAGCCATTCGTGGGGCTCATAACAGAATAACTGTCGAATGAAGAAAATGACAAAGTATGAGTTTTTATAAATAACAACGTAGTTATTCTTTATTAACAATCATTGGAATACACGGTGCTTAAAATACGATGTCTGCGTGGTGGCACAAGAAGACGCCAGCCAGTATTGCACGAGATTATTGAATTATTGACTCGTCGTAAGAAGGCACTACTCAATAATTGTTACGATGAATTCTTGCTTCAATATTTTATTTTATTGATTCAATAATTGCTTTGCGTTGATAGTTTATATTATTGTTGTTTCAATAATTGTCATCGCATGCAATGTTTCCAATTATCGGATCAATAATTCATATTATTTGAATAATATTATTAGATAACATTATTGTCAATGTCTAGAAAGTTTTGTCTAAGGAGAGGTTTGGTCACCTAATTACGCGCCAGTAAGGAGAAAAACTTATTGGAAAGCCCCCTCTTTCCTGGGAACGGTCTGGTTGTCATAATTGTGATTCTGTAATATTATTTATGAATAATTAATTATTGATTTATATGATATGGAAATATTTATTTGATGTGGATATAAATGATGAATTTATTTATGTGGTTATTAATGAAAGAATTAATGTTGAGGTGTTTTATCAGTATTTTGTCAAAGTGGAGGTATTAAAAATCATCCATTTGTAGATTTTGGATATTTTTTGTTGGGAATTTGGAAAAACTTTCTTCTACAAAGTTGTAGAGAATTCGATTTCAGGCAGAATGGACATAAAATTCGTATTTTTCTGATAAACGGACTATTTTCTATGAATTATTGAAGTTTCGATAAATAAAATGATTTTTTATTAAATTTATGGGGGGTCCCACTTTTGGTTGGTGGAATACACACATGGGCTGCTGAATTCTTCCAACATGGCTGCCCAAAAATTCAAAGCATGCGTAGTAATTGTAATTAATAATAATATTAGTTTATTATTTAGTCTCCTTTGGCGTTCTAGCATTTTCCTATAAAATAGACGCCTAGGTTAGAATTGAAAATCACACCAGAAACAAGTTTTCTTTCTCTCTAGATTATCGAGCGTATTCTTGTGAGTATTTTGATACTTTGAGTGTTGCTATCTGACTGTGCAGTTCTACAAGACTATATACAAAAATTCAGTTATTTTGAGGTAAGAGATGTTATTTTCTTCTTAAATGATATTATTTACTTCAATATCATTATGCCAGAATATTGGTGAACTTTTTAATCAAATTTAGAACTTTTTGTGTCAGGGTTACTATTCACATATACGGCACTATTCACGTATACGACACTATTCACGAATACGGCACTATTCAACGAAAAATAAAAATTTTCCTTTTTGTCCAAGATGTCTATTTTGGCTACTATCTTTGATTGTATCCATGTTTTGATCATTATTTTTGAATTCTGCTTCAAAATTGGTTATTATGGAGTATTATTCATCTTGGATAAAACTGTTATACGAATCCCTAATATTTGTCCTTTTGTCTCACTGGATTCGTTTTCTTTAAAATATTTTTCATCATCCTCAGTCCTAAATGATGATATTACTGAATATCTTTGGCCTGTAGTGCAAAGATGAATGATTAGTGAATATCTTTGGCTCGTAGTGCAAAGGTGAACAGGTGTTGAGATGAACATGACCAACTGGTGATACTTGATGAATATCTTTGGCCTGTAGTGCAAAGATGAATATTTGAATAAAAGATGTATATTGATTGATGTTATAGGGATAAAATATTGATGATGGACTCTTAAATCATAGAAGATAGTATAATTCATTCTCTACGTGACTCTTCTAATGGATTGCTGTTTCCGTTGTGTTTGTTGATCTAAAACTTGTTGTCTATTATATTCTATCAGATTTTTCCCTGTTGAAGACTAATGATAATTTGTTGTATATTATCTTAGTCATAATATTCTTTACTGGGCTAGTTGAGCTCACCCTTTTTCTTTTTGTTCCATTTTTCTTCTCAGGAGGTGAGAACATAGCAGGATCAATTCGGGGTATGGAATGATGGTTTTAGAAAGATGTTTTAGCTGTCCTCACTATTTCTGTAAAATAGTGTATGAATAATTGTAATGAGGACTTATTTGGGTGTGGATATTGTCTAGAAGACAATATTTGTATTTAAACTCACAGTATGTGTTGTCGTATTTTGCACGACAATTGTATTATTGAAGTTGTAGTTTGCTTTTTGTACCATGTATTTGGTGACTCAGAATGGGTGTTGTATACCTATTTTGGGGGCATCACAGTTGGTATCAAAGCTTAGGGATATGGTCTCTGGCGGAGATCGGGGAATAGAACTAGGAGGGGAGAGATGAGTAAATCCTTCGCTAGTGTGTCCTATCTAAGCTTATTTGTTGGTCGGTCATAATATAGGGATATTATGTGATATCTTAATTTGTTTAATTAACCCTTGTTTTATGGCAGTATTTAAGAATGGCTGCTGAGAACGTTAACAATGGAGTGTATGAGATTGTGGAACAACCTTTAGTCATAAACCAGGAGAACGTACAACAAGAAGACAATATTCCTCCTGTAAACAACGCTACCGAGCAAACGATGAATGATGGGATGTTTAGAAGCTTTTTACAGTTCATGCAAAATCAGACGAGGGAGACTCGTGTACAAAATACGGGTGGAAATGATGGCAACGCTAAATGATGCATCATATGCCAAGCGATTCAAGGAGTTGGGACCACCAGATTTCTGGGGAAAGCCCGATCCGATTAAGGCGGAAACATGGGTCAAGCAAATTACCAAGATATTTGATGTCTTGGGATGCACGGAGGAGCAGAAGGTTCCATTCACCACATTTATGTTCCGTGGTGAGGCAAATTAAATTTTTTGGTGGGAATCCGTGAAGCGTACCCAGCCAGCCGCACTTAAGATGTCTTGGGAATGATTTCAAAAATTGTTCAATGACAAGTACTTTCCAGAAAGTATTCGTCATATGAAGGAGGTAGAGTTTATTAGATTAGAATAGAACAACATGACGGTGTCTCAATACGAGGCGAAGTTCGCGGAGTTATCTAGGTTTTTACCTCATTTGGTAGAGAATGAGGAACGTATGACGCGGATGTTTTTGAGAGGTCTAAAACCTGAGATTCGTCAATACCTTATCTCTCATAAATTTTCTTTGTATTCAGATGTTGTCAACATGGCTCAATTATTAGAGAGAGATAATGAGTATACTTAACCGAGGGATCACAACCAGGGTACCACTCAGGTGGTAATCGTGGCCATGATAATAGGAGAGGTGAGTCAAGTGGAAATTTCAGAAAGAGGAGATTTAACAATGACGGGAAGACATCAGCAGCAGCACCAGCACCAACAACAAATACTAGGGGAGGAGAACGACCGCCAGTTAGATGTTACAAATGCGGGAAAGAGGGACATATCAGTCCAAACTGCCCACAACAATCCAAGGTATGTTATAATTGTGGAAAGGAAGGACATATCGCTTGAGATTGTACTATAGCGAAACCAAGTTCAACGGGGATGGTGACTCCAAGGGCTATCCCAGATAAGTCGAAATCAACGGTTCCTGGAAGAGCATTTGTTGTGACTGGCCAAAACGTGAGGAACCCGAATGAGGTGATCACGGGTAAGCTAATCTTGAATTCTTGCGAAGTTTATACCTTACTAGATACTGGTTCTACCCATTCTTTTATCTCTCTTGCTTGTGCTCAACGTTTAAACTTGACTTCGGATAAATTAGACTTTGATTTATCTATTGAAACTCCGTTGGGTGATACCTTCGTTACATCTACAGTTTATAAATCTTGTTTGATCCAAGTTGGCACAATCACATTACCTGTTGATCTTATTTCTTTAAAGATACTTGCTTTTGATATGATTTTATGAATTGATTGGTTAACCACTCATCATGCCAAAATTGATTGTTTTTGTAAGGTTGTTAGTTTTCATATTTCTAACTAACCTGTCATACGAATTCAAACAACTAAACCACTAAAATCAGTCACTGTCATATCAAGCTACAAAGCTATTCGTTTATTGAAAAACGGATGCCAAGCTTTCTTAGCCCATGTTATGGATTTGAATAATGACAAGTCAGATTTGGATAATATTTTTGTTGTTAGAGAATTTCCTGATGTATTTCCTGAAGAACTTATTGGTCTACCCCCAGAACGTGATGTTAAATTCTTTATTGACCTTGAACCGGGTACAAAACCCATTTCTAAAACCCCATATCGAATGGCTCCTATTGAACTTCGGGAGTTAAAAGTCCAACTATAGGAGTTATTAGACATCGGTTTCATTCGTCCTAGTACATCTCCTTGGGGTGCTCCTGTTTTATTCATAAAGAAGAAGGACGGGAGTATGCGATTTTGTATTGACTACAGAGAATTAAACCATGTCACCATCAAGAATAGGTATCCGCTACCTCGCATTGATGACCTGTTCAACCAGTTACAAGGAGCACAATTCTTTTCAAAAATCAATCTTCGTTCTGGATATCATCAGCTGAAGACTAAAAATTGAGGACATTCCGAAGACTGCCTTCAGAACTCGGTACGGGCATTATGAATTCTTAGTAATGTCTTTTAGATTGACTAATGCTCCTGCTGCTTTCATGGATATGATGAACCGAGTATTCAAGGAATATTTGGATCAGTTCGTTGTTGTCTTTATTGATGACATCCTCATCTATTCCAAAAGCCGTGAAGATCATGAGCACCATTTGAAGCTGATACTTGAAAGGCTTCATGAAAACAAGCTATATGCCAAGCTGAAGAAATGCGAGTTCTGGCTTATGGAAGTAGCATTCCTTGGAGATGCCTTGTTTTATAAAATATTCATTTTTGTCGGGAAATATTCTTTTGGTCGTGGAATATTCTTTTTGTCGGAGAATATTCGTACGAACGGCGCAGCCATTCGTGGGGCTCATAATATAATAACTGTCGGATGAAGAAAACGACAAAGTATGAGTTTTTATAAATAATGAAGATAGTTATTACTGATTAACACTTGTTGGAATACACGGTGCTTAAAATACGAAGAATATGCATGGTGGCACAAGAAGACGCGGATTGCAGATGATTATTAAATTATTGATTAAATGCGTGAAGGCACTACTCAATAATTGTTACGATGAGTTACTTGTTCAATATTTTATTTTATTGATTCAATAATTGTTGCGTTGATAGTTTATATTATTGTTGTTTCAATAATTGTCACATTTACATAATATTTCCCATTATCGATCAATAATTCATATTATTTGAATAATATTATTAGATAACATTATTGGCAATGTCTAGAAAGTTCTCGTCTAAGGAGAGGTTTGGTCACCTAATTGCGGCGTCAAGAAGGAGAAATCCTTATTGAAAGCCCCTCTTTCTGGGAACTACCGATTGTCATAATTGTGATTCTCAGAATATTATTTATGAATAATTAATTATTGATTTATATGATAAGGAAATATTTATTTGATGTGGATATAAATGATGAATTTATTTATGTGGTTATTAATGAAGGAATTAATGTTGAGGTGTTTTATCAAGATTTTGTCAAAGTGGAGGTATTAAAATCATCCGTTTGTGGATTTTATATTTTACTGTTGGGATTTTGGAAAACTTTCTTACGCAAAGTTGTAGAGAATTCGATTTCAAAGTAATAGGCATAAAATTAGTATTTTTCGATAAAATGGGGCTATTTTCTATGAATTATTGAAGTTTCGATAAATAAAATGATTTTTTATTAAATTTATGGGTGGGCCCATATTTGGTTGGTGGAATACACACATGGGCTGCTGAATTCTTCCAACATGGCTGCCTAAAAATTCAAAGCATGCGTAGGAATTGTAATTATTATTATTTTATTATTTAGTCTCCTTTGGTGTTTTAGCATTTTCCTATAAATAGACACCTAGGTTAGAATTAAAAATCACACCAGAAACAAGTTTTCTTTCTCTCTAGATTATCGTGCGTATTCTTGTGAGTATTTTGATACTTTGAGTGTTGCATACGGTGTAAGTTCTATCGGCACTATACCCGAAATTCAGTCAGAAGTACGGTTATTTTGAGGTAAGGGATGTTATTTTCTTCTTAAATGCTATTATTTTCTTCAATATCATTATGCCGGAATATTGGTGAACTTTTAATCAAATTTGGAACTTTTTGTGTCAGGGTTACTATTCACGTATACGACACTATTCACGTATACAACACTATTCATGAATACGACACTATTCACCGAAAAATAAAAATTTTCCTTTTTGTCCAAGATGTCTATTTTGGCTACTATCTTTGATTGTATCCATGTTTTGATCGTTATTTTTGAATTCTGCTTCAAAATTGGTTATTATGGAGTATTATTGATCTTGGATAAAACTGTTATACGAATCCCTAATATTTGTCCTTCTGTCTCACTAGATTCGTTTTCTTTAAAATATTTTTCATCATCCTCAGTCCTAAATGATGATATTACTGAATATCTTTGGCCTGTAGTGCAAAGATGAATGATTAGTGAATATCTTTGGCCCGTAGTGCAAAGGTGAACAGGTGTTGAGATGAACATAACCAACTGGTGATACTTGATGAATATCTTTGGCCTGTAGTGCAAAGATGAATATTTGATTAAAAGATGTATATTGATTGATGTTCCAGGGATAAAATATTGATGATGGACTCTTAAATCTTAGAAGATAGTATAATTCATTTTCTACGTGACTCTTCTATTGGATTGTTGTTTCCGCTGTGTTTGTTGATCTAAAACTTGTTGTCTATTATATTCTATCAGATTTTTCCCTGTTGAAGACTAATGATAATTTGTTGTATATTATCTTAGTCATAATCTTCTTTACTGGGCTAGATGAGCTCACCCTTTTCCTTTTTTTTCCATTTTTCTTCTCAGGAGGTGAGAACATAGCAGGATCGAGTCGGGGTATGGAATGATGGTTCTAGAAAGATATTTTAGCTGTCCTCACTATTTCTGTAAAATAGTGTATGAATAATTGTAATGAGGACTTATTTGGGTGTGGATATTGTCTAGAAGACAATATTTGTATTTAAACTCACAGTATGTGTTGTCGTATTTTGCACGACAATTGTATTATTGAAGTTGTAGTTTGCTTTTTGTACCATGTATTTGGCGACTCAGAATGGGTGTTGTATACCTATTTTGGGGGCGTCACAAAAGATATACCTAGCACCGCATGTATCCACGTAAAGAACTTGGAATTTAAAATCTTTTTAATTTTAATTCACATAGAGATATAGTGAATTAATTGATTAGGGTGTTTGGCTTAATTCTATCAAATTGTGGATTTAAGTTAATACGGTATTAGTGCATCGAGATATGGCTAATTCTACTTAAGTGTTCTTGATTACTAAATTGAGATAGTAAATTGAATTGGAATAAGGTGTGATAATTGGAGTGAGACTTAAAGTAAAATTGTAAGCCTAATTCTCCATTATCTAATTGAAATTACAGTTGTTAATTTGTGATTGAATTAATTAGGATTTTTAATTTATTAGTTTTATTAATTATAATCATTAATTTGAATAGTTTAATAAGATTGGAATAATATAAAACTGGTAATTTAATTGTTAAATTAAAATTCATACTAGTCTCTGTGGGAACGATACTTTTCTCATCATTATATTACTTGTTGATTACGTATACTTGCGTGTTGTGCGTACTTAGATTTTACACCAACAAGTTTTTGGTGCCGTTGCCGGGGATTAGTTTTGAGTTTAATATTTTTCAATATCAGTTTAATTAGTTAAGTTTTACTTCAACAATTTTTTTCTTTTGTTTTGTTCTTTCTTTGAGAAGATTTTCGGACTTAGTGTATGCAAACTCGGTCTAAGAAGCCAGAGTCACTTCCTTTCGAGGACGACATAGAGAAAAGGTTTCAAAGGTTAAGTAAGTGGATTAAGGACACTAGGGAGAATCTTGATAAGGAATAAATCATGGTTGTAGAGGATTAGAAAGCGCTAAGGGATTATGCTACTCCTAAGGTGACTAAGCTTCAGTCAAGTATCACCAGGCCGGTGATTGCGACAAATAATTTTGAGATCAAGCCTGGGACCATACAGATGATTGTTGGGTAAAATCTAGTTACGCACAACACACAAGTATACGTGGTCAACAAGTAATACATTTAAAGTAGAGTATCGTTCCGAAGAAGAATTATTAATACAAATTACCAAATACTAACTCTTAACCAAACTAATTTTATTTAAACAATCAATTTAATGTTATAAAGTAAATTACTTAATTAAAATAATTCTAATTACAAATCAGATTATGGTGATTTAAGATCACAACTTCACTTATTGCTTCATTTAAGTTAACACACTTCTCATCAATTATTTTCCATCCTGAATTTTTAATCAAGTACACTAAAGTAGATAAAACCACATCTCGAAGCATAATACTCATACTCACTTAAATCCACAGATGACAGAATTAAGCAAGACACCCTAATTAACTAATCCACTATATCTATATGTGAATTACAATTAAAAAGGATTTAAAGCACAAGTTCTCTATAGGATTACATATGGCGTAAAGGCATATCTCTATCCTAAACACGAATCATGAATTCCATCTATGCAGAAATCACAAACATATGCTATCATGATCAGATCTAAATCTAAACTTCATCTCTCGAGTTCATATATATTATCACAGAAATTAATGGCCAATCAATTAAACAATTAAGTCCAAATCACAATAGACAATCCTCAAGATTGAACATAGCAAATCCCCATCTTCCTCAAGCTCCTGCTCTTGATCTTCAATGGTCTCCAAGTTGCATCAATTTCCAACACTAATAAGAACTAGGGTTTTATCCTAATATACTCTAATCTAATCTAATTGAAACCTCTCCTCCTTCTCTCTAATCCTTGTGATTCTCCTCCTTTTATATGCCTCTTTATATGTCTTTAAGTCCTCCTTGAAGTCCTTGAATAAATCAGCTCGAACCAATCCTTCTTGAACTCAAATTGTGAAAAAACTACTTATTTTGCGCGTACCCAAGCCCCGACCTTCTTGTTGCCTTCAGAATAGCAAGCCCCCACTTGCTATGCTCCTATTTTTGAACTCAGGACCCCCAGCCCTGGCTTGGGTATTAGGCTTAAAATAGCAAGCCCCGACTTGGGTATGTGCTGCTAGTTGCTCCCTTTTGCTGCAGTGTCGTCTGGTAAAATAGCCAAAACTTTTGATTCGAGAGGAGTTATGGGGCCTGCCACCTATCAAATCGAAGCTATCGACGAGCTCCACAACTTGCATTCTTTGATAATTGAGAAATAATGAATGTATGAAGGTCAAAATTGGCTTAGAAGTGACTGTTATGCAAATGGCCACCAAAAACAGTGAAGTTCAACGTCCGTTGGTATAAATGTCATAACTCTTGCATCCGAACTTCGATTGGAATGGTTCAAGATGTTCCAAAAAGCTAAGAAGAAGCTCTACAACATAATCCAAGTTCCAAGCCAAGAACATGAAATGAACATAAAAGCCCAAACGATGTTCAGATTGTTTTTCCTTACGTTTTTATACCAATAGTCGCTCACACAGCTCCCAAGCATAAAATCTACAAAATGAACACAAAATGCATGAAAAGTAATTGAGAAACATGAGTTTAAGCAACTAATTCAAGTAATAAATACCGAATAAGTAGGTATAAAGCTTACTTATCAATGATTCAGAACTTAATGCAATTTGGGGGATTAGCCAACGACAATCCGAATGAGCACTTGGTTAGCTTTCTAGAAATATATGACACCTTCAGATAAAATAGGGTGCTAGATGATGCAGTCAGACTTCGCTTATTCCCGTTCACACTGCGGGACAAGGCGAAAAGTTGGTTACACTCTCTATCGCCAGGGTCGATTACTACATGGGATGACCTTACTCAGAAGTTCTTGACTAAGTTTTTCCCACCAGCAAAAACTTCGAAGATGAGAAACGAGATTACAATGTTTGAGCAGTTGCATGGGGAATCATTGTATGAGGCATGTGAAAGGTATAAAGAACTACTCAGAAAAGTGCCCACATCATGGACTACCTAAATGGCTGTATATGAACACATTCTATAATGGGTTGAGTGGTAATCTCAAAACTAGCATAGATTCAGCTTCGGGTGGAGCGTTCATGGCTAAGAGCTACGAGGAGGCATATGATCTGATAGAAATAATGGCGGCTAATAACTACCAATGGCCTACAACAAGAATGACACAACCTAAGATAGCTAGAGTATTAGAGGTAGATGGAGTAACAACATTAGCAGCATAAATTTTAGCTTTATCAAAGAAAATGGATGCTCTGACAGGTGCACAAACACAATAGGTTTCGTATGTTTACGAGTTATATGCTAGGGAACATCTTATAGAACAGTGTGCCATTAACCCAGCAGTAATGCAATTTGTGGGCAGCTATAATAGGATTCCATAGAATATGTATCAGAATGCCTATAATTCAGGGAATAGGAACCATCCCAACTTCTCGTGGAGTAACAACTAGAATCAGCCGGCTCCCCGACCTTGTTATCCCCCGGGGTTTCAAAATTAGCATCAACAAACAGCTCCGCAGCAAGAGAAAAAGACAGATTCAGAAGAGCTTTTGTTGAAGTATATATCGGGCAATGAGGCGGTAATGAAATCACAAGCAGTGGCCATCAAAAACTTAGAAAATCAAATGGGACAACTTTCCTTAGCACTTAAAAATAGGCTTCAAGGGACTCTACCTAGTGACACAAAAAATATCCGAAGGGAAATCACGAGCAGTGTCAAGCAATCACTTTGAGGAGTAGAAGGCATCTTGAGGGGCAGAATGCAAATTCAGCTAAGAAAGATGGCAATCAAGGTGAAGAAAAAGTGGTTGAAGAGAAATAGGGTGAGAAAAAGTAAGGAGACAAGAACAAGACATATGCAGAGCCAGTTGTGTATCCTCCACTACCGTTTCAGTAGAGGGTCCAAAATAGAAATTAGACAAGCAATTCTCAATGTTTTTGGAAGTTTTCAAGAAACTTCAGATCAACATTCCCTTCGCAGAAGCCCTAGAAAAAATGCTGAGTTACGCCAAATTTATGAAGGGTATTCTGTCAAGGAAGAAAAGGTTAGAGAATTACGAGATTGTCGCCTTAACGGAGGAATGCATTGCAGTTTTATAGAGAAATCTACCTCTAAAGTTGAAGGATCCGGGGAGTTTCACTATTCCTTACACGATTGGTAATATGGCTTTCAACAAGTGTTTGTGTGATTTGGGGGCAAGTGTGAACCTTATGCCATTGTCTGTTTATTCTCTTTTAGGTTTGCCAACTTCGAAGCCTACAAACACATCTCTACAGTTAGCGGATAGATCAGTGACATATCCACGAGGAATTGTGGAAGACATTCTAGTTAAGGTGGATAAATTTATCTTCCTAGCAGATTTTATAATTTTGGATTATAAAGAGGACAAAAACATTCCAATCATCCTAGGGAGGCCATTTTTGGCTATGGGTAGGACTCTCATTGATGTTCAAAAAGGGGAATTAACCATGAGGGTACAAGATCAGGAAGTCAAATTCAATGTGTTCAAGGCCATGAGGTTCCCGATAGATGAGGAAGAGTGTTTTCGGTTGGATGTGATCGACAAAATAGTTAATGAAGACTTGGTTAAAAGATTAGTCAAAGATCCGTTTGAAAATATACTACTGGGGGATAAAGAATTAGATGATCTAGAGTTTGTGGATTACTTACATATGCTGGATTCTTTGCCTCGAGTTAGTAGATTCAAGGTTTCGTTCGAGCCACTACACACGGAAGAAAAAGCTTCAGCTCGGATGAAACCTTCACTTGAGGAACCACCCACTCTTGAGCTCAAATCACTTCCTAAACACATCAAGTATGCTTATTTAGGTGATTCAAATACTTTACATGTTATTATTGCATCTGCGCTTAACGAATTGCAGGAAAATAAATTACTGAGGATTTTGATAGAATACAAATCTGCGATAAGTTGGACAATTACCGACATTATGGGAATCAACCCTTCCTTTTTCATGCGCAAGAATCTCATGAAGAGGACAAAAAGCCAACAGTGGAACAATAGAGATGACTAAATTCGATCATGAAAGAAGTGGTAAAGAAAGAAATTTTAAAGTGGTTGGATGCATGAATTATTTACCCGATTTCAGATAGTGCATGGGTTAGTCTAGTTCAATGCATTCCGAAAAAGGGTGGAATGACAATGGTTAAGAATGATGACAATGAACTGATTTTGATAAGGACAGTGACCGGATGGAGGGTTTGTATGGACTACATAAAGCTGAATAAGGAAGGATCACTTTCCTCTACCTTTCATTGACTAGATGTTGGACCAGTTAGCTGGGCATGAATACTACTGTCTACTGGATGGATATTCGGGGTACAACTAAATAGTCATAGCTCCCGAAGATCAAGAGAAGACCACCTTTATATGCCCATATGGCACCTTTACATTCAGGAGGATGTCCTTTGGGTTATGTAAGGCACCAATGACTTTTTAAAGATGTATGATGGTTATTTTCTCAGAAATGGTAGAGAAGAACGTGGAAGTTTTCATGGATGACTTTTAAGTCTATGGAAACACTTTTGCTAAGTGTCTAGAGAATTTGGTCATGGTCTTGAAGCATTGTGTGGAAACTAATTTGGTGCTTAACTGGGAGAAGTGCCACTTTATGGTTAAAGAAGGAATAATTTTGGGGCACAAGGTCTCTGCGAAGGGTTTAGAAGTTGATAAGACAAAGCTAGACATGATAGAAAATCTTCCACCACCGAATTCAGTAAAGGGAATCCGCAGCTTTCTTGGACACACCGGATTCTACCGAAGGTTCATTAAAGATTTCTCTAAGATTGCAAAACCAAGGTACAATCTCTTAGAGAAAGATGCAGTGTTCAGTTTTGATAAAGATTGTAAAGCAGCGTTTGAACAGTTGAAAAAGAAATTAACTACAACTCCGGTGATCGTAGCACCGGATTGGACAATGCCTTTTGAGTTAATGTGTGATGCTAGTGACTACGCGGTAGGGGCTATTTTGGGTCAACGCCAAGAGAAGATATTCCACGCCATATACTATGCAAGTAAAACCCTCACGGATGCGCAATTAAACTACACAACCACCGAGAAGGAATTACTTGCAGTAGTTTACACCTTTGACAAATTCAGAGCTTACTTAATAGGAACAAAGGTGGTGGTATACATAAATCACTCGACGATTCGTTATCTAATCTCAAAGAAGGATGCTAAGCCTAGACTAATAAGATGGATTCTACTCCTTCAGGAATTTGATTTGGAAATAAAGAATAGGAAGGGGATAGAGAATCAAGTGGCGGATCATCTTTCATGATTAGAAAATCCGGATAAGGATGGGGAAAATAAATGTGTAATCAATGAATCATTTCTGGATGAGCATCTTTTTGAAGTAAACTCTGACTTTCCATGGTATACAGATTTTGCCAATTACTTGGTGAGCAAAATCCTTCCCCCTGATCCGACACAAAAACAAAAAAAAAAGAAGTTCTTACATGACGTCAAGTGGTACATGTGGGACGAGCTCTATTTATTAAAATAGTGTGCAGACAAAATGATTCCTAGTTGTGTGACATACATCAAAGTAAAGAATATCTTGAATGAATGCCATTCATCTGCACATGGAGGACATTATGGTAGTGAGTGCACATCGGGTAAGGTACTTCAAGCAGGATTCTATTGGCCTACGGTGTTCAAGGATGCCCACCAGTTCGTGAAAAACTGTGACAGATGCCAAAGGGTGGGTAATATCTCAAAGATAAATGAGATGCCACTTAATACTATCACGGAAGTAGAGGTTTTGATGTATGGGGGATGGACTTCATGGGACCTTTTCCGCTTTTATTCAATAACTTGTACATCTTGCTAGATATGGACTACGTGTCCAAGTGGGTTGAAGCTGTAACACTCACTACAAATGATGCCAAGGTGGTTCTTAAGTTTCTACAGAAGAATATCTTTACGAGATTTGGCACGCCAAGAGCAATCAGAAGTGACGAGGGAAGTCACTTCTGCAATAAGTCATTTACAACTCTCTTGCCAAAGTACTGGGTCAATCATAGGGTTACGACATCATATCACCCCCAGACGAGTGGTCATGCTGAGGTTTCAAACAAAGATGTGAAGAAAATTTTAGAGAAAGAAGTAAATCCAAGTAGAAAATATTGGTCTCTAAAGTTGGATGACACATTATGGGCTTATAGGAGAGCATATAAGATGCTAATTGGGATGTCTCCGTATCAGTTAGTCTACCGAAAAGCATGTCACCTCCCAGTAGAATTACAACATAAAATGTATTGGGCCAGTCAGAAACTCATCTTTGATTAAACAGCTGCAGGAGAGAAGATGTTACTCTAATTCAACAAACTAGATGCATTTTGATTGCAAGCATATGAGAACTCAAAGTTGTATAAAGAAAAAGTTAAGAAGTGGTACAACCAGAAAATTTTACAGAGAAAGTTCAAACCGGGACAATCAGTATTATTGTTCAACTCACGATTGAGATTGTTTCCCGGAAAGCTCAAATCCCGATGGTCGAGACCATTTACGATCAAGACTGTTTCCCACATGGCGCAATTGAACTGTACAACAAAAATCTGCTCGAAACATTTAAAGCTAACCGGCAAAGGTTAAAGCATTATTAGGGTGGCGTCATTGACAACGAAGCTATTGCAATCACACTTGCCGATGCACCATGAAATAAGAGGCACCGTCGGGCTGAGGACATTAAAACTAGCGCTACTTGGGAGGCAACCCAAACTCTAAACCTTTTCTATTTCATTTATTCAATAAATTTTAGTTCATAGTATAGTTTAGATAGTTATTTTTCAATAATTATAATAGTAATGATTTCATTGTGGTATAATTGCAGGGAATAAAGGAAAAATGACATCACTCAAACACTGCCCCTATACCGTGGGCCGCACTAGGAACCAATGCAAGACGGCGCGAGGCGCGCTGCCTTAGCACCCACTTTCTGTCTACCTAGCGCAGGGTGCACCAGGACTCCATACAACACGGCGCGGGGCGTGCCATACTGATATCACTTACTGACATCCTAGCGCGGGCCACGCCATCCAAAGAGAAACAACGGTGCAGGGTGCGCCACTCGGAAAGTTTAGTTTTTAAAAACTTGTTTGCCACCTCCTTTTCCAATATAACCCCACATAACACCAATCCTTCCCAACTTCTTGCCCAACTCAAACTCTTCCACTCCCCCATAACTTCGATAATGTTCATATTCAACTACAACACCTCTTTCACTTCTTCCAATCCCATCATCCCACTAACCCACAACCACCATAACTCTTCCTCATACACGTTCCTTCACTATTCCTCTTCTATATCTACTCTACTTCCCTCAATTCGCCATAGCCATTCTAAGAGATAAGCACCACACTTATATTCCAAGTCCAATTCCTCTTCCCAACTACATTTACACACCTTCTCACAAATTAGGCATCACTCTAAGGTTGGAAGATTGATATTTTTTCTTTAAGGTATTTCCAAATTGGTGAAATCTAGTTCTATTGTGAAGTATTCTTTATTTTTTTCAAAATTAGTTTGAAATCCTTGGGACACTGTTGCCTAAGAAGTGTTTTGGATTATTTATTATTGTGGCATAGAGTTTATCTGAAGAAGTCAAGTTTGGGGGTGTTAACCTTCACGCTCATCAACTGTTCGATGAATTGCTTGAACTAATTTTTCACCTTCCATTACACTAGAAACACCATGTCTTTGCATAAGAGACCTCGTGCATCCACTTTTATTGCTCGGGCTCAATTTAATAGCATGAAATTTGTCAGTGAGGGTGCTAAGGCAAGGTTTAAATCGACCATTGAGAAGAAGATTTTGGTATTAGAACGAGGATTGAAGCCGAATGCCAATCTTGACGGAGATATGGCATTAATTATTATGGAACGCAACTGGTTTCAACTGGTGGAGCAACCACTACCCGCTGTGATCAACATCGTAAAATAATTTTATGCCAACGTAATGGAACATGTTGATCACACAGTCATTGTACGGGGTAAACTGGTGTCGTTCTATGCCAATGCCATCAACGAGTACTTTGGGCTGGAAACACGGACATATACACACTATGAAGACGGCTTGCCTGATTTGGATGTACTGATTGCAAGATTATGCAAACCAGGAATGCAATGGGTTACCTGAGCCGATACTAATTAAAAAAAATAAGCTCTCCCCACTCAGCCTTAAGCAGTTATGGTAAAGCATGGTCTGCCTTTATTTATGCCCGGTTGATGCCCACACGCCATCAGAATGATGTGACTAGGGAACGGGCGAGGCTGCTATATGGCATTGTCCACCACCACTTCAAGGCAAACAATGTAGTTGTGTTCTACAATGTGGATGTGGGTGAATGCATTCAAGAGTCGATTGACCGGCTTCTATAGGGAAGTACCACGGGGGGCCTTCTCCATGGATTTCTCATCATCGATTTGTGACAAAAAGCGAGACTGTAATGGCATTCCTCTAAATTAATTCAACAACTAATGGCCATAATCGACCATACTACCATTGAAAAGTACAAGGCATGGGATGAGGCGAGATCGTATCTAAGAGAAGAAGGTTATATCATGATTCTACCACCGTCACCCCGGTCGCGGCTGATCCAAGGGAAGCACAGTCTGAGCCTGCTACCTTTTTATGGGGTATAATAAATGAATTTTTATAGCTGGCTTAACGTCAGGATATGATGCTTCAATACAATGTCAATGCATTCAACACTCTTGTGGATGCTTTTGCCTGATGTAATCTAAATGCCAGTCCGGTGTTCATGCATGTTCCTCCTATTCTACCAGCATACCCTCCTTCGGATGATGACAAGCAGTGACTCGTCTTTTAGGGAAGTCCTCACGCGTTAATTTTCTTTGTATTGTCGTAATGGGGACATTACTTGTCTTAAGTTTGGGGGGGTTTTGCTTTTGCTTAATTAATTAATTTTGTTGGTGATTTCATATTCATAGTTAGTTTTTGATAAATTATTATAATTGTTTTGTTGATAATGGCATTTAGATTAATTCATTCGACCATAGATATTATAAAAAAAAAATTCATACTTGCATGTTTATTTTGCATTTGCATTTAGTTCATCTTGCATGAATCCAGTGTTAAGTAGTAAGAGTCTATTTTGGCCAATGATGAGATTGGAATTGTGTATACAAGTGTAATATTGATTATTAAGGCTTTAATGTGATTTCTTGTTATAAATTGAATCTTTTGTGTTTGAAACTGGTATAATCAGGTTAGCCCATTAGAAACTATCTTGTTGACTGATTAAGTTTAAATTGACATATAATGGAATTCTTAAGGATAATACTAGTTTGAATGAAAGAAAGACATGAATAGGCGGAGATGGCTAGATTTAGACAAGAACCTAAGTTTGGGGGAAATTGGGATATATATGCTATATTATTGATATAAAAAAGGAAAAGAAAAAAATATAAGAATAAACACCGTGGCTAGTCTAGTTTCGTGGCCTTTGTTAATTAAGTAAGTAAGCCTGAGGGGATTATCTTTACACCTAGTGCCTTAAGGCCTTAATTGGTTTGGGAGTCGTTGGTCGAAAACTCGTTAAGGTAGCATTGAAAAGCCTAAGGGAATAAGACATTGCACAACCATGAGAAAAGTTTATTATAAAAAAAATGATGAATAAAGCGGGAAAAGAGAAAAAAGCCCCCGTAATGAAAAATAAAGCATAAGTATCCCATTTGGACTCTTGAACATGGTAATTGTTTGACTTTAGTTAAATCTAGTTTGTTCTTGGATTTTGTGAGTTTACATTGTATGATGCCTTTAAAGAAGCCTATTATGTGATATATTTAGCATTATATTAGTTAGCATGATTTTTGAGCACACACACACACACACACTATATTAGTAATAATAGTTTAAGATTTGATGATTGATTGGGAAGTTATGGATTGGTCTAGACATGATATACTATTGTGTTTGCATGATTTCTTTAAGGCTGTACGATTAGATTATGTTCTATCTTACTGCTGGATTCGTAGGTTTTTAGTAAGAGCATTTGCATTGCATGTCATTTTGCTTGAGGACAAGCAATGTTTCATGTTTGGGGGAATTTGATGAGTAGGTTTTTAACCTATGATTTGACCTTATTTAGCTTGGTATGTTGCTAGTTAGTGAGTATTTCATGTTACTTTTGATGGGTTTTTGCTCTTTTTACAAGCTAATAAGGTGAAGATATCCAAAAGTTGGCACTTGAAGAAATATCAAACATTTTGACATTCACTTCACCTTGCTGAGGCACTTTCATGACTATATAGAAGACGGCGATGCATGCCTTTGCATGAAAAATACATTCTGTTGGGATGGTGCGAGCCGCGGTGCAATAACGAAGGACCCGACACGGGGCGCGCCGGTAGGACGTGGCAGTTGCTGAGTTGGTCATTTATACATGAAGTTGAGTTTTATTGGGATCTATGACTTCTTTATGTAATGGGGTCAAGTTAGGAGTGTGACAAGGAAGTTATTTCACTGTAATTGGGATTTCTGGCACTAAAAACTTGTTGGGTACAAAAAGGAGTTTGACTTTAATTAGAATTCCCAATTGAATGGGATGAGATGACTTTGGTATGGATTGGGATTTGATTTTGTTCAAGAAGGGGAATTAACATATAACAACTAGGAGAATATTGGGAGAAGACAATAATTCAATTACACTGTTAAGAGCCATATTTGAGAGAAGATTATTGGAGGAACAAAGCAAGGACGGTGATTTCACGAAGATTGAAGAATTGAAGGCCAAGAAGGGTGGTGTATTACTATTCTACTTTTTAAATTCTGTTCTTGTAATTGGAATGATGATTTCTTTACTTTATTCAGTTTTTAATTCATTAATTATGAACTAATTACTTTTTAGGCTTGCAATGGATCTTTAGTGTTGAATGATAATTATCATGCCTTGATTTGAGTTTAATAAATTATCAATTTAGTTTATCTATTATGATTCGTATTTAATTTATGAATTGCTTGATCACCAATTTTTTGTGGATTTGTATGGATTCGAGAGATGATGTATAAATCTAGACCTAATCACAATAACATGTGTTCTTGAATTCTGTGTTTTAATGAAATCCTGATTTATGTTAGGATAGAGATATACCTAGCATCGCATGTAATCACATAAATAACTTGGGATTTAAAATCATTTTAATTTTAATTCACATAGAGATATAATGAATTAGTTGATTAAGGTGTTTGGCTTAATTCTATCAAATTGTGGATTTAAGTTAATACGATGTTAGTGCATCGAGAGATGGCTAATTCTACTTAAGTGTTCTTGAATAATAAATTGAAATAGTAAATTGAATTGGAATAATGTGTGATAATTGGAGTGAGACTTAAAGTGAAATTGTAAGCCTGATTCTCCATTATCTAATTGAAATTATAGATGTTAATTTGTGACTCAATTAATTGGGATTTTTAATTTATTAGTTTTTATTAATTATAATCATTAATTTGAATAGTATAAATAAGATTGGAATAATATAAAAGCGGTAATTGTTAAATTAAAATTCATACTAGTCTCGTAGGAACGATACTTTTTTCATCATTATATTACTTGTTGATCACGTATACTTGTGTGTTGTGCATAATTAGATTTTACACTCAACATCCATTAATATTAAAATATTAATGTATCTCATGACAAATTATTAAAAGTTATGTTTTATAACTTAAAACCTTTTTAAAATGTTTAAATCATTTTTAAATGATTTTTAGAACATTAAAATTATTTTTCCATAATTTCTTTAATGCAAATATTAAATAAATTTATTATCATTAATATTAAATTATTAATAAAATTCATCCTAAAATATTAAAAGTCATTAAAAATAACTTAAAATATTTTCTAACACTTTAATATATTTTCAAATAATTTTTAAAATATTAAAATCATTTTTAAGTAATTTATTTAATATAATTATTAAATAAATTAAATATCATTAATATTAAAATATTAATGAAATATACATCAAATTATTAAAAGTTACTTTTAATACCTTTAAATAATTTTTATAAATTAATTATGAATTTGTCATAATTATTTTCCATTTTATTCTAATTATTTTAATTAATAATTCATTTATGACAGGGGCCTAGCGCGGCAAAAACTGTCGCTATAGGTGTTTTTGAGCCTTCAAGAACATTCAAAATCAGTTTCTTGGTACCTAGTTTGACCACCTATAATTTCTTGTTCATGCTGTTTCTGGGCTTGAGAGTGTATTAGTTATGTAGTATTGATGTAATACTACATGTACAAACTAAGTTCAAGGTCAAACTACATCACATCTTGAAGATATAAGCCTTCAAAATAGCTGTCAGAGCTGTTCTTCATTTTATAGAATTTCTAGAAAATAAGAACAGTGTGAGGGTCCTATTTTGGATCTTAATAACTTGGATTTTGGGCTTTGATTATGTGTTAAAGTGTCACACAAATGTATTATGTATGTCAAGGTACAAAAGTAATACACTATTGTAGCTTAACAACATTATAGAAGCAAGATCTGGCTTGGTCAAAGTACCAGCCAGAAATTGATCATGAAGAAATCTAGGTTTTCTAGAAAGTTCTAAGTCAGTTGGTCAACCCAGTTTTAACCATAAATAAATTTGATCCTGTTATGATTTAAGTGTTCTAGTGTCATGGTTTGGTAGTCCATATGTCATAGTATAAGAGTTATACACTCTCATGGCTTAAAAACTTAACCACTGCAAGATCAAACCCCTGTAAAATGGCTGTCAAACATTTCTGGGTTTTCTGGGTTTTTCAGAACCTAGTTTCTGTGACTGGTTAACCATGTTTAACCATGAATATCTTGTGATCTAGACATTATATGGACTAGATTTCACTTCTAGTTTACTCTCATCATGGAATAGAATATCAATGATACACTTAGCCATTCTGACATCTAACAGATTTAGATTTAGAGGCTCTGACATATGGCTGTCAGACCTCATATTAGGGTTTTTGACTGTTTCTAAAATTTCTATTTTTATGCACTTAGATGTAATGGATCCATGATGTATCATCATAGATCACTAAATAATATCATATAACATATATCTAAACATCAAAACACATAAATTGCAGAAATCTTAAGGATCTAGTGTGACAACCCGAATTTTCATAAGTTATTAAAATAAGAATTTAATAATTAAAATTCTTATTATGAGGTGTATATATTTTGAATTATGTGATTTGATGTGAAGAGAATTATATATTCATATGTTGGAGAAATGAGATTTAATAGTTAATTAAACTATTAAAGAAATTAAATAATATTAGTTAATTTAATTAAGTGAAATTATATTATGAGATAATATAAATTTAATTGTTATGCCTTGTGGGCAATGGAAATTATTATGAATTAAGTTTCATAAATAGTGTGAATAATTCACTTAATTAAAGTAGTGAATTAATACAAGTATAATTGATTTAATAAAGTGAGAAGCTAATATATTGCATGAAAATGTAAATGTTAGTAGTATATTGCGAGTAAAATATTTATTAAGTATATTATATTTTAGTTGGAAACTTTATGGAATAAAATGAATATTTATGGTATTAAATAAATATTTGATGAAAATTGTTATGGGATAATTTATTTAAGTGTGATAAAATAGATGGGTTTTATACGTATTTTATTACGCGAGTATAATGGTGATATTCTAATTTAATTAAATAATTAAATTAGATGACTGAGAATTTGTTAAATAAATTGTGACAATAAAATTATATGATAAATGAGTTATTAACATAAATTAAAAGAGTTTTAAATTTGGTTTTACCAAACAAAGCCTCAGAGCTTTTAATTCTTGTTTTGCCAAACAAGGCTTAAGGAATGATTAAGTCATTATTTTAAGTGGTTTTACCAAAAAAGGCATAAGGGTTGTAAGTTATTAATTTTTAAAGTGGTTTATGAAAGTAATATGCACGCAAGCCAATCATGTTTGATGATAAAGCATATACTTTGTAACAATCTTATTCATTTATTAATAAAAAGTATTAATTTATTAAAGGCTTTCAATTATCTACATGATGTTGTTGTGTAATATGTGATAAACCCATAGTTTTAAGCAATGCTTTTAGAATAATGATGATGATCATTCTAATGAGATCTAAATTCTTAGAAAGCTTAAAACTAAAATAGTTCCCAATCATTGGATTACTAAATTGGGGATTAATGAATCCAAATAGATTGGTACATACGTTGCTTGCTCATTGGATGAGGATGATTGATCTCATGATCATTTGTGTGGAGACACTAAAGCAAGTATGTAGGTGCTTATTAGAGAATAAGTTCACTGAACGTGGCTCGCTAAGGAATACCTAATGGAGTTTTACTTTCTGTCCAATAGGAATTCTGTAGTGATAGTAGTACAAGTGATCCTTGGACTTGAGATCATCATAGTATCTTGTGTATGATGAGTTATACTTTGACTTATTCCTTAAGACCCTTAGGGTATATCAAAGGGTATGCTTGGATATAATAAGTTGTACATGGAGATAATGTATGATCAATAAAGAATCTACCAATTCTATTAAAGAAGAGAATGTCCTATGTGATTCGATAAATGACAATCCAAAGAGTCCTTGGCCAAAGCGAATAAAATTAGAAAGGAGTTTCTAATTTGCATTATTTGAGTTGTGCATTTAAGGATCGAAATACATATAATTAAATAAAATAAGACTTGACAAAGAATTCCATGTCTTATATTTAATTGGGACATTGTATGGTGGAAGGATTGAATTGTGCGGTAACTATTTACTCAAAGGTTCTTTAATGATTAATGTTGAAATCTATATTATATGGAAAGTCGTTGATCGCTTAGGGAGGCTTATCCCTATTGTAGAATAAATATTATTTATTTCAATAAATTAATTGTTTAATTTATTTATTTAAATAAGATTAGAATTGTTCTAATTGATTTATTCACAACCGGTTTAATATGGAGAACCTAAAGGGTCACACCATAAAAGGAAGAATAATTATTTAAGAAGTTAATGGCATAATCGTAATAATATAGTTATGTATATTTAATTTAATCTATGGTGATAGAATAAATTAAATAGCTTAATATTTATTATTTAATATTTTAGAAATATTAAATATAAATTAATAAGAGGAGTCTTATTAATATTATTACAATTATTATTATTTTAATTTCTAAAAGAGTTTAGAAATTAATTTAATATAAGTACTCTCATTTATTCCTAATTGGATTAGGAAGGAAAATTAGTTAAAGGAGTTTAATTAATTATCCCTAATAAGATTAGGGAGCTTAATTAATTAAAAGAATTTAATTAATTAAATAAATCCCAATTTATTAATTGTTATGGTGGGTTGCCCACATCTATAAATAAGAGGAGTTTTATTATGGGTAAGGGGTTGTTGACTTTTACAACATACGTAATTCCAATAGTTGGGAGAGTATGCCCTTTTTCTATACAGATAGGAAAAACTAGGGTTTGAGCCAATACCCCTTCTTCTTGAAAATTCTTTTTCCTTGGTGGATCACCTCTAGAGGCCAAACACTAGGGTGGCTAACGTTGATCAAAGGAAGGAACCAAACCTGGTGGATTCAAGTTGAACGCGAAAAGGATTGGAGGTGAACTTGTACCTGAGGAAGCTCGGATCTTCAAGGGTATGTTTCTTATTCATCTTTTTCGTTTAATTAATAATTGTGCATAAAGGGTGATCCGGGTATATGGTTTGTAAAATTTTTTAAACTCTGATTTATCTCGCTTCCACTTTAATTTTGCAATTTGATTGCGTTCTTGAATATTATAAACCTAACAGTTTAGCCAAACAAGCCTTATCGCTTTTGATTTTCAAATAATATAACTGACATTAGTTATATATGTATTTATGTTGTATATTAATAGGTATTATAAGTATACGTATATTATATTATCATATATCAGTTTATATGTATTAGTAAAAGAGAAGAAGAGAGAATACAAAGAATAAGAAGAAGAAGAAGAGGAAGAAGAAGAAGCGGAAGAAGGGAAACCTTGAGAAAACAAAAGAAAAGCTTTCATTATCTCCATCTTTTCTCCTAATTCAAACTTAGCAATTACAATGTCCTCATTGTAAAATAAAGCATTAAGTAGAAGATAATTTCCCTGTAATCAGCTAAGCGTGAGGTGATGGTGGCATGGAACAAAGACTGAAAACTCCTCCACATCAAAATTTGAAGGAGGATACTGTATAATGGGCTCGGGCTGGTGGTTTCCCTTTCCATAATCTTTTTCCTATCCATTGAACCTCCAATACCTGCAATGAAGAGAGACAACATGGATTAGAATAACACTTTGGAATATAACGTGATTCCTATCTACTAAATAAACTTGTAAGGAAAATAAATATAAAAATTCCGGGGTTTCCTCCCAGTCAGTTCTTGATTTACAGTCTTTCAGCTTGACTTTGTCTGGTCAACGCTATCCAATTCCTCTTCGGTAATTGAGGAACCCTCCATCCATCGGAAATAATGTAACTTTTGGTAGGTTCCCATTTGTGATGGCTTTCGAATTAAAGTCACCTAGAATGCTTTGTTTAAAAAAGTGCTCAATTGAGAATGTTGAATAACTAGGTGCTTTTTCGTCCGTCGAGGCTATGATTAGAATGGGGCTTTGAGGCTTGGCAAACACAACATGCTCTTCTTCTTCTATTATCTCTTCTTCAGCCCACCATAGTGTATAAGAGGCCTCATTATCATAGAGATCTTTGCCTTGGATGTGACTACCAAGGGGACATGGGTGTGCAAAATTCACTGTATTTTTCAACTCTGGATGAGAAGGCACTTGGGGTATAAATAATATTGGCTCATCATCATTGGTTCGCATAGTTATTTCTTCACTGACCTTGTTTTCATTATCCTCTCGTGTCTCCTCTTTTTCAACTTCTCGTGTCTCATCCAGTTGTATATTTGGTTCGGACACTTTGCGAATCTCGGAATCCTTGTCATAACACCAATTATATGGAGGACAGTTGTTCAAGACTTTGAATATTTTATCTATCTTATTCTGCAGATTTTGAATTGATATATCTTGATTAATCCTCTTCTCCTCATTTAATGGTATGAACTTGGACAACAATTCCTCCAATCTTGAATTATCTGTCTCAATTTTGGAATCTATGTATTGAGGACAAAGGGTTGAAATGGTGTTGAGTTGTTCCATTTAGTTCTAAAAATTATGGCTCGATATTTCTTGACTCATCATCATTTCCTCTTGGTTTTCTATGAGCTTTGACAGTAATTCCTCCAACTTTGACTTTTCTTCTTATAATGGAGGTGGACAGAAGAATTTCGAAGTGTATGTTGGATTTAGAGCATAGTATTGATCTTGATAGTTATAGCTCCATGGTGCATCTGGGTGATACCCCCAAACTTGATGATAACTGGGATAAGAATAGTTGTTGGGGTAGTTACCAGCATACTGTACCGGCCCAAGACTGATGGTGCATTGAGTACTCGGGTGATTGCCAGCATAATAATTGCAAGTAACTGCTATCCTTCGATTACATTGGGCTGGAAGAACGTCCAACCTCCTTGAAAGTGTCTCAAGTTGTGCTGATAATGCAAAAAATACATTGAATCCATCAATCCCTGTGTCCCTTGGTTGAGTCATATTCGAACATGGGCTTTGATAATTGCATCCATCCATGGTACCTGAAAAGAAAGAAAAATAGGAAGAGAATTAAATAAAAAGAAAAAAAATGTTTAAATTAAGACTAATTTGATTGAAGCTAATATTGGCAAAAAATATTAAACTAATTCCCTGGCAATGACGCCAAAAACTTGTTGGGTAAAATCTTGTTACGCACAACATGCAAGTATACATGGTCAACAAGTAATACAGTGAAAGTAGAGTATGGTTCCCACGAGAAATTATTAATACAAATTACCAAATACTAACTCTTAACCAAACTAATTTTATTAAAACAATCAATTTAATGTTATAAAGTAAATTACTTAATTAAACTAATTCTAATTACCACTAATTACAAATCAGATTATAGAGATTTAAGATCACAACTTTAATTATTGTTTCATTTAAGTTAACACACTTCTCATCAATTATTTTCTATCCTGAATTGTTAATCAAGAACACTAAAGCAGATAAAACCACCTCTCGATGCATAATACCCATAATCACTTAAATCCACAGATGACAGAATTAAGCAATACACCCTAATTAATTAATCCACTATATCTCTATGTGAATTACAATTAAAAAGGATTTAAAGCACAAGTTCTCTATAAGATTACATATGGCGTAAAGGTATATCTCTATCCTAAACACGAATCATGAATTCCATTTATGCAGAAATCACAAACACATGCTATCATGATCAGATCTAAATCTAAACTTCATCTCTTGAGTTTATATAGATTATCACGGTAATTGATGGCCAATCAATTAAAGAATTAAGTCCAAATCACAATAGACAATCCTCACGATAGAACATAAGAATTAATAGCGAAGCATATTAAAATAAACTACACAATAAGATCCATTATAATCTCAAACAAAGAATTAGTTCATTGAATTAAAACTAAGAATTCACACTTGAATAAACATTAAAAGACAAAAATAAGAGTGGAGTAAAGAATAAATCTTTTGTCAGCAAATCCCCATCTTCCTTAAGCTCTTGCTCTTGATCTTTAATGGTCTCCAAGTTGCATCAATCTCCAAAACTAATAAGAACTAGGGTTTTGTCCTAATCTATTCTAATCTAATCTAATGGAACCCTCTCCTCCTTCTCTTTAATCCTTGTGATTCTACTCCTTTTATATGTCTTTAAGTCCTCCTTGAAGTCCTTGAATAAATCAGCTCGAACCAATCCTTCTTGAACTCAAATTCTGACAAAAACTACTTTTTCTGCGCGTACCCAAGCCCCGACTTGCTTGTTGCCTTCATAATAGCAAGCCCCGGCTTGCTATGCTGCTGTTTTTGAACTCAGGACCCCCAACCCCGGCTTGGGTATTAGGCTTAAAATAGTAAGCCCCGGCTTGGGTATGTTCTGCTAGTTGCTCCCTTTTGCTACAGTGTCCTCTGGTAAAACAGCCATAACTTTTGATCCGAGAGGAGTTACGGGGCCTGCCACCTATCAAATCGAAGCTATCGACGAGCTCTACAACTTGTATTTTTGAGAATTGAGAAATAATGAATGGATGAAGGTAAAAATTGAGTTGGAAGTGACTGTTATGCAAATGGCCACCCAAAATAGTGAAGTTCAACGTCCGTTGATACAAATGTCATAACTCTTGCATCCGAACTCTGATTGGAATGATTCAAGATGTTCCGGAAAGCTACGAAGAAGCTATACAAAATAATCCAAGTTCCAAGACAAGAAAATGAAATGAACATGAAAGCCCAAACGATGTTTAGATTGTTTTTTCTTGCGTTTTCATACCAATAGTCGCTCACATAGCTCCCAAGCATAAAATCTATAAAATGAACACAAAATGCATGAAAAGTAATTGAGAAACATGAGTTTAAACAACTAATTCAAGTAATAAATATCGGATAAGTAGGTATTAAACCTACTTATCAATGATTCAGAACTTAGTGCAATTTGGGGGATTAGCCAACGACAATCCGAATGAGCACTTGGTTAGTTTTCTGGAAATATGTGACACCTTCAGATAAAATAGGGTGTTAGATGATGCAGTCAGACTTCGCTTGTTCCCATTAACACTGTGGGACAAGGCAAAAAGTTAGTTACACTCTCTACCGCCAAGGTCGATTACTACATGGGACGACCTTGCTCAGAAGTTCTTGGCTCAGTTTTTCCCACCAGTAAAAACTGCGAAGATGAGAAACGAGTATAAGGAACTACTCAGAATGTGCCCACATCATGGACTACCTAAATGGCTGCAGATGAACACATTCTATAATGGGTTGAGTGGTAATCTCAAAACTAGCATAGATTCAGCTTTGGGTGGAGCGTTCATGGCTAAGAGCTACGAGGAGGCGTATGATCTGATAGAAATAATGGCGGCTAATAACTACCAATGGCCTACAACAAGAATGACACAACCTAAGATAGCTAGGGTATTAGAGGTTTGTCGACGTTAGGATTTTTGAGTGTCCCTTTTCGTTACTTGTTCTTTGGTGTTCTCATGTTAATGTGAGATTTGTTTGAAAAAATAAGTGAAAAAGGTCCGACGTATATAATGTCGACGATTGGACTTTAAGAGTCGCCAGTTGGTGTATTTAACTGGTTGCACCAACGCAACCAAAAAGGCTTGCACATTGACCCAGTGATTTGACACTGCTAAAAAGGTGTGTGAAACCGAGATTCATTTTGGGTCCGGGGGCTTGATTATGCGGAGGGAAGGTGTTAGGCACCCCCCGACATCCGTGTTACCACGGTGACCGCCACTTTTCAAAGAAATTATTATATGAATGTGTGTGTGTGCGTGGATCCACGCGGGATATGAGATGGGTTGTGTGACCATGGAGGTAATGCTGTAACTTTATGGAAGCCCATGCTAAAGCACAACAAGTCTTCTCGATCAGAGTGTACTTGTGTTCACTGATGCTGAATCTTTTGCTGAGGTAATAGATAGCTCGTTCTTGGCCTCTATTGTCTTTTTACCCCAGCATGCAACCCATAGCATTGTCATTTATGGACAGATGCATGAACAGGGGAACATCATCCTTGGGAGGTACCAAAACAGGAGCGTTAATCAGTTGCTTTTTAATGGTAAGGAAGGCTTTCTGACACTCATTGTTCCATTTCATGGATGAGTTCTTCCTTAATAATTTGAAGATAGGCTCACAGGTTGCTGTGAGTTGAGAAATGAATCTGCTAATGAAGTTGATCCTTCCCAAAAATCCCCGTATTTCCTTCTTTGTCTGAGGAATGGGCATTTCCTTGATGGCCTGGATTTTGGTAGGATCTAGTTCAATCCCTTTGTGGCTGACTAGGAATCCTAGCAACTTGCCTGACTTAACACCAAAGGCGCACTTGGCGGGATTCAACTTCAAGTTGTACTTACGCAACTTGTTGAATAGCTTTGTAAGATGGTCTAAGTGGTCATCCTCCTTCCGGGATTTGACAATGATGTCATCCACATATATCTCTGATCTCTATCTCTTTGTGCATTAAATCGTGGAAAAGAGCCATCATAGCTCGCTGATAGGTTGCCTTGGCATTGATGCGGCCGAAGGACAACCGTCTGTAGAAAAAAGTTCCCCAAGGCATGATGAAAGCAGTTTTCTCACGATCTTCCTCAGCGACCATAATTTGATGGTACCCATAAGCAATCAAAGAAGGAGTACATGTCTTGATTGAAAGCGAGATTGTCAATAAGAATGTGGATAAAGGGCACGGGAAAGCTATCTTTAAGGCAAGCTTTGTTCAAATCCCTGTAATCCACGCAGACTTGCACCTTTCCCCCTAGTTTAGGCACGGGAATAATGTTGGATATCCACTCCGGATATGTAGACACCATAATAATGCCAGCTTGAAATTGTTTCACAATTTCCTCTTTGACTTTTAGACTCCACTCAGGTTTCAATCGCCTGAGTTTTTGCCTAACTGGCTTGAATCCTTCTTTAATGGGAAGGCGATGAAGAACAATGTCAGTGGACAAACTCACCATGTCTTCATGAGACCATGCAAACACATCCTGGAATTGGGTTAATAGCGCAACAATATCATTCCGCTAATTTGTGGTAAGGTCTGAACCAATCTGAATTAGCTTAGGGTTGTCTAAGGTTCCAAGATTGAAAGGAGTGGTTTGATCAAGATTGGGTTTGGGTTTGTCTGCGACCCATTCCCTAATCTCTTGAGGTGTCTCAATGTCCTCTTGGATGTCCATCAAGTCTGAGTCCAACTTTGCATCAAAGTTACAGCCCTTGTGGAGAGAAGGCATGTCATCAATGAGGGCGATGACACATCTAAATTCAGAGTCCTGAAACAAAAGATGCTTTCACTTAATATATGCAACTGTTCGATCATACAAAAGTGTTAGCATGTACGTGATAAAATAACTGCTAGTGCTATAAAGGAAAGTAGGCAATTAAAGTTATCTACAGGGCAGAGGGTTTTTCTGCCCATTTTACCCTCACCGACCAATGAATAGAGTGCTGCTCCAATTTTTGAGGGAAAAGTCCTGAAGGACTGCAGTGATGGAAGGATCGTCAGTGTCTTCCTTTTCCCGAATGATAACCATAACATCTGGGCAATCATCATCTGGGGTATATCTGTTTGTATGTTCATCATGAACAATGACGCGAATGCCTGCCATCATCAAGGCAAGGTCATGTTTACGTTTCCGTTCCTTTTCTTTCACTTCGGGATTAGGAATCAACACCTCTTTAGCTTTGATTGGCATTGGTTTCGAAAATAGTATAACCACAGCATGGGCTGGCACCTTTACTGGAGATTGCATTAGCTCATGAGGTAAAGGCATAGAAAATCGTCGTGCGACAGAAGCTTGAGGAACCTGCTCGTGCTTATAAGGATTCCTGTATCTGGAACTAGAAGAATAGCCTAGCCTGGCTGTTCCAATTTAACTGGATAGTTAGATAGGGCGCTTAATACCCTGTTGATCCTTACCAAGCCCTTGTCCAGGTTTATGACCCAATAATATCATTTCTTGAGTGGCTGACATAACCTCGATAGAAATCTTAGGTACAGGAAGTGGCGCTCCCATAGAATGGTATTACGTGCTACTCACTTCCAAAGTATGGAAACTGGACGGTTTAACTTCTGAATTGAAGCTGATAACTGGTAGAATTCCTTGTTCAGGACAATCCGACTCAGCATTGACAGTGACTAGACTGTTGTTGATGATGTATTTGAGTTGTTGATGTAGTGTGGAGGGAACGGCTATAGCCATGTGTATCCATGGTCTCCCCAATAATAGGTTGTATCCTGAGTCGATCTTGAGGACGTGGAAGGATACATAGAATGTATTTGGACCAATCTTAATTGGCAATTCAATCTTTCTGACGATATTTCGTTGGGATCCATCAAAAGCTTGGATGATAGTATGGCTGCTTTGGATCCGCTTGAGATTGATATTCATCTTTACCAAGGTGGCATAAGGACAAATATTCAGAGATGAACCTCCATCTATCAATACTCCTGCTAGCATGTACCCAGAAGACAACACTGCGATGTGCAATGGCTTGCAATGACCTGTCCCTTCCGGAGTTATGTCGTCATCAGTGAAGGATATCACATTGTTGTTGAAAATGTGATCAACCAGATGTTGAAATTTTTCTACATCCACTGATTTTGGCAAATAGGCTTCTTCTAAAACCTTCAGTAAGATCTTCTGATGATCCTCAGAAGAGAAAACCAAATCGAGTAACAAAATCTAGTGTGGAGCTTCTCTCAAGCTTAAAACCACTTTGGCTTCATTATGACCTATAGTACGGAGGAATTTTTCAATCTTCTCCGTGGGCAATTTCCCCTTTGCTTAGCAAGTAGGTTTAATAACCCATTGACGAAGGTACAGTGGATTTTCTTTCGACACTGTAGCAGTAGTATGAGATGTGGATCCTTCTGCTTCTCCATAATTCCATGGAACTTTATGCAAGCTGACAACAGGATGTTGTGGTCTGCAAGGTAAAGGAATTGGCTCTGGTGTGGCCACTTTCAAAGGATTGTCAGCTCATTTGAGTTGAATTGGTTGTATGCGAAATACTTTGACAGTTCCCTCATCCACTGCGGAGATAACTTCAACTGATCCCTTCCATTGGGTAGGGCATGCATTCCCACCCTTGAGTTGTACAGTGTAATCATCTGCTATTTGCAGGACACTGCTATCAATAAGATTCTAAATAAGATGGCAGAGTGCCCAACATTCTTCTGTGCTGTGACCGCGAGAATGTGAATGATATTGACACATTTCATCAGGATTGAACCTCCCTGAGAGGGGATTGATTGGAGGGAGAAGGAATATGATTCTTCCTTCATTGATAAACATTTGAAGTATCTCCTCCATAGACTGGCCCAGATAGGTGAATTCCCTTTGATTAGTAAAATCCTAACGGGCTTTAGCACTTGCTCGCTTTGCAACCTTATCCTCCATAGCTTCACTTTCTGAAGCTGTTAATGGAGCATTTATAACAAATGGAAGGAGATAAGCATGCTCCTGCCTAATTAATTGGCGTGTGATTTGATGCTGGTGGGTCACCAGTTCTGCCAATTGCTCAATTTGTTTGCAAAGAGCTTTCATCTTTCGTTCCATGGTAAACTGGAACTTTGCATAATCCCATTTGTCAACACCATCTTTGATCAGTTGGGATGATTCGCCGTTAGAATTGGAACCTTGTACCATGCTCCAACTTATCATGTTGACCTCTTCTTCTTTGTGTTGAGGAAGAGGGTTGTCTTGTACATGAGGTTGATCTTATTTGGTGACTAAAATCAAACCATTGTCCATCAGATCCTGAATCTTAAGTATCATGTCCAAGTGCCCCGGCATGATAAGCACACCGCCGAATTAAGTAAAGGGAATTCGCAGCTTTCTTAGACACACCAGATTCTACCGAAGGTTCATTAAAGATCTCTCTAAGATTGCAAAACCACTATGCAGTCTCTTAGAGAAAGATGCAGTGTTCAGTTTTGATAAAGATTGTAAAGCAGCGTTTGAACAGTTAAAAAAGAAATTGACTACAGCTCTCGTGATCGTAGCACCAGATTGGACAATGCCTTTCGATTTAATGTGTGATGCTAGCGACTACGCGGTAGGGGCTATTTTGGGTCAACGCCGAGAGAAGATATTCCACGCCATATACTATGCTAGTAAAACCCTCACGGATGCCTAATTAAACTACACAACCACCGAGAAGGAATTACTTGTAGTGGTTTACGACTTTGACAAATTCAGAGCTTACTTAATAGGAACAAAGGTGGTGGTATACACGGATCACTCGGTGATTCGTTATCTAATCTCAAAGAAGGATGCTAAGCCTAGACTAATAAGATGGATTCTACTCCTTTAGGAATTCGATTTGGAAATAAAGGATAGGAAGGGGATAGAGAATCAAGTGGCGGATCATCTTTTAAGATTAGAAAATTCGGATAAGGCTGGGGCAGATAAATGTGTAATCAATGAATCATTTCCGAATTAACAGCTTTTAGGAGTAAACTCTGAGTTTCTATGGTATGCAGATTTTGCCAATTACTTGGTGAGCAAAATCCTTACCCCTGATCTAACACAAAAATAGAAAAAGAAGTTCCAACATGACGTCAAGTGGTACATGTGGGACGAGCTCTATTTAGTCAAACAGTGTGTAGACAAAATGATTCGTAGATGTGTGCCATACATCTAAGTAAAGAATATCTTACATGAATGCCATTCATCTGCACATGGAGGACATTATGGTAGTGACTGCACAATAACCAAGGTACTTCAAGTTGGATTCTATTGGCCTACGGTGTGACGCCCCCAAAACAGGTATACATCACCCATATTGAGTCGCCAGATACATGGTACATAAATTCAAATACAACTTAATTATATAACAGTCGTGTAAAATATACGACAAAATATAACTGGGAGTTTAAACAAGAATATTGACTTCTAAACAATTTCCACTCTCAATGGAGTCCTCATTACACTTATTATTACACTATTTCACAGAATAGTGAGGACTACTAAAACAATCATCAGGACCGTCAATCCGTTCCCTGACCAGTCCCAGCTATATTCTTATTTCCTAAAGAGAACAGTGAAAGAAAGGGTGAGCTCAACTAGCCCAGTAAGAAATATTATGACTAAGATAATGCAGAATAAATTATCCTTAGCCTTCAACAGTATAACAACTAATAGAATATAATGGACAACAAGTTTTAGATCAACAATTGCAGCGGAATAAGCAATCCATTAGAAGTGTCAAGTAGAGCATAAAATCTACTATCTTCTATGATTTAAAAAGATTTTCATCAACTTTATTGCTGAGACTCAGCTTAATAAATAAACCACATCATCCTTGCACCACGGCCAAGGATATTCACGTAATCATCAATGGTCATGATTATACCGAATAATCCCTGGTTATAATTGTGACGCCCCCAAAATAGGTATACATCACCTATTCTGAGTTGTCAATACATGGTACAGAAACAACTACAACTTTATTATTACAACAGTAAAACTGTGAGTTTGAATACAAATATTATCTTCTAGACAATATCTATACTCAAATAAATCCTCATCACATTTATTGATACATTATTTTACAAAAATGGTGAGGACTACTAAACAATCCTTTCTAAACCTTCATTCCATACCCCGACTGCATACTACTCGCTATATTCTCGCCTCCACGAAAAAATGGAACAAAAAGGAAAAGGGTGAGCTCAACTAGCTCAGTAAAGAATATTATGACTAAGATAATATACAACAAATTATCGTTAGTCTTCAACAGGGAAAAAATATAATAGAATACAATAGACAACAAATTTTAAATCAATATTCGCAATGAAATAATAATTCATTAGAAGAGTTAAGTAGAGAATGCAAACTACTATCTTCTATGTATGAATTTAAAAGTTCATCGCCTATCTTTTATCCTGTAACATCAATCAATATACATCTCGAATCAAATATTCATCTTTGCCTACAGCCAAAAGATATTCATCATTAGTCATGTTCATTTAAACACTGTTCATCTTTTGCACTACGGGCCAAAGATATTCTTCGAAAATCATTCATCTTTTTCACTCAGCCAAAGATATTCTTAAGAAATCATTCATCTTTGCACTACGGGGCAAAGATATTCCATAATATCATCATTTAAGGCCGAGGATGATGAAAATATTTTTTTTTTTAAAAGAAACGAATCCGATGAAACAAAATGACAAGGATTAAGGATTAAGGATTAGTACTTGGTTTTATCCACGTCCAAAAATACCTCAAAAATAATCATAGTGGTGTAAAATTCAAGAATGATCAAAACATGGATACAATCGAGCTAGTATCCGAATAGATGTTTTTGAGACGAAAAGAAGAAATTTTATTTTTCTATGAATAATACCAGTATCGTGAATAGTGCCAGATATCGTGAATAGTCTTCGTATCGTGAATAGTAACTCAGACACCAAAAGATAGAAATTCCACAAAAACATCTTCACGCTTACCATGAATAGTACTGCGTGAATAGTAACTTCGTGAATAAGTAACTCATGAATAGTAACTCGTGAATAGTAACTCATGAATAGTAACCCATGAATAGTAACCCGAAATGAAAAAGTTCCAAATTTGATAAAAACTTGGATCAACATTTCAAAGATAATGATATTGAAGAAATAATATCATTACAAAAAAAAAAATAATATCCACTACCTCGAAGAGAGCGATTACTTACATTTGGAATAACGCCGAATAAACTTGCACCGTATATCAATAATCAAAGTATACTCAAAATACTCACAAGAATACGCTCAAAATATCGAGAGAGAAATAGAGAAAACTTGGGTTTACGGTGTGATTTTCAATTCTAACCTAAGCACCCTATTTATAGGAAAATGCTTAGAACACCAAAGCAGAAAATTTAATATAATATTAATATAATTATACAAATTTTCCTTAGCCCACCTTTTTGGTCAAAACACCAGCCACACATGTTAATGATGTCCAAAAAAATACAAAAAACGTTTTTCTTAACAAAAATAATTTAAACTCCCAAAAATCAATTATTTCGGAGCTTCGGAACTTCAATAATTCATAATAAATAGCCCTTTCATCAGAAAATTCGAATCTCGCGAGTTTTTATAGGAAATTCAATTCTCTACAACTTTGCAGAAGAAAGTTTTTCCAAATTCCAAATAGAAATTGACCGAAATCCACAAACGGGCGATTTTACAGGCTATAATCAAATTTCAGTCAATAAATGGGGTCCACCGACATGTTTAACATGTTTTAAACATTTAATGCCACAAAAATACTCTTCCTCCTCGTATACTCATATATCCCACATTCGTTGTAAAAATATCACCGTTAATATATTATTAAAATAATATATTTAAATGAATTATTTTATCGGAAAAGATAAAATATTAATTTTCAACAATTGTCATTTTAAAATTTTCTCCATCTATATCCACATAAAATCAATATTTTCCTCATCATATAAATCAATAATTAATTATTCACAAATAATATTACTGAATCACAATATTGACAACTGCGCAGCCCTCAGAAGAGGGGCTTTCCAATAAGAATTTCTTCTTCTTGGCATGCAATTAGATGACCAAACCTCTCCTTAGATGCGAACTTTCTAGACATTGCCAATAATGTTATCTAATAATATTATTCGGATAATATGAATTATTGCTTCGATAAAGAAAAATCTTGTGTAATGACAATTATTGAAACAATGATGAATATAAAATATCAACGCAAACAATTATTAACTCAATAAAATCTTCGAATAAATAATTCTCATAACCATTATTGAGTAGTGCCTTCTTACGTAAGAATCAATAATTGGTGCAATACCGTATTCTTCTTGTTACAACGCCAGACATTCTTGTGTTTTAACCACCGGGTATTCCAACAATGATAATGGTAAATAACTTCTGCCAGTTAATTAAAAACAACTTATATTTGTCGTTTTCTTCATCCAATCACTTTCCGTTATGGGGCCCACACGGTTTGCTGCAGTCGTGCGAATATTCGGCGCATTTGAATATTCCACGACCAAACGAATATTCCCAATAATAATGAATATTTTATAACCACTTGCTTATTTTGAAATATTTGCGTATTTAACCCTTAACTATCCACATTAATCAAATCAACCCTTACTATTTCAAAATAATAAATAAAGGAAATTCCTTTTATTTAAAAATTACGGGGTCTTACAACCTCCCTCCTTATGAAATTTCGTCCTCGAAATTGACGTCGATACTGGTGTTTCAAAAGGTGAGGATACCTCGCTTTCATTTCCGTTTCAATTCCCGGTCATTTCCTCTATAGCATGATTCCTCCACAAAACTTGTGGTATGACCTTTCTTGGCGTGGGACATGCTCCTTCCTATCCAAGATCTTGACAGTACCTCCTCATACGTTAAGTCTTGGCTATCTCGTCCGGTTCTAACTCAATAATGTGGTTCGGGTCTTTCACATATTTACTGAAGTACGAGATATGTGAAACACATTATGAACACGAGACATACTTTGAGGTAACGCAAGTCTATAGGCTACATTTCCTACTCGGTCAAGAATTTGAAATGGACCAATAAATCGTGGATTGAGCTTTCCTCTCTTCCCAAATCTTGTAACTCCCTTCCATGGAGCAACTCGCAACAATACATGATCCCCACATTAAATTTCACGTCCTTTCGATGAAGATCCGCATAACTCTTTTGTCGATCTTGTGCCGTTTGTATACGTTGTCGAATCATTTGGATCTTTTCGGTGATCATACGTATTTAACTTTCGGGTCCCAACAATCTTGCTTCACCCACCTCATCCCAACATATTGGAGAACGACATTTTCGTCCATATAATGCTTGAATGGAGCCACACCTATACTTGCTCGATAATCTGTTGTTGTAGGAGAATTCCACCAATGGTAAATACTTATCCCAACTACCCTTGAAGTCTAGGACACGAGTCTTAATAGATCTTCAAGAGTTTGAATAGTCCTCTCTCGATTGTCCGTCCGGTTTGGGGATGGTATGCGAACTAAATCGCAAATCTGCGCCCATAGCTTTTTGCAAGCTAACCCAAAATCTTGAAGTGAATCTTGGGTCACGATCCAAACTATGGATACTGGGCATGCCATGCAACCTCACAATCTCATTCACGTACATATATTAGCAAGACGTTCAAGGGAATAAGTCTCCGTGATCGGCAAGAAAAATGAGCGGACTTTGGTTAATCTATCAACAATAACCCAAATAGCATTGATGCCTTGAGAAACCGTAGGAAGACCCGTAACGAAATCCATAGTAATGTGTTCCCACTTCCATTCCGGAATCTCAAGTGGTTGCAACGGACCCTTAGGTACAAGATGCTCCGCCTTTACACGTTGGCAAGTTAAACACATCGAGATAAACTTTGCAATCTCTCTCTTCATATTGTTCCACCAAAATGTATGTCGAAGATCACGATACATTTTAGTACTTCCGAGGATGGATTGCAAATGGCGTATTGTGTGCCTCCATCATAATCTTGTACTTCAAATCAGAGTCGTTAGGAACACAAAGTCTAGAGTGGACTCGAAGTATTCCTTCTTCATCAATTCTCGCTTCCGGAATAGCTCCTTCTTGTACTTTCTTCTTCATACGCATCAGCTCCGAGTCGGTGGCTTGAGCAATCTTAACTTTTTCTATTAAAGTTGGCTCTGTCGTATACTTGACATCATCGCTTTCGTTCCGCATATGATCTTCTACTCAATGCGTCGGCTACCACGTTAAACTTTACCGGGATGGTATTGAATAGTGTGGTCGTAGTCTTTCAATAGCTCGAGCCAACGTCATTGCCGCGTGTTGAGTTCTTTTTTTGAGTGAAGAAATATTTAAGGCTTTTATGGTCCGAATATATCTCCACTTTCTCCCCATATAGATAGTGCCTCCATATTTTTAGCGTAGCAACGATCACGCTAATTCTAGATCATGAGTAGGATAATTCCTCTCATACTCTTTAAGTTGTCGCGAGGCGTAGGCTATGACTTTCCCACGTTGCATGAGAACACATCCTAACCCTTTGCACGAAGCATCATTGTGATAACAAATCCATCCAGAACCGGATGGTATTGTTAGAACAGTCTTAAAATAAGTCTCCTCTTAAGCTCTTGGAAACTTTTCTCGCATTCTTCGCTCCAAACGAATTTTGTATCCTTCCGAGTTAGGCGAAGTTAATGGAGTAGCGATTCGAGAAAACCCTTCCACGAATCTCCGATAATAACCAAATAAGCCCAAAAACTACGTATTGCCACCAAACTTGGTTGCTCCCAACTTTGTATTGCTTCAATCTTGGCACGGATCAATGATACTCCATGTTTCGACACCACGTGCCCAAGGAATGCTACTTCCTCAAGCCGAACTCACATTTCTTCAATTTGGCATATAGTTGGTTTTCACGAAGCCTTTGGAGTACCGACTTCAAATGGTGCTCATGACCTTCACGGCTTTTGGAATATATGAGGATGTCATCAATAAAGACAACAACGAATTGATCCAAATATTCCTTGAATACTCGGTTCATCATATCCATGAAAGCCGCAGAGCATTAGTTAGTCCGAAAAGACATGACTAAGAATTCATAATGCCCATACCGAGTTCAAAGGCGCTTTGGAATATCCTCGATTTTAATCTTCAAATTGATGATATCCGAACGAAGATCGATTTTGAAAAGAATTGTGCCCTTGCAATCGGGTCAAACAAGTCATCAATACGAGGTGAGGATACCTATTCTTGATGGTGACATGGTTCAATTCCCGATAGTCAATACAAAGTCGCATACTCCGTCTTTCTTCTTTACAAATAAAACAGGGCAGCACCCCAAGGAGATGTACTTGGGACGAATGAAACCGATGTCCAACAATTCCACGTAGTTGGACCTTTAACTCCTGAAGTTCAATAGGAGCCATTCGATATGGGGTTTTAGAAATGGGCTTTATGCAGTTCAAGATCAATAAAGAATTCAACTTCACGTTAAGGGGTAGACCGGAAGTTCTTCTTCTAGAAATACGTCGGAAAGTCAATAACAACAGAATATTATTCAAATTTGACGTGTCTTTATTCAAATCCATAACATGGGCTAAGAAAGCTTGACATCCGTTTTTAATAAACAAATAGCTTTATGATTAGATATGATAGTGATTGATTTTAATGGTTTAGTTGCTTGAATTAATACAACAGGTTGGTTAGGAATATGAAAACTAACAACCTTACGAAAACAATCAATTTTGGCATGATGAGTAGTTAACCAATCAATCCTAAAATCACATCAAAAGCAAGTATCTTTAAAGAGATAAGGTCAACGGTAAGGTAATGGTGCCAACTTGAATCAAACAAGATTTATAAGCAGATGGATGTGATGAAAGTTTCTCTAACGGAGTTTCCACGAGATAGGTCAAAGTCTAATTTCTCCCGGTCAAGTTTAAGCGTTGAGCACATGCGGAGAGATAAATGAATGGGTATGCACCGTATCAAGTAAGGTATAAACTTCGCAAGAATTTATAAATAGCTTACCCGTGATCACCTCGTTTGGGTTCCTCGCATTATGACCAATCACAACAAACGCTCTTCCGGAATCGTTGACTTTGACTTTTACAGGGACGATCTTTTGAGTCACCGTCCCATTGAACTAGGTTTCGCTCATCGTCTAATCTCTCGAAGCGATATGTCCTTCCTTTCCACAACTATAGCATACCTTGAACTGTTGTGGGCGCTTTGGTGATATGTCCCTCTTTTCGCATTTGTAGCATATGATCGGTGGTCGTTCTCCTCCCTTAGAACCGATTCTTTGCACGATCTTTGTCGTCTTCATATAATTCGTTGTTAAATCTCCTCTTTTAAAATCTCCTCCCCGACTCGCTTCTTCATTTTCATTGCCATGATTACCACCAGAGTGGTTACCATTTCATCCGTCTGCTTTCTTTCTCCGCAGTTATCATTATTCATTGATCGCTATCTCTGATCGATCCTCGATTGTGGTCCCTCGATTGACCGTACTCGTTATCTCGCTTCTAATAATTGAGCCACATTTACAACATCTCGAATAGAGAAAGTTTATGAGAAATGAGATCTTGACGTATCTTGGGTTTCAAACCTCTAAGAAACATCCATACGTCATCGTTCCTCATTCTCCACCAAATGAGGTGCAAACACGGATAACTCTGCAAACTTTGCCTCGTCTTTGAGACACCGTCATTGTTGTTTTGTTCCAATCGATGAACTCCACTTCCTTCATATAGACGAACACTTTCGTGAAAGTATTTGTCATTAAATAATTTCTGAAATGTCTCCCACGACATCTTTGAGTCGCAATTTGGATGGAGTACGCTTCACGGACTCCCACCAGAGAGTGCGCCTTCGCCACGGAACATAAAGGTGGCGAATGGAACCTTCTGTTCCTCCGTGCATCCCAAGACATCGAATATCTTGGTAATTTGCTTGACCCATGTTTCCGCCATGATCGGATCCGGCTTTCCCTTGAATTACGGTGGTCCCAACTCTTTGAATCTGCTTGCATTTGTGACAACCCGTGAATTGCTATCATTTCCTCCTGTATTTTGAACACGAGTCTCCTCGTCGATTTTGCATGAACTGCAAAAAGCTTCTAAACATCCCTCGTTCATCATCTCGCTTTCGGTGGTGTTGTTCACGGGAGGTACATTGCCCGACTGTTGCACGTTCTCCTCGTTGGTAAGTCTGAGGCATCTCCACGGTCTCATTTACTCCATCGTTAATATTCTCGATTCGACATTCTCAAATCTTGTCATAAAACAAGGGTTAATTAAGGAAATCAATATATCACATAATATCCCTATATCTTGACCAACTAACAAATAAGCTTAGGTAGGACACACTAGCGAAGGATTTACTCGTCTCTCCCTCCTAGTTCTATTCCCCGATCTCCGCCGGAGATCATATCCTAAGCTCGATACCAACTGTGGCGCCCCAAAATAGGTATACATCACCTATTCCGAGTTGTCAATACATGATGCGTAAACAACTACAACTTTATTATTACAACAAGAAACTCGTGAGTTTGAATACAAATATTATCTTCTAGACAATATCTATACTCAAATAAATCCTCATCACATTTATTGATACATTATTTTACAAAAATGGTGAGGACTACTAAACAATCCTTTCTAAACCTTCATTCCATACCCCAGCTGCATTTTCGCTATATTCTCGCCTCCCGAGAAAAATGGAACAAAAGGAAAAGGGTGAGCTCAACTAGCTCAAGAAAGAATATTATGACTAAGATAATATACAACAAATTATCGTTAGTCTTCAACAGGAAAAATATAATAGAATACAATAGACAACAAATTTTAAATCAATATTCGCAATGAAATAATAATTCATTAGAAGAGTTAAGTAGAGAATGCAAACTACTATCTTCTATGTATGAATTTAAAAGTTCATCGCTCTATCTTTTATCCTGTAACATCAATCAATATACATCCGAATCAAATATTCATCTTTGCTACAGGCCAAAGATATTCATCACCGGTCATGTTCATTTAAACACTGCTCATCTTTGCACTACGGGCCAAAGATATTCTTCAAAATCATTCATCTTTGCACTACAGGTGCCAAAGATATTCTTAAGAAATCATTCATCTTTTGCACTACAAAGCCAAAGATATTCCATAATATCATCATTTAAGACCGAGGATGATGAAAATATTTTTTTTTTTTAAAAGAAACGAATCCATTGAAACAAAATGACAAGGATTAAGGATTAAGGATTAGTACTTGGTTTTATCCACGTCCAAAATACCTCAAAAATAATCATAGTGGTGTAAAATTCAAGAATGATCAAAACATGGATACAATCGAGCTAGTATCCGAATAGATGTTTTGACGAAAAAGAAGAAATTTTATTTTTCTATTGAATAGTCTTACCGATATCGTGAATAGTCTTGAGTATATCGTGAATAGTCTTAGATACGTGAATAGTAACTCACACCAAAAGATAGAAATTCCACAAAAAACATCTTCACGCTTACATGAATAGTACTCGTGAATAGTAACTCGTGAATAAGAACTCATGAATAGTAACTCGTGAATAGTAACTCATGAATAGTAACCCATGAATAGTAACCCGAAATGAAAAAGTTCCAAATTTGATAAAAACTTCAGATCAACATTTCAAAGATAATGATATTGAAGAAATAATATCATTACAAAAAAATAATATCCCTTACCTCGAGAGAGCGATACTTACATTTGGAATAATAACAATGAACTTGCACGTATATCAATAATCAAAGTATACTCAAAATACTCACAAGAATACGCTCAAAATATCGAGAGAAATATAGAGAAAACTTCAGTTTACGGTGTGATTTTCAATTCTAACCTAAGCACCCTATTTATAGGAAAATGCTTAGAACACAAAAGCGTAAAATTTAATATAATATTAATATAATTATACAAATTTTCCTTAGCCCACCTTTTTGGTCAAAACACCAGCCACACATGTTAATGATGTCCAAAAAAATACAAAAACGTTTTCTTAACAAAAATAATTTAAACTCCCAAAAATCAATTATTTCGGAGCTTCGGAACTTCAATAATTCATAATAAATAGCCCTTTCATCAGAAAATTCGAATCTCGCGAGTTTTTATAGGAAATTCAATTCTCTACAACTTTGCAGAAGAAAGTTTTCCAAATTCCAAATAGAAATTGACCGAAATCCACAAACGGGCGATTTTACTGGCTATAATCAAATTTCAGTCAATAAATGGGGTCCACCGACATGTTTAACATGTTTAAACATTTAATGCCACAAAAATACTCTTCCTCCTCGTATACTCATATATCCCACATTCGTTGTAAAAATATCACCAAGTTAATATATTATTAAAATAATATATTTAAATGAATTATTTTATCGTAAAAGATAAAATATTAATTTTCAACAATTGTCATTTTAAAATTTTCTCCATCTATATCCACATAAAATCAATATTTTCCTCATCATATAAATCAATAATTAATTATTCACAAATAATATTACGAAATCACAATATTGACAACCGAGCGGTTTCAGGAAAGAGGGGCTTTCCAATAAGAATTTCTTCTTCTTGGCGGCATGATTAGATGACCAAACCTCTCCTTAGAGAACTTTCTAGACATTGCCAATAATGTTATCTAATAATATTATTCGGATAATATGAATTATTGCTTCGATAAAGAAAAATCGTGTAATGACAATTATTGAAACAACAATGAATATAAAATATCAACGCAAACAATTATTAACTCAATAAAATAAAATTGAATAAAGAATTATCGTAACCATTATTGAGTAGTGCCTTTCTTACGTAAGAATCAATAATTGGTGCAATCTGGTGCAAAAGCTCACTTGTGCTGAACAACGTATTCATCGTGTTTTAACCACCGGGTATTCCAACAGTATTAACGGTAACAACTACGCCGTTAATTAAAAACAACTTATATTTGTCGTTTTCTTCATCCAATCACTTTCCGTTATGGGGCCCACACATGGTCTAGCCACTTGTCGTCGTCATTTAATATTCTCGACCGCATTTAATATTCCACGACCAAACGAATATTCCCCGACAATAATGAATATTTTATAACCACTTGCTTATTTTGAAATATTTGCGTATTTAACCCTTAACTATCCACATTAATCAAATCAACCCTTACTATTTCAAAATAATAAATAAAGGAAATTCCTTTTTATTTAAAAAATTACGGGGTCTTACAATAATCATACCAACAAACTATCCATTAATGAACTACAGGCCAATGAGGACTTTCACCACATCATTCGTCACTTTACGATCATGATTATACCGAATAATCTCTGGTCATAATCATACCAAGTCCATCTATGCACGTAAGCCAAAGATGACTTTAATCGCAATATAAGCATGAGGATGATGACAATGACATAATAATTTAATAAAACAAGTTCAAGGATAAATTTTGAAGATTTATAATTTAATTTATCCAGAAATTAATAATGTAAGACCCCAGCTTTTATAAATAAAGATGAATTTTCTATAAATATTATTTTTGAATATTATAGAATAAATTTGATATAATTGTTATGGGTAATATTTATAAATTTTACAAAGTAAGCAAGTTGTTATAAAATATTCGTTTAGTAGGGAATATTCTTTTTGTCGGGAATATTCGCATTTACTACTCAATCATTAGTGAACCCCATTAACTAAGTATTGTCGTAGTTAAAAACGACAAAATTATCTTTCTATATAAATAACTACAGAGGTGTTACCGTTAAAACCGCTGAACTACCCTAGTAGTAAAAGTACAATGAATACGTGTGCTCAGATAAGAGACACTTTAGATTGATTATCGATGCTTACGTGAGAAGTCACTTAGCTATACTCAATTATTACTACAAATAATTCTTTGCATCATATCTATTATATTATTGATTCAATTATTGTCACAAAGATCATCTCAGTATAATATGTTATATTATAATTGAGACGACAAGTTATAAATGATTAATAATTATTGAAAGATTAAATATGTGTTGATTAAAAATAAAATGATTTGTGGTAATATTTATTCAATCCTTGATGTATATAAAGAGTCATTATATGAGACGCTTTGTGGTAAGTTTGATTATTTTACTGGGGGCCCATATGTCATCATATAAGAGTCTCTTCAATCGATAGTATTTACCTTTGTGAATAGTAATTACCTTTGTGAATAGTAATTACCTTCATCAATAGTATTTACCTTTATGAATAGTAATTACCTTTGTGAATAGTAATTACCTTCGTCAATAGTATTTACCTTCAAATCAATAGTATTTACCTTTATGAATAAATAATTACGTTTGTGAATAGTAATTACCTTTGTCAATAGTATTTACCTTCGTCGATATAGTATTTACCTTCGTCAATAGTAATTACCTTCGTCAATAGTAATTACCCCTTCGCAAATAGTAGTTGTCCCTTCAATATTACCAAGAGTTAACTCGCTTCTTGATTGTTCCAAGGTTAATTACCCTTCAAAATAGTAGTTGTCTCTTCAATATTACCAAGAGTCATTTTGACCCTTCGTTAAGACCAAGAGCCACCATCGCTTTTTTCTATAAATAGAAAGCTCATTCCTTCATTATTTCTTACGAATTCATTGAAACTCTGAGAGAAAACTATAGAGAGAAAGAAGAAAAGTATTCTCGCTACTTCACTTTTCCAATATTCAGTTCTTCTAAGGTAAGGGGTATTATTTGTTGTACCCATAAGGGGTGTTATTCATTCTTATTCATGAAGAGAACTTCTGTTATTCCATTCCTTATTATTCTGTTGGAATAACCTATATACGCGGCATACCCTATACTTGGTGAAATCCCTCTGTTATTCCATTCTTTATTATTCTCATTGGAATAACTCAGATATATATCTGAGCATACCCTATACATAATCTGTATATGTGGTTTACTCTATACTTAGTGACATTCTTCTATTATTTTGTTGGAACATCCTGTCTGTGTGTTTTACACTGGACCTGGTTCCGTCTTTATTATTATTCTGTTGGAACATCATATCTGTGTGTTTTTACACCGAACTCGGTTCCGCTTTTATCATTCTCATGGAATATCCTATCTGTGTTTTACACCGGATCCGGTTCCATCTTTATTATTCTGTTGGAACATCCCGCTTGCAGTGAATTTTACGACGACCGGTTCCGTTATTATTATTTTGTTGAATAACTTTGCTCATGCGGCAATACCGCATTCATGGTAATTTCCTTTGTTATTCCATTCTTTATTATACCCAAATTGGTTAAAACTTTGACTTCTATACTCCATGAAATTAGTAGAATATTCTTGATATTTGCGTTTCATCCAAAGATCTTTTCATGGAAATATTCTTCCGATCATTCTTGAATTTTACTCTACAAAACAAAGATCTTGTTGACAATTTGGACGTTAATAATTCCTGGATAAAATAATTCTTGAACTTGTTTTATTGAATTCTTATATCATTGTCATCATCCCTCATGTTTATATTATGTTGAAAGTTATCTTCGCTTACGTGCATAGATGAACTTAGTATGATTATGACCGTGGATCATTCGGTATAATCATGGCTTGATATAAATGATGTGACAAAAGTCCTCGGTGGCTGTAATGCGTGATGGATAGTTTTGGTATGATTATGACCGGGGTGATTCGGTATAGTCACGACCATTGATAATTTGATGAAAATCCTTGACCGTGGTATGCAGGATGATTAGATATTGTGGTTTTTTCATTAAACCGAGTCTTAGTGATAAAAATTTATGAAAACCTTTTAAACTTAAAAGATAGTAGACTTTATTTTCTACTCGACTTTTTAATGGATCAGATATTCACTACCGCAGCTTAAACCGGTTGTCTATTGTATTTTATCGCTTTAACATTGTTGAAGACTATTGATAATTTATTCTCGCTTTATCTTAGTTATAATATTTCATCGGGGCTAGTTGAGCTCACCCTTTCTTTCACCGTTTCTCTGTGAAATGAGAATATAGTTGGGACGAGCCTGGGAACGGAGAGTAATGGTCCGAGGATAGCATTAGTAGTCCTCACTATTCGTGAAATAGTGTGATAATAATTGTAATGAGGACTCCTTTTGAGTTTGTATAATATCTAGTAGACAATATTTGTATTCAAACTCATAGTTTATGTCGATTGTTGCATACATTTACGCTTATATTAGTAAGTTGTATTTAAATTCTCGCACCATGTAAGTGGCGACCCAAGATGGGTGACGATACCTAATTTTGGGGCGTCACAACAGTATCGTAGCTTGAGGATATGATCCTCGCTAAGATGCTAGATAAGAACTAGGAGGGAGAGACGGAGAATTCCTTCGCTAGTATGACCTACCTAAGTTTATTTGTTATTTAATTGGTCGATCAGAGTATAGGGATAATATTTGATATATTAATTAACCCTTTTGCTTCACAATTCCTTTCAGGTAATAAGAGTGTAGCTAGGTCGAGCGGGGGTAACAGTGGAATAGAATGGTGGTCATCATTTAGTAGTTATATTTGGTGAATCAACTAGGGTGAGGTGAACCCAACGTTGGAAGAGTGTTTTGCCACTATCATACAAGATGTCTAATGACATACAACCTCGTGTCATCATAAAGATGTGGTTGTGCTCATCCACTTGCTTTGAGTATATTTACGAGCACTACCTATATGATCTTGGTGTTTGTTTGAAGTATAATTCTCAATTTGAGACAAAGGGAGATAATGATAAATCAAGAGAAGACTCACCATCGGGAAGAATATGATAGTAATCTTCTCATTTTTCTTTGGGGTCTATTGGGTAAACCAAGGATAATTCCGTGGCCATATGATATCTATCATAACCTAGAAGCATGGCCTCCCATGTATGAAGGTTTCCTTGAGCACTTCCCAAAGATTCTAATTTCTAAAACAGCTTTTGACTATACATTTATGTAAGGTGTCATTGTAACGCATATCCAAAGTTGGGATGAAAGTCACAATTGGTATCAATGTAACGTATTATCCAAGTCTTGGATAAGAGTAGCGCTTTTGAATGATATTTCTATCATTAATAAATTTCTTGACGTATTCTTGAAGATTTCCTAGCCTACCTTAGAGCGTGAAATCGAATTTTGTATCGAATTCCCCAAAGATAAAACCCATTTCTTAAACCCTCAAATATTTCTTCAACTAAAATGAATAGCTTTACGTGGTTTATGATGAAAGTCATAATAAAAGCATTGGACTAATGAAAATCATGGGTATACGTGGTATTAGTAAGTGTTATGATGAGTTATGTTGGTTAGTATGTGAAAACATGAAAGTTTCTTAAAATCACAAGGAGTTAAAAACCAGATTTTGGTGAAAAACGTAATATGAAATTCAATCACCAAATCTCTTATTATATTTTGAATTTTTGAGTGTGGTTAAGTCCTAGAGTTAGATCTATGAGTTACCTAACTAATCCAAGTGGAATCAAAGAAAAGGTGTTGTAGATTTTCGTGGGACTGATTTTAGCAAAGGAGTCAAAACTTCAAAATGTCCAAAAAGTTGTTGCCACGTTTTTGTAAGGGCTGTTTCGGCCACTTAATTAGTGAGAAAAAATTCAGGCCTTTTGGGACATAAAAGTATATGGTATAAAGAACATCGTGTCCAAAAATGAGCTCATTCCGACTTAAAATGAGCAAGTTATGACCATTTCAATATTTAGGTTTTTTGACGAAAATGCTATAACTGGAGTTCTATAACTCATGACCATGAAATTTAAATCGAGGCTCACATTAACATGTGTAAGGTCCTGCCAATATTTGGGAATTTTGGAGTTAAACTTGAGGTAGCTAATTTCTTAAGGAATTAATTAGAAATTGATTTTTGAAAAATAGTAAATGAATTTTAAAAATTTGAGAAAATATATTTTCATTATGGGACTATATTATGCTAAATCCCGGAAAAGAAATATTTTTGGGACTGATTTGGTATTTTTCATGAAAATAGTTTAGTTACTTAACATATGAGTTAAATATGTTATGTGAAGTAACAAAGTTGAAAATAGGATTTTATGGCTGTGAGAATCCTATATAGAGTATATGCATATTTTTTTTGAGGATTTGATAATTGGTGATGATATCTTATGAGTATGGCATTTTTGAATGATTAAATGCATTATATGGTAAAGCGTAAACAATTGAGATAAATTGTTTATAAATTTAAGAAGTGATTAAAATATTGTTATAATATTAATGATATTAGATTATGAGATTATTAAGTGATTGATAACATGGGGATATTCTTGAATTCGGATAAATTATATTATAAATGTTTAATATTTATCCTTTATCTCATTTGATTGATTCTTTATATCATTATCCTCATGCTTATATTATGTTGAAAGTCATCTCGTGGCCAGAAGTAGTGCATAGATGGACTTGGTATGATTATGACCGTGGATTGTTCTTGTATAATCATAACCGTAATTGAAAACACGATTATCTTTGGTCGTAGTGCATGGATAATTTGTGGTCGTGATACTAATGAATACACGATTATCTTTGGTAGTGGTGCATGGATAATTTGTGGTCGTGATACTAATGAATACACGATTATCTTTGGTCAGTAGTGCATGGATAATTTGTGGTCGTGATACTAATGAATATACGATTATCTTTGGTCAGTAGTGCATGGATAATTTGTGGTCGTGATACTAATGAATACACGATTATCTTTGGTAGTAGTGCATGGATAATTTGTGGTCGTGATACTAATGAATACACGATTATCTTTGTCAGTAGTGCATGGATAATTCGTGGTCGTGATACTAATGAATATCCTCGGCCGTGAGTGCGGGATGATTCGATGATATGGATTAATTATTGAAATGAGTCTCAAAGAATGAAATATTAATTCATGGATGTGGTAAAAGTCATCTTTAGTCAGTAGTGCATTGATAGACTTGGTATGATTATGACCACGGATTATTCGTATATAATCACGATCAGATTGAAAACACGAATATCCTTGGCGCCAAGAAGGTATGGATAATTCGTGGTCGTGATACTATTAAGTCGCGTCTCAAAGATTATTGGTTTTACAACTTGTATATCTTTAGCCTGTGAGTGCAAAGATGAATTGTTAATGAATATCTTTGGCGGATTAGAAGATGAATTTAATATTTTTAACGATAAAGGTATTCAAGGCATCCTCACCTCTTTATCATATCGTGTACGTATCCTAATTTCGAGGGAAATTTCATAAGAAGGGAGGTTGTAAGACCCAAATTTTATAAATAAAGATGAATTTTCTATAAATATTATTTTTGAATATTATGGAATAAATTTGATATAATAGTTGTGGGTAATATTTATAAATTTTGCAAAGTAAGCAAGTTGTTATAAAATATTCGTTTGGTCGGGGAATATTCTTTTTGTCGGGGAATATTCGTATGACGACTCAATCAGTGGTGGACCCCACAACGGAAGTATTGTCGTAGTTAGAAAACGACAAAATTATCTTTCTATAAAAATAACGGCAGAGGTGTTACCGTTAAAACTGTTGAACTACCCGGTAGTAAAAGTACAGTAATACGCGTGGTTGCATAGTAGCACACGGTATTGATTATTGATGCTTACGTGAGAAGTCACTTAGCTATACTCAATTATTGCTACAGTAATTGCTGCATCATATCTCTTATATTATTGATTCAATTATTGTCACAATATGTTATATTATTAATTGAGACGACAAGTTATAAATGATTAATAATTGTTGAAAGATTAAATATGTGTTGATTAAAAATAAAATGATTTGTGGTAATATTTATTCAATCCTCGATGTATATAAAGAGTCTGTTATGAGACGCGTTTGTGGTAAGTTTGATTATTTTATGGGGGCCCATATGTCATCATCTAAGAGTCTCTTCATCGATAGTATTTACCTTTGAATGAATAGTAATTACCTTTGTGAATAGTAATTACCTTCACAATATAGTATTTACCTTTGTGAATAGTAATTACCTTTGTGAATAGTAATTACCTTCGTCAATAGTATTTACCTTCGCACAATAGTATTTACCTTTGTGAATAGTAATTACCTTTGTGAATAGTAATTATCTTTGTCAATAGTATTTACCTTCGCTCAATAGTATTTACCTTCGTCAATAGTAATTACCTTTGTCAATAGTATTACCCCTTCGCAATAGTAGTAGTTGTCCTTCAATATTACCAAGAGTTAATCGCCTATTCTTGTTCCAAGGGTTAATTACCCCTTCATGAATAGTAGTTATCTCTTCAATATTACCAAGAGTCATTTTGACCCTTTAAGACCAAGAGCCACCCTCGCTTTTCTATAAATAGAAAGCTCATTCTTTCATTATTTCTTATGAATTCATTGAAACTCTAGAGAGAGAAACTATAGAGAGAAAGAAGAAAAGTATTCTACTACTTCACTTTTCCAATATTCAGTTCTTCTAAGGTAAGTGGTATTATTTGTTGTACCCGTAAGGGTTGTTATTCTTTCTTTTTCATGAAGAGAACTTCTGTTATTCCTTTCTTTATTATTCTGTTGGAATAACCTGTATACGCGGCATACCCTATACTTGGTGAAATCCCTCTGTTATTCCATTCTTTATTATTCTGTTGGAATAACTCAGATATATCTGACATACCTATACATAATCAGATACGTGGTTTACTCTATACTTGGTGACATTCTTCTATTATTCTGTTGGAACATCCCGCTCATGTGTTTTACACTCGACCTCGGTTCCGCTCTTTATTTTTATTCTCATTGGAACATCCTGTCACATGTGTTTTACACCCACCTAGTTCCGCCTTTATCATTCTGTTGGAATATCCTATCTCATGTGTTTTACACCGATCCGGTTCCATCTTTATTATTCTGTTGGAACATCCATCGCTTGTGAATTTTACGACCTAGTTCCGTTATTATTATTCTGTTGAATAACTTTGCCTATGCGATAGACCGCATGCATGCATTATTCCAATAGAATAATAAAGAATGGAATAACGAAAGAATTCACCGTGCACGATAGGCCTTCGCATGCACGAGTTATTCCAACATAATAATAAAGAATGGAATAATAGAAGAATTCACTAGGCATGCGATAGACCGCACATATAGGTTATTCCAATAAGATAATAAGGAATGGTAACAATAGCTCTCTTCATGAATACGAAAGAAATAATACCCATTGCCTTAGAAGAATACTGGATACTGGAATAGTGAGGTAGCCGACTTCTCTTCTTCTTTCTCTCTATAATTTCTCTCTATAATAATTGCTCTATAGCTTTAGTGAATTGGTGAGAAATGAAGGAAGAATGAGCTTCTATTTATAGGAAAATATAGTTTCGTTAATTGCAAGTTTTGGGGCTCAAAATATTACAGTATAATACCTGCCTCTTTTCCTTCATTTTTAATTTAGTCCTGCAAGTATTATCAAACTTGCACCACCTCCCCTAATAGTAAATCATGTGAATCTATAATAAATCATGTGAATTAATAGTTCTAGACATGTGAGAATACGAATTACAGTATAGTACCTCCATCTAAACCTCTATTTTTAACTTAGTCATGCAAGTATTATCAATCTTGCACCAACTCCCTTAATAATAAATCATGTGAATCAATAGTACACACATGTGAACGCATAGTTATAAGCATATGAATTAATAGCAATTAATTGCTCATTTATTCGGTTAATTACCTGATTGGTCAATATAACCTCCATACATTAATTATTATCGAAATAAATGTCGATTTCCACTAATACTAATAATTCCCACACAATGGAACTATCAATTTCATCTTTAATCAACAAGAACTTATTCATCATTAATATTATAATACATAATATTTAACAACCAAGTCGTTCCCAGGAAAGATGGGGCTTTTCGATAAGGATTTCTCCTTACTAGCGCGCAATTAGGTGACCAAACCTCTCCTTGATAGAACTTCTAGACATTGTCAATATTACAAATAATAATATGAATAACTTTGTTGTCTTAATTATTGATTTAATAATATAAAATATTATTACAATAATTGAATAAAATCGAGTGACTTCTCACGTAAGCATAAATAATCAATACCGTGTGCTAGTATGCAACCACGCGTATTACTGTACTTTTACTACCGGGTAGTTCAATATTTTTAACGGTAACACTTTCGTCGTTATTTTTATAAAATGATAATTCTGTCATTTTCTAACTACGACAATACTTTCGTTGTGGGGTCCACCAATGATTGTGTCGTCGTACGAATATTCCTTGTTAAAACAAATATTCCCCGACCAATCGAATATTATATAACAACTTGCTTACTTTGCAAAATTTATAAATATTACCCACAACTATAACATTATATCAAATCCACACCATAATATTCAAAAAAAAATATTTCGAAAAATTTAAATCTTTATTCATAAAATTTGGGGTCTCATAATCTCCCCTCCTTATGAAATTTTGCCTCTCGAATTTATGTATGCACGTACTGGTATGATGAGGATACCTTGACTTCATTTCAGATTCTAACTCTTGAGGAATAACCTTTGAGTGTTGAATATGATCCTTCTTATCCAAGATTTTAACACGTATCTCCTCATACGTTAAATCTTCAGCTATATCGTCTAGTTCTATTTTAATAATGTGGTTTGGGTCGTCCACATATTTACGTAACATCGATATGTGAAAAACGTTATGAACACGCAATATACTTGGCGGTAAAATGAGTCTATAGGCCACAGTTCCTACTCGATCGAGGATTTCAAATGGGCCAATTAAATCGAGGGTTTAGATTTCCTCTCTTCATTGATTCTTGCTTCTAGAATAACGCCCTCTTGAACCTTCTTCTTCACATTCATCAGCTCTGAGTATGTAGCTTGCATGGCTTTAACTTTATCAATTAAAGTCAATTCTACTTGTATATTTGATATCACCACGTGGGTCCTTAGAGTCTTTAACTCTATCTTCATCATTTATAAGTTATAGGAAATGGGTTTTTATGTTAACAACATTGCACTCGTAAACGCATACGATCTTCTACTCAATGCGTCAGCTACCACGTTCGCTCTTCCACGATGATATTGAATGGTATAGTCGTAATCTTCAACAGCTCGAGCCAACATCTTTGGCGTATGTTACGTTCGTTTTGGATGAAGAAATACTTGAAGTTTTAGAAATGGGTTTTGTACTGGGGTCAATACAAAAATTGATTTCACGTTCTGGGGTAGGCTAGAAGTCTTCAAGAATATGCCATAAAATTTATTAACAATAGAAATATCATTCAAAACTGTGACTCTCATCCAAGACTTGGATAGTACGTCACATTGATACCTATTAACTTGCCACCGTTATTCACAACGTCCCCTACAGAAAGTTCGGCTTCGGTGCATTCCATATAAGGAAGTCACCAACGAAAGGCTCGGGGCTCTTTACTTATGGCTTGATATGACAATGATTGATTTTTGTGGTTTGGTTGCTTGAATTCGCATAATAGGTTGGTTAGGAATATGAAAGCTAACAACCTTACAAAAAGCATGATGAGTAGTTAACCAATCGATTCCTAAAATCGCATCAAAGGCCAGTATTTTCAAAGAGATAAGATCGAAAGGTAACATGAGGGTATCGATTTGAATCAAACAAGACTTCTAAACAATGGAGGTAACGAAGGTTTCTACTAATGAAGTTTCAACCAATAATTCAAAGTCTAACTTCTCTGGGGTCAAATTTAAATGTTGAGCGCAAGCAAGAGAGATAAAATAATGGGTAGAACCGGTATCTAATAAGGTATAGACTTCACAAGAAATTATAATTAACTAACCCGTGCTAACTTCGTTCGGGTTACTCACTTTTTGAGAATTCACGAAAAACGTTCTTCCTGAAACCACCGACTTTGTTTTGTCCGTATCCACCTTTGGTGCCACCGTCCTAGCTGTACTTGAATTTGGTGAACGAAAAAATTGGGCTAGGTGACCTTCTTTTCCACAATTGTAACATGCTTTGGACTGCATCACGCAGTTTAGACTGATATGTCCCTCCCCTTCGCATTTGAAGTATACAATTGGTGGTCGTTCTCCTTCCTTAAAAACGGGTGTTGGTACTGCTGTCTTTCCATTATTGTTGAACCTTCTCTTCTTAAAATTTCCACTCCTATTATCTTGGCCATGATTACCACCGAAATGGTTACCATCCTTGGCATGATTATTTCCCCCACGATGGTTATCATTTTTCCGATGGTCGTTGCCACCGGTACGATTATTATCGTGTTGTTGCTCGTTATCCTTTCGTTGGGCTGGCTCATTATCACGCTCCAATAACTGAGCCCTATTTACTACATCTGAATATAAACAAAGTTTGTGAGAAATGAGGTATTAACGTATATCGGGTTTCAAACCTCTTAGAAATATTCACGCCATTCGCTCCTCATTATCGACCAAATGGGATGTAAACCGGGATAACTCCGCAAATTTAGCTTCGTATTGCGACACGGTCATATTGTTTTGCTCCAACTTGATAAACTTCACCTCCTTCATGTGACGAATACTTTCGGGAAAGTACTTGTCATTGAACAGCTCTTGGAACTTCTCCCAATAAATCTTGAGTGCGTCAGGCTGGGTACGTTTTAAAGATTCCCACCAATAATCTGCCTCTTAACGCAACATAATGGTGGCAAAGGGAACCTTTTGCTCCTCGGAGCATCCCAAGACATCAAATATCTTGGTGATCTGCTTTAACCACGTCTCAGCCTTAACTGGTTCTGGCTTTCCCAAAAACTCCGGCGGTCCCAACTCCTTGAACTTCTTAGCAGTGGCCAGTCGTGGGTTGCCATTGTTTCCACCTGCATTTTGAACAGGAGTCTCTCTCGCCTGATGTTGCATGAATTGCATAAAGCCTCTGAACATCTCATCGTTCATCATCTGATCGGTGTTGTTATTTACTTGAGGATTATTGTCTTTCTGTTGCACATTATCTTGGGTATTGATCGTTGGTGACTCAACGGTCTCATGTGCTTCATTGCTTATCTCAACATTTTCGGATGCCATTTTCAAATACTTCCACAAAATAAGGGTTAATTGACATGCCACATATTATCCCTATACTCTGACCGACCAATTAAATACCAAATAAACTTAGGTAGGTCATACTAGCGAAGGAATTCCCCGTCTCTCCCCTCCTAGTTCTTATCTCACATCTCAGCCAGGGAGCATATCCCTAAGCTTTGATACCAACTGTGACACGCCCAAAACAGGTATACATCACCCATCTTGAGTTGCCAAATACATGGTATATAAATTCAAATACAACTTAATTATACGACAGTCGTGTAAAATATACGACAAAATATAGCTGAGAGTTTAAATAAGAATATTGCCTTCTAGACAATATCCACTGTCAATGGAGTCCTCATTACAATTATTATCACACTATTTCACAGAATAATGAGGACTACTAAAACAACCATCTGGACCGTCAATCCGTTCCCCGACCAGTCCCAGCTATATTCTCATTTCTTGAAGAGAACAGTGAAATAAAGGGTGAGCTCAACTAGCCTAGTAAGAAATATTATAACTAAGATAATGCAGAATAAATTATCCTTTGCCTTCAACAGTATAACAACTGATAGAATATAATAGACAACAAGTTTTAGATCAACAACTGCAGCGGAATAAGCAATCCATTAGAAGAGTTAAGTAGAGAATAAAATCTACTATCTTCTATGATTTAAAAGATTTTCATCAACTTTATTTACGAGACTCGACAATAAATAAACCACATCATCCTCCGCACTCACGGCCAAGGATATTCATGTAATCATCAATGGTCATGATTATACCGAATAATCCCTGGTCATAATCATACCAACTGTCCATTAATGAATTACAGGCCAATGAGGACTTTCACCACATCATTCGTCAAATTACGGTCATGATTATACCGAATAATCTCTGGTCATAATCATACCAAGTCCATCTATGCACGTAAACCAAAGATGACTTTAACCACAATATAAACATGAGGATGATGACAATGACATAATAATTCAATAAAACAAGTTCAAGGATAAATTTTACAGATTTATAATTTAATTTATCCAGAAATCAATAACGTCCAAATTGTCAACATGATACTGCTTTGTAGAGTAAAATTCAAGAATAATATTCATGTACCAAAAATAATTTGGACAGAAAAGAAATATATTTATCGGGTAAATAGTACCCCGTGAATAGTACCCTGTGAATAGTACTTCGAGAATAGTACCTCGTAAATAGTACCCCGACATTAAAAGTACTCTAAATACCTGAGTGAATAATATTCGGGTGAATAGTAATCAGGTGAATAGTAACCCATGAATAGTAACTCGTGAATAGTACTCCGGCATGAAAAGTGCCCCGAATACCCGAGTGAATAATACTAGACTGAATAGTAACCGGGTGAATAGTAACCTGTGAATAGTAACTCGTAAAAGAAAAATACCAAAGAAAATGATATTTCATAACGAGTACAAAAGAAATGATATCTCATACGAGTATAATAGAATATACGAAACTGCAAATAGATTTTCACCCGTCATGCGGTAATCCACGTAGATAGATCATTTCCAAAATTTAATAAGGAATGAATACAAAGAATCATTCACCATGCATGCGGTAATCCACATAGACAGGTTATTCCAACAGAATAATAAAGAATGGAATAACAGAAGAATTCACTATGCATGCGATAGACCGCATGCATGTGTTATTCCCAACGAATAATAAAGAATGGAACCAATCATGCATAATCCGCATTGCAGACGAGTTATTCCAATGAATAATAAAGAATGGAATAATGAAGAATTCACGCATGCATGATATAGGCATGCATTTGTTAATCCAACATAATAATAAAGAATGGAATAACAGAAGAATTCACCAGGCATGCGATAGACCGCACAGATAGGTTATTCCAACAAAATAATAAGGAATGAAATAACAATAGCTCTCTTCATGAATACGAAAGAAATAACACCCCTTACTTTAGAAGAAAACTGGATACTGGAATAGTGAGGTAGCAGACTTCTCTTCTTCTTTTTCTCTATAATTTTTCTCTATAATAATTGCTCTATAGCTTTAGTGAATTGTTGAGAAATGAAGGAAGAATGAGATTCTATTTATAGGAAAATATAGTTTCGATAATTGTAGACACTCAAAATTTTCTACATGCCTGTTACTAACATTACAGGAGGGCAGATTCGTTTTTCGGAGATAACCTTGGAAGACAGCTTACATCCATTCCAGATACTACCGGAAGTGCAGTTCCAACCCGGAACACAAACCGGGAACTTCATCTCAAACCCGAAACACACACCGGGAATGTCATTTCCAATCTCGGAGATAACCCCGAGGTTTGCAAGATCAAAAGACCGACAACAACACCGGAGAGGACATTTCTTTCTCAGCGATAACACCGCAACGTTCAGTTCCAGACCCAGAAATAACACTGGGAGTAGCAACTCCATCCTTGGTGATAGCCCTAAGAGATGCTTTTGCAGTTCCGGCGATAACTCCAGAATTGTTTGTTTCAAACATATGCGATCAGCTTCAAGCTCAGACCTCCTACTGAGGCAATCATACCTCAGACCCGGAGTTAATAATGGGCAGATAAGTTCTTTCATAGATGACCTTGAGGTATTCAAACTCTTGCAGCAATCCAATCTTAGATGTAACCTTGAGCAACATCTGCTTTCTGCTCAAACCGGCGATAACCCCGGTAAGGAGTCAAAAGCGTCATCTTACCGCCTCAACAAGATGATATCATGGTATACCAATAAGTAGTCCAATCTCAGATGTAACCCTGAGCAACGTCTACTTTCAACTCAAACCGGCGATAACCCAGTGAGGAGTCAAACATCATCTTGTCTCTTCAACACCTACGCGTCTTCTCGACACTTCATACATACATACATACAATAATGTCCCACAAGAACCGAGGAGTAACAATCCTGAGTGACTGTTACGCATGGCAGTACTTTGGATAGAATTTAAAGCTTGAAGACCACGGGCATAGACCCCTCTTCTTGACTTCGTACAACCTCTAATCCATGTCATTGCGTAACTCTCGACACAAGCGATCCGAAGAAGGTCAGATATACCTCATTCGGATGCTCGGATTGAAGTTCTGCAAGGTCTAACGGACATTACAGTGCATGTACTACGAGACGACTGGACCCACGAGGCTCGGATGCACAACGACCAAATAGAAGGTACAACCATGTCGCCAAGTGTACCTACTGACCATCCGCTCATATATATAAGCCTTGGGGTCAGCCATTTGAGGAAGAGGAGAAAGAGAAAAGGCGAGGAAACCTTGTCCATTTTACTCTGCATACACATCTTTTGAGTGTTTCCTTACTTTTAAACACTTACTAGCTCACATATAGCTATCTTTTATCCGGCAGGAGCTGAGTGTTTATCCATTTAAAGTCATAGAAGTCTACTTTGGCAGCCCACTGTAAGCCTTTTCACATTATATAAAGTCTTCTTCTCATATTAGCACACACTGTTGTACACGTTAAGAGTCGTGTGAGTGTGTTTGCCCGAACTTCGGTCCGTGGTTTTCATTCCTGTCTGTATATTTACTTATATATATATATATGTATATATTTCATATATGGACTAACATTATTGAGTTATGCCTCGATTGAGCCTAGACTTCGGTCTGGAGCGTTTATTTCTTTATATATATATATATATATATATATATATATATATATAATTGTTGTCGATATATCGATGAGCTGGATTTTACATCCTACATTTACTAAACTTATATATATATACACTTATATATAATTGTTGTTGCTTTGACATATCCGATGAGCACAGATTCACATCCTATAATGCGTTTACTACTTTATATATATATATATTTGTATATATATATATATATATATTTATTTCATTCTGCACTTTGAGTTTACTTAGTGGTAGTTGGTAACTTTTACAGCCTTTATTTACATTTCATTCCCACAGAGTTTACTTACGTGGTGGTTGATCATCATCCATATATATATATATATATATATATATATATATATATTTACCGCTTTTATATATTTACATTTCTGATCCCCCATGGAGTTGCTTCGTGGTGGTTGATCATGTCTTTATATATATATATATATATTTATAACTTTTATATATATAGTTGCTTACTACTTTCCATACAAATTGTAGTTTCATGTGAGCCTAGGAATCATGTGATCACAGATTCAGTCTACTGAATCTAGATTCGGTTCCCATGATGGACATATTTTTCAGCTGTAAGCAGCTTGTACATTATTTTACAGTGTCTGAATTTCCTTGGATGGTCATTCATGCCCCATGAGGAGTTCTAAGATCACAGTAAAATTATTTTCTTGAGAATGTTTCGCATCTCGAAAATAAAAGCAAACAAGCCGAACATTTAATAATAAAATGGAAGTATTAAAAGGTCTCAATTCCTATTGAGCACATGGTTTGAAAAATCTCTTTTACAAAACTTCATTGATATATCTTGGTTAAAACTGAAATTTTCTATAAATTTCAAACCTTGTGTATATAGGTGCGAAGGAGGCCTCGCACTACTTTCAAATAATTGCACATTGATCCACACACACACATATAACAATTTCTTTGAAATATGGCGGTCACCGTGGTAACACGGATGTCGGGGGGTGCCTAACATCTTCCCTCCGTATAATCAAGCCCCTGGACTCAAAAACGAATCTCGGTTTCACAGACTCGTCTAGTAGTGTCAAATCACTAGGTCAATGTGCAAACCTTTTTGGTTGCATTGGTGGAACCAATTAAATACACCAATTGGCGAATCTTAAAGTCAAATCGTCGACATTATATATGTCGAACCTTTTTAACTTGTTTTTTCAAATAAATCTCACATTAACATGAGAACACCAAAGAACAAGTAACGAAAAGGAACACAAAAAATCCCAACGTCGACAGGTGGCGACTCTGCTGGGGACTCCAGTAAGAGGGCTTAAGCCGCTATTATAAGCTTTTCAAAATTGTTATATGCTTGTGTGTGAATGTTGCATTTACATTTATGATGAATGTGTATGAATGCATCTTAATTACTGCACTGCTAAATATCTATCTATGATATTAGTGCTTCGCACATGTCATCATTATGCATAAACGGTGAGACACGTTGTATGTGAATGTATGTTGTGTGGTCCCTCCACTAGGAGGCTATCCTGTCGGTGTTTGATTACTGGACTCGTGGGAAGAATAATTCCTTGGGGCTCAGGAAAGGCACCACATAGATTCGCTCAAGTTGAACGACCGAATTAACTTCCCATCAAGTAGATTGTGATGATCTGGGAACCTTCATGGCAAAAAGCCGCGAGAGTAACCCTAAGATAGGTCAGCCTCTGATAAACCAAACGCGGAGGAAAGTCTCTTCATACTTTCCATTTTTAATTACTTGTAAAAGCATTTACTTGTAATTTATTCCATGTTCATCCATATGTAATGGAAAATATGAAGAATATCTATGCATGCATGACATGTTATCAATTAACAACCAGTTTTGCAGGACAAAATTCCTAAACGGACATGTTATGATAACATTTTCATTACCCTAAGACTAAACTATGTAAGTCTTTTGTAGGGAAGCAATTGGGCCTATTACCCGCTCAAAATCCAAAAAGGCCACGAGTCTACAACCAATCATGTCTTCTTCTGACCAGTCTAATGCTGTCTCCCGAGAAGAATTTGACGGATTGAGTTAATAAATTACAGACTTGGCTGTTCGACTGAAAGAATTGTACCAGTCAACTCAGGGTACGAAGATACCTACTCATACAGAATCCCCTACACAAGGAGGAGTTCAAGGTCTGGAAAAAACAATTCCAGAACCTCATTTGGATACAACCAACAAAGACCCTGAAAACACCCATCTCAAAGGAGATCCATACACCGGTGATATCAGGAAGAAGGTCCTTCAAATGGAGGAAACTATTCGTGTTCTCAAAGGGATTGGAACACATGGCAGTGTTTCATATACAGACCTTTGCATATTTCCTGGTGTTCATTATCCAGAGAAATTCAATACCCCTGATTTTGAGAAATATGACGGATTAGAGGATCCTTATACATATTTAAAAGTGTTCATTGGAGAACTTGGGTCTTATGCAGAAAATAAAAAGCTCATAATGCAGCTATTTCAGAAAAGTCTGACTTGAGAAGCCCGTTCATGGTATACCTAATTAGACAACTCAAACATCCATAGCTGGGAAGAGCTGGCTCACGCCTTCCTCACTCAATACAGTTTTCAATCTCAAATGGCTCCTGACCGGTACCAAATTACCAAGGTCAAGAAATAGTCTAATGAGTCATTTAGAGAGTATGCTCAAAGGTGGAGGCGCCTTGCTGCTCAAGTTATTCCTTCCATGACGGAATCAGAAATGGTCATGACTTTCACAGATGTATAGGAACCTCATTTCTATGAAAGAGTTCTAGCTGGTATTGGCAAACCATTCTCTAAAATGATCAAGCACGGAGAAATGGTTGAGATGGGAATGAAGTCCGGTAAAATTCAAGACCTAGCCGCTCTTAAAGCTGTTGCTGAGCACATCCAGTCCGGATCTTATGGAAACAACCCCCGGAGAGTCCATAAAAAGAAAGAGGAGGATGTTTCCTTGATACTACAAGGACAAAAAGGCAATCAAAGCATGCCTATGTAGAGGAGAAACTACTCCCCTTTTCCAGCACAATCTTCAAACCCTCCATTGCCTAAAAGTGGAGAAGTAAAGCGACCTTGAACGTTCACACCCTTAGGGGACTCACTCGAGAATATCCTTGTTCTTCTGACTGCTCAGAAGAAAATTACACATCTTCTTGCACTAGCCAACCCTAATGGGAGGGGTTTTAATGCTACTCAGAAGTGTGCCTATCATGCTGGAGCACCTGGACATGATAATCAAGATTGTTGGGCCTTAAAGCATAAGATTCAAGATCTAATAGACAATGGTGAGATCGTGATCACCAAACCAGATCAACCTCATGTGCAAGACAACCCACTTCCTCAACACAAAGAAGAAGATGTCAACGTGATCAGTTGGAGCACTGTACAAGGTTCCAATTCTAACGGTGAATCATCCCAATCCATCAAAGACGATGTTAATAAATGGGATTATGCAAAGTTCCAGTTTACAATGGAACGAAAGATGAAAGCTCTTTGCAAACAAATTGGGCAATTGGCAGAACTAGTGACCCACCAGCATCAAGTCACACGCAAATTAATCAGGTAGGAGCATGCCTATCTCCTTCCTTTTGTTATGAATGCCTCCTCACCACCTTCAGAAAGCGAAGCTATGGAAGATAAGGTTGCGAAGAGAGCAAATGTTAAAGCATGTCGGGATTTTGCCAATCAGAGGGAATTCACCTATTTGGGGCAATCTATAGAAGAGATACTACAGATGTTGATCAATGAAGGAAGACTTAACTTCCTTCTCCCTCCAATCAATCCCCATTCAGGAAAGTTCAATCCTGATGAAATGTGTCAATATCATTCACATTCTCGCGGCCACAACACAGAAGAATGTTGGGCACTTCGCCATCTCATTCAGAATCTTATTGATAGCGGTGTCCTGCAAATAGCAGATGATTACACTGTGCAACTCAAGGGTAGGAATGCATGTCCTACCAAAAGGAAGGGATCAGTAACATTTATATCCGAAGTGGATGATGAGACTATCAAACTATTTCCCATACAACCAATTCAACTCAAAGGAGCTGACAATCCTATGAAAGTGGCCGCACCAGAGCCAATTTCTTTATCTTGCAGACCACAATATCTTGTTGTTAGCTTACACAACGTTCCATGGAATTATGGAGAAGCTAAAGGATCCCCGTCTCATACTACTGCTACAGTGTCGAAGGAAAATCCACTGTATCTTCCTCAACGGGTTATTAAACCTACTTGCGAAGCAAAGGGGAAGTTGCCTACGGAGAAGATTGAAAAATTCCTCCGCACAATGGGCCACAATGAAGCCAAAGTGGTTTTAAGCTTGCGAGAAGCTCCACACCAGATTTCAATACTGGACTTGGTTTTCTCTTCTGAGGATCATCAGAAGATCTTACTGAAGGTTTTAGAAGAAGTCTATTTGCCAAAATCAATGCACGTGGAAAATTTCAACATTTGGTTGATCACATTTTCAACAACAATGTGATATCCTTCACTGATGACGACATACCTCCCGAAGGGACCGGTCATTTCATGTCATTGCATATTGCAGTTTTATCTTCCGGGTACATGCTAGCTGGAGTTTTGATAGATGGAGGCTCATCTCTAAATATCTGTCCTTATGCCACCTTGGTGAAGATGAATGTCAATCTCAGGCGGATCCAAAGCAGCCATACGGTTATCAGAGCTTTTGATGGATCCCGACGAAATGCTGTCGGAAAGATTGAATTACCAATTGAGATTGGTCCAAATACATTCAATGTATTCTTCCACGTCCTCAAGATAGACTCAGGATACAACCTACTATTGGGGAGACCATGGATACACACGGCTTGAGTCGTTCCCTCCACATTACATCAACAACTCAAATACATTATCAACAGCAGTCTAGTCACTGTCAACGCTGAGCCAGATTGTCCTGAACAAGGAACTTTACCAATCATCAGCTTCAATTCAGAAGTTGAACCGGCTAGTTTCCATACTTTGGAAGTGAGTAACACGCAATACCATTCTATTGGAGCGCCACTTCCCATACCTAAGATTTCTGCCAAGGTTATGTCGGCCACTTAAGAAATGATGTCATTGGGTCATCAACCTAGACAAGGGCTTGGTAAAGATAAGTAGGGTATTAAGCACCCTATTCAAATGTCAAGTTAAATTGGAACAGTCGGACTAGGCTATTCTGCCAATTCCACTCACAAGAACCCTCATAAGCATAAACAGGTTCCTCAAGCTTACGCCGCACAGCAGTTTTCTATACCTTTACCCCATGAGCTAATGTAGTCTCCAGTAAAGGTGCCAGGCCTTGTTGTTTCCTAAACCAGTGCCAATCAAAGGTAAAGAGGTGCTGATTCCTGATCTCGAAGCGGAAGGAAAGGAACAGAAATATAAACATGACCTTACCTTGATGATGGCAGGCATACGCGTCATTGTTCATGATGAACATACAAACAGATACACCCTAGACGATGATTGCCTAGATGTCATGGTTATCATTCGGAAAAAGGAGGACAATGACGATCCTTTCATCACTACAGTCCATCAGGACTTTGCCCTCGACAATTGGAGTAGCACTCCATACATTGGTCGACGAGGGTAAAATTGGCAAAAAAATCCCTCTGCCCTGTAGATAACTTTAATTGCTTGCTTTCCTTTACAGTACTAGCAGTTATTTTATCAAGTACATGCTAACACTTTTGTATGATCGAACAGTTGCATATATCAAGTGAAATCATCTTTTGTTTCAGGATTCTGAATTTAGATGTGCATGTACTTGCTGATGAAGTGCCTTCTCTCCACGAGGACCGTAACTTTGATGCAAAGTTGGACTCGAGACTTGATGGACATCCAAGAGGACATTGAGACACCTCGGAGATTAAGGAATGAATGTGAATACAAACCCAAATCTTGATCAAACCACTTCTTTCAATCTAGAACCTTAGAACCCCCTAAGCTAATCCAAATTGGTTGAGACCTTACCACAAATCAACAGAATGACATGGTTTGCACCATTAACCCAATTCCGGGATGTGTTTGCATGGTCTCATAAAGACATGGTGGGTTTGTCCACCGACATTGTTCTTCATCGCCTTCCATCAAAGAAGGATTCAAGCCGGTCGGTAGCTTCGAGCGATTGAAACCTGAGTGGAGTTTAAAGGTCAAAGAAGAAATTATGAAACAATTTCAAGTTGGCATCATCATGGTGTCTACATATCCGGAGTGGATATCCAACATTGTTCCCGTACCTAAACTAGGGGGAAAGGTGCGAGTCTGCGTGGATTACCGGGATTTGAAGAAAGCTTGCCTTAAAGATAGCTTTCCCGTGCCCTTTATCCACATTCTTATTGACAATACTGCTCAATACGGCATGTACTCCTTTGCTGATTGCTTTGTGGGGTACCATCAAATTATGGTCGTTGAGGAAGATCGTGAGAAAACTACTTTCATCACGCCTTGGGGAACCTTTTGCTATAGACGGTTGTCATTCGGCTTCATCAATGTCGGGGAAACCTATCAGCGAGCTATGATGGCTCTTTTCCATGATTTAATGCACAAAGAGATAGAGATCTACGTGGATGAAATCATTGTCAAATTCCGGAAGGAGGAGGACCACTTAGACCATCTCACAAAACATTTCAATAGGTTGCGTAAGTACAACTTGAAGTTGAATCTCGCCAAGTGCGCCTTTGGTGTTAAGTCAGGCAAGTTGCTAGGTTTCCTAGTCAGCCACAAAGGGATTGAACTAGATCCTACCAAAATCCTTGCCATTAAGGAAATGCCTATTCCTCAGACAGAGAAGGACATACGAGGATTTTTTGAAAGAATCAACTTCATTAGCAGATTCATTTCTCAACTCACAACAACCTGCGAGCCAATCTTCAAGTTATTAAGGAAGAACTCGTCCATAAAATGGAATGATGAGTGTCAGAAAGCCTTCCTCACAATCAAAGACCAACTGATTAACGCTCCTGTTTTGGTACCTCCCAGGGATGATGTTCCCCTGTTTATGTACATGTCCATAAATGACAATGCCATGGGCTGTATGCTGGGATAAAAAGATAATAGAGGCCAAGAACAAGCTATCTATTACCTCAGCAAAAGATTCAACATCAGTGAACACAAGTACACTCTGATTGAGAAGACTTGTTGTGCTTTAGCATGGGCTTCCATGAGGTTACAGCATTACCTCCATGGTCACACAACCCATCTCATATCACGAATGGATCCTCTCAAGTATGTGTTCAGTAAGCCCATACTGAATTGTCGACTGTGCAGATGGCAGTTGATCTTACAAAAATTTGACATCGTCTATGTGATGCAAAAGTCTGTCAAAGGTCAGGGAATTGCGGATCAACTTGCCGCCGCACCTGTAGGGGACTACAAACCCTTGGAAACGTACTTCCCCGATGAAGGGGTAATGACAATTCAACAACAACATCAGTAAAATACATACCGTAAGTGGAGAATGTATTTTGATGGAGCTATTAACACAGAAGGCTCTAGAGCTGGAGCAGTCCTAATATCCGGTACGGGGGAGCAGTATCCCGTCACTGTCAAATTGCAGTTTGTCAGCACCAATAACACAGCTGAGTATGAAGGTTGTATCATGGGGCTAAAACTTGCCCGTTTAATGGGCATCAGGCGGTTAACTATCTTTGGGGATTCTGAATTGGTCATCAAGAAATCCACTAGAATCTATCAAACCAAAGAATTACATTTACTGCCTTACCATCGGCAAGTTTTACAGATGGCTTTAGAGTTTGAAGAAATCTCCTTTCTACACATTCCTCGTAATAGGAATGATTTTTCAAATGCATTAGCAACGCTGGCCTCCTTGGTTTACATACCGGACAAGGAAAACATGTCAAGCATCACATTTACTCTGCAAAGAGCCCCAATCTATGGGAATTACATTAGAGAAGTATCGGATGAGCTATCTCCCATTTGCAATCTTTGGTATCAAAGAATCAAGGAGTATCTAGGAGATGGATCTACACCCGCTAAGGCGAGCCTAACTGAGAAGAGGCGGATTCATCGACTTGCTATGAAATTCTACCTGAGCGGAGATGCACTCTGAAAAAGAGATGCCGGATTAGTTCTCCTCAGATGTCTGGATAAAGACCAAGCTCAGAGAATCATGGATGAGATCCATGGTGGAGTATGTGGCCCTCACATGAGCGGACCCCTACTTGTCAAGAAGATCCTCAGAACGGGGCATTATTGGCTTACACTCAAAGCTGACTGTGATGATCACGTCAAGAGGTGCAATCAATGTCAGATTCACGGGAATGCAATCAATGTCAACTCCACAATATGAGTTCGCCATGGCCCTTCTCAATGTGGGGAATGGACGTGATCGTGCCCGTCGAACCCAAAGCTAGTAATGGACATCGATTCATATTCACCATGATCGACTACTTCACCAAATGGGTAGAAACAACATCCTTCCCCAGGGTTACTAAAGAAGTTATCATTGCTTTCATCAGAAATAGTGTCGTGTGTCGATATGGACAACAATAGGTCATTGTGTCAGACAATGCTAAGAACCTCAACAACAAAATGATGGAGGAGTTATGTAGAAAATTCCACATCAAACACCTCAACTCCGTCATCTACCGTCCAAAGATGAATGGTGCTGTTGAAGCAGCTAATAAAAACATCAAAAAGATCATGCAAAAAATGTCCGCCAATCACAAAGGATGGCCTGACCTCTTGCCGCTGACTTTATTAGCCTACAGAACTTCCATGCGAAATTCCACTAGGGCAACCCCCTACTCATCAGTCTATGGGATGGAAGCAGTGCTCCCCATAAAGGTGGAATTGGAATCCCTTAGAGTATTGATGGATGCTCAGTTAGGTGAAGACCAATGGGTACAAGATAGGTATCACTAATTGTCTCTAATAGACGAAAGGCAATCCGCGGCTATCTTTCATGGTCAGTTATATCAGCAAAGGATCGCACAATCCTACAACTGAAAAGTCCGACTATGGAAATTCAAACAACATGACTTGGTTTTGAAGAAGATCATTGACAACCAAGATCAATCTAAGGGAAAATTTTCTCCTAACTGGGAAGGCCCATTTGTTGTCAAGGAAGTATTGACAGGAGGTGCTCTTAGATTGTAGGAAATGGATGGCGATGAATTTCCGCAGCTTATCAACTCGGACACCGTGAAACGGTACTATGTCTGAAGTTACCATCAAACAAACATCCTGGTTTTGATCATCAAATCACCAGTCATTCCGGTTTTGAACCCTTTCCTTTCTTCATACTTTTCTGCCCCTCAGGGAAACATACACTTCAAGCCAGCAGCCTGGTTTTACCTCAATTCAAACCTTCCATACAATCCCGGTTATCTTGAAGATGGGATTTAACCTTTCACAATTTCGGTTATCCTGAAGACGGGATTGAACCTTTCACACTTGCAGTTTATCCTGAAGACATGATTAAACTTTTCTACGCTTGCAGTTTGTCTTGAGGACGTGATCAAACTTTTTACACACCTGCAATTTATTCCCATTATGGGATTAAACTTTCCTCTCCCCGCAGTATTGCCTGCACATGGGATTCAAGTTTCTCTTCAGCTGCGATTCGTCCTGAGGGGCGAACTACACCGACCTGATCTCCTCTTCAATAGGAGTACGTAGGAAACCATAAGCTATATGGCCTGGTCGCAACAACAAAAATAACAAAAACATTTCTGCCCTTTCTTCACAACAAAAAAAACAAAAACATCTCTACACCTATCTGCCTTTCACAATCAGCGTTGAACCTCCTACACTAGGTTCGAACTACGCAGACTTGATCTCCTCTTCAATAGGAGTACGTAGGCAGCCATTTATGGTTCAGTCTAACCCCTACCAGAACAAAAATTCTTGTCACACGGTACTGGGATCAACCTTCAATTCGCCACATTTCATCGGTTTCAGATCAAAGGGATGGAATTACCCAACCTCTTCTCACAAATAGAAGATTCGGTGACCATCTAAGCTGTGATCGTGCCTCAAAGAACAATAACAACCCATAAGAGATGGAATTAACTAGGCTTCTCACAAATAGAAGTACTGGCGACCATCTGTGGTGCGATCAATCTCAGAGAGGAAGAAACCACCCTCCTCTCCACTTTTCCATACAGATACCAGTCCCAAGACACCAAAGATGGTAGGGATTTACAGAAATCAATGATTCGTTCTGAGAGATCTTGCGACGTCTCAATGTCCATCTATCAAGGATAAGTTCAGAATGCATCAAGATCACAAGGCCCTAAAGAAACAGGAAAACATCAAGCAAGTATCAAGGCATAACTAAAAGGGAAGTGAATCAAAATATATTTCCCTGCCATACATAATACTGTTTGATATATACATCTGTGTTGTACATGACAAAATGGCTAAGCTAGTCTGTGCAGGAAAATATAAAACTATCTACAGATCTGTGTTTATGCGGACTATCAAATCTAACACAGCGTCCCTCTTTAACGACGGAGGGAGCACTGCAAGCTCCTGCCCAAGGGTATCTACATGAGCTAGCAGATTAGAGGCTAACTGCATGGTGGCATAGTGCTCATCAATGTAAGCACTCATGTCGGCAAGACTAACAGTCATCTGGGATCTAACTGAAGTGCTATCTGCAATGGCCACATCCCTAGCAGATAATCCGGCATCCCGCTCCGCAATCAATGCATCCCTGGCTGATCTAGCCTCATTCCTCTCTAACAGAGCGGCGTCTCTCTCATCAAGAGCTGTCAGCATCGCGGCCCTAGCCTGATCTCTATCATAGGTCATCAGATGTAAGCTCTGCTCCAAATGCTATGCCGAATACTGAGTAACAGTGGCACTCGGGGTGGGAGAATCCATCACAAATGCTAGCAGCCCAGCAGTCAAGTCATCGGTGGGAATAACAGCCACCTCTATAGGCTCCTCGTCGGTATCAATCCCCTGTACTGTGGATACTACCACAACCAATGCAGTCTCTATCTCCATCCATGCAAAATACTCTGTAGAACAACCTCAGATAATCGACAAAAACTCACCAATCTCTCATGATCCCAACGGCATACAACTCGGATCTGTCCTCCGAAAAAAAGCGATTAAAGCGGTGTAAGCGACTGACATCTTGCCCCTTATAAGGATGAAAATCGTAAAACTGGTCAAACTGACACATCACGGCCAGTTGGTGGTAAGTAATCATGCCCCTCAATCCAGCTAGAGGGAGATAATTCATGCCCGGAGCATGAGTAATGAAGCTGTATGGTGAACTAAGCCGTAAACACGACAATAGGGCAAATGGATCCCTAATCCCTGCTCGGAAAGCTGGCCATGATGCAACATCTATACACTCTACAGGCTGAAACGAGTATGACATGGCTATCTCCTGGGTGAAACAAAACCCCTGCCATCTAAATGTGCCAATCGGTCTTAAGTGTGACATAAACCACACACACAGCATGACCAAGCTACCTGTAAATACTCCTGTCGAATAAGTGCAGCAGTATGTAGCTGACCTTAGAGTCTCTACAATGATCATCGGTACAATGGTATGACCCTCCCTGAGAGCTCTCACAGCCATAATGACGCCGATATCCAACTCATCCATGTACCGCGGCATGAAGACGTATGACAATACGCATAGAAGCAGTACATTTACTCTGGCTGAATGCCAATGGTCTTCTGGTGTGGTGAAATCCTCGGAATGTCGTGCATAGCTATCCTTAGAGCCAAACCTGTCAAACAGGAAATGCTGGGATATCACGTGGCCAGATGTAATCTCGTCCTGGACCACTCTACATCTCAATCCGGTGAAGGTCATGAACTGTCTGCTCATGTCTCCAATAGTCATATGCACGCAAGGTCTGTCCAGCGGCAGCATCGTCAATCGTGCATACTCCTCCAAAGTAGGAGTCAATTCCTGGGTCCCAAATCGGAAAACTTGCCTCTCCGATACCCAGTGCTCTAGCATGCCCTCTATAAATCCAGTGGGAACCTGAATCGTCAACAAGGTCATAGTATGCTGCAGCAAATCATCTACGATCACCATGTTTGATGGTGATATACTATCATACCATGAGCGTATACCAGATACCACCAAAAATGGTGGGGTATGATCAATATAGCTAACTGTCGAAGAAGACATCTATACGGGTCGTGTCTTAAGACTATCCAGGGGTCAATGCTGAATATCTCTGGACATACATACATATGCATAACATAATAACATGCATGATACAATAGATGGCAATATGATATAGGGAATGGAAAACTATACATACATTCCTAAGTATATCATCATCTAATACATCTCTGTATAACTAAAATACAGGGAAATGGGGTGAAGCTACCCAACATACAGCAGAGGCCTATCAAAAGATATAGCGAGAATGGGGAGAAGCTACCCAGATGCTAACAGAGGCCTATCAAAAGAAATAGCAAGAAATATATCAAAAAAAGTCAAGAGTGTCGATGTTTACATCATCGATACTGTCCACCTGATATAACTCCTCATGAGTCACTGGATCTCTATCTATAGGGATGTCGGTAAATACTGAGGACGATCCGCACCGCAAAAACCATATGGGTCACTGAAGGGGGCCAAAGCCCGAGTCTGGAAGGATCAAAAGTATCTTCCTCTGAAGGATTTTTGCCTAGATGCCGAATGAAAAGATGTGACCGGTCCATTCACCGAGAGTCAATCATTCAATCAGGTCACATGAGTCGGATCTCGACGACACAGCTAGCCAATCCGTCCATCATCACGGATCCTCGAAACCATATCCCCATAAACTGTGGTGGCGCGGGTCTGAGCTCCAATCGTACGAGGGATCCACCAATGCTGGAACATCTCCTGAGACCAGGGGCCCTCTGACAATGTGAAACCGTCAATCCCCATCAATGGGATGTCAATAACGGGTGACTACGAAATAGGCAAATAATGCCTAACAGGAGGCAAGATCGGTATACGGATCTCTTCTGTAGTGCTCCTAATAGCACGCTCTCCTAAATAGAGCTCCCTTCCTCCATCTGTGAAGAGAGGAATCATGCGGGAGGAAATGACGTACTCTACTCCAGTCGGGTACCCATCCTCAAAACCAACTCCCAAATGCTCTCCAGAGTAGGGAATCCATGTAATGACATCGGCTGTCAACAACTCCAACTGTAGGCGACAATGAGTGAAACCCTCAGCAACAGGGACCTCCGCCAGTATGGAATGATGCCATCTCCGCCATCATGGATAGGTGTCTAAGCCTAACACGCTCACAGGATGCAAACAAGGAAGCCTCTCATAGGCCCAAAATTGCCAGCACAAAGGCAAACATCTGCTGTCAGTCAACACTCTTAACATATACATGGGAAAAGGCAAGAGAAACACTCACCAGCAGAAATAGGTAAAATCCTAACCACGCCTCGGTCAAGCCCTGTAATCGCATACGCATTCCCCTGAGGAAGTAGGAAAAGGTGTAGGAACCCTAATCATACTCTCCTATATAGTCCACGTGTCGAGTGGTGCTGATCAAAGCGAAGGACACCGTAGAGTTATTATATGCTATGAAGCAGCACCTAATGATCATCAGGAACAATCGCCAGAGAATGCATTCCCTGACTCTCATATCATCGGGTATAGGCTCACTCAACAGCCCGCTTATAGCATCTACGCTCAGAGGACCTGTACGAACAGTCCTGCCCTTGAGCGCCTCCGCCAGAACTCCCAACAAGGATCTGACGGTAGTAGGGGTGATATCCGCCGTGCAAGGGACTGGCTCTCCTCCAAAATCCATACCTGTGATAAACCGCCAATCCATCGGCGTCATCATCACCTCATAGTCCAAAGAAATGGAGTGATCGAAGCGGGTGAAACCACCGCTTTCGAACAATGCCTCGAGGTAACCCTAGTGGCAGCGACGAGGTAGAATGGAGAAGAACATCCCAAATCCCTCACCATGGATTTATCGCTCTGTAGTCATCATACAAAGCCTGATACATAGAGTGGATGCTAAACCAGTTCCCTCGAGGCTGTGTGAAGCCGGGAACCTACATCAAATGTCGATCAACATCAGAATCCTTGACTCCTCATCAATAGGAAATAAGGAAGATTAAATATCTAACTTCATACCTCGTTTGCGTGCAGGTATACTAAAGGATGCCTACTTAAGTTACCCAAAAGATCAAGGTTCACCACTTGAATACCTGGCAATTACCTATGGGGAACACAAACAGCAAGAGTAGGAACCTCGATCGGTGCATCCTCCTCCTCGTCCTCGACATTCGGCACTTCAACCCGAATTGGACGTATCACCGCCTCCACCAAACGACGAGGCTGTCTAACAGAACAATGGTGAGGCTAGCCCTCCTCGGTACACCAGAAGTGGTCCTACACGAACTACTTGGCTGATCCGGATCCATAATATCTGGACAACAAGTCTCCAAATCACCTTAGAAAGGGTGTGGTAATTTCTTACCTGGAGCTTTTCAAAATGCATTGCTTTATGATACATCTACAGTAGAGTTAAAAATACATGACTACCCAATACCTATATTTTGGGAAAATTTTGCCATAGCCCCCTTTGTAAATGGGACTATCCACATGCACATAGGCATGACTAGGTGGCCATTCAGTAGTACACCTGTACACAGTCATATACATCCTACATGCATTAATCACATCATAGTAAAAATTTGTAAGTGTAGTCTAATTACCAAGATTATTTTACTTTTATGCCTTTACTCATTTGTCCTCATATAGGATAAGAAATGATCGTAAAAGGTGCCAATTTGACTGCTTCAAAAGTCAAATGTTTTCACATCATTATGTTCAGCATGGTTTAATACTAACATTTGCTATGTTGAATATTTTTTATCAAGTCATATCAGGATGCATATTCACTACTACGTGTCTAAATGTATTCCATGTGATAAGTCATTTTCCAACGGATAGAAACTGGAAAAAAATACTTGCATGTGTTACCAAGACAGTGAAGAACGCTTATGCGGGTGGCGAGTAATATGCGAGAAAGTTACCCGAACTCAATGCAGATCCAAGAAGAGCTCTCAGATTTCCTTCGCTACGCAACTTGAAAATGACTTATGAAAGCAACCATTCGCTTATATACATAGGCAGCGCGGTTGGTCGCAGTCACTGCGACTTACGTAGGTGTACTGCGACACTCTACATGGGTCCCACACTCCGGCCCACTCCAGCTTAGAGTTGCAAAGGAGGTCTCATGTCGAAAAGGCCAAATCAGGAATAAAAGTGCTACATGATTGAGTGGAATAGCCTGAAATTTTGGTTTCTCGTCGGTCAGAGTTAAACTCCAGTCGTCTCAACGGTATTCGCCTGAACACAGGGTATACTATACCAATGAGCTCAGCTTTCAAAGATCAATACCCCACAAAGGTCTGATGCCGTCATTTGTATGGTTACAACCCTAAACTTCCCCAGCGGGGGTTACAACGTAAAACCATAAAATATCAAACCTCCCCGGTGGGGGTTACAATGCCGAAGTTATCAAACATCTACGTATCCCTGGCGGGGGCCACAACGCATATCTTTCAACCATCTACATATCCCCGGCGGGGGTTATAATGTAATGCAACCATTGATACACACATCAATGAAGGTTAAGCAGCCTTGACATCATATCAGCCGATGGCAAGTAAACCTATCGAAGCAACCTTCCCCAACAAGGGCTACAACACAATGCTACCATTTACACATACATCAATGAAGGTCAATCAACCTTGATAATACACCCAGTAGGGATTTATCCGGTGATACACACATCAATGAAGGTCGGGCAACCCTGACGACGGCAAATTATTGGCAGTAACTTCGACAGAATAAGGAAATATGTTATACACATCCTCAAACAGACAAAGCTTTATCCCCACAGATCTCTTACACACAAGAGGTACCTCTATGGAATATAGGCAAGTATCTAGGATTCAAGACTTTGGTGATAGCCCCAACGTCAACATCCTTGGAGACTTGGATCGCATGTCCAAACCATCACTGATTGTCATCCCAATAGGATTACCTGACAATCATGCATCATACATTTGCATCATGTTGCTGTATATAGCATCATGTTTATCTTGCTTGTATTTCAAGTGTCTAGGATTCTTTATCCTATCCATGCCATGCATTGCATGGATATGATAAAGAGGGGCATCTGTAGACACTCAAAATTTTCTACATACATGTTACTAACATTAAAAGAGGGCAGATTCGTCTTTCTTAGATAACCTTAGAAAACAGCTTACATCCATTTTGGATACTACCGGAAGTGCAGTTCCAACCAGGAACACAAATCGGGAACATCAGTTCCAACCCGGAATACAAACTGGGAACTTCATCTCAAACTCGAAACACACACCGGGAATGTCATTTCCAATCTCGGAGAAAACCCCGAGGTTTGCAAGATCAAAAGATCTGCAAAAACACCAGAGAGGACAGTTCTGTCTTGACGATAACACCGCGACGTTCAGTTCCTGTCCCAGAAACAACACTGGGAGTAGCAACTCCATCCTTGGTGATAGCCCCATGAGATGCTTTTGCAGTTCCGGTGATAACTTCAGAATTGTTTATTTTAAACACATGCGATCAACTTTAAGCTCAAACCTCCTACCGAGGCAATGATACCTCAGACCCGGGGCTAACAACGGGTAGATAGGTTCTTTCACAAATGACCTTGCGGTATTCAAACACTTGCAGCAGTCCAATCTCAGATATTACCTTGAGCAACGACTGTTTTCCGCTCAAACCGGCGATAACCCCGGTAAGGAGTCAAAAGCTTCATCTTATCGCCTCAACAAGATGATATCGCGAGATACCAACAAGTAGTCTAATCTCAGATGTAACCCTGAGCAACGTCTACTTTTAACTCAAACCGGCGATAACCCTGATGAGGAGTCAAATATCATCTTGTCTCTTCAACACCTGCATGTCGTCTCGACACTTTATACATACATAAATACAACAATGTCCCACAAGAACCGAGGAGTAACAAGCCCGAGTGACTATTACGCGTGGCAGTACTTTGGTTAGAATTTGAAGCTTAAAGACCATGGGCATAGACCCCTCTTCCTGACTTTGTACAACCTCTAATCCATGTCATTGAGTAACTCTCGACACAAACAGTCCGAATAAGGTCAGATATACCTCGTTCGGATGCTCGGATTGAAGTTCTGCAAGTTCGAGCGGACATTACAGTGCATGAGTACACGTACTATGAGACAACAGGACCTGCGAGGCTGGGATGCACCACGACCAGCCGCAGGTACAACCGCAGCTACCGCAGGTGTACTTGCGGCCATCCGTATATATATACAAGCCTTGGGGTCAGCCATTTGAGGAAGAGGAGAGAGAGAAAAGGCGAGGAAGCCTTGTCAATTTTACTCTGCATACACATCTTTTGAGTGTTTCCTCACTTTTAAACACTTGGTAGCTTACATATAGCTATCTTTTATCCGGCGGGAGCTGATCCATTTAAAGTCATAGAAGTCTACTTTGGCAGCCCACTGTAAGCCTTCTCACATTATATAAAGTCTTCTTCTCTTATAAGCACACATTATTGTACACGTTGAGAGTCGTGTGAGTGTGTTTGCCTGGACTTTGGTCCGTGGTTTTCATTCCTGTCTGTATATATACTTATATATATATATATGTATATATTTTATATATGGACTAACATTATCGAGTTATTCCTCGATTGAGCCTGAGACTTGATGCGGGAGCGCTTTTATTGCTTTATATATATATATATATATATATATATATATATATATATATATATATATATATAATTATTATGATATATCTCGATGAGCTCAATTTTACATCCTAGCATACATTTACTAAGCTTATATATATATATATATATATATATATATATTTTTACATTTCCGTCCCTACTGGAGTTTACTTCGTGGCCTTTTACAAACTTTTATTTACATTTTGTCCCACAGAGTTTACTTCATTGTGGTTGATCATGTCCATATATATATATATATATATATATATATATATATATATATATATATATATATATATATTTACCACTCTTATATATTTACATTTTCGATCCCCCATGGAGTTGCTTCGTGGTGGTTAATCATGTCTTTATATATATATTTATATCTTTTATATATATAACTACTTACTGCTTTCCATACAAATTGTAGTTTCATGTGAACCTAGGAATCATGTGATCGCAGATTCAATCTACTGAATCTAGATTCGGTTCCCACGATGGACATATTTTTCACCGTATGGCGCTTTGTACATTATTTTACAAGATGTCTGAATTTCCTTGGATGGTCATTATGCCCATGAGGAGTTCTAAGACTCATCAGATATCACTTTCTCGAGAATGCTTCGCATCTCGAAAATAAAAGCAAATAAGCCAAACATTTAATAATAAAATTGAAGTATGAAAAGGTCTCAATTCCTATTGAGCACAGGGTTTGAAAAACCTCTTTTACAAAACTTCATTGATATATCTTGGTTAAAACTGAATTTTTCTATAAATTTCAAACCTTGTGTATATAGTGCGAACGAGGCCTCACACTACTTTCAAATAATTGCACATTGATCTACACATAGACACACATATATTCATATAACAATTTCTTTGAAAAGTTGCGGTCACCATCATAACACAGATGTCGGGGGGTGCCTAACACCTTCCCTTCGTATAATCAAGCCCCCGGACCCAAAAATAAATCTCAGTTTCACAGACCCGTCTAGCAGTGTCAAATCACTGTATCAATGTGCAAACCTTTTTGGTTGCGTTGGTGCAACCAATTAAATACACCAACTGGCGACTCTTAAAGTCAAATCGTCGACATTATACATGTCAGACCTTTTTCACTTATTTTTTCAAACAAATCTCACATTAACATGAGAACACCAAAGAACAAGTAATGAAAAGGGACACTAAAAATCACAACGTCGACAATAATTGCATGTTTTGGGGCTCGAAATATTATAGTATAATACCTTCCTCTTTTCCTTCATTTTTTATTTAGTCCTGCAAGTATTATCAAACTTGCACCACCACCCCTAATAGTAAATCATGTGAATCAATAGTTCTAGACATGTGAAAATATGAATTACAGTATAGTACCTCAATTTATACCTCCATTTTTAACTTAGTCATGCAAGTATTATCAATCTTTCACCAACTCCCCTAATAGTAAATCATGTGAATCAATAGTACACACATGTGAACACATAGTTATAAACATGTGAATTAATAGCAATTAATTGCTCATTTATTCGGTTAATTACCTGATTGGTCAATATAACCTCCAAACATTAATTATTATCAAAATAAATGTCTATTTCCACTAATACTAATAATTCCCACACAATGGAACTATCAATTTCATCTTTAATTAACACGAACTTATTCATCATTAATATTTTAATTCATAATATTTAACAACCTGGTCGTTCCCAAGAAAGAAGGGGCTTTTTGATAAGGATTTCTCCTTATTGGAGCGCAATTAGGTGACCAAACCTCTCCTTGACAGAACTTTTAGGCATTGTCAATATTGCAAATAATAATATGAATAACTTTGTTGTCTCAATTATTCATTTAATAATATAAAATATTTTGACAATAATTGAATAAAATCTAGTGACTTCTCACGTAAGCATTAATAATCAATACCATGTGCTACAATGCAACCACGCATATTACTGTACTTTTACTATCGGGTAGTTCAACAGTTTTAACAGTAGCACTTTCACCGTTATTTTTATAAAATGATAATTCTGTCATTTTCTAACTATGACAATACTTTCGTTGTGGGGTCCACCAATGATTGTGCCGTCGTACGAATATTCTATGTTAAAACTAATATTCCCCGACCAATTGAATATTATATAACAACTTGCTTACTTTGCAAAATTTATAAATATTACCCACAACTATAACATTATATCAAATCCACACCATAATATTCAAAAAAATATTTTGAGAAATTTAAATCTTTATTCATAAAATTTGGGGTCTCCCATATGGTGAATAAGGATGCCCACCAGTTCGTGAAAAACTGTGACAGATGCCAAAGGGTGGGTAATATCTCAAAGAGAAATGAGATGCCGCTCAATAATATCATGGGAGTAGAGGTTTTTGATGTATGGGGGATGGACTTCATGGGACCTTTTCCTCCTTTATTCAACAACTTGTACATCTTGCTAGTTGTGGACTACGTGTCCAAGTGGGTTGATGTGACAGCCCCAAATTCGGGTCCCGAATCACCACGGATATGGTACAATCATTCTATAACTATTGCAGAAGATATAAACATAAATTGTTTATACAATACACTTTACACACTATTCCCCAAAATCGAGTAACCTTAACTTATACACAATTCATAAACTATCTAACACATAACATTATTATCAAACTATACTATTACAAATTAGCTGACATTTTATCCCAAACTGAACTTGGCATTATCCTTTTCCTGTATCCGAACGCATTCGCCTTATTTGCAATGTTTATCATGATATAGCAAGGGTGAGCATGAAAGTTGCCCAACAAGTTTAAATTTATATGTAAGGATACACATGATTGAAAGAGTCTGAATAATAAGCTGGCTATAATTCATCAATATAGTTGAAAACTAGCACAAACAAACTTTTGATTGAACAAGTATTAAACATAAACAAATATATCTGGACCGAACGGTAATGAAGGTGATCAGCCTTTCATACCTGACTTATAAATGCAATATGTACAGAGTACAATTCTACATGGCAATCAACAATGATTAACCATAAGCATATCTGAATGAAACAACTCTTAGTAGAGTTAAGTAAAACTTGCCTAAACTGTTGATTACCATTACACATTCTATATCGCTTTATCCGAAGACCTAATATTAGTAATATAGATCTCCAATATTAGAATAATATCATCACAATTTAATACTATTATATATATATACACACACACACAGAATAACCTAAACACATAATACATAACCCTATCAGTCTATAACATATATAAGACTTAGTATCAGGTCAAACTATTTCAGTCTGACTTAACACCGACACAATTCTAACATCCCGACGGTCTAGTCGGATAAATATCGAGTTTAAGTTCAATTAAACTTTGCCTAAACACTTAACAATATCCTAGATAATCATATTATCAGTCAAAATAATTTTTATAAGCTCGTAATAATTCTCAAATATTTATTACCATTTATCATAATTTTTCAATCATTAATATCGTATTTAAACGAATTAAATACCACAATATTCCTTTATCATTAATATTTATTTATTATTAAATATTAATGAAAATCATAACATAATATTTATAATATAATTATAATATTACAAAGTATTTTAATACCTTAAAATCATATTTATATGATTTTTAAATGATTAAATCCATTATCCAATAATTGATATTAATATTAAAATATTAATATTTTCATGACAAAAATATCAAAAGTTATATTTTATAACTTAAAATATTTTTATAACACTTGCAGATCATTTTTATATGATTTTTAAATCATTAATTTATTTTTCCATAATTTATTTAATATATTTATTAAATAAACTAATTACCATTAATATTAATTTATTAATGAATTTTATCACAAAATATCACAAGTTCTTTGAAAATAACTTCAAATATTTTCTAACACCATAAAATAATTTTTCATGATTTTTAAATATTAAAATCATTTTAACTAATTTATTTAATATTATAATTAAATAAATAAATACCTTTTATATTCCAAAAATATTAAATATTTTTGAAATATACTCAAAATAATTAAAAACTATTTTTTAGGCTTTAAAATAATTTTTAAGAATTTATTTTGTATTTTTCATAATAAAAAACTATTTTTTATATTTATTTAATAAATATAATTAATTTTCATAACTAAGTGTCGCTAAAGGTACCATAGGCGACAAAACCGTCGCTAATAGTGTTCTTGAGCATGTTCTTGAGCCTTCATCAACAAACCTAGAAAGCATGTCAGTGGACAAGTGTGTAGGTTTGACCGAATGAAATTCTTTGTTTAAGCATGGTCTGTCCAATCTAAAACTTAGATCTTGTAGTGTTTGTGTAGCAGTACAATTAACACCAACAATCCAGTTCATATATCAACATATCATGAAGATTAGGCCATGCAAAGTCACTGTCAGACTTAATTTGGGTTTTTTGGGTAACCCAGAAACCCAGATAGTGTCGAGTTGACACTGTCAAGCTCGATTTCCTTAATGTTATGTTCATGGTTTATGACGTTTAATGGTTCAAATATATAGTATACATGACAAGGAAGATTAACATAACAACAAATCAGTTTAATAACAACAGATTTGCCAGCTTAATCCCGGTCAAACCCTGTCAGAAACTTGGCTCACATGTTTTCTGGAATTTCCAGAAATTCACAGTCACGGCCGAATGGCCTACTTTGACCAACTGTTAAGTTCTACCTGCTGATATCTTACACGATCTAAAGCCATTGAATCAAAGACCATGTAACAGCTTACAAGTATGTTACAACAACATCATTAAAACACTTAAACACTGACAGATCTGGGCTTCGAAAAAGGTTGTCAGACTCTATTTATCACTTTCTAGGTTACCCTCGGTCATGCCCGGTCAATGGGTTTTGGCCGATTATAACTTCAAATCCAGACATCTAATGGCTATACAACCACTTTCAGATGAAAGAACGCATACAAGACTACCCATCCAAAACATCAAACAAAAAAAATCATAAATAAACAAAGATCTACAGTCACAGATATTCGGTTGTCAGACTACTTCTTTGTTCTTGGGCAGTTTTTGAAAAACTTCAACTTTTAAGATCTTTGATGCTATGGATCCATGATGGATCAACATATAACATCTAAAAACATTATATAACATAAGATCAAACACATTAACAAAAAATTTTACATAGCATGCAAGATTAAATTAAGTTTTAGGTTTATACCTCTCTTGATCAATCCTTGATCTTAGTCCTCCAATATGATATTAGGTGATCTAGGGGCTAATAATGAGACTGATCTACCTTAGAATTAATGAGGTATTGAAAGAAAATGAGTTGGTTGTGAGTTAAAGAGAAAATAAGCAAGTTTTGCATACTTTCTCTCTCTTGGAATCCTTATATCATATAAATACAATGTATATAGCTCAACTTGATGCATTAAATGACTAATGGGAGTTGTTTATTAGTCACATGTAGTGGTTCACCAACTATATTTTAACTAGATTTGCAAGCTAGCTTATAAAAAATGAAAAGGGGCATTTTTGTCATTTGATTTATAAATTTAATAGCAAACTTGTCTATTGTCTAACCCTTAGGGTTTGGACCCTTAGGGTTTGACCCTTAGGGTTAAATCTTAAGGTTTTCAAAAATACCCATTTCTAGGATTTTCAACTTAGGGTTTTCAAAATGAAAATTAATATTTGCAAATTATAATTAGAAGTCTCTTAATTTTTCTAAGATTTTCTAATCATAAATTAAGCTTATTAATCAGGATTAATTTATCCCAATTAGAATCACTAAAATAGCAATTTAAATCTACAATTGTACATTAGGGTTTCTGACGGAATAATTAGGGTTTAAAAATTTTGAAATTAGGGTTTGCTAATTAATTAAGTTTTACCCTAATTAATCATATAATTAATAGCACTTAAGTAATATAATGCTCTGTTAAGTTCCTAGATTAGGGTTTTAAATTCCCGGAATCTGAAATTAGAGTTTTCAGATTTGATATTAGGGTTTTCTAAAAAATTAATTAGGGTTTCAAGTGAATCATTAGGGTTTTCCCTAATAAATTATAATTAATGACGTTTAAACCTTATACCAGCATTTGCATTCCCAATCTAGGGTTTTAAATTTCTGAATTAGGGTTTTGAATTCCCAAAACCGAAATTAGGGTTTTTAGTACCGGTTTCTAGGGTTTCTTATCCATTGATAGGGTTTTCTAACTAAACGTCGATATTCGACAATAATATTAGGGTTTGACACTAATAAAATTTATCTGGTCAACCCTTGACCCTTAACCACATACTATACACATATAATACCATATTCACGGAACATAATCACGTATGCACTTAATACTGAATAAGTCACCGAAAGCCTTCACAGAATTTTGAAATCCTCAAAATTCCTTCCCAAAAATATCAAACGCATACACTTATTTTCTGTCTAGGTCTATTATTTGATCTTAAATCCATCATTTAAGATTTTAATAAATTGTCTTAATTCTCGGCTTGTCACAGTTGAAGCTGTAGCACTCCCTACAAACAATGCCAAGGTAGTTCTTAAGTTTCTACAGAAAAATATCTTTACGAGATTTGGCACGCCAAGAGCAATCATAAGTGACGAGGGAAGTCACTTCTGCAATAATTCATTTACAACTCTCTTGGCGAAGTACAGGGTCAATCATAGGGTTGCGACATCATATCAGCCCCAGACGAGTGGTGAAGCTAAGGTTTCAAACAAAGAAGTGAAGAAAATTTTAGAGAAGGTAGTAAATCCGAGCAGAAAAGATTGGTCTCTAAAGTTGGATGACGCACTATGGGCTTACAGGACAGCATACAAGACGCCAATTGGGATGTCTCTATATCAGTTAGTCTACGGGAAAACGTGTCACCTCCTAGTAGAATTACAACATAAAACGTATTTGGCCAGTCAGAAACTCAACTTTGATCAAACAGCTGCAGGAGAGAAAAGGTTACTCCAATTGAACAAACTCAATGAATTTTGATTGCAAGCGTATGAGAACTCAAAGCTGTACAAAGAAAAAGTTAAGAAGTGGCACAACCAAAAATTTTTGCAGAGAAAGTTCGAACCGAGATAATCGGTATTATTGTTCAACTCACGATTGAGATTGTTTCCTGGAAAGCTCAAATCCCGATGGTTGGGACCGTTTACAATCAAGACTGTTTCCCACATGGCGCTATTGAACTGTACAGCAGAAATCTTCTTGAAACATTTAAAGTCAATGGGCAGAGGTTAAAGCATTATTGGGGTGGCATCATTGGCAACGAAGCTATTGCAATCACACTTGCCGATGCACCAAGAAACAAGAGGGGCACCGTCGGGCTGACGACATTAAAACTAGCACTACTTGGGAGGCAACCCAAGCTCTAAACCTTTTCTATTTCATTTATTCAGTAAATTTTAGTTCATAGTATAGTTTAGATAGTTATTTTTCAATAATTATAATATTAATGATTTCATTGTGGTATAATTGCAGGGAATAAAGGAAAAATGACATCACTCAAACACTGCCCCTATAGCGCGGGCCATACTGATATCACTTACTGCCATCCTAGCGCGGGTCGTGCCATCTAAAGAGAATCAACGGTGCGGGGCGCGCCGCTCGGAAAGTTCAGTTTTTAAAAACTTGTTTGCCGCCTCCTTTTCCAATATAACCCCACATAACACCAATCCTTCCCAACTTCTTGCCCAAATCAAACTCTTCCACTCCTCCATAACTTCCATAACGTTCATAATCAACTACAACACCTCTTTCACTTCTTCTAATCCCTTCATCCCACTAACCCACAACCACCATAACTCTTCCTCATACACGTTCCTTCACTATTCCTCTTCTATATCTATTCTACTTCCATCAATTCGCCATAGACAATCTAAGAGATAAGCACCACACTTATATTCCAAGTCCAATTCCTCCTCCTAACTACATTGACACACCTTCTTACAAATTAGGCATCACTCTAAGGTGGGAAGATTGATATTTTTTCTTTAAGGTATTTCCAAATTGATGAAATCTAGTTCTATTGTGAAGTATTATTTATTTTTGTCTAAATTAGTTTGAAATCCTTGGGATACTGTTGCCTAAGAAGTGTTTTGGATTTTTTATTATTGTGGCATAGAATTTATCTGAAGAAGTCAAGTTTGGGGGTGTTAACCTTCACGTTCACCAACTGTTCGACGAATTGCCTGAACTAATTTTTCACCTCCCATTGCACTAGAAACACCATGTCTTTGCATAAGAGACCTCGTGCATCCATTTTTACTACTCGGACTCAATTTGATAGCATGAAATTCGTCTGTGAGGGTGCCGAGGCGAGGTTTAAATCGACCATTGACGAGAAGACTTTGGTATTAGAATGAGGAATGAAGCCGGATCCCAATCTTGATGGAGATATGGCATTAATGGTTGTGGAACGCAACTAGTTTCAACTAGTGGAGCAGCCACTACCCACTGTGATCAACATCGTAAAAGATATTTATGCCAACGCAATGGAGTGTTAGAGTTTATACCCTAGAGGCCAATTATTTGATATAATTGCTTAACATTTTGATATTATATTTGATTGAATAAATGAATGATTTTATTATGGTTTTATTTATTGTGCTATATAAATGTTAACATAATAAAATTCCTTAGAATAATGATACAAATTATATAGTTTCAAGTATGTGACTTGAACATGAGATTATATAATTACAATTAGTATCATTGTTCTTAAATGTCCCTAGTCGAGTATCATTGTTGATGGGACAACAATGATGCATTGAGGCTAGTATGTGGATTGAATAATGACCAAATCTCATTGGTCATAAATATATGAGATATTAAGTTAATGCATAGGTACATGTTAGAGAACGATGTACTGGACAGACCCACCGTGAGAATTCTACGTGGAACATTATGCAAAGTGTCATTAGTGATTCTCATAGTGACAATGACGTAATGGTCCTCCGACCTGAAATCACTATATTACTACACATGAATTTATGTACTTTGATATCATCAAATGTCACCTTTAATAGGGTGGACTATAAAGATGATTATTGGGTACATCATGAATCATGTGAGGAATATGAGTGATCTAGATGGAATTTAACCCTCCTATATATTAGGGGTGATATCCATAGGCCTCTTGATTGAGTAGGACTATGAAATGCATGGCCATGCTCAAATAGTGATTTTTTTCATATAGTCTACTCATTGATCAAGAAAACTAAGATTAAATTATGAAGAGCATGACACATTCCATGACTCGAGTTTAATCCAGGATATTAAAATTAAAATGATTAAATTACATTTAAACATTGGTCACGAAAAGGTTGCATCGAATCATCGATCTTATTATTACTTGGGTAGCAGTGATGCATTACTAGATGTCGCTCACTGTTTATAATTTTATAATATGATTATAAAATTATTGCCAACGTAATAATAACCTATAGGGTCACACAAATAGAACGTAATTTAAAAGGAAATAAATTTAAATTTTTAAGGATTTAAATATATTAATATGATTAATAGTATTTAAATCACGAATTTAAATTAAAAGGATAATTTGTATATATGTATATTAATTAAGTAAGACTTAATTAAGATATATATATATATATATATATATATAAATTCAGATTTTATAAAATTAGGTTTTGATTTGATTAATATATGATATATAGCAGCAACTTAGGGTTACATCATTTTTGAAAAACCCTAGCCGCTCTTAGAGAGAGACTAGAGATAAAACAGTTCCAAAATCCTATTCCTTTGGTGGCTAGTACCGCAGTCCCTTTATTGCAGAATCGTTCGACAGTTTGGCGACATTCGTGTGGATACCGTAGAGGCTCGGTTCTGATTGGATTGCGTAAAGGATTCGAAGTCGTTTCAGAAATCTTTCATAATCGGTATAATATCTAAACCACTGAATTAATTTCTATTTTCGCATGGATCTTGTTTTGGGTTTCGGAATTACTTTAAATTGGTTTATTTCCGCTGCGTTTCTGTGTCGAAACCCTACAGTGGTATCAAAGCTACTTGAGAAATGATTAATTCAGATAATGTGTTTTTTTGTTTTCGATATATATGATATGTGATGTTACAATTTTACCGATCTGAAATTGATTATATTTTTTTTGATATATATGATATATGATGATACAATTTTACCGATCTAAAATTGAGTATATGATATTCTATAATCGGTATTTTCTGGTATTATGAATATCAGTAATAGACATGCATGCATATGAAGTTCTGTTAATTGTATCTTAAATGGCGTAATAATAGTATACAAATTATGTTCTAATTGGATTAGAGGCATGCAAATTTGATTAGTATGATTAATTGAAACTGGACATATATGATATGAACTGGGTGTATTGTTATTATGAGTATTTTGGTGGATTAAAATGCGCGTGTGGGAGAGACCCCCTGGACCCCAAATCGTGGCCTTACGATGGTGTGTCCCTATATGTTATATATAGTTTTCTTTAATTGTATATAAATGGTTATGTGCTTATTATGATATGCATGGTGCACAGTTATGGCCTTTTGACCCATAGGTTAGTGGTTTTTGGTATTGAAATATGGCTTGCACGTCATGCCTTTCTAAAAATTCTAATGTAATATTCTCTTCTCATCTAAATCCCCTCGAATGTAACTCGAGGTTTCTTTATGTCATGTAATAATCTGTAATCGATGAAGATGTCAAGATGGAGAACATGATGGAAAGATGATGATTGAGAGGAGGCACATGCTTGAGGAAGATCCAAGGAAGCTATTTATTTTAAGATCTTTTACCACCTTAGATTGACCTTCAATCTTTCATTAGCTTGAAAAGATTGATAGTGGATTGGGCCATAACTGTGACACATTTAATTTCACACTTTATTTATGCTTGTATGTGATATAATATGATAAATAATATGCATGCTTAATAAGATTAAAATTGGTGAGATCTAAATTTATTTATAAAATCCCTCATTAAATTATTAAGTTTAAATCAGATGCCTTCCAATGAATAACACTCATCAAGACCTTGATCAATAGATGTAGGTTTGCCAAAGCAAAGTACCCTATTTATCTAGGTAAGATGCGATAGGATAATTGTGATATCCAAACTGTTAAAATCATTGGGCCCGACTTAACTAAGTTATCTCAATAGGATTGTGGACTTAGAGGCATAGAGTTTGGTTGATACCATTAGATTGACTAGAAACAAATGTTGTTTACCAAACTATCCAAGAGTTATATATGATATAATTGACAAAAGGGTTGTCTACCTAAATAATTGTGTTTTAAGAGATTAGCCAAATCTAACTTAGGGCATAATGAAATATGGATCTTGGCTCACTAGAAAGATTTAATTGAAAATAATGCTTTCCAAATTAATGGTGAGGGCTATTAATTTGAATAAAATAGTGGGAGGTATATTTTGAATGTACTATTATCAATTACATAATATCAACTCTGCAATTTGACTTATTATTTTGGCACTTATAAATTATAGATATCAATGGAAAACAAGAACAACACAAGTAGTCTTTCACTACGATCAGTCCTTGAGAAGGACAAGCTGAGTGGGATTAATTTCCTTGACTGGCACAGGAACTTGAGGATTGTCCTCAAACTAGAGCGTAAGTTATATGTCCTTGATGGGCCCATTCCTGCAGCACGTGCGGAGCATAATGCTTACAAGAAGCATCAAGATGATGCTCTGGACCTGAGTTGTCCCATGCTAGCAACCATGAACGCTGAGTTTCAGAAGCAACATGAGTTGATGGATTCTTATGAGATGATCGAGCATCTCAAGAAATTTTTCAAAGGGCATGCTCGACAGGAGAGGTATGATACAAGCAAGGCGTTGAATCACTGCAAGATGGGTGAACGTGATCCAGTTGGTCCACATGTGCTAAAAATGATTGGGTATATTGAGTACCATGATAGGTTGGGTTTTCCAATCATTCCGGAAGCCCAAACTGATCTTGTTTTACAATCTCTGAATAGCAGCTACTCTCAATTTGTTATGAATTATCTTATGAATGAAATTGAGAAACCCCTTACTGAGTTGTTGAGGATGTTAAGAACTACCAAGAACAACATGAAAAAGGCAGGACCCGCTCCCATAATGATGGTGCAAAAGGGGAATGCTGAGGGAAATTGGAAAGGCAAAAAGAAGATAGGATTTAAATCTGGTGCCAAACCCAATTTCAAAACCAAACAGGCTTTAAAGCCTAAAGGTGGGGTGGCTAAAGAAGGTGATTGTCACTTTTGTGGAAAACCTGGACACTGGAAGAGGAATTGTCTTGCTTATTTGGAAGAAGTGAAGAAAATGAAAGGAAGTGGGACTTCTGATTTAGGTATATAAGTTATAGAAGTCAATTTGTCTACTTCTACATCATGGGTATAGGATACTGGATGTGGTTCTCACATTTGTGTTAATGTGCAGGAACTCTGAAAGAGTAGGACTTTGGCAAAAGGAGAGGTTGACCTACGTGTTGGGAATGGAACAAAAGTTGTTGCACTGGCCGTAGGAACTTATCATTTATCTTTGCCCTCTGGGGTAGTTTAAAATTAGAAGATTGTTATTTTGTGCCTGTTATAAGCAAAAACATTATTTCTGTTTCTTGTTTGGACAAGAAAGGTTTTTCATTTATAATAAAGAACAACCGTTATTCGTTTTACTTAAATGATATATGCTATGGTGTTGCACAATTGTTTAATGGTCTTTGTATTCTTGATTTGGAAATGCCTATCTATAACATTAATACAAAACGATTTAAATCAAATGATTCAAATCCGACATATCGCTAGCACTGTCGTTAGGGCTAAATAAATGAGAAATGCATATCAAAACTCCATAAAGATGGATTTTTGTATTCATTTGATTTTGAATCATATGAAAAATGCAAATCTTATTTATTAGGCAAGATGACTAAAGCCCCTTTCACTGGACACAGTGAACGGGCTAGCAATATATTGGGACTTATACATAGTGATGTATGTGGACCCATGAGTTCGTTAGCAAGAGGTAGGTTTTATTACTTCATTACATTTACTGACGACTTCAGTAGATATGGATATGTTCATCTTATGAGACACAAATCCGAATCCTTTGAAAAGTTCAAGGAATTCAAGAATGAAGTTCAAAACTAATTTGGTAAAAGCATAAAAGCCCTTTGATCCGATCGAGGAGGTGAATACTTAAGCCAAGACTTTGATGACCTTCTAAAGGAGTGTGGTATTATATCACAGCTCACTCCACCTGGAACACCACAATGGAATGGTGTGTCTGAGAGGAGGAATAAAACCTTGTTGGACATGGTATGATCAATGATGAGTCATGCAGATCTTCCAATAAGCTTCAAGGGTCATGCCCTAGAGACAACTGCATTCACACTTAACCGCGTTCCTACAAAAATGGTTCAGAAGACACCATATGAGATGTGGACTGGGAAACATCCTAGTATGTCGTTCATGAAGATTTGGGGTTGCGAGACGTTTGTAAAACGTCTAGATTCTGACAAGCTCGGACCCAAATCTGACAAATGTAATTTTGTGGGATACCCAAAGGAAAGAAAAGGGTATTATTTCTACAAACCTTCTAAGAATAAAGTGTTTGTTGCTCGAACTGGTATTTTTCTAGAAAGAGAATTTGTCTCTAAAGGAAACAGTGGGAGGAAAGTAGAACTCGAAGAAATTCGAGAACCACAGAATATCATTGAACCTGTGTTGGAACGTGAGCAGGAACCACAAGATGTTGTGGAAAATGAACCTGCTCAAATTACACAAGGAAATCGTAGATCTGGTAGGACACGCCAAGAGCCCGAGAGATATTATGGATATCTTGTGACTCAAAATGGCGATGTGATGCTCATAGATCAGGATGAGCCTGCTTCCTACCAAGAAGCTATGAATAGACCAGATTCTGAGAGATGGATTGAAGCCATGAGATCTGAAATGGACTCCATGTATACTAACCAAGTATGGACTTTGGTTGATCCACCCGAAGGGGTAAAACAAATCGGATGCAAGTTGGTTTTCAAGAAGAAAACCGACATGGATGGTAATGTACAAACCTACAAAGGTCGACTGGTAGCAAAAGGTTACAAACAAGTTCAAGGTGTTGACTATGATGAAACCTTCTCTCTAGTGGCAATGGTTAAATCCATCAGGATCTTACTTGCTATTACAGCCTTTTACGATTACGAAATCTGGCAGATGGATGTCAAAATTGCTTTCCTTAATGGAAATCTCCTTGAGGATGTGTACATGACACAACCTGAGGGATTTGTCAATCCAAGGGATGCTGGAAAGGTATGTAAGCTGCAGCGATCCATTTATGGATTGAAGCAAGCCTCTCGGAGTTGGAATCTTCGATTTGATGAAGCAGTCAAAGAGTTTGGTTTTATTAAAAATGAAGATGAACCTTATGAATATAAGAAGGTTGGTGGGAGTCACATTGTATTCCTAGTATTATATGTTGACGACATATTAATTATTGGGAATGACATTCCTTCATTATAGGCTGTAAAAACATTGTTAGGAAAATGTTTCTCCATGAAAGATTTAGGCGATGCAGCCTACATTTTAGGTATCAAGATCTATCGAGATAGATCGAGAAAAATGCTCGGCCTAAGTTAGAGTACATATATTGACAAAGTGCTGAAACGATTCAGCATGCAAGAGGCAAAAAGAGGACACTTACCCATGACTCATGGTATAAAGATCTCTAAGGCCCAATGTCCTAAATCACAAGATGATGAGGAGCGTATGAGAAAGATCCCTTATGCTTCGACAATTGGATCTATCATGTATGCAATGATATGTACTCGTCCATATGTCTTGTATGCTTTGAGCATGACGAGCAGATACCAGTCGAATCCAGGTGAAGGCCACTGGACAGCAGTCAAGAATATCCTCAAGCACCTAAAGAGGACTAAGGATTCATTCTTGGTATATGGAGGTGAAGAGGAACTGGCAGTAAAGGGTTACACAGATGCTAGTTTCCAGACTAACAATGATGATTATAAGTCTCAGTTAGGTTTTGTGTTTTGCCTTAATGGTGGTGCTGTTAGCTGGAAGAATTTGAAGCAAGAGACAGTAGCCGATTCTAAAATAGAGGCTAAGTATATTGTTGCTTCTAGTGCAGCCAAAGAGGTTGTATGGATTAAAAAGTTCATCACTGAACTTGGTGTTGTTCCAACCATTGTTGATCTGGTTGCTCTATACTGTGATAATAATGGAGCCATTGCACAGGCTAAGGAACCCAGATCTCACCAACGATCTAAGCATATACTTAGGCAGTACCATCTCATCCGTGAAATCAATGATAGAGGAGATGTACATATAGGAAGAGTGCTGAACAGATGATAATGTTGCGAGATCCATTCGACCAAGGCTTTGTCGAAAGCGAGAAGCCTGAAGGTCACACTAGTTCCATGGGTATTAGATACATGAGTGATTGGCTCTAGTGCAAGTGGGAGACTGTTAGAGTTTATGCCCTAGAGGCCAATTATTTGATATAATTGCTTAACATTTTGATATTATATTTGATTGAATAAATGAATGATTTTATTATGGTTTTATTTACTGCGTTATATAAATGTAAACATAATAAAATTCCTTAGAATAGTGATACAAATTACATAGTTTCAAGTATGTGACTTGAACATGAGATTATATAATTACAATTAGTATCATTATTCTTAAATGTCCCTAGTCGAGTATAATTGTTGATGGGACAACAATGATGCATTAAGACTAGTATGTGGATTGATTGATGACCAAATCTCATTGGTCATAAATATATGAGATATTAAGTCAATGCATAGGTACATGTTACAGAACGATGTACTAGACAGACCCACCATGAGAATTCTACGTGGAACATTATGCAAAGTGTCATTAGCGCTTCTCATAGTGACAATGATGTAATGGTCCTCCGACCTGAAATCACTATATTACTACACAGGAATTTATGTGCTTTGATATCATTAAATGTCACCTTTAATAGGGTGGACTATAAAGATGATTATTGGGTACATCATGAATCCTGTGAGGAATATGAGTGATCTACATGGAATTTAACCCTCTTATATATTAGGGGTGATATCCATAGGCCTCTTGATTGAGTAGGACTATGACATGCATGGCTATGCTCAAATAGTGATTTGTTTCATATAGTCTACTCAATGATCAAGAAAACTTAGATTAAATTATGAAGAGTATGACACATTCCATGACTCAAGTTTAATCTAGGATATTAAAATTAAAATGATTAATACATTAAAACATTGGTCACGAAAAGGTTGCATCGAATCGTTGATCTTATTATTACTTGGGTAGAAGTGATGCATTACTAGATGTCGCTCACTGTTTATAATTTTATAATATGATTATAAAATTATTGCCAACGTAATAATAACCTATAGGGTCACACACATAGAACGTAATTTAAAAGGGAATAAATTTAAATTTTTAAGGATTTAAATATATTAATATGATTAATAGTATTTAAATCACGAATTTAAATTAAAAGGATAATTTGTATATATGTATATTAATTAAGACTTAATTAAGATATATATATATATATATATATATATATATATATAAAATTCAAATTTTATGAAATTAGGGTTTGATTTGATTAATTCCTTTTAACTGCTATATATATGATATATAGCAGCAACTTAGGGTTACATAATTTTTGAAAAACCCTAGCCGCTCTTAGAGAGAAAATAGTTCCAAAATCCTATTCCTTTGGTGGCTAGTACCGCAGTCCCTTTATTGCAGAATCGTTCGACGGTTAGATGCGACGTTTATGTGATACTGTAGAGCGCGGTTACGATTGGATTAAGTAAAAGGATTCGAAGCCGTTTCAGAAATCTTTCATAATCGGTATAATATCTAATCCACCGAATTAATTTCTATTTTTGCATGGATCCTGTTTTGGGTTTCGAAATTGCTTTAAATTGGTTTATTTCTGCTGCGTTTCTGTGTCAAAAACCTATATGGAGCATGTTCATCACACAGTCATGGTACGGGGTAAATCGGTGTCGTCCTATGCTAATGCCATCAACGAGTACTTTGGGCTAGAAACAACGATAGATACACGCTATGAAGATGGCTTGCCTGATTTGGATGAACTGATTGCAAGATTATGCAAACCAGGAACGCAATGGGTTACCCGAGCCAGTACTAATGAAAAAAAATAAGCTTTCCCCACTAAGCCTTAAGCCGTTATGGTAAAGCATGGTCTGCCTTTATTTGTGCCCGGTTGATGCCCACACGTCATCAGAATGATGTGACTAAGGAACGGGCGAGGCTGCTATATGACATTGTCCACCACAACTGCAGGGCAAATAATGCAGTTGTGTTCTACAATGTGGATGTGGGTGAATGCATTCAAGAGTTGATTAACTGGCTACTACAGGGAAGTACCACGAGGGACCTTCTCCATGGATTTCTCATCATTGATTTGTGCCAAAAAGCAAGACTGTAATGGCCATAATCGACCATGCTACCATTAAAAAGTACAAGGCATGGGATGGGGTGAGATCGCATCCAAGAGAAGAAGGCTATATCATGATTCGACCACCCTCACCCCCGGTCGCGGCTGATCTAAGGGAAGCACAGTCTGAGCCTGCTACCTTTTTTACGGGGTACAAGGAATGAATTTTTATGGCTAGCTCAACGTCAAGATATGATGCTTCAATACAATGTCAATGCATTCAACACTCTTGCAGATGCTTTTGCCTGATGTAATCCAAATGCCGGTCCGGTGTTCATGCCTGTTCCTCCTGTTCTACCAGCATACCCTCCTTCGGATGACGACAAGTAGTGACTCGTCTTTTAGGGAAGTCCTTACGCATTAATTTTCTTTGTATTGTCGTAATGGGGACATTACTTGTCTTAAGTTTTGGGTGGTTTGGCTTTTGCTTGATTAATTAATTTTGTTGCTGATTTCATATTCATAGTTAGTTTTTGATAAATTATTATAATTATTTTGTTGATAATGGAATTTAGATTAATTCATTCAAGCATAGATATTATAAAAAAAAAATTCATACTTGCATGTTTATTTTGCATTTGCATTTAGTTCATCTTGCATGAATCTAGTGTTAGGTAGTAAGAGTCTATTTTGGCCAATGATGAGATTGGAATTGTGTAGACAAGTGTAGTATTGATTATTAAGGCTTTAATGTTATTTCTTGTTATGAATTGAATCTTTTGTGTTTAAAACCGGTATAATCAAGTTAGCCCATTAGAAACAATCTTGTTGACTAATTAAGTTTAAATTGACACATAATGGAATTCTTAAGGATAATACTAGTTTGAATGAATAAAAGACATGAATAAGAGGAGATGGCTAGATTTAGACAAGAACCTAAGTTTGGGGGAAATTGGGATATATAAGCTTTATTATTGATATAAAAAAAGGAAAAAAAAATATAAGAATAAGCACCGTGGCTAGTCTGGTTTCGTGGCCTTTGTTAATTAATTAAGTAAGCCCGAGGGGATTGTCTTTACACCTAGCGCCCTAAGGCCTTAATTGGTTTGGGAGTCGTTGGTCGAAAACTCGTTAAGGTAGCATTGAAAAGCCTAAGGGAATAAGACATTGCACATCCATGAGAAAAGTTTATTATAAAAAAATGATGAATAAAGCGGGAAAAGAGCAAAAAGCCCCCATAATGAAAAATAAAGCATAAGTATCCCATTTGGACTCTTGAACATGGTAAATGTTTGACTTTAGTTGAATATAGCTTGTTCTTGGATTTTGTGAGTTTACATTGTATGATGCCTTTAAAGAAGCCTATTATGTGATATATTTAGTATAATATTAGTTAGCATGGTTGTTGAGCACACACACACACACACTATATTAGTAATAACAGTTTAAGATTTGATGATTGATTGGGAAGTTATTGATTAGTCTAGACATGATATACTATTGTGTTTACATGATTTCTCTAAGGATATATGATTAGATTATGTTCTATCTTACTGCTGGATTCGTAGGTATTTAGTAAGAGCATTTTCATTGCATGTCATTTTGGTTGAGGATAAGCAATGTTTCAAGTTTGGGAGAATTTGATGAGTAGGTTTTTAACCTACGATTTGACCTTATTTAGCTTGGTATGTTGCTAGTTAATGAGTATTTCATGTTACTTTTGATGGGTTTTAGCTCTTTTTACAGGCTAATAAGGTGAAGATGTCTAAAAGTTGGCACTTAAAGAACTATCAAGCATTTTGACATTCTACATCACCGGTGCGGGGCGTTCCATGACTATATAGAAGATGGCGCGGGGCGCGTTGCATGAAAAATACATTCTGCTGGGACGACGCGAGCCACAGTGTATTAACGAAGGACCCGGGGCGGGGCGCGCTGGTAGAACGGGGTAGTTACTGAGTTGGTCATTTATACATGAAGTTGAGTTTTACTGGGATCTATGACTTCTTTATGTAATGGGGTCAAGTTAGGAGTGTGACAAGGAAGTTATTTCATAGTAATTGGTGTTTTTGTGACTAAAAACTTATTGGGTACAAAAAGGAGTTTGATTTTAATTAGAATTCCCAATTGGATGGGATGGGATGACTTTGGTATGGATTGGGATTTGATTTGGTTCAAAAAGGGGTATTAACTTATAACAACTAGGAGAATATTGGGAGAAGACAACAATTCAATTACACTGTTGAGAGCCATAATTGAGAGAAGATTATTGGAGGAACAAAGCAAGGACGGTGATTTCACGAAGATTGAAGAATTAAAGGCCAAGAAGGGTGGTGTATTACTATTCTTCTTTTTAAATTCAGTTCTTATAATTGGGATGATGATTTTTTTACTTTATTCGATTTTTAATTCATTAACTATGAAGTAATTACTTTTTAGGCTTGCAATGGATATTTAGTGTTGAATGATAATTATCATGCCTTGATTTGAGTTTAATAAATTATCAATTCAGTTTATCTATTTGTGATTTGTATTTAATTTATGAATTGCTTGATCACTAATTTTTTGTGGATTTGTATGGATTCGAGAGATGATGTATAAATCTAGACCTAATCACAATAACATGTGTTCTTGAATTCTATGTTTTAATGAAATCTTGATTTATGTTAGGATAGAGATATACCTAGCATCGCATGTAATCACGTAAATAACTTGGAATTTAAAATCTTTTAAATTTTAATTCACATAAAGATATAATGAATTAGTTTATTAAGGTGTTTGGTTTAATTCTATCAAATTGTGGATTTAAGTTAATACGATGTTAGTGCATCGAGAGATGGCTAATTCTACTTAGGTGTTCTTGAATAATAAATTGAGATAGTAAATTGAATTGGAATAATGTGTGATAATTGGAGTGAGACTTAAAGAGAAATTGTAAGCCTAATTCTCCATTATCTAATTGAAATTACAGATGTTAATTTGTGATTGAATTAATTGGGATTTTTAATTTATTAGTTTTTATTAATTATAATCATTAATTTGAATAGTTTAATAAGATTGGAATAATATAAAACTGGTAATTGTTAAATTAAAATTCATACTAGTCTCTGTGGGAACGATACTTTTTTCATCATTATATTACTTGTTGATCACGTATACTTGTGTGTTGTGCATAATTAGATTTTACACCAACATCCATTAATATTAAAATATTAATGTATCTCATGACAAAATATTAAAAGTTATATTTTATAACTTCAAACATTTTAAAACATTTAAATCATTTTTAAATGATTTTTAGAACATTAAAACTATTTTTCCATAATTTATTTAATACAATTATTAAATAAATTTATTATCATTAATATTAAATTATTAATGAAATTCATCCCAAAATATTAAAAGTCATTAAAAATAACTTCAAATATTTTCTAACACTTTAATATATTTTCAAATGATTTTAAAATATTAAAATCATTATTAAGTAATTTATTTAATATAATTATTAAATAAATTAAATATCATTAATATAAAAATATTAATGAAATACACCACAAATTATTAAAAGTTACTTTTTATACCTTCAAATAATTTTTATAAATTAATTATGAATTTGTCATAATTATTTTCCATTTTATTCGAATTATTTTAATTAATAATTCATTTATGACAGAGGCCTAGCGCGACAAAAACTGTCACTATAGGTGTTCTTGAGCCTTCAAGAACATTCAAAGTCAGTTTCTTGGTACCTAGTTTGACCACCTATAATTTCTTGTTCATGTTGTTTCTAGGCTTGAGAGTGTATTAGTTATGTAATATTGATGTAATACTACATGTACAAACTAAGTTCAAGGTCAAACTACATCACATCTTGAAGATATAAGCCTTCAAAATAGCTATCAGAGCTGTTATTCATTTTCTGGAATTTCCAGAAAATAAGAACAGTGTGAAGGTCCTACTTTAGATCTTAATAACTTGGATTATGGGCTTTGATTGTGTGTTAAAGTGTCACACTTATGTAGTATGTATGTCAAGGTACAAAAGTAATACACTTTTGTAGCGTAAGAACATCATAGAAACAAGATCTGGCTTGGTCAAAGTACCAGCCAGAAACTGATCATGAAGAAATCTGGGTTTTCCAGAAAGGTCTAAGTCAGTTGGTCAAGCCAGTTTTGACCATGAATAAATTTGATCCTGTTAATGATTTCAGTGTTCTAGTGTCATGGTTTGGTAGTCCATATGTCAAAGTATAAGAGTTATACACTCTCATGGCTTGACAACTTAACCACTGCAAGAACAAACCCCTGTAAAATGGCTGTCAAACATTTCTGGGTATTCTGGGTTTTTCAGAACCCAGTTTCTATGACTGGTTAACCATGTTTAACCATGAATATCTTGTGATCTAGACATTCTATGGACTTGATTTCACTTCCAGTTTACTCTCATCATGGCATAGAATATCAATTATACACTTAGCCATGCTAACATCTAACAGATTTAGATTTAGAGGCTCTGACATATGACTGTCAGACCTCATATTAGGGTTCTTGACTGTTTCTAAAATCTCTATTTTTATGCACTTAGATGTAATGGATCCATGATGTATCATCATAGATCACTAAATAACATCATATAACATATATCTAAACATCAAAACACATAAATTACAAAAATATTAAGGATCTAGTGTGACAACCAAAATTTTTATAAGTTATTAAAATAAGAATTTAATAATTAAAATCCTTATTATGAGGTGTATATATTTTGAATTATGTGATTTGGTGTGAAGAGAATTATATATTCATATGTTGGAGAAAATTAGATTTAATAGTTAATTAAACTATTAAAGAAATTAAATAATATTAGTTAATTTCATTAAGTGAAATTATATTATGAGATAATATAAATTTAATTGTTATGCCTTGTAGGCAATGGAAATTATTATGAGTTAAGTTTCATAAATAGTGTGAATAATTCACTTAATTAAAGTAGTGAATTAATACAAGTATAATTGATTTAATAAAGTGAGAAGCTAATATATTGCATGAAAATGTAAATGTTAGTATAATGCGAGAAAAATATTTATTAAGTATATTAAATATTTTAGTTGGAAACTTTATGGAATAAAATGAATATTTATGGTATTAAATAAATATTTGATAAAAATTGTTATGGGATAATTTATTTAAGTGTGATAAAATAGATGAGTTTTATACGTATTTTATTACGCGAGTATAATGGTGATATTCTAAATTAATTAAATAATTAAATTAGAGGAGTGAGAAGTTGTTAAATAAATTGTGACAATAAAATGATAAATGAGTTATTAACATAAATTAAAAGAGTTTTAAATTTGGTTTTACCAAACAAAGCCTTAGAGCTTTTAAAATTCTTGTTTTAATCTTGTTTTGCCAAACAAGACTTAAGGAATGATTAAGTCATTATTTTAAGTGGTTTTACCAAACAAGGCATAAGGGTTGTAAGTTGTTAATTTTTAAAGTGGTTTAGCCAAACAAGCCTTATGGCTTTTGATTTTTAAATAATATAACTGACATCAGTTATATATGTATTTATGTTGTATATTAATATGTATTATAAGTATACGTATTTTATATTATTATATATCAGTTTATATTACGTATTAGTAAAAGAGAAGAAGAAGAAGAAGAAGAAGAAGAAGAAGAAGAAGAAGAAGAAGGGAAACCTTGAGAAAACAAAAGAAAAGCTTTCATTATCTCCATCTTTTCTCCCAATTCAACCTAGAAAGGTATTAAACTAACCCCTATACTAAATTAAGATGTTTTCTATTTAGTCTTTGTAAAATTAGGTTTTCATGATTGTGAATTTATATGCATATATGGTGTTCATATGTTTTCATGTATACGTTTACATGAGATTTTTATAGTTGTTCGAAAGTTTTAATTCACAAAGATATGATGAACATGATGAAATCATGTTCATAGTGTTTGATTATGAAGTTATGATGAAAATTATGCTTAAATCTTTAAGTGAGCATGAGTTATGTGTAATATGGGTTATATTATGATATATTATGAGTTATATGGTTGTTCTAGCAATTCAATCCATGTAATTTTGATAAACAAGAGGAATTTTGTTCATAATGATTTTCTGTGAATTAATTTCTGAAAAATGGCTTTCGAAACTATAAAATTGTTGTTTGGTTATTATTTATTGTTGAAATTGATCATATATTATGTTAGTATGTTAAGAATATGAGTTATCAGAATTGGAATTACTTGAATTGGTTTAAAAACGAATTCACAGTGAAGAATTTAGTTATGAATGTCAAAAGAAGAGGAAATAAGAGAAATAGTGAAATTAAAGGTTGTAATCTTTAATTTTTATGTTGTTTATGTGGTTAGAAACGTGTTAGAAATATTAGTTTATGTTTCTGTAAATATATTACACCTTGGGTAGGTTGGTATGGTTGTTAGAAAGTAGTTTGTAGGCCTAATTTGGCTTTCTGTAGTGTTTGGGATGAAAATTCATGAATTAGCAGAAGGGACACCCGCCCCGGCGTGCTATCCTAGAGTAAAAACCCCCGCCTCGGCAGGGGGTACTCTGTCTAGCCAAATTTTGAAAAAAAAAACTAAACGGACATGTTTTACTAAAATGAGCATAATGTTTTCATACGAACTCTGATTGAGGTGATTCAAGATGATCCAGAACGAGAACGAGTAGACCTACAACTTTTGTTCTTTAAGTGTTTCAATTTGATATCGGGAACAGTGGTCAAAAGGGTCATATTTAGGACTATTGTGTTTTCAGGGGCAATCGGAGGGCGTCGGGCATGCACGTATGCATGTGTAATGCTTCTGAAGATAAAAGTTGTTGTTCTAAGTTATAAAACATGAATGTTAGTAAACATACTGATGCTTAACATTGAGAAATAATGCATTAGATAAGTTGTAGAAGCATAGTAAGCATACATAAGAGAGACAAATCGGGCATGCGACGAATAAACGTCGAAACGCCGTGATAAGTGTTAATGAACGTAAAAAGTTTTTTAAGTTAAATGAAATGAATATTATAAAATATGAAATGGGTTTAATATAAAACCAATAATGATTCCTAGCAAGATTTAAACACTTGAATGAATTTTGAATATTACATCAGTTGAAAAGTTAACACAATCTAATTGAACATTGTGTGCTAATTAACAGGAAGGATTATGAGATGTGGAGTAGAGTTTATATTACAATTACTATGCGTTGCTATGTGACTAATAGTTGATGTGTATGATTATATAATTGTGTAGGGCACGTGAAGTGCAGATAACTGTAAGCTGTTAAATTGTTATTGGTAAACAACGATCAAGGCAAGTCTTTCAGTTCATATTTGTTATGTGAACTTGATGATGAACTATTTTAGATTTTTGTTGCAAAGAGTATGATGTGTTCTATATATATATTGAAAGTATGAAACGTTAAAGTAAATTTATGACTACGTTGATTGAATAATAAATGTTGATTGAGTAAGGAACTCAATCTTTATACTTATTATATGAAATACAACATGCATGTTATGTTAGTCCAATGTTTATGAGATATATGTTGAGCATGTTATTATACATATGTGATGCACGAAAAGCGTTAGATGTAGAAACTCAAATTTTTTTTTATTCTTGACATTGTAGGAGGCGATTAAATCTTTGAAGATAACCCTGGAAGACAGCTCACATCCATTCTGAATACTACCGGAAGTTCAGTCTCAACCCCGGAACACATGCCGGGAGTATTATTTCCAACCTCAGAGACAACCCCGAATTTTATCCTTGGAGATAACCCCAAGGAATGTCGTTTCAGTTCCGGCGATAACTCCAGAAATGCTTGTTTCAAAAGCATGCTATCAGCTTCAATATCAGACCTCTTGCCGAGGCACTCATACCTCAGACCTGGAGCTAACACCGGGCAGACAGGTACTCTTACAGATGACCTTGCGGCATTCAAACACTTGCAGCAGTCCAATCTCAGATGTAACCCTGAGCAACGTCTGCTTTTAACTCAAACCGGAGATAGCCTAGGTGAGGATTCAAACGTCATCTTGTCACCTCAACATCTACGCGTCGTCTCAACACTTCATACATACATACATACAACAATGTCCTACAAGAACCAAGGAGTTCCAATCCCGAGTGACTATTATGCATGGAAGAAAACTAGATAGAATTTGAAGCTTGAAGACCATGGGCATGGTCCCCTCTTCCTGACTTCGTACAACCTCTAATCCATGTCATTGCGTAACTCTCGACACAAGCGGTCCGAAGAAGGTCATATATTGTGAGACCCCGAATTTTATGAAAAAAAAGTATTCAATTTTTCTATTTTAGTGAATAGTTAAATTGATAAAAGTTTAAAGTTAAGGGTGATATTTGAAAAATTTTCAAAGTAAGTGATGATGAAGTTTTGTTTTATTAGTATTATTAATGTAATAAAAGAGAAAAGCTTTTTATATAAAACAGAATACTTTTATAAAGTTATTCGTTTTATTAGATTATAAATAGAATATATTATATTTTATTTAAATGATTTTGCTTTAAATATGGACCGTCCGATTAAAAGTAAACCAATCTGGACCGTTCATGAATTAGTCAATTCTTCTATAAATAGAAGCTCATTCCTTCATTATTTTTTACGAATTCAATGAAACTATAGAGAGAGTTCTTCTTCTTTAATCTTGAGTGTATTTCTTTGGAGTTTAAGGAAGCTTTGAGCGTAGTGCAAGTTTTCTTCGAGTATATCCTCGCCCTACCAGTCGGAATACTCTTCTTTCAAAGGTAAGGGATATTATTTGTTTTACTCTTAAGGGGTATTAATTTTTTTCTATTCATGAAGAGAACTTCTATTATTCTATTCTTTATTATTCTGTTGGAATAACCTGTATACGCGGACTACCCTATACTTGGTGAAATTCTTCTATTATTCCATTCTTTATTATTATGTTGGAATAACTTTGTTTATCGCAATACCGCATACATGGTAAAATTCTTCTATTATTTCATTCTTTACTATTACATTTAAATATCTTTGTATGTGTGTTTTCTGTGGGACTGGTTCCATTATTTATTATTCCGCATTTATTATTTTGTCGAATATCACATGCGTGCGTTTCTGTAGACTCAGTTCCATTATTTATTATTACATTGGGAATAACCTTGTTTGTGCGGTCTCTATCACATGCATGGTGAATCCTTCTGTTATTTCATTCTTTATTATTCTGTTGGAATAACCTGTCTATGTGGATTACGACATGTATGGTGATTGATCCTTTGTATTCATTCCTTATTAAATTGTGGAAATGATCTGTTTACGTGGATTATGAAGAAAGTCATAATAAAAGCAATGGACTGATGAAAATCATGGGTATATGAAGTATTAGTAAGTGTTGTGATGAGTTATGTTGTTTATTATGTGAAAACATGAAAGTTTCTTAGAAATCATAAAGGGTTGAAAATCAGATTTTGGTGAAAATGGAACATGAAATTCAATTGACCATATCTCCTGTTATATTTTGAATTTTGGACTGTGGTCAAGTTCTAGAGTTAGATCTATGATTTTTGTTGCATCTCCAAGTGGAATCACTAGAAAAGGTGTTGTAGATTTTTGTGTGGACTGATTTTAGCAAAGGAGTCAAAAGCTCAAAATTACCAAAATGCTACTGTCCAGATTTTTAGAAGGGCTGTTTTGGCAACTTAATTTGTGAGAAAAATTCTGGCCTTTTGGGACATGAAAGTATATAGTATAAGGTACCCCCTGTCCAAAAATGAGCTCATTCCGACTTAAAATGAGCAAGTTATGACCATTTCAATATTTAGGTTTTTCCGAAGAAAAATGCTATAACTGGAGTTCTATAACTCTGATGACCATGAAATTTAAACTAGAAGCTCATGTTAACATGTGTAAGATCCTGCCATGATTTGGGAATTTATGGAGTTAAACTTGAGGTACCTAATTTCTTAAGGAATTAATTAGAAATTGATTTTAAAAAAATAGTAAATGAATTTTAAAAATTCCGAGAAAAATATATGTTCATTATGGGACTATATTCTGCTAAATCCCAGAAAAGAAATATTTTTGGGACTGATTTGGTATTTTTCATAAAAATGATTTAGTTACGAACATATGAGTTAAATATGTTATGTGAAGTAACAAAGTTGGAAAATAGGATTTTATGGCTTGGAAATCCTATATAAGGTATATGCATATTTTTGATGAGGGATTTAATCATTGGTGATGAAATCTTATGAGTATGACATTTTTGAATGATTAAATGCATTATTTGGTAAAATGTAAACAATTAAAATAAATTTTTTATAAGTTTAAGAAGTTATTAAAATATTGTTATAATATTAGATTATGAGTTTATTAAGTGATTGATAATATTTGGATAAATTTAAAGTCTTTAATATTTATCCTTGTTTTCGTTTGATTAATGCTTATATCATTGTCATCATTCTCATGTTTATATTATGTTGAAAGTTATCTGTGGCCTGTAGTGCATAGATGGACTTGGTATGATTATGACCAGGGATTATTCGGTATAATCATGACCATAATGTTACAAATGATGTGGAAAAAGTCCTCATTGGCCCATAGTGCATTGATGGACAGTTTTTGGTATGATTATGGCTATGGATTCTCTTCAGCCAAGAGTGCAAAGATGAATTGTTTTATGGCATGATCAGGACCGTTGATGAAAACACGATTATCTTTGGCCGTAGTGTATAGATAATTCGTGGTCGTGATATTAACGAATATCCTTGGCCTGTAGTGCAGGGATGATTCGATGATGTGGATTAATTATTGAGCTGAGTCTCAGCAATGAAATATTAATTCATGGATGTGATTTAATGAATATCCTTGGCCGTAGTGTAGGGATGATTCGATGATGTGGTTTATTTATTAAGCTGAGTCTCAGCATTATTGGTTTTACAGTTGTATATCTTTGGCCTGTAGTGCAAAGATGGACTGCTGGTTATTAGTTTTACTGATTTGTATATCTTTGGCTTTAGTAGTGCAAAGATGAACTGCTTTGTTATTAGTTATACTGATTGTATATCTTTGACCGTAGTGAAAAGATGAATTTGTGAAGTATGATTATGAAAGCAGGAATTGTGATTTGGTATAACCATGATTTTTGATGTTTCAGGTGAAGATAGGTGATGAAAATTATCTTCGTCCTGGGTGCGAAAAGGAAATTCAGAATCACAATTATGATTATAAGTTATTCATATAATTGTGGATAGGAACTGTTGATTGATGTTACAAGGATAAAACATTATTGGTGGACTTTTAACATAGAGAAGATAATAGACCTGATGGTTTATTTAACTCTTTTAATGGATTGCTCGTTCCGCTGCAACTATGGTTGAAAAGTTTTACCATCTACCATATGTTATAAATCTCTGATTTATTATTGATGAAAGCTATTGATAATTTAATTATCTTTAGTCATGATATTCTTTACTGGGATAGTTGTGCTTACCCTTTTTGCTTCACAATTCCTTTCAGGTAATAAGAGTGTAGTTGGGTCGAGCGGGGATAACAGGGAAATAATGTGATGGTCCGAGACTGTCGAAGTTTCTCAATTCATTATAAAACGGCATGACATGCAACAGATAATTGTATTGAGGACCTAAGATTTGTGTGTCCTATTTTATACGTCACTTAATAATTGATTTTGGCGAACAACAATAGGGTGATGAGAACCCGACTTTGAAAGCGTAAAAAGTGCACCTCACTAAAATGAATATGATAGTAATCTTCTCGTTCTTCTTTGGGGTCTTAAAATTTTTGCTGCTATATTTAATATAGCATTGTAACAATTTGAGTTTGGATACTGTCTACGAGAGAATATTGTATTAAAACTCACAGCTTAACTGTGGTCGTATTCTATATGACAGTTCAACAGTTGTATACATGAAGTTTGTATTTGATTTTTATAGTGTGATATTTGGCGACTCAGAATGGGTTGTGTATACCTATTTTGGGGGCGTCACATATATACCTTGTTCGGATGCTCGGATTGAAGTTCTGCAAGTTCGAGCGGACATTACAGTGCATGAGTGCACGTACTTCGAGACGATAGGACCCGCAGAGCCCGGGGCACCCCGGGCAGCCGCAGGTTCATCTGTGGCTACCGCAGGTACACCTGCGGCTCCCCCTCTATAAATAGAGGGCTTGGGGTGGCCATTTGAGAAAAAGATTGAAGCGAGGAAGCCCTATCCAATTTGCTCTGTACACACCCCATACTGAGTGATTCCTCATTTTAAACACCTATTAGCCCACATATAGTTATATATTTACCGGCGGGAGCTGAGTGTTTATCCATATAGAGTCATAGAAGCTTGCATTGGCAGCCCACCGTAAGCCTTCTTACACTCTATAAAGCCTTTCTCTTCATCTTTGCACACACTATTCTACACATTGAGAGTCGTGTTGTGTGCGTATGCCCGGACTCCGGTCCTTGGTTTTCATTTTCTGTCTGTATATATATACTTATATATGTATATATTTATATACGGACTAACATTATCGAGTTATGCCTCGATTGAGCATAGACTTATGTCTGGAGCTTTTACTTGCTTATATATATATATAAGCAAGTAAACGCTCCGGATGTAAAATCCAAGCTCATCAGATATGTCTGAAAACAGTTATATATATATAAGTATATATATATATATATATATATCTAGATTTTACATCTGGAGCGTTTATTGCTTATATATATATATATATAATTGTTGTCGGACATATCCGATGAGCCTGGATTTTATATCCGGAGCGTTTACTGCTTATATATATATTTACATTTTTGTCAGGCCTGGAGTTTACTTCGAGGCCTTTTACTGCTTTATTTATATTTAGTCCCACCTGGAGTTTACTTTGTGGCGGTTGATCGCATTTACTGCTTTATTTACTTTTCTGATCCCCCATGGAGTTGCTTCGTGGTGGTTGATCATGTCCATATATATATATATATATATATATATATATATATATATATTTACCGCTTTTATATATTTACATTTTCGATTCCCCATGGAGTTGCTTCGTGGTGGTTGATCATGTCTGTATATATATATTTACAGCTTTTATATATATAATTGCTTACTGCTTTTCATATAAAGTGCAGTATCATGTGAGCCTAGGAATCATGTGATCACAGATTTAGTCTACTGAATCTAGATTCGATTCCCGTGATGGACATTTTCAGGTTATGGCGACTTGTACATTATTTACAATTATCTCGAATTTCCTTGGATGGTTGTCATGCCCGAGAGAGTTCGACATCTTCTTTGTATATTATTTTTTCTCAAAGATGCCTTGCATCTTGAAAATAAAAGCAAACAAGCTGAACATTTACTAATAAAATGGAAGTATGAAAAGGTCTTAATTCCTATTGAGCACAGGGTTTGAAAAACCTCTTTTACAAAACTTCATTGCTATATCTTGCTTAAAACTGAATTTTTCTATAAATTCAAACCCTTTGTATATAGGTGTGAATGAGGCCTCGCACTACTTTCAAATAATTGCACATTGATCCACACACACACACACATTCATATAACATTTTCTTGAAAAGTGGCGGTCACCGTAGGAACACAGATGTCGGGGGGAGCCTAACACCTTCCCTCCGCATAATCAAGCCCCCGAACCCATATGAATCTCGATTTCACAGACCCGATGACATTGCCTTGATGATGTCAGTCAAATGCATCATTGTCCATGATGAACATACAAACAGATATACCCCAGACGATGATTACCCAGATGTTATGGTTATCATTCGGGAAAACGAGGACGATGATAGCCCCTCCATCACTGCAGTCCATCAAGACTTTACCCTCGACAATTGGAGCAGTACTCCGTGCATTGGTCGACGAGGGTAAAATGGGCAGTAAATCCCTCTGCCCTATAGATAACTTTAATTGCTTACTTTTCTATGCAGTACTAGCAGTTATTTTATCAGTACATGCTAACACTTTTATATGATTAAACAATTTCATATATTAAGTGAAAACATATTTTGTTTCAGGACTCTAAATTTAAATGTGCCTGTACTTGCTGATGAGGTGCATTTTCTCCACAAGGACAGTAACTTTGATGAAAAGTTGGACTCGGACTTGATGGAAATACAAGAGGCCATTGAGACACCTCAGGAGATTAAGGAATGGGTCGCAGACAAACCTAAACCCAACCTTGATCAAACCACTTCTTTCAATCTTGGAACCTTAGAAAGCCCTAAGCTAATCCAGATTGGTTCAGACCTAACCCCAAACCAACGGAATGACATGGTTGCGCTATTAACCCAATTCTAGGATGTGTTTACATGGTCTCACAAAGACAAGGTGGGTTTATCAAGTGACATTGTCCTTCATCGCCTTCCCATTACGGAGGGATTTAAGCCAGTCAGGCAGAAGCTCAGGCAATTGAAACCTGAGTGGAGTTTAAAGGTGATAGAATAAATTGTGAAATAATTTCAAGCTGGCATTATCATGGTGTCTACATATCCAGAATGAATATCCAACATTGTTCTCGTACCTAAACTAGGAGGAAAGGTGCGAGTTTGCGTGGATTACAGGGATCTGAACAAAGCTTGCCTTAAAGATAGCTTTCCTGTGCCCTTTATCCATATTCTTATTGACAATACTGCTCAATACGACATGTACTCCTTTGCTGATAGCTTCGCAGGGTACCATCAGATTATGGTCATTGAGGAGGACCGTGAGAAAACTGCTTTCATCACGCCTTAGGGAACATTCTGCTATAGACGGTTGTGATTCGGCTTTATCAATGTCGGGGCAACCTACAAGCAAGCTATAATGGCTCTTTGCCACGATTTAATGCATAAAGAGATAGAGATTTATGTGGATGAAATCATTGTCAAATCCCGAAGGGAGGAAGACCACTTAGACCAACTCAAAAAGCTCTTCAACAGGTTACGTAAGTACAACTTGAAGTTGAATCCAGCCAAGTGCGCCTTTGGTGTCAAATCAGGCAAGTTGCTAGGTTTTCTAGTCAACAACAAAGGGATTGAGGTGGATCCCACCAAAATCAAGGCCATCAAGGAAATGCCCATTCCTCAGACAGAGAAGGAAATACAAGGATTTTTGGGAAGAATCAACTTCATTAGCAGGTTCATTTCTCAACTCACAGCAACCTGTGAGCCCATCTTCAAGCTTTTAAGGAAGAACTCCTCCATGAAATGGAACGATGAGTGTTAGAAAGCCTTCCTTACCATTAAAGAGCAGCTGGTTAACGCTCCTATTTTGGTACCACCCAGGGATGATGTTCCCCTATTCATGTACCTGTCCATTAATGACAATGCCATGGGTCAGAGCATCTTTGGCAAAAAAGACGATAGAGGCCAAGAACGAGCTATCTATTACCTCAGCAAAAGATTCACCAGCAGTGAACACAAGTACACTCTTATTGAGAAGACTTGTTGTGCTTTAGCATGGGCTTCCATGTGGTTACAACATTACCTCCATGGTCACACAACCTGTGACGCCCCCAAAATAGGTATACAACACCCATCTCGAGTCGCCAAATACATGATACAAAATACAAATACAAATACAAACACAAACTTAATTATACAACCGTCGTGTAATATACGACAATACATAAACTGAGAGTTTTAATAGGAATATTGTCATCTAGACAATATCCACACTCAAAGGAGTCCTCATTACATTTATTGTCATACTATTTAATCAGAATAGTGAGGACTACTAATGCTATCATCTGGACCGTCACTCCTTTCCCCGACTCGTCTCAGCTATATTCTCATTTCGTGAAGAGAACAGTGAAAGAAATGGTGAGCTCAACTAGCCCAGTAAGAAATATTATGACTAAGATAATGTAGAATAAATTATAAATAGTCTTCAACAATGTTAAACTGATAAAATATAATAGACATCAAGTTTAACTGCAGCGGAACCAACAATCCATTAAAAGAGTTAAGTAGAGAATAAAACCTACTATCTTTTATGATTTAAAAAATTTTCATCAATTTTTATCGCTGAGACTCAACTTAATAAATAAACAGCATCATCGAATCATCCCTGCACTACGGGGTAAGGATATTCATTAAATCATCAATGGTCATGACTATACCGAATAATCCCTGGTTATAATCATACCAAGTCCATCTCTGCACGTAAGCCAAAGATATACAACAAGAAAACCAATAATTAACAATCCATCTTTGCACGTAAGCCAAAGATATACAATTCAATAATCAACAGTCCATCTTCGCACGTAAGCCAAAGATAACTTTCATCACCATATAAGCACGAGGATGATGATAATGATATAAGCATTAATCAAACTAAAACAAGGATAAATATTAAAGACTTTAATTTTATTCAAATATTATCCATCACGTAAATAACTCATAATCTAATATTGTTAATATTATAACAATATTTTAATCACCTCTTAAACTTATAAACAACTTATTTCAATTGTTTACACTTTATCAAATAATGCATTTAATCATTCAAAAATGTCATACTCATAAGATTTCATCACCAATGATCAAATCCCTTATCAACAATCTACTTATACCTTATATAGGATTTCCAAGCCATAAAATCCTATTTTCCAACTTTGTTACTTCAGATAACATATTTAACTCATATGTTCGTAACTAAACCATTTTCATGAAAAATACCAAATCAGTTCCAAAAATATTTCTTTCTGGGATTTAGCATAATATAGTCCCATAAAGAACATATATTTTTCTCGGAATTTTTAAAATTCATTTACTATTTTTCAAAAATCAATTTCTAATTAATTCCTTAAGAAATTAGCTAACTCAAGTTTAACTCCAAAAATTCCCAAATCTTGGTAGAATCTTACACATATTAACGTGAGCTTCCAGTTTAAATTTCATGGTCATCGGAGTTATAGAACTCCGGTTATAGCATTTTTCGTCGAAAAAACCTAAATATTGAAATGGTCATAACTTGCTCATTTTAAGTCAGAATGAGTTCATTTTTTGACAGGATGTTCTTTATACCATATGCTTTCATGTCCCAAAAGGCCAGAATTTTTCTCACAAAATAAGTGGTCGAAACTACTCTTTTACAAATCTTGGCAGTAGCGTTTTCGGTATTTGCAGCTTTTGACTCTTTGTTAAAATCAGTCCACACGAAAATCTACAACACCTTTTACAGTAATTTCACTTGGAGATGCTACAAAACTCATAGATCTAACTCTAGAACTTGACCACACTCAAAAATTCAAAATATAATAGGAGATATGGTTAATTGAATTTCATGTTTCATTTTCACCAAAATCTGATTTTTCAATCCTTCGTGATTTCTAAGAAACTTTAATGTTTTCACATAATAACCAACATAACTTATCATAACACTTACTAATACTACATATACTCATGATTTTCATCAGTCCATTGCTTTTATTATAACTTTCTTCATAATCCACGTAAACAGATCATTTCCGCAATTTAATAAGGAATGAATACAAAGGATCAATCACCATGCATGTGGTAATCCACATAGACAGGTTATTCTAGCAGAATAATAAAGAATGAAATAACAGAAGGATTCACCATGCATACTATAGAGAGCGCACAGACATGTTATTCCCAACAGAATAATAAAGAACGGAACCAGGTCAGGCGTGATCCGCACCGACAAGATATTCCAACAGAATAATAAAGAACGGAACCAGGTCAGGCGAAATTCGCACTGACGGGATATTCCAACAGAATAATAAATAATGGAACCAGGTCCGGCATAAATGCACAGACAGGATATTTCGACAGAATAATCAAGAACAGAATAATAGAAGAATTTCACCATGTATGCGGTACTTTGCATATATAGGTTATTCCAACATAATAATAAAGAATGGAAAAACAGAAGAATTTCACCATGTATGCGGTACTTCGCATATACAGGTTATTCCAACAGAATAATAAGGAATGGAATAATAATAGCTCTCTTCATTAATACGAAAAAAAAATAATACCCCTTACCTCAAAAGAAGACTAGATATTAGAATAGTGAGGTAGCAGACTTCTCTTCTTCTTTCTCTCTATAATAATGGCTCTAAAGCTTTAGTGAATTGGTGAGAAATGAAAGAAGAATGAGCTTCTATTTATAGGAAAATATGGTTTCGATAATTGCACGTTTTAGGGCTCAAAATATTACAGTACAATACCTCTAACTTTTCTTTCATTTTTAATTTAGTCCTGCAGGTATTATCAAACTTTCACCACCTCCCCTAATAGTAAATCATGTGAATCAATAGTTCAATCATGTAATTCAATAGTTATAATCATGTGAAAATACGAATTACAGTATAGTACCTCCATCTGTATTATCAATCTTGCACCAACTCCCCTAATAGTAAGTGAAGGTGACTCAATAGTACACACATGTGAACAAATAGTTATATAAGCATGTGAATTAGTAGCAAATAATTGCTTATTTATCCGATAAATTACCCGATTTATCAATATAACCCCAGACATTAATTATCATTGGAATAGATATCGATTTCAACTAACACCAATAATCCCAACACAATGGAACTATCAAATTCATCTTTAATCAACACGAACTTATTCATCATTAATATCATAACTCATAGTATTTAACAACCAGGTTGTTCCCAAGAAAGAGGGGGCATTCCGATAAGGATTTCTCCTTATTGGTGCGCAATTAGGTGATCAAATCTCTCCTTGACAGAACTTCTAGACATTGTAAATATTGAAATTTAATAATATGAATAACTTTGTCATCTCAATTATTGATTTAATAATATAACATATTATATAGATGATACTGTGACAATAATCGAATCAATAATATGAGAAATATGATGCAATAATTACTGTAGCAATAATTGAGAATAATTGAGTGACTTATCACGTAAGCATCAATAACCAATACCGTGTGCTACTATGCAACCACACGTATTACTGTACTTTTACTACCGAGTAGTTCAACAGTTTTAACGGTAAAACTTCTGCCGTTATTTTCATAAAAATAATTATGTCGTTTTATTACTACGATAATACTTCCGTTGTGGGTTCACCAATGATTGTGCCGTCGTACGGATATTCCTCGACAAAAAGAATATTCCCCGACCAATCAAATATTATATAACAAATTGCTTGCTTTGCAAAATTTGTAAATATCACCCACAACTAAAACATTATAACAAATCCACACCATAATATTAAAAAAAATATTTTGAGAAATTTAAATCTTTATTCATAAAATCTGGGGTCTCACAATCTCCCCTCCTTATGAAATTTCGCCCTCGAAATTTACGTACGTACTTGGTATGCCGAACAGATGAGGATACCTTGTCAGATTCTAACTCTTGAGGTTTAACCTTTAAGCGTAGAATATATTTCAGGATTTTAACAGGTACATCATCATACGTTAAATTATCCGCTATCTCGTACGGTTCTAAATTAATAATGTGGTTCGGGTCGTCTACATATTTACGTAACATCGATACGTGAGAAATGTTATGAACACGCGACATACTTGGCGGTAAAACGAGTCTATAGGCCACAGTTTCTACTTGATCAAGGATTTCAAATGGTCCAATAAAATCAAGGGTTAAGATTTCCTCTCTTCATCAATTCTTGCTTCTAGAATAACGACCTCTTGAACCTTCTTCTTCACATTTATCAGTTTTGAGTATTTAGCTTGAGTGGCTTTAACTTTATCGATTAAAGTCGATTCTACTCGTATATTCGTTATCTTCACGTGGGTCCCTAGAGTCTTTAACTCTATCCTCATCATTTGTAAGTTATACGAAATGGGTCTTTGTCTTAACAACTTCGCACTCATAAACGCATACGATCTTCTACTTAAACGTCAGCTACCACGTTCACTTTCCCACGATGGTATTGAATGGTAAGATCGTAATCTTCAACAGCTCGAGCCAACATCTTTGGCGCATTATACGTTCGTTTTGGTTGAAGAAATATTTAATGGTTTTAGAAATGGGTTTTGTAGTGGGGTCAATACAAAATTCATTTTCACGCTTTGGGGGTAGGCCAGGAAGTCCTTCGAAAATACGCCAGGAAATTTATTAACGATAGAAATATCATTCAAAACTGTGACCCTCATCCCAAGACTTGGATAGTACATCACATTGATACCTATCAACTTGCCATCGTCATTTATGACGTTGCCTACAGAAAGTCTAGCTTTAGTGCATTCCACACAAGGAAGTCACTAGATAAAGGCTCAGGGCTCTTTACTTATGGCTTGATATGACAGTGATTGACTTTAGTGGTTTGGTTACTTGAATTCACATAACAGGTTGGTTAGGAATATGAAAGCTAAAAACCTTACGAAAAGCATGATGAATAGTTAACCAATCGATTCCTTAAATCGCATCAAAGGCAAGTATTTTCAAAGAGATAAGATCGACATGTAACGTGAAAGTGTCGATTTGAATCAACAAGATTTATAAATAGTGGAGGTAATGAAGGTTTCTAGTATCGAAGTTTTAACCAATAAGTCAAAGTCTAATTTCTCCGAAGTCAAATTTAAACATTGAACGCAAGCAAGAGAGATAATAGAATAGGTAGAACCGGTATCGAATAAGGTATAGACTTCGCAAGCATTTATGATTTACTTACCCGTGATCACCTCGTTCGGATTCCTCGCTTTTTGGGAGGTTACGACAAACGCTCTCCCTTGAACTACCGATTTTGTCTTGTCTGGGACACCCTTTGATGCCTCCATCCCAGCTGGACTTGACTTTGGTGCATGACAAAATCAGGCTCGGTGGCCTTCTTTTCCACAATTATAACATGCTTTGGACTACATCGTGCAGTTTGGACTGATATGTCCCTCCCCTCCGCATTTAAAATATACGACCAGCGGTCGTTCTCCTTCCTTTGAAACGGGTGCTGATGCTGCTGTCTTTCCATCATTATTGAACCTTCTATTCTTGAAATTTCCACTTCTATTATCTTGACCATGATTACCACCAAAATGGTTACCATTCTTGGCATGATAATTTCCCCCACGAAGGTTATTATTGTTCCGATGGCCATTGCTACTGGTACGATTATTATCGCTGCCTTTTTGTTGTGCTGACTCATTATCGCGCTCCAATAACTGAGCCTTATTTAATACATCTGAATATAAACAAAGTTTGTGAGAAATGAGGTATTACCGTATATCGGGTTTCAAACCTCTTAGAAACATTCGTCTCATTCGCTCCTCATTATCGACTAAATGAGATGCCAACCGGGATAACTCCGCAAACTTAGCCTCGTATTGCGATACGATCATATTATTTTGTTCCATTGTTTATCTCAACATTTTCAGATGCCTATTTCAAACACTGTCACAAAACAAGGGTTAATTAACATATCACATATTATCCCTATACTCTGACCGATCAATTAAATAACACATAAGCTTAGGTAGGTCATACTAGCGAAGGAATTCCCCGACTCTCTCCTCCTAGTTCTTGTCTCACATCTCAGCCAGGGATCATATCCCTAAGCTTTGAAACCAACTGTGATGCCCCCAAAATAGGTATACAACACCCATCTTGAGTCGTCAAACACATGGTACAAAATACAAATACAAATACAAATACAAACTTAATTATACAACCGTCGTGTAATATACGACAATACATAAACTGAGAGTTTTAATAGGAATATTGTCATCTAGACAATATCCACACTCAAAGGAGTCCTCATTACATTTATTGTCATACTATTTAATCAGAATAGTGAGGACTACTAATGCTATCATCTGAACTGTCACTCCTTTCCCCGACTCGTCCCAACTATATTCTCATTTCCTGAAGAGAACAGTGAAAGAAAGGGTGAGCTCAACTAGCCCAGTAAGAAATATTATGACTAAGATAATGCAGAATAAATTACCAATAGTCTTCAACAACGTTAAACTGATAAAATACAATAGACATCAAGTTTAACTACAGCGGAACCAGCAATCCATTAAAAGAGTCAAGTAGAGAATAAAACCTACTATCTTTTATGATTTAAAAAATTTTCATAAATTTTTAACGTTGAGACTCAGCTTAATAAATATACCGCATCATCGAATCATCCCTGCACTACGGGCCAAAGATATTCATTAAATCATCAATGGTCATGACTATACCGAATAATCCCTGGTCATAATCATACCAAGTCCATCTCTGCACGTAAGCCAAAGTTACACAACAAGAAAACCAATAATCAACAATTCATCTTTGCACGTAAGCCAAAGATATACAATTTAATAATCAACAGTCCATCTTCGCATGTAAGCCAAAGATAACTTTCATCACCATATAAGCATAAAGATGATGATAATGATATAAGCATTAATCAAACTAAAACAAGGATAAATATTAAAGACTTTAATTTTATCCAAATATTATCCATCACGTAAATAACTCATAATATAATATTGTTAATACTATAACAATATTTTAATCACCTCTTAAACTTATAAACAATTTATTTCAATTGTTTACACTTTATCAAATAATGTATTTAATCATTCAAAAATGCTATACTCATAAGATTTCATCACCAATGATCAAATCCCTTATCAACAATCTACTTATACCTTATATAGGATTTCAAAGTCATAAAATCCTATTTTCCAACTTTGTTACTTCACATAACATATTTAACTCATATGTTCGTAACTAAACTATTTTCATAAAAAATACCAAATCAGTTCCAAAAATATTTCTTTTCTAGGATTTAGCATAATATAGTCCCATAAAGAACATATATTTTTCTCGGAATTTTTAAAATTCATTTACTATTTTTCAAAAATCAATTTCTAATTAATTCCTTAAGAAATTAGCTACCTCAAGTTTAACTCCAAAAATTCCCAAATCTTGGCAGAATCTTACACATGTTAACTTGAGCTTCCAGTTTAAATTTCATGGTCATCAGAGTTATAGAACTCCGATTATAGCATTTTTCGTCGGAAAAACCTAAATATTGAAATGGTCATAACTTGCTCATTTTAATTCAGAATGAGCTCATTTTTGGACAGGATGTTCTTTATTCCATATATTTTTATGTCCCAAAAGACCAGAATTTTTCTCACAAATTAAGTGGCCGAAACGTCCCTTTTACAAATCTTGGTAGTAGAATTTTCGGTATTTGTAGCTTTTGACTCCTTTACTAAAATCAGTCAACACGAAAATCTACAACACCTTTTACAGTGATTTCACTTGGAGATGCTACAAAACTCATAGATCTAACTCTAGAACTTGACCACACTCAAAAATTGAAAATATAATAGGAGATATGGTTAATTGAATTTCATGTTCCATTTTCACCAAAATCTGATTTTTCAACCCTTCGTGATTTCTAAGAAACTTTCATGTTTTCACATAATAACCAACATAACTTATCATAACACTTACTAATACTACATATACCCATGGTTTTCATCAGTCCATTGCTTTTATTATGACTTTCTTCATAATCCACGTAAACTGATCATTTCCACAATTTAATAAAGAATGAATACAAAGGATCAATCACCATGCATGTGGTAATCCACATAGACAGGTTATTCCAACAGAATAATAAAGAATGAAATAACAGAAGGATTCACCATGCATGCGATAGAGACCGCACAAATAGGTTATTCCCAACAGAATAATAAAGAACGAAACCAGGTCAGGCATGATCCGCACCGATAGGATATTTCAACAGAATAATAATGAACGGAACCAGGTCAAACAAAATTCGCACCGACAATATATTCCAATAGAATAATAAATAATGGAACCGAGTCCAACAGAAAGCGCCGATGTGATATTCCGCTGAATAATAAAGAATGGAATAATAGAAGAATTTCACCATGTATGCGGTACTTTGCATATACAGGTTATTCCAACATAAAAATAAAGAATGGAATAACAGAAGAATTTTACCATGTATGCGGTACTTCGCATATACAGGTTATTCCAACAGAAAAATAAGGAATGGAATAACAATAACACTCTTCATGAATACAAAAAAAAATAATACCCCTTACCTCAAAAGAAAACTAGATATTAGAATAGTGAGGTAGCAGACTTCTCTTCTTCTTTATCTCTATAATTTCTCTCTATAATAATGGCTCTAAAGAAATAGTGAATTGGTGAGAAATGAAGGAAGAATGAGCTACTATTTATAGGAAAATATGGTTTTGATAATTGCACGTTTTAGGGCTCAAAATATTACAGTACAATACCTCCAACTTTTCTTCCATTTTTAATTTAGTCCTGCTAGTATTATCAAACTTTCACCACCTCCCCTAATAGTAAATCATGTGAATCAATAGTTCAATCATGTGATTCAATATTTATAATCATGTGAAAATATGAATTACAGTATAATACCTCCATCTATACCTCCATTTTTAACTTAGTCATGCAAGTATTATCAATCTTGCACCAACTCCCCTAATAGTAAGTGAATGTGACTCAATAGTACACACATGTGAACAAATAGTTATATAAGCATATGAATTAGTAGCAAATAATTGCTCATTTATCCGATAAATTACCCGATTTATCAATATAACCCCCAGACATCAATTATCATCGGAATAGATATCGATTTCAACTAACACCAATAATCCCAACACAATGGAACTATCAAATTCATCTTTAATCAATACAAACTTATTCATCATTAATATCATAACTCATAGTATTTAACAACTAGGTCGTTCCCAGGAAAGAGGGGGCATTCCGATAAGGATTTCTCCTTATTGGCGCGCAATTAGGTGACCAAACTCTCCTTGACAGAACTTCTAGACATTGTAAATATTGCAATTTAATAATATGAATAACTTTGTCATCTCAATTATTGATTTAATAATATAACATATTATATAGATGATACTGTGACAATAATCGAATCAATAATATGAGAAATATGATGCAACAATTACTGTAGCAATAATTGAGAATAACTGAGTGACTTATCACGTAAGCATCAATAACCAATACCGTGTGCTACTATACAACCATGCGTATTACTGTACTTTTACTACCGAGTAGTTCAACAGTTTTACCTGCAAAACTTTCGCCGTTATTTTCATAAAAATAATTATGTCGTTTTATTACTACGACAATACTTCCGTTGTGGGTTCACTAATGATTGTGCCGTCATACGGATATTCCCCGACAAAAAGAATATTCCCCGACCAATAGAATATTATATAACAACTTGCTTACTTTGCAAAATTTATAAATATCACCCACAACTAAAAGATTATAACAAATCCACACCATAATATTAAAAAAAAAATTCGAGAAATTTAAATCTTTATTCATAAAATCTGGGGTCTCACATAACCTACCTTATATCTTGCGTGGATCCTCTCAAGTACGTGTTCAATAAGCCCATACTGAATTGTCGGCTGTACAGATGGCAGTTGATCCTACAGTAATTTGATATCGTCTATGTGATGTAAAAGTCTATCAAAGGTCAAGGAATTGCGGATCAACTAGCCACCACACCTGTAGGGGATTACAAACCCTTGGAGGCATATTTCCTATATGAAGGGGTAATGGCAGTTCAGCAACACCATCTGTATGATGCATGCCACACATGGAAAATATATTTTGATGGAGCTGTTAACATAGAAGGTTCTAGAGCTGGAGTAGTTCTAGTATCCGGTACGGGGGAGCAGTATCCCGTCACTGTCAAATTGTAGTTTGTCAGCACCAACAACACAGCTGAGTATGAAGGCTGTATCATGGGGCTAAAACTTGCCCGTTCAATGGGCATCAGGTAGTTAACTGTCTTTGGGGATTCTGAATTGGTAATCAAACAATGCACAAGAATCTATCAAACCAAGGAACTACATTTGCTGCCTTACCATCGACAAGTTTTACAAATGGCTTTAGAGTTCGAAGAAATCTCCTTTCTACACATTCCTCGTAATAGGAATGATTTTACGGATACACTAGCAACATTGGAGAAGTATCGGATGAGCTACCTCACATTTGCCCTGCAAAAAGCCCCAGCTTATGGGAACTATGTTGGAGAAGTATCGGATGAGCTACCTCCCATCCAAAACCCTTGGTATCAACATATCAAGGAGTATCAGCGAGATAGATCTACACCCGCTGAGGCGAGCCTGATTAAAAAGAGGCGAATCCATTGACTTGCTATGAAATTCTACCTGAGCGGAAATGCACTCTACAGAAGAAATGCCGGATTAGGTCTCCTCAGATGTCTGGACAAAGACCAAGCTCAAAGGCTCAGATGCTAAATTAGGTCTCCTCCATTGTTAAGAAGATCCTCAAAACATGGCATTATTGGCTTACGCTCAAAGTTGACTGTGATGATCACGTCAAGAGGTGCTATCAATGCCAAATTCATGAGAATGCTATCCACGCCCATCCAAGGGAACTGCACAATTTGAGTTCGCCATCGCCCTTCTCAATGTAGGGAATGGACATGATCGGGCCCATCGAGCCTAAAGTCAGTAATAGACATCGATTTATATTCACCATGATCGACTACTTCACCAAATGGGTAGAAGCAGCCTCCTTCCCCAGGGTTACCAAAGAAGTCATCATTACTTTCATCAGAAACAATATTATTTGCCGATATGGACAACAAGAGGTCATTGTGTCAGACAATGCTAAAAACCTCAATAACAAAATGATGGAGGTGTTATACAGTAAATTCCACATCAAACACCTTAACTCCGTTATCTACCATCCAAAGATGAATGGTGCTGTTGAAGTGGCTAATAAAAACATCAAGAAGACCATGCAGAAAATGTCCGCCAATCATAAAGGATGGCCTGACCTCTTGCCTTTAACTTTATTAGCCTATAGAACTTCAATGCGTACTTCCACTGGGGTAACACCCTACTCATTAGCCTATGGGATGGAAGCAGTGCTCCCCATAGAGCTGGAAATGGAATCCCTCAGAGTGTTGATGGATGCTCAGTTGGATGAAGACCAATGGGTACAAGACAGGTATCACCAATTATCTCTAATAGACGAAAGGCGAACCGCGACTATCTTCCATGGTCAGTTATATCAGCAAAGGATCACAAGATCCTACAACAAGAAAGTCCGGCTACGGTAGTTTAAACAACATGACTTGGTTTTGAAGAAGATCATTGACAACCAAGATCAATCGAAGGGAAAATTCTCTCCTAACTAGGAAGGCCCGTTTGTTTTCAAGGAGGTATTGACAGGAGGCATTCTCACACTATAGGAAATGGATGCAGATGAATTTCCATAGCTTATCAACTCGGACACCGTGAAACGGTATTATGTCTAAAGTAACCATCAAGCAAACATCCTGGTTTTTGGATCATCAAATCACCAGTCATTCTTGTTTTCTAACCCTTTTTACATACTCTTCTGCCCCTCAGAGAAACATACACTTCAAACCAGTAGCCTAGTTTCACCTCATTTCAAACCTTCCATACAATTTCGGTTATCCTGAAGACGAGATTGAACCTTTCACACCTGCAGTTTATCCTGAAGACGGGATTAAACTTTTCTACGCTTGCAGTTTATCTTAAAGACGGGATTTAACTTTTTCCACACCTGCAGTTTGTCCCAATCATGGGATTAAACTTTCTTCTCCCTACAGTATAGCCTGCACATGGGATTCATACTTCTCTTCGGCTGCAATTCATCCTGAGGGGCGAACTACGGGAGTACGTAGGTAACCATATTCAATATGGCCCGGTCGCAATATAAAAAACAACAAAAACATTTCTGCTCTTTCTCTACAAAAACAAAAACACTTCTACACCCTTCTTCATCAATAAAGCTTCTACACCCATCTGCCTTCACATTCTGCGTTGAACCTCTTACACCAGGTTCGAACTACACAGACCTGATCTCCTCTTCAATAGAGTACGAGGCGACCATTTATGGTTCTGGCCTAACCCCTACCGTAACAAAAAATACTTGTCACACTGCAGATCGGGATCAAACTTCAATCCACAACATTTCATCGGCTTCAGACCAAAGGGATGGAATTACCCAACCTCTCCTCGCAAATAGGAGATTCGGTGACCATCTAAGCTGCGGTTGTGCCTCAAAAAGCAACACCAATCCATAAGAGATGGAATTAACAAGGCTCCTCTTAAATAGGAGTACTGGTGACCATCTGTGGTGCGGTCAATCTCAGAGAGGAAAAGCCACACTCCTCTCCACATTTCCATACAAAAACCAGTCCCAAGACACCAAAGATGGTAGGGATACATACAGATCAATGATCCGTTCTGAAAGATCCTGCGATGGCTCAATGTCCACATATCAAGGATGAGTTCAGAATGCATCAAGATCACAAGCCCTGAAGAAACAGGCAAATATCAAGCAAGTATCAAGGCACAACTGAAAGGGAAGTAAATCAAAATATATTTCTCTGCTATATATAATACTGTTTGATATATATATATATATGTGTGTGTGTGTGTGTGTGTGTGTGTGTTGTACATGACAAAATGGCTAAGCTAGTCTGTGCAGTAAAAATACAAGTCTATCTACTGATCTGTGTGTATGCGGACTATCAGATCTAACATAACATCCCTCTCTGAAGAAGGAGGTAATGCTGCAAGCTTCTGCCCAATGGTATCAACACGAGCTAGCATATTCGAGGCTAACTGCATGGTAGCATGATGCTCATCAATGTATGCACTCATGCTGGTAAGGATGCCAGTCGTATGGGATTTCACTAAAGTACTGTCTGCGACAGCCAAATCCCGGGCAGATAGGACAACATCTCACTCCACAATCAATGCATCTCTGGCTGATCTAGCCTCGTCTCTCTCTAATAGAGTTGCGTCTCTCCCATCAAGAGCTGTCAACATCGAGGCCCTAGCCTGATCTCTCTAAAGGATCACCTGAGGGGCCAGGGCCAGAGCTGGAAGGATCAAAAGTGTCTGCCTCTAAAGGATCTCTACCCAAGTGCCGGATAAAGAAATGTGCTCGGTCCAACTGCCGGGTCAAAATGTCAATCTGTGTTACATGAGTCGGATCTCTGACACAGGATAGCCAATCTGTCATCATCACGGATTCTGGAACCATATCCCCTATGAACTGAGTGGCGCGGGTCTGTGCTCCAATGGTACGAGAGAACCACCAATGCTGGAACATTTCCTGAGTGCAGGGACCCTCTGACAGTGTGAAACCGTCAATCCCCAATAATGGGATATCAATGACGGGTGACCGCGAAACAGGCCAATAATGCTCGGCAGGAGGCAAGATCGGCATGCGAATCTCTCCTGTAGTGCTTCTGATAGCATGCTCTCCTAAGTAGAGCTCTCATCTTCCATCAGTGAAGAGAGGAATCCTACGGGTGGAAAACACATGCTCGACACCAGTCGGGTACCCATCCTCAAATCCAATGCTCAAGTCCTCCCTAGAGTAGGGAACCCACATGATGACATCCGCTGTCAACAACTCCAACTAAAGGCGGCAATGGGTGAAACCCTCAGCAATAGGGACCTCCGCTAGTATGGAATGATGCCATCTCCGTCCTCGTAGTTAGGTGTCTAAACCTAACATGCTCACAGGACATAGACATGGAAGCCTCTCATAGGCCCAAAACTGCCAACACAAAGGCAAAGATCTATTGTCAGTCAACGCTCTTAACCTACATATGGGAAAAGATAAGAGAAATACTCACCAGCAAAAACGGGTAAAATCCTAACCAATCCTCGGTCAAGCCCTGCGATCGCATGCGCATTCCCCTGAGGAAGTAGGTAAAGGTGTAGGAACCCCAATCATACTCTCCTATATGGTCCATGTGTCGAGTGGTACTGATCAAAATGAAGGACACTGTAGAAGAATTATCTGCTATAAAGCAGCCCCTAATGATCATCAGGAACAATCGCCGAAGAATGCGATCCCTAACTCTCACATCATCGGGTATGGGCTCACTCAATAGCCCGCTCATAGCATGTACGCTCAAAGGACCTGTACGTACAGTGGTTCCCTTGAGCGCCTCCGCCGGAACTCCCAAAAAGGATTTGACGGTAGTAGGGGTGATATCCACCGTACAAGGTGTCAGGAATAAACATGTGAATGATATTCCTATTTATATATGATTTGATTATGCTATATATATATATGAATGAATATGCAAGTATGCTTACATTAAGAAAAGTTGTAAAGTCCTTTGATAGATAATAGAAACATATGTAAAAGGACTTAAAAGGAATTGATCAAATGTGTTAGGTTGATCCTACATAAGCAAAACAGCTTTGTAAAGTCCTTAAAAAGAAATGATGTACAAGGACTATAAATATAGAAAGATCAAGCATGTTAGGTTGATCTTATGATGTAATAGATAGGCTTGTCTGATCGTCGAGCACTACACCGAAAATCGTAGTCTGCCAGGAGAGTCAAGGAAAACTAGAGAGCTATCGAGGCATAATCGTAGTCTGTAAAATAGTAGATCTCGGAGTTCGTAGACTTCCAGGAGAGACGAGGAAGGATCGTAGTGTGTCGAGGAGAACATCCTCAGGGTCGTAGTCTGCTGAGGAAGTCATGTTCAGAATCATAGAGACGACCTAGTTACGAGCCGGCCAAGTATCTGCCAAAGCTAAGTCAAGAATCGTAGACTACACTCAGAGTCGTAGAGTCTACTAATCATACCAGAGGCAGAGATCGTAGTCGAGCAAGATAAGATGAAGACAACAAGCACAATGACAAAGATCGTAGAGTGTCAAGATCTGATCTCGGAATCGTAGTGTCTGCACAGCCAAAGCTGAATCATAGAGTGCAGAACTAAGACCTCAACAGATGTGCTCACAATGCCAAGGCAGAATCGTAGAGTAAATACGATTCTCAACGAATGAGAACTCCCAGAATATCCAAAGGAATGAAGCCTCTAGTTGGCACTACATAGATAAGTCCCACATGAAGGAAACCAGAGAACACTCAACGAATGACATGCAAGCTAACAGAAGATCTAAGCACCAACCCAATCAGCATCAAGATTGAGTTGTGAAGCCTTTCGAGATGAAGTCTTCCACAAGGAGGTCAGAAGAAGACTTATGTAACTGACTAAGAAAAGTCAGCAAGTGCAGTAGCTGTCAAGTAGACAGAAGGCAATGCTATTGGAAGTTACCAGGATCGTAGTGTTTGCCACAAATCTGAAGTGTCTTGTTATTCGAGAGGGGCGAAAGCGAAATCGAAGTCGCCATCGATGATCGAGAGTCAGCTGAGGCAAATAGTAGTGTTGAAGCACTACACAAGAGAAGGAAGAGGTGTTCTACATTGAAGATCAAATCAACACTCTTCAAGATCGTAGTGTTGTCTCTACCAGTTAACAAGACACTACGATCAGGTCCATGAAGACATGCATCAAAATCGTAGAGTTCGAATAGTCAAGATCAAAGCATTGGCAACGGTTCAATCTGAAGGTTAATATTCGAACAAGAGCTCATTGAGAGCATCGATGCAAGGACAACCACTGATCGAGAAATCGGAAGGGTAAAATAAAGTCGTCGACCGCCCAAGATATCAAAGTGTCATATCATCCGGCGGGGTTGGTGAAACAAAGAGACAAAAGGTCGTGAAGTCGAAAAAGATGTCATCTCACATTTGCAGTCTGCACTAAATAACTCGAGATCTGCGAAGAAATTTGAATAACTTTCAACGGCTACTTTCCAACGGGAAGATTGGGAAGCAGTATAAATCAATAGAGCTTCAAAGATCAAGTGTTGCTGATGATTGTGTAGTTGTAGAATCGTTGAGTTGGTGAATACTATTGTTGACTCTATGAGTTCCACCAAAGATCAATAGAACAAGTCTCAGTGACAGTGAGACTACCAAGGTGGAAGTGAAGCAGCTTTGAAGAAGGAATCAAACAGATCGAAGCTTCACTCAACAAAGATGAGAATGCCACTGAAGATGACAGCCAAGATGAGAGCCTAGAGAGGCCAAGAAGATAGCATTCAGGAAAGTGGCTAAGTACAAAGAAGATCAAGAGAACCACTATATGAATCACCATGAACCGAAAGCAGAAAATGAACAAGTGCAAAACCATGTCTGCAAAGTATTCAAGAAGGGTTCAGGGATTGCTGAGTGCCAGCCAAAGTCTACTAAAAGCATAGAGACTTAGCAAACCCAGATGGTGATGGTGCACAGCTGATACCAAATGAAGATGAGCAGAAAAGAGTGAAGATCAGCTACACCAAAGAAGATGTGGTCCAGACCCGAAGCAGAATGCAAAGAGGACCACACCAAGCATCTAAGTACAAAAGATGTTCAAAGCTTAATGACATCTTAGTAGCTCAGCACCAACAACAACATCAATAACTACAACAACAAGAATTCAGGGCCTGAGGGGTCCTTATCCGGAGGGACTAAATGAAGTTCCAAGCCTGCTGGGCTTGAAGAGTTCCTAGGGAACTAGAGAAGTTCCAATACTGCAGGCCTTGAAGAGTTCTTAGTGAACTGAAGTCCCAAGGCTGGTGGCCTTGAAGAAATCTTAGTGATTCTGGTCTTTGCCCTTCCTTAGTGGAAATCCGCTAGTTGAAAGCGTAAGAGTGGATTAGGAGCTCGAGTCTCTCAAAACACTTAAAACCCCTTGTCTTTTTACTTTATGTCATTTACTTTATGTACATTAACTCGCTATAATCATGGCGTATGTTATAACTATAACTACTACCTTTGACTAACTCTACGAACAATGTATGTATGATTATGAATATATCAATGAAGGGGATCTTTTACTTATTCCGCTGTGCTTGAAAAGATTCTTATATCTGTCACATGCTAAATTATTAGTATTACAAAATAAACTGGAAATGTATTTTGAAATTCTAATGATCTATTCAAACCCCCCCCCCCTTCTAGATCTATTGTGCCTACTGGGAACTAACAATTGGTATCAGAGCAGGTTCTCATGCTACATTCAAAAGCCAATCGCTTTGAGTCTGATATTAGGCACAAATATTGTTCTAAACTTAGTTTAGTAGTAAGTCACTTGTTATATGCAGATGAGCTAACACGTTGGAAATATTGTGTACAGGTAAATGTGCATATACACCTGAAGCTGCTCAGATTGGTTCATGTCTTTGATTATCATATCAACAAGACCAATCCCTGCTCGATGTCAATCTTGTTCTCTGAAGACCAGGATAGAAAGCTCAAGAGATATCAACAGAAAAGATTCAAACATCCACCAGCCTGAAAAGATGAAAAGGCCATACATGCTAAGTAATACTTATCCAAAGAAGAAAAGAAGAACTTCTCAATCATATGTTTGGTCAAACTACAGCTGGATGTAAATCTTATGAACTCAAGGATGTCAAAGAATTAGAGATGCTGACACTCTCTTAGCTTGTATCTTCAAGACCACGATTTATTGATTGAGGATCAACTGGAGCCACTGGTTGTTAGAAGAAAATGACAAAACATGCACATCAATGCCTAAACTCAGTATTACTAAGATAAGTGACTCTTATGAAACCAACCGCAAAAAGGTACGGTTCCTCACTAATATAGATATGAGCATCATATTTGCACCTTACTTATGAACTATAACAGTTTTCCTTCAAGTACTCATAATCTATTAAAAAGGTGAAGAGAGAAAGTACACTGATGATAAAAACCCAAATGTCTATTAACTTTCTCTCCATCCAAGTTTTAGGTTGAAGATGACATCTTGAAAGAAATCTGAAATGGGTCATAAGAGCATCACAGGTTAAACTAATTTTATGTGAAGTAATCTTTGCTGATGGGTTAGTATGTATGTACAAACCTATGTTCTAAGAGTTTGATAACCCATAGAGTATGATCAGTCCTGTAAAAGTATCTTGATGATTTGTAGAAATTGATCACCTCCATGAATCAACCAGATACAAATAATTCGTAGAGTTGATTCTCACTCTGAGAACATTTAAACTCTGTGAACATAACCAAGCAAATGATGAAACCATCAAAGAAAAAAAGAGTGTTTTATTAAAATAGCAAATCCTACACACACTCACCTTCATGCATCTCAAAATGTATTATCTAAATGAGTTACATGCATGAATATGACTGTTGGTGATCAATATGATGATTATCTAAATATATGAGGAACAGGGGTTTGGAAAACTAACCTAGCAGGACCCACTTAACCATGGGTACCAAAAATAGAAATTTATAACCTGCAGGTACTTGGTCTATTTGACCACACTAAGGAATGCTAAAGCAGAAGACTTCAGGCAAGAAAGATTCAACCAGCAGAAGGCTTAAGATTGTTCAGAAATGATTCTGATAAAATTCCTATATGTCAAAGCCTGTTCTTGAAGACCCGCTGAGCTAATCTGAATAAAGCTCACATGGCTGTAAATCTTTGTATGAAAGCAGGCCATTCAACAAAAGAAGAAAAGGGTCTTATATACTCAATCTTGCAAAGCATGTCATAAGAGAAGAATCCTCAAGGAAGCTGACTACAGAGGATCATCGAGCATCAATCATGAGGAACTCATTATGGGAGCAGAACTCAGCAAGCACAAACTGACAAGGAATACTACATTCGTAGTGCTGTCAAAGGATCGTAGAATGATCAACCCTGAAAATGCCCATTTCTATAATACAAGAAGATTTAATGACTTCAACCAGAATAAGATATACATGGTTGCCTTCTGCTACACATGAAGAAGAAGAAGAACTTAGGTCTCTCTGAGAAGACAGTATCAACTATGGGGGAGCAGTAATCTGCTAACAGTACAGAAGCTCTAAACCATCAGAGATATACTATGAAGCTGTGTACCAGCTACAGAGTCCCAAAACCTTGTGGCTGATGAACGAAATGAAGATCTATAGTCAGTAAAAACGTCTCAAAACATACTACTGATAACCTTTCAGCCACCGAACTCAAAATCATGGAGTACCTATGATCAAACATCTGATTGTAATGCAAGAGCAGGAGGACACCACAATTGTATCCAGTGCAGATGTCTAAAGTTGGAAGAGGGACTCCCCAACAGAAATGGTCAAATGAGATATGAGTGCAAATCACTTCTAAAGTATTTCTTCTGGAAAGCGCCTCAGGGACAAACCTAACCCTTAGCTCACTCTAAGAGGTTGGCCCTTCCTGAGCTACCTTAACCCAGAAGGATTACTTGATCAAATTCATCTCAAGGACCAAAGCAGTCAACGATCGTAAAATAAAGCTTTAAGAGAACTCAACGATCGTAATGCAACCTCAACAATCGTGAAGCAACCTCAACGATCGTAGAAGAAGACTCGTCGATCGCAGTCTTATATGAGGATACTCTAGCTCATGAGAAGCTTGGTAGAACAAGACAATTGCTCAGATTATGTGGAGATAAGTTCAAATGTTGGTTAGAAAGATGTCCTGCTAAAAAGAAATGCCCAAGGTTTCATGAAGAACATCAGTGACTGAGGCATGTAGCTTCAAAGTAAGAAGTAACACCAAAACCATCCACTGCAATCATCTCTCAAAACTTAATCGTTGAGTCAACAAAGAAAATCATAGAGTCCATAGCTGCTCTATCATACTACTCTACGAAACAAAAAGGGGTCAACGGTCAATCCACGTCAATCAAACGTCTATTCTTCTAAAAGAGACATCTAACTGAAAAGTTATTGGGGAGTTACAGCTTGTTATTGGGCGTCGTGCAACCAATGGCTAGTTGACACGTCATAATATATGCAGTGTGAAAAGGAACTTTCATAAAGACAAATTCAAAATCTGCAAACAAGTTACCAGAACTCATTGAACCTCTCTCTCCCTTTCTTTTTTTTTTAAAAACACCTAGAATCCTCTTCGAAGCCAAACTAATCCAACTTCCAGAGCCCAAAACACACTCAGCTAAATCTCTCCGAACCACATACCATATACCTTGAATTCCTTAAATGGCATAATGGAAAGTTATAACGGGTATTCAACTCGGCTTTACAAAGTTTGAAGAATCAAAGACAAAGTTCAAAGACATACTTGAACTTGTAAAGGAAGCTGGGTTTTCTGAGTGTCTGGAGGCTAACACTCCAGTTTATACAGAACTAGTAAAGCAGTTCTACTCAAATGCTTCAACAAACTCTGGGCTTCTGACTACTAAGGTGAAAGGATCTAGTCTGAAGATAAGAGCATCATACATCAATCAATGTCTAGGGTTTCCAAATCAAGGCCTGATAAATCTGGATGAAGTCGACATTGAAGAAGGCAAGAGGCTTATGCGATATCAAAGAAACCCTAGTTTGAAGGATATGAAGAAGAAGGAATTTCCTAAGGAATTTGAATTCCTTGCTGAGATAGTGGGAAAATGCATATTGTGCAAAGATACTGCACACGACACTGTACTCGACCAGCAGTTGAAAATTATTTTTGCCATAGTTCTGAAAAAGCAAATTAACTTTGGAGTTATCCTGCTCGATCAAATCTCCAAATGGATAGAAAAAGCCGAGTGGAAGAAATTCACAGACAAACCACTCACAAAAGTATTCTATGGAAGACTGTTAAGCATAATAATGAAGAAGAAGTTAGGGAGCAAGATCAAGGATAATGAGGGAGAACCTCTAAATGTGCACAAAATAATGTCTCCACAACTGTTTGTTAAATTGGAAGAAGAACCCTAAAGAAAACAGGAGGCTGACAACTAGAAGCAGCAGCAAATCATCTACAAAGAAGAGGAAAGCAAAGGAGGTAGAAAATTCTGAGTCTGATAACTCTGTACCAGCAGAAACCACACAAGCCAGAAGGAAATCCAAAGGTGTGAGGAAAACTGAGCCTCCACCAAGAAGTCTCTCAATTGACAATTTGGAAGAAGAGGAAGAAAAGGACTCAACTGCAAAAATCACAAAGAGAAGAAGTAACAGATTACTTCAAGGGCCACCCAGAAAGAAAGCAAAGGTGATGAACAGGCCATCCCCAGTTCCTCAAGAAAGCCTATCTTCAAAAGACGAGAACGCAGAGTCAAAGGAAGAGAAGGGAACTGATAACCTCAAGGCTGAGTCCCCTAAGAATGGATCCAATGATGAAGGTAAAACTTGATCCATAAAAGAAGATGTAAACTCAGCTGATAAAGAAGAATATGTAGACCTTACGGCCAACTCTCAGAGTACTCACTTTGAAGCTGAAGAAAAGCTGCAAGATGACCCATTTGAATGTTCAGATACAAATGCTCCAACAAGCTCTCATGATGGATCAAATAATGATGAGGTTGAAAAAGAAATATCTGCCCCTACTAATGATGAACCTCAAGAAAGTTTGAATGCTGACTCAAAGTCTAAAGAAGAATAATTATCTGAAACTCCTATTGTTGAACTTCCAACAAGAAGAAAGAGCTACAGACTACTTACTCAAATTACCTCCAAAAGGAAAAATGATCACTCCAATGCTGTCGTTGAATTGAGTGATGATGAGTCGGTATCACAGGAAGTAAGTGCAAAGGATGGATCCAGTGATGAAGAAGATGAATCAAATGATGAATTCATGGATGAATCTGATGAAAAGAGTAAGAAAAATTCAAGCTCAAAAAGGGAAGAAATGGAGAAAGATTTCGATTCTGCACATCAGAATAAGCAGAAGAATTGTAGTGGAATTCTTTGATGAGCCATAAGTAGAACTACCAGAAAGATGGATAAGTCAAGGAAATGAACAACTTCAAGTTGTAAGAATGACCACAGATGAAGTACTTCATAACTGGAAAAACATGGAATTAGACTGCACAACAATACTGTATGACTCGGAAGACCTTCTGATGAGATGGTTCTTCCCGTGGATGCCATGGTTTAAGGCATATACTAATGATGATGTGAGCTACTTCGGTTGGTGCTATTCTCAGTTTCCAAATCTAGAGCTGGTGTCACAAAACTTCCCAAGGGTAAAGAGTTTCGCTACAATGATGATCATAGACTAGCCTCACTACAAAGTCTATTGACATGATGGTAACCATTATATTCCCTACGATCGTAGAGTGGACTCAGAAGGAAGAAGGATCATGACCAAGGAAATAATCGAAGAGTCAGTTCACTCTACCACTGATGGTTTCCAAGAACAAGATACGAAGCTTCCATCTGATCAAGCACTACTGACAGACATTCCTACATCCTCAACCAGTGATTGGAACTCAACGATTCTTCAGATTCTTAATACCTTCAAAGATCTGTCCAAGGATGAGAATCATAGAGTCCAATCTAGTGTTCCACAAGAGGCTGGCCAACCAGATGATCAAATTTCCATGGAGCAGGAATTATTAAAGAGTTCTGATAACTTGATTGAAAAGATGTCTCAAATCAATGAAAAGTCAAAGATGCTGACAACAACAAAAGACAATTCAGTTGAAGACAAAATCCAAGCTACTGTGGCGGATGTATCTCTAAAAATCAAAGAGAGAGATGATATCTATCTGAGGGCCATAAATGATCAGAAAGCAGAAGCTAAGCCACGCCCTCTCTGACAAGATTGACCACATGAATCAGTCATTTTCCATGCAACTTGAGCTGAGCCAACAAGAACTCAAGTTTGAAGTTGTTAATTCCTCCTATCTGATGGAGCAGCTCTCCCAAATGATTAAAGACAAAAAGGGGAAGAAAAAGAGGCATGGAAAGAGGCGGAGTATAAGGTAATCATGAAAAGGCAATGAGAGCAGGAGCAAACAAGAAAGGAAGATAAAGAAGAAGAAAGCAGAACAAGAAGATAGTTTATCATCTAAGGGGGAGCTAAAGGATGATGAGCCTGGATTTGCAAAGGCTGAGGGGGAGCAAGGAGCTTGAACCAGGAAAAGAAGAAAGGAATAGGTCCACATCCCAGGGGGAGCAAAGGAATCAAATAGATGAATAGCTGATCAAAAGACATCCTGGAAGCATACATGGAACCAAAGAGGTACATCTCTAACTAGTTAGGTATGTACTGAATCCAGGATGTAAAATGCCAGTGTATTAAATTTCACATCATTATAAATGACATTCATGATTATCTGTTTTAGAAATACAGTTGCTCACTATATATAAGATTCATTCATAACATGCATATGCACTTATTGTTTTTATGTCATAATCAAATAGGGGGAGATTATCGAGGAATAAACATGTGAATGATATTCCTATTTATATATGATTTGATTATATATATATATATATATATATATATATATATATATATATATATGAATGAATATGCAAGTATGCTTACATTAAGAAAAGTTGTAAAGTCCTTTAATAGATAATAAAAACATATGTACAAGGACTTAGAAGGAATTGATCAAATGTGTTAGGTTGATCATACATAAGCAAAACAGCTTTGTAAACTCCTTAAAAAGAAATGATGTACAAGGACTATAAATATAGAAAGATCAAGCATGTTAGGTTGATCTTATGATGTAATAGATAGGCTTGTTCGATCGCTTGAGCTTTGCACTCAAAAATCGTGATCTGCCAGAGAGTCAAGGAAAACTAGAGAGCTATCGAGGCATAATCGTAGTCTGTAAAATAGTAGATCTCGGAGTTCGTAGACTTCTAGGAGAGACGAGGAAGGATCGTATTGTGTCGAGGAGAATTTCCTCAGGGTCATAGTCTGCTGAGGAAGTCATGTTCAGAATCATAGAGACAACCTGCTTACGAGCCGACCAAGTATCTGCCAAAGCTAAGTTAAGAATCGTAGACTACACTCAGAGTCGTAGAGTCTACTAATCATACCAGAGGAAGAGATCGTAGTCGAGCAAGATTAGATGAAGACAACAAGCACAATGACAGAGATCGTAGAGTGTCAATATCTGATCTCAGAGTCGTAGTGTCTGCAAAGCCAAAGCTGAATCGTAGAGTGCAGAACTAAGACCTCAACAGATGTGATCACAATGCCAAGGCAGAATCGTAGAGTAAATACGATTCTCAACGAATGAGCACTCCCAGAATATCCAAAGGAATGAAGCCTCTAGTTGGCACTACATAGATATGTCCCACCTGAAGGAAACCAGAGAACACTCAACGAATGACATGCAAGCTAACAGAAGATCTAAGCACCAACCCAATCAGCATCAAGATTGAGTTGTGAAGCCTTTCGAGATGAAGTCTTCCACAAGGAGATCAGAAGAAGACTTACAGAATCGACTAAGAAAAGTCGACCAAGTGCGATGGTATTCAAGCAGACAGAAGGCAACGATCTTGGAAGTTACCAGGATCGTAGTGTTTGTTAAATAAAGAAAGAAGTGATGGAGTGCATATGGAGATAATGGACATCTTTTGAAGAACAAGGCTAAAGTGATTAAGCATTGGGTCAGTCCATTGATGATTAGTGAATGGGAGAACACAAGGAGAAAGCGAGATGGACACGCCACAAATCTGAAGTGTCTTGTTATTCAAAAGGGGCCTGAGCAAGAAGTCCAGCAATCAGTATGTGAGGGCTGCTGAGGCAAATAGAAGTGTTGAAGCACTGCACAGGAGAAGAAAGAGGTGTTCTACATTGAAGATCAAATTAACACTCTTCAAGATCATAGTGTTGTCTCTACCAGTCAACAAGACACTATGATAAGGTCCATGAAGACATGCATTAAAATTGTAGAGTTCGAATAGCTGAAGACTGAAGCATTGGCAACGATTCAATCTGAAGGGTAATATTCGAACAAGAGCTCATTGAGAGCATCGATGCAAGGACAACCTCTGATCGAGAAATCAGAAGGGTAAAATAAAGTCGTCGACCTGCCTAAGATATCAAAGATTCATATCTGATAGGGTTGGTGAAACAGTAGACTGCAGTGTCAGAGAGTCAGAAAAAGATGTCATATCACATCTGCAGTCTGCACCAAATAACTCAAGATCTGCGTAGAAATTTGAATAGCTTTCAATGGCTACTTTCCAATGGGAAGATTGGGAAGTAGTATAAATCAATAGAGCTTCAAAGATCAAGTGTTGCTGATGATTGTGTAGTTGTAGAATCGTTGAGTTGGTGAATGCTATTGTTGACTCTATGAGTTCCACCAAAGATCAATAGAACAAGTCTTAGTGATAGTGAGACTACCAAGGTGGAAGAGAAGCAGCTTTAAAGAAGGAATCAAATAGATCGAAGCTTCACTTAACAAAGATGAGAATGCCACTGAAGATGGCAGCCAAGCTGAGAGCCGAGAAGACCAAGAAGATAGCATTCAGGAAAGTGGCTAAGTACAAAGAAGATCAAGAGAGCCACTCTACGAATCACCATGAACCAAAAGCTGAAAATGAATAAGTGCAGAATCATATCTGCAAAGTATTCAAGAAGGGTTCAGGGATTGCTAAGTGCCAGACAAAGTCTACTAAAAGCACAGAGACTTAACAAACCCAGATGGTGATGGTGCACAGCTGATACCAGACCCGAAGTAGAATGCAAAGAGGACCACACCAAGCTGCTAAGTACAAAAGATGTACAAAGCTTAATGACATCTTAGCAGCTCAGCACCAACAACAACATCAACAACTACAACAACAAGAAGCCAGGGTCTGAGGGGTCCTTGTCTGGAGGGACTAAATGAAGTTCCAAGCCTGCTGGGCTTGAAGAGTTCCTAGGGAACTAGAGAAGTTCTAAGGCTGCTGGCCTTGAAGAGTTCTTAATGAACTGAAGTCCCAAGGCTCCTGGCCTTGAAGGAATTTTAGTGATTTAGGGTGCTGCCCTTCCTTAGTGGAAATCCTCCTAGTTGAAAGCAGAAGAGTGGATTAGGAGCTCGAGTCTCTTAACCACTTAAAAACCCCTTGTGTCTTGTACTTTATGTCATTTACTTTATGTACATTAACTGCTATAACTGCTATGTATGTTATAATTGCTTACCACTTAACTAACTCTACGAACAATGTATGTATAATTATGAATATATCAATGAAGGGGATCTTTTACTTATCCTGCTGTGCTTGAAAAGATTCTTATGTCTGTCACATGCTAAATTATTATCAATACACAATAAAATGGAAAAGTATTTTGAAATTCTAAGGATCTATTCAACCCCCCCCCCCCCTTCTAGATCTATTGTGCCTACTGGGAACTAACACAAGCCACTGGATCCCCTCCAAACTCCATACATGTGATAAACCGCCAATCCATCGACGTCATCATCACCTCACAGTCCAGCAAATGGAGTGACTGAGTCTGGTGAAACCAACGCTCAGATAATGCCCTGAGGTAACCAAGGGACAACGATGGGGAAGAATGGAAAAGAACGTCCCGAATCCCCAGCCATGTACAATCGCTCTATAGTTATCGTGCAAAGCCTGATACATAGAGTGGATGTTGTACCAATTCCGTCGAGGCTGTGTAAAGCCGAGAACCTACATCAAATGTAGATCAACATCAGAACCCTTTACTCCTCATTAATAGGAAACAAGGAAGATTAAGATCTAACTTTATAACTCGTTTGCATGTAGGTAGACCGAAGGATGTCGACTCAAGTCGCCTAGAAGCTCTGGGTTTGCTACTTGAATACCTGGCAAATCCCTACGGGGAACACGTACAGTAGGAGTAGGAACCTCAACTGGTACATCCTCCTCCTCGTCCTTGACATCTGGCACTTCAACCCGGATAGGACGTATCACCGCCTCCAACAAACGACGAGGTTGTCTAACAGAACGGGGTCGAGGCACTTCAGAAGCCCTTCTTTGTACACCAGAAGTGGTCATGCGGGAACTACTCGGCTGATCCAGATCCATTATATCTGAACAATAAGTCTCCAAATCACCTCAGAAAGGGTGTGGTAATGTTTAACCTAGAGCTTTTTAAAATACATTTTTATGACTATATGCATACATGCATTATTTTAACATACATCTATAGTAGAGTTAAAAATGCATGACTACCCAATGCCTACGTTTTGGAAAATTTTTGCCATAGTCCCCTTTGTAAATGGGACTATCCACATGCATATAGGCATGACTGGGTGGCCATTCAGTAGCACACTTACCCACAGTCATATACATCCTACATGCATTAATACATCATAGTAAAAAAATCCATAAGTGTAGTTTATTTACCAGGATTATTTTGCTTTTCTACCTTTACTCATTTGTCCTCAAATAGGATAAGAAATGACAGTAAAAGGTGCCAATTTGACTGTTTTAAAAGTCAAATTTTTTCACATCATTATGTTCAAAGATAGTTTAAAACTAACATTTACTGTGTTGAATATTTTTTATCAAGTCATATCAGCATGCATATTCACTACTATGTGTCTAAGTGCATTTCATGTGATAAATCACTTTCCAATGGATAGAAACTGGAAAAGAATACATGCATATGTTACCGTGACAGTGAAGAACACTTGTACGGTGGCAGAATGTGCAGAAAGTCACCCAAACTCAGCAGGTCTGAAGAAGAGCTCTTGGATTTCCTTCGCGGTGCAACTTGAAAGTGATTTATGAAAGCAACCATCAGCCATTTCATACTCACAGTTGGCCGCAGGTCCACCTGCGGCTGCCACAGATGTACCTGTGGCACCCCTATATGGGGTCCATACCTCCAGCTCTGTCTAGTTTGAGTTACAAAGGAGGTCTCACAAGCTGAAAAGGCCAAATCAAGAATAAAAAGCTTACGCGATTCAAATGAATAACCTTTGAATCCGGGTTCTCATGGGCTGAATCTGTGCTTTCAGATATCACTCATTGGTATTCGTTTGCATACAATGTATACTATACCAGTAGCCTCGGCTTTATCAAATCATGCTCGGCAATACCTCACATAGGTCCGATGCCGCCAAACACAGGGTCGTAACCCTAAAAAACGTATCCCCGACGGGGGTTACAATGTCGAAGTTATAAATTGATAAAGTATCCCCGGCAGGGGTCACAATGCAAGACTTTCAAGCATCCACGTATCCCCAGCGGGGGTTACAATGCAATCTCAACCATTGATACACACATCAATAAAGGTCAAGCAACCTTGACGTTATCTCAGCCGGTGGCAAGTAAACCCATCGAAACCATTGATACACACATCAATGAAGGTTAAACAACCTTGACGTTACCTCAGCCGGTGGAAAGTAAAACCATCGAAGCAACGTATCCCTGACGGGGGTCACAACATGATTTAACCATTGATATACGCATTAATGAAGGTCAAGCAACCTTGACTTATTCTTCGGCAAGGGTCACAACACAATGCAATCATTGATACATACATCAATAAACGTCAAGCAGCCTTGACAGTTTGCCCAATAGGGACCTATCCGGTGATACACACATCAGCAAAGGATAGGCAGCCCTTACACTATACACTATTGGCAGTAACTCCATTAAAGATCATGCTATATGCTGGTGACACAAACCAAAGAAGACCATCCTCATCGGAGAGGACCGATGGTGGAATATGTTATACACATCCTCAAAATAGACAAAGCTTTATCCCCACAGATCTCTTGTACACGAGAGGCACCTCTATGGAGTAAAGGTCTGTATCAAGGATCCAGGACGTTGGTGATAGCCCCAACGTCAACATCCTTGAAGACTTGGATCGCATGTACAAGACATTACTGATTGTCATCCTTGGCAGGATTAATAGGGAACCGGCAATCATTCATTCATGCATCAAATATTTGCATCATGTTGCTGCACATAGCATCATGATTTATCTTGTTGCATTTTAAGTGTCTAGGATTCTTTATCCTATACATGCCTTGCATTGCATGAATATAATAAAAGAGGGGCATCTATAAACACTCAAAATTTTCTGCACACCTGTTACTGCAGATTCGTCTTTCGGAGATAACCCTAGAAGACAACTCACATCCATTCTAGATACTACCAGAAGTTAGTCCTTAACCCCAAAACACACACCGGAAGTATCAATTCCAGCCTCAGAGATAACCCCGAGTTTCGTCCTTACAGATAACCCCAAGGAATGTCATTGCAGTTCTGGCGATAACTCCATAAATGCTTGTTTCAAATGCATGCTATCTGCTTCAATCTCAGACCTCCTGCCGAGGCACTCATACCAAAGACCCGGAACTAACACCGGGAAGACAGACACACTTATAGATGACCTTGCAGAATTAAAACACTTGCAGTAGTCCAATCTCAGATGTAACCCTGAGCAACGTCTGCTATTAGCCCAAACTGGAGATAACCCCGGTGAGGAGTTAAACTGTCATCTTGCCACCTCAACACCTGCGCACCGTTTCAACATTTCATACATACATACAACAATGTCCCACAAGAGCCAAGGAGTTCCAATCCTGAGTGACTATTACGAGTGGCAGCACACCTGATAGAATTTGAAGCTTGAAGACCATGGGCATGGTCCCCTCTTCCTGACTTTGTACAACTTCTAATCCCATGTCATTGTGTAACTCTCGACAAAAGAAGTCCGAACATGGCCTTGTATACCACATTCGGATGCTTTTTGGGTAAAATCTAGTTACGCACAACACGCAAGTATACGTGGTCAACAAGTAATAAAGTGATAAGTTGAGTATCATTCCCACAGAGAATTAGTTAACAAGAATTACCAAGTACTAACATATAACCAATTTAATCTTATTTAAATGAATGAATTTAATAATTTAATTTAAAATAGTTAAATAAACTATTACTAACTATCCCTAGAATGAAACAAGATATTGAAGACTTGAGATTACAATTTCACTTATTATTTCATTTAAGTTAACACACTTCTGGTTAAGCCAAGTTATCTATACTAGATTGTTAATCAAGAACACGAATGTAGTATTAACCACCTCTCGATGCACTAATACCGTATTAACGTCAATCCACAATCAAGATAGAAATCCGTTAAACACCTTAATCAACTAACCCACTATATCTCTATGTGAATTACAATTGAAGAAGGTTTAAGAATAAGTTCTCTATCCGATTACATGCGATGTCAAGCATATCTCTACCTTAACATTCATCAAGATTAAGCTATTCACAAAATCACGAACACATGCTATCATAATCGGATCTAAATCTATACTTCATCTCTCGAGTTCATATAGATTATCACAGTAATTGTTAGCTAGGCAATTAAGAAATTAAGTCCAAATCATAATAAACAATCCAAAAATACCTAATAAGACTAACAAAGAAGCATATCAAAGTAAACTACAAAATAAGATCCATAGTAACCTCAAACAAAGAATTAGTTCACGATTATTGAATTAAAACTAAGAATCCACAATTGAATACATATTTAAAAGACAAAGATAGAAGAAGATGAGAAGATATAATCTATTATCTGTAGATTTTCTGCTCTCTCCTTGCTCCTACTTTGAATCTTCAATGGTCTCCAAGTTGCTTCAATCTCCAAATCTCATAATAACTAGGGTTTTTTCCCAGTCTACTCTAATCTAGTATAATGGAATTCTTCCTCTAACTTCTTCTAATCCTTGTAAATCTCCTCCTTTTATAAGCCTCTTTATATGTCTTTAAGTCCTCTTGGAAGTCCTTGAATCAAACAGTTCGAAACAATCCTTATCGGACTCAAATTCGGACAAAATAACCTCTTTCCGCGCATACCCAAGCCCCGGCTTGCTATTTGCCTTGTAAATAGCAAGCCCCGGCTTGCTAGTGGCCTGCTATTTATTCTTGAACCCAAGCCCTAGCTTGGGTATAAGGCACAAAAGAGCAAGCCCCGGCTTGCTAGTAAGCTGCCAATTATTTTTCTACTGCAGTGTCCTCTGGTAAAATGGCCATAACCTTTGATCCGGGAAGAGTTACGAGGCCTGTCACCTCTCAAATCGAATGTATCGAAGAGCTCTACAACTTTCATTCTTTGAAGTTTGAGAAATAATGAATGGATGAAGGTTGAAATTGGACTAGAAGTGACTGCTATGTAAATGACGACCCAAAACAGTGAAATTCAACGTCCGTTGGTACAAATGTCATAACTCTTGCATCCGAACTCTGATTGGGATGATTTAAGATGTTACGAAAAGCTAAAAAGAAGCTCTACAATATAGTCCAAGTTCCAAGCCAAGAACATGAAATGAACATGAAAGCCCAAACGATGTCCGGATTGCTTTTCTTTGTATTTTCCTTACTTTTCCTTACCAATAGTCGCTCACACCGCTTCCAAACATATAACCTACAAAATTATCACACAATGCATGAAAAGTAACTAAGACATATGAATATAAGCAACTAATTCAAGTAAAAGATACCGGATAAGTGGATATAAAATCTACTTATCAAATACCCCCGAACTTAAATCGTTGCTTGTCCCCAAGCAACAAAACATAATGCAATGCAATGCAATAAAATGCAACTAATCTATATGCCTACGAATCCAGCAGTATTGATAGAATCAAATCTATTCACTCGGCCTTAGAGCAATCAATCAAACACGACAATACTTCATATCAAAACCAATCAACAATTTCCTAGTCAATCATCAAATCTTAAACTGTTATTACTGGTATAGTGTGTGTGTGCTCCAGAATAATGTTAACTGATATATAATCAAATTTAACACATAACGAGTCTCTTTGAAGGTATCATACAGTGTAAACTCAAGAAATCCAAAAACAAGCTAGATCCAACTAAAATCAAACAATTACCAATATCGAGGGTCAACATGGGATACTTATGCTATATTTTCATCTACGGGGGCTTTTTGATCTTATTTCCTGTTTTATTAATTTTTTGTTATATACACATAGCTATGCAATGTCTTATTCCCTTAGGCTTTTCAATGCTACCTTAACGAGCTTTCGACCAACGACTCCCAGACCATTTAGACCTTAGGACGCTTGGTGTAGAGACAATCCCCTCGGGCTTACTTACTCAAGTATCAAAGACCACAAAACTAGACAAGCACGCCGCGGTGTTTATTCATACCTTTTTTTTCTTTTTTCTTTTTTTTTATATAGCTTATATACCCCAAATATTCCCCAAAACTTAGGTTCTTACCTAACTGTAGCCATCACTACTTGTTCTTGTCATTCTTTCATTCAAACTAGCATCATCCTTTAGAATCCCATTATGTATCAATTTAAACTCAATCAATCAACAAGGTTGTTTCTAACGTGCTAACCTTGATTATACCAGTTTCAAACAGAAAAAGATTCAATTCATAACAAGAAATCACATCAAAGCTCTAATAGTCAGTACTATACTTGTCTACCCAATTCCAATCTCATCATTGGCCAAAACAAACTGAACTATCTAACAGCTGGAATCATGCAAGATGAACATAGTAACTAACTATTATTTTTGAATTTTTTGATTTGAATTTTTTTTTAATAATAATGAACCTAAACTAAATTAACAACAAATGAAAAATAACAAAACATAAACATGAAACTAAACATGAAATGAAGAACTAAACTAAACTCCCCCAAACTCAGCAATTACAATGTCCTCATTGTAAGAATATAGCGATAAGTAGAAGAGAACTTCCATGTAATCAGCTAAGTGTGAGGTGATAGCGGCGATGGCGACGACGATCATTTTCTTATCCATTGAACCTCCAATACCTGCAATGAAGAGAGACAACATGGATTAGATTATAAGAGAGCTTAATAACCAAATTAATTCCTATCTACTAAATAAACTAGTAAAGCATATAAATAGAAAAATTCATGGGTTGCCTCCCAGTCAGGGCTTGATTTGTAGTCTTTCAGCCTGACTTTGTCTGGTCAATTCTATCCAATTCCTCTTTGAAAGTTGAGGAACCCTCCATCCATCGAAAATAATGTAGCTTTCGGTAGGTTCTCATTTGTGATAGCCATTGCATTAAAGTCACCTAGCATGCTTTGTTTTGGTATAATCTCCATAAAGAAGAGCAAATAACTAGGTGCTATCTCCATTGTGTTTATGATCATATTTGGGCATGGAAGTGTGTCAAACACAATGGGCTCTTCATCTTTCTTCTCTTTCTTGTCCCACCACAGCTTCATTGTTGCCCCAGCTCTTATGTCATAAAGAGCTTCGTCGACGACATAACTACCTAGCAGGCATGGTTTTGCAAATCTGACCGACTCTTTGATCTTTGGTGGAGACCTATTTAGATCTTTTTGGACCTCTATTTCATCATCCCCAATTGTCTCCACACTTCCTATATCTTGTGGCTCATCCAGTTGCAGATTTGGTTCGGGCACTTTATCAATCTCAGAATCCTCATCATAACACCAATTGTTTGGATTAAGGTTGCTTACGGCTTTGGTCAATTGATCTATCTTGTTTTGAAGATTTTTAATTGCTATCTCTTGATTCTGAATTGACCCTTCTTGATTAATCATCCTCTCCTCAGTTGATGCTACAAATTTGAACCACAAATCCTCCAAACTTGAATTATCTGTCTCAGTTTTGGAATCCAAGTATTGAGGACCATGAGTTGAAGTGGTGATGAGTTGTTCCATCTGGTGCTGAGAATTATGGCTCGATATTTCTTGACTCATCATCCTCTCCTCTTGGTTGATATAATCCTTAACATAAATTCCTTCAACTCTAAATTGTCTTCTTGTCGCATTAGAGGTGGATATGAGAATTATGGCGTGTATGTTGGATTTGGAGTAGAGTATTGTTCTTCATAAGTATAGCTCCATGAAGAATCCGAGTGATACCCCCAAACTTGATCATAATTATCATATGCATACTGATTGAGGTAGTTACCACCATACTGTACCGGCCCAAGATTGATGGTGAATTGATTACTCGGGTGATTGCCTACACAATAGTCACATATATCTACCATCCTTCGACTCCTTTGGGCTGAAAAAATGTCCAACTTCCTCGAAAGTTCTTCGATCTATGCTGACATTGCGAAAAATGTATTAAGTCCATCAATCCATGTTTCCCTTGGTTGAGTCATGTTCGTGTATGGTCATTGATACGCAAAGTCATCCATGGTTCCTGAAAAGAGAGAAATATAGGAAGAGAATTAAAAATAAAAATAAAAATGTTTAAATTAAGACTAATTTGATTGAAATTAATATTGGCAAAGAGATATTAAACTAATTCCCCGGCAATGGCGCCAAAAACTTGTTGGGTAAAATCTAGTTACGCACAACATGCAAGTATACATGGTCAATAAGTAATAAAGTGATAAGTTGAGTATCGTTCCCATAGAGAATTAGTTAACAAGAATTACCAAGTACTAATATATAACCAATTTAATCTTATTTAAACGAATGAAATTAATAATTTAATTTAAAATAGTTAAATAAACTATTACTAACTATCCCTAGAATGAAACAAGATATTGAAGACTTGAGGTTACAATTTCACATATTGTTTCATTTAAGTTAACACACTTCCTGTTAAGCCAAGTTATCTATACTAGATTGTTAATCAAGAACATGAATGTAGTATTAACCACCTCTCGATGCACTAATACCGTATTAACGTCAATCCACAATCAAGATAGAAATTCGTTAAACACCTTAATCAACTAACCCACTATATCTCTATGTGAATTACACTTAAAGAAGTTTTAAGAATAATTTCTCTATCCGATTACATGCGATGTCAAGCATATCTCTACCTTAACATTCATCAAGATTAAGCTATTCACAAAATCATGAACACATGCTATCATAATCAGATCTAAATCTATACTTTATCTCTCAAGTTCATATAGATTATCACGGTAATTGTTAGCTAGGCAATTAAGCAATTAAGTCCAAATCAAAATAGACAATCCAAACATAACTAATAAGACTAACAAAGAAGCATATCAAAGTAAACTACAAAATAAGATCCATAGTAAACTCAACAAAGAATTAGTTCATGATTATTGAATTAAAACTAAGAATCCACAATTGAATACACATTTAAAAGACAAATATAGAAGAAGATGAGAAAATATAATCTATTATCTATAGATTTTGATGCTCTCTCCTTGCTCCTACTTTGAATCTTCAATGGTCTCCAAGTTGCTTCAATCTCCAAATTTCATAATAACTAGGGTTTTTTCCCAATCTACTCTAATCTAATATAATGGAATTCTTCCTCTAACTTCTTCTAATCCTTGTAAATCTCCTCCTTTTATAAGCCTCTTTATATGTCTTTAAGTCCTCTTGGAAGTCCTTGAATCAAACAGCTCGAAATAATCCTTATCAGACTCAAATTCGGACAAAATCTTCTCTTTCCGCGCATACCCAAACCCCGGCTTGCTATTTGCCTTGTAAATATCAAGCCCTGGCTTGCTAGTGGCTTGTTATTGATTCTTGACCCCAATCCCCGGCTTGGGTATAAGGCACAAAAGAGCAAGCCCCGGCTTGCTAGTAAGCTGCCAATTATTTTTCTACTACAGTATCCTCTGGTAAAATGGCCATAACTTTTGATCCGGGAGGAGTTACGGGGCATTCCACCTATCAAATTGAAGCTATCGAAGATCTCTACAACTTTCTTTATTTGAGGTTTGATAAATAATGAACGGATGAAGGTTGAAATTGGACCGGAAGTGACTGCTATGCAAATGACGACCCAAAACAGCGAAATTCAACGTCCGTTGGTACAAATGTCATAACTCTTGCATCAGAACTCCTATTGGAATGATTCAAGATGTTCTAGAAAGCTAAAAAGAAGCTCTACAATATAGTCCAAGTTCCAAGCCAAGAACATGAAATGAACATGAAAGTCCAAACGATGTCCGAATTACTTTTCTTTGTATTTTCCTTACCAATAGTCGCTCACACCACTTCCAAACGTATAACCTACAAAATGAACAGACAATGCATGAAAATTAACTAAGACACATGAATATAAGCAACTAATTCAAGTAAAAGATACCGAATAAGTGGATATAAAATCTACTTATCAATGCTCAGATTGAAGTTCTGCAAGTTCTAGTGGACATCATAGTGCACGAGTGCACGTACTTCGAGACAACAAGACACACGAAGATCGGGACACCCTGGGGAGCCGCAGGTACCTGCGGCTCCCCCCTCTATAAATAGAGGGCTTGGGGTGGCCATTTTTAAAAGGAGAAAAGGCGAGGAAGCCTTGTCTAATTTGCTCTGTACACACCCCATATTGAGTGTTTCCTCATTTTAAACACCTGTTAGCTCACATATAGCTATATTTTAACCGGTGGGAGCTGAGTGTTTATCCATCTAGAGTTATAGAAGCCTGCTTTGGCAGCCCACTGTAAGCCTTCTCACACTATATAAATCCTTTCTCTTCATCTTTACACATACTATTCTTCACATTGAGAGTCATGTTTTGTGTCTATGCCCGGACTTCGGTCCGTGGTTTTCATTTCTTTATGTATATATATACTTCTATATGTATATATTTATATATGAACTAACATTATCGAGTTATGACTCAATTAAGCCTAGACTTACGTTTGGGCGTTTACTTGTTGTGTATATATATATATATATATATATATATATATATATATATATATATATATATAATTGTTGTGGACTACCTAAATGAGCACCGGATTTTATATCCGGAGCGTTTACTTGCTTTTATATATATATATATATATATTTATATATATATTATTGTCGGACATATCCGATGAGCCTGGATTTTACATCCGGTGCGTTTACTGCTTATATATATATATATTTTAAATTTCTGTCAGGCCTGGAGTTTACTTTGAGGCCTTTTACTACTTTATTTACATTCAGTCCCGCTTGGAGTTTACTTCGTGGCGGTTGATCGCCTTTGTACAACTTTATTTATATTTTTGATCCCCTGTGGAGGTGCTTCATGGTGGTTGATCATGTCCATATATATATATTTACCACTTTTATATATTTATATTTCTGATCCCCCATGGAGGTGCTTCGTGGTGATTGATCATGTCTGTATATATATATTTACAACTTTTATATATATAACCGCTTACTTCTTTTCATATAAACTGTGGTATCATGTGAGCCTAGGAATCATGTGATCACAGATTCAGTTTACTGAATTTAGATTTGGTTCCCGTGATGGACATTTTCAGCTGTAAGCAGCTTGTACATTATTTACAGTGTCTGAATTTCCTTGGATGGTTGTCATGCTCATGAGGAGTTCGACATTGCTGTATATTATTTTCTCAAAAATGCTTCGTATGTCGAAAAATAAAAGCAAACAAGCCAAACATTTAATAATAAAATGGAAGTATGAAAAGGTTTCAATTCCTATTGAGCACAAAGTTTGAAAAACCTCTTTTATAAAACATCATTGCTATATCTTGCTTAAAATTAATTTTTTTATTAATTCAAACCCTTTGTATATAGGTGAGAACGAGGCCTCGTACAACTTCCAAATAATTGCACATTGATCCACATACACACACATACATTCATATAATAGTTTCTTGAAAAGGGGCGGTCAACGTGGCAACACGGATGTCGGGGGGTGCCTAACACCTTCCCTCCGCATAATCAAGCCCCTGAACCCAAATGAATCTTGGTTTCACAGATCCGTTTAGCAGTGTTACATCACTGGGTCAATGTGCAAACCTTTTCTCGGTTGCGTTGGTGCAACCAATTAAAAACACCAACTGGCGACTCTTACAGTCAAATCTTCAACATTACACATGTCGGATCTTTTTCACTTTTTTTCAAACAAAACTCACCTAACACGAGAACGCCAAAGAACAAGTAATGAAAAAGGGACAAATAAAAATCCCGATGTCGACAATAAAATAACAACAAAGAAAATTAACAGGAAGGAATCAATTGAAAAGTTTGAGCCCTAATTTGAGTAAATTGCATTAGAGGAAAGGATTAAAAGTCAGAGTCACGAAGATTGCAAGATTATAGCAGAGAAGAAGGGTGGTTTTGTATTTATTCTACTTATTTAATTCAGTTATTGTAGTTGGGATGATGGATTCTTTTATGAATTTAGTTTTTATTTCATTTATGATGAACTAATTTACTTATTAGGCTTATGCTGTATCTTTATTATTGAACGATGATTATCATACTTTGAATTCAGTTTAATAATCTATCAATTCAGTTTATCAAATTTGACTTGTGCTTTAATTTATGAATTGATTAATCACCAATTCTATGTGGATTTGTATGGATTCGAGAGATGATGTATGAATCTAGACTTAGTCACTTTAGCATGTGTTCTTGAATTCTATGTTTCAATGGAATCTTGATAAATGTTAGGATAGAAATATACCTAGCATCACATGTAATCGGGTAGAGAACTTGAATTTAAACCTTATTCGATTATAATTCACATAGAGATATAGTGAATTAGTTGATTAGGGTGTTTGGCTTAATTCTATATAATTTATGGATTTATAGTAGTATGGTGTTAGTGCATTGAGTGGTGGCTAATTCTACAAAGGTGTTCTTGATTAATAAACTGAGACAATGAGTTAAACTGGAATAAGGTGTGATAATTAGTGTGAAACTTAAAGTGAGGTTGTAAGCTTAATTCTCCAATATTTGTTTAAAATTACGGTTTTTAAATTATGTTAATTGATTGGTATTTTTAGTTTATAGTTTTTCTTATTTATAATCATTGTTTTGTTTAGTTTAATAAAATTTGAATTAATAGACAACTGGTAATTGTTAGGATTGATTTCATACTAATCTTTGTGGGAACGATACTTTTACTTATCATTATATTACTTGTTGACCACGTGCACTTGCGTGTGAGCGTAATTAGATTTTGACCAACAGGTTTTTGGTGTCGTTGCCGGGGTTGAGCCTACCCAGCAGCCGCTCATCCCCGACAATGAGTAAAAGATGGACCCCCACTGGAGAGAGGGCTTATATAGAAGAAAAACCCCCACCAGGGAAGGGGTACGAGGCAAGAGCAAGGGTTCTTTTCAATCATAATTATGCAGCATCGTGAAGGAATCAAGTTGGCATGGCTTGGGACTCAATTTGGCTTGGGTTTGTGGACAAAATACGTGTCTTGTTCTGGATATAACATAACATTAGAGAAAATTAATAGGGAGGAATCAATTGATAAGTTTGAGCCCTAATTTGAGTAAATTGTATTGGAGGAAAGGATTGAAAGTCAGGGTCACGAAGATTGCAAGATTGGAGCAGAGAAGTAGGGTGGTTTTGTATTCATTCTACTTCTTTAATTAAATTATTGTATTTAGGATGGTGGATTCTTTTATGATTTTAGTTTTTATTTCATTTTTTATGAACTAAATTACTTATTAGGCTTATGATGGATCTTTAATTCTGAACGATGATTATCATACTTTGAATTGAGTTTAATAATCTATCAATCCAGTTTATCTATTGCAATTTTTTCTTTAATTTATGAATTATTTGATCACCAATTCTATGTGGAGTTGTATGGATTCGAGAGATGATGTATGAATCTACACTTAGTCACTTTAGCATGTGTTCTTGAATTCTATGTTTGAATTGAATCTTGATGAATGTTAGAATAGAGATATACCTAGCTTCACATGCAATTGGGTAGAGAACTTGAATTTAAACCTTATTTGATTATAATTCACATAGAGATATTGTGTTAGTGCATTGAGAGATGGCTAATTCTACATAAGTGTTCTTGATTATAAACCGTGATAGTGAGTTAAACTGGAATAAGGTGTGATAATTAGAGTGAGACTTAAAGTGAAGTTTTAAGCCTAATTCTCCAAGATTTGCTTGAAATTACAGTTTTTAAATTGTGTTGATTTATTGGTATATTTAGTTTATAGTTTTTCTTATTTATAATCGTTATTTTGGTTAGTTTAATAAAATTTGAATTAATAGAAAGCTGGTAATTGTTAGGATTAATTTATAATCTTTATTGTTGAACGATGATTATCATACTGTGAATTCAGTTTAATAATCTATCAATTCAGTTTATCTATTATGATTTGTGCTTTAATTTATGAATTATTTGATCACCAATTCTATGTGAATTTGTATGGATTCGAGTGATGATGTATGAATTAGGTGTGATAATTAAAGTGAGACTTAAAGTGAAGTTGTAAGCCTAATTCTCCAATATTTACTTGAAATTACGATTTTTAAATTATGTTCAGTGATTGGTATTTTTAGTTTATAGTTTTTCATATTATAATCGTTATCTTGTTTAGTTTAATAAAATTTGAATTAATAGAAAGCTTGTAATTATTAGGATTAACTTTATACTAATCTTTGTGAGAACGATACTTTTACTTATCATTATATTAATTGTTGACCATGTGCACTTGCGTGTGAGCGTAATTGGATATCGACCAACAAGATTTTGTAATCAGTTATGGGGATGAGCCTACCAAAGAATTCCTATCATCCCCTAACTGAATCGAGTAGAAAGAGTACCCCCCGTCGTGGTGGGCCTATATAAAAGAAAAACCCCCGCCAAGGCGAGGGTACGGGGAAAGAGCAATAGTTCTGTTTGAATTTTATTTCTATAGTAGCGTGAACGAATCAAGTTAGCATGGCTTGGGACTTCGGTTGGCGTGGGTGTGTGGAAAAATTATGTGTCTTGTGCTATATATAAAATAATAACAGAGAAAATTAACAGGGAGGAATCAATTGACAAGTTTGAGCCCTAATTTGAGTAAATTACATTGGATGAAAGGATTAAAAGTCAGAGTCACGAAGATTGCAAGATTGGAGCAGAGAAGAAGGGTGGTTTTGTATTCATTCTACTTCTTTATTTCAATTATTGTATTTGGAATGATGGATACTTTTATGATTTCAATTTTTATTTCATTTATGATAAACTAATTTACTTATTATGCTTATGATGGATCTTTATTGTTGAACAATGATTATCATACTTTGAATTCAGCTTAATAATCTATCAATTCAGTTTATCTATTACTATTTATGCTTTAATTTATGAATTATTTGATCACCAATTCTATGTGGATTTGTATGGATTCGAGAGATAATGTTCGAATATAGACTTAGTTACTTTAGCATGTGTTCTTGAATTCTATGTTTGATTGGAATCCTGATGAATGTTAGGATAGAGATATACCTAGCATCACATGTAATCTGGTAGAGAACTTGTATTTAAACCTTATTTGATTGTAATCCACATAGAGATATAGAAAATTAGTTGATTAGGGTGTTTGGCTTAATTTTGTCTAATTTGTGGGTTTAAGTTAATATGGTGTTAGTGCATGGACAGATGGCTAATTCTACATAAGTGTTCTTGATTAATAAACTAAGATAGTGAGTTAAACTGGAATAAGGTGTGATAATTAGAGTGAGAGTTAAAGTGAAGTTGTAAGCCTAATTCTCCAATATTTGCTTGAAATTACGGTTTTTAAATTGTGTTGATTGATTGGTATTTTTAGTTTATAGGTTTTCTTATTTATAATCATTATTTTGGTTAGTTTAATAAAATTTGAATTAATAGAAAGTTGGTAATTGTTAGTATTAATTCCATATTCATCTATGTGGGAACGATACTTTTACTTATCATTATATTACTTGTTGACTACGTGCACTTGCGTGTGAACGTAATTTGATTTCAACCAAAAAGTTTTTGGTGCCGTTGCCGGGGAAGAGCCTACCCAGCAGCCGTTCATCCCTGACAATGAGTAGAAGAAGGACCCCCCGCCGGGGTGGACCTATATAGAAGAAAAACCTCGTCGAGGTGGGGGTACGGGGCAAGAGCAAGATTTCTGTTTCAATTGTAATTCTGCAGCAGCATGAACGAATCAAATTGGCATGGCTTGGGACTCCATTTGGCGTGGGTTTGTGGACAAAATACGTGTCTTGTGCTGAATATAACATAAAAATAGAGAAAATTAACAGCGAGTAATCAATTGACAAGTTTGATCCCGAATTTGAGTAAATTGCATTGGAGGAAAGGATTGAAAGTCAGAGTCATGAAGATTGCAAGATTAGAGCAGAGAAGAAGAGTGGTTTTGTATTCATTCTACTTCTTTAATTTAATTATTGTATTTGGGATGATGGATTCTTTTATGATTTCATTTTTTATTTCATTTATGATGAACTAATTTACTTATTAGGCTTATGATGGATCTTTAGTGTTGAACAATGATTATCATACTTTGAATTTAGTTTAATAATCTATCAATTTAGTTTATCTATTGTGATTTGTGCTTTAATTTATGAATTGTTCGATCACCAATTCTATGTGGATTTATATAGATTTGAGAGATGATGTATTAATCTAGACTTAGTGACTTTTGAATGTGTTCTTGAATTCTATGTTTGAATGGAATCTTGATGAATATTAGGATAGAGATATACGTAGCATCACATGTAATCGGGTAGAGAACTTGAATTTAAATATTATTTGATAATAATTCACATAGAGATATAGTTAATTAGTTGATTAGGGTGTTTGGCTTAATTCTATCTAATTTATAGGTTTAAGTTAGTATGGTGTTAGTGCATTGAGAGATGGCTAATTCTAAATAGGTGTTCTTGATTAATAAACCAAAATAGTGAGTTAAACTGGATTAAGGTGTGATAATTAGAGTGAGACTTAAAGTGAAGTTGTAAGCCAAATTCTTCAATATTTTCTTGAAATTACGATTTTTAAAATGTGTTAATTGTTTGGTATTTTTAGTTTATAGTTTTTCTTATTTACAATCAATATTTTGGTTAGATTTATAAAATTTAAATTAATAGAAAACTGGTAATTGTTAGGATTAATTTCATACTAATCTCTGTGGGAACGATACTTTTACTTATCATTATATTACCTGTTAACCACATGCACTTGCGTGTAAGCGTAATTAGATTTCGACCAATAAGTTTTTGGCACCGTTATCGGGGATTAGTCTACCTAGCAGCTGCTCATTCCCGACAACGAGTAGAAGAAGGACACCCCGCTGGGGCGGGCCTATATAGATGACAAACCCCCGCCGGGGCGGGGGTACGGGGCAATAGCAAGAGTTCTGTTTTAATTGTAACTCTACAACAACGTGAAGGAATCAAGTTGGCATGGCTTGGGAGTCTGTTTGGCGTGGGTTTGTGGACCAAATGCGTGTCTTGTGATAGATATAACATAACAACAGAGAAAATTAACATGGAGGAATCAATTGACAAATTTGAGCCCTAATTTGAGTAAATTGCATTAGAGGAAAGGATTAAAAGTCAGAGTCACAAAGATTGCAAGATTGGAGCAGAGAAGAAGGGTGGTTTTGTATTCATTCTACTTCTTTAATTTAGTTATTGTATTTGGGATGATGGATTCTTTTATGATTTCAGTTTTTATTTCATTTATGATGAACTAATTTACTTATTAGGCTTATGATGGATCTTTATTGTTGAACGATGATTATCATACTTTGAATTCAGTCTAATAATCTATCAATTCAGTTTATCTATTGTGATTTGTGCTTTAATTTATGAATTGTTTGATCACCAATTCTATGTGGATTTGTTTGGATTTGAGAGATGATGTATGAATCTAGACATAGTTACTTTAGCATGTGTTCTTGAATTCTATGTTTGAATGGAATCTTGATGAATGTTAGGATAGAAATATACCTTGTAATGCCCCCAAATTCAGGTACTTGAAACCCGAACTCGGTGCTTTACGATACCATTTTTATGAACGAAAATAATACTAATAATAATAACAATAATATAAATATCAAACTTAACTTACATTTATGAGAGTCTAATCCCAAGTACGCAACCTTTACTACATTCTTTACATGATATATAATACATATCATTATCTTAATACAGTCTAACTATTACAAAAGATACCAATAATCATATTCTGTATGCTTTCCTTTTCACTTGTTCTTGTCTGAACCATCGGGTTGATCATGCCTAGTTGAAAACATTTAAATTTAAAGCAAGAATGAGCATTTGGGTGCCCAACAAGTAATAACAATAATAAATATAATTAGCTGAAAGAATTAAATGTTTTCTTTGTACATCACTTCTACAACAAATCAATAGTTGTGAGTTAAACTGAACCGATAATAATAACATAACAATTCTATATCAAATTTTTGAAACTTCGTATTGACTATATATATATGGTAATCGACATACTATGAACATTGTTTTCTATTTTCAAAAAGGTTAGACAAAACTTTATCTGCAAACCGTCATAACTTATGGGCACGAGGGTGTACATCCCATGGACCCTGTATTGATCAATACTACATGCAAGAACAATATTATCGTTCACTCTGTCCACCTTGGGCGCATAAAAGTTTTCCCATATTCCGGATGTTCATACTTAGTCAGGAATTCGAACCAAAATAGTTTGATTGGATACAAAAAGGTTTTATCATATTCAACGATATTTCTAAATCTGTATAGCTGATCAAATAGCTTAGACGGCTTTTACTTAATGTATACATACGGGGATCAATATATATATATATATATATATATATATATATATATATATATATATATATATATATATATCAACATGTGTTTAAATATGAATGATTATCCAAGTGAGGACACTTGTATAACCATATTTAGAAATTAACGAACAGAATATATATATAAATTATATAATATAATATCATGTTGATAAACAATGATCAGATATAATATATATAACAATAGGGTTAATAATCTGGTACAATAATAATATAAATCTCAAACTTTCTTACTCATGTCCATTGCATAAAGAAAATGCAAAGGTAGGATACTTGCCTGGTCTGCTGCTTACAATACATAACTTAGTTTTATCTTTTATACCGAAACCTATCATTAATAAGATCATTGTACTGATTAGAATATCATACTATAACACATAGCACTATTATTTGCAGTCAGCACATAACCTAATCACATTGTCACACATATCCAACAGTCATTGAATCACAAACAAACATTAATACAGTTAAAATATCTAAGTCCAGATCAATTTTTGAAATATGTCGGTGTAGCGACGACTTTACCGGGTAATATCGAGTAAAAGACTCTACACCGATGTTCAATAGATGTAATTATTAGTTATATTATTTTTCATAGCCTTATAATAATTTTTAAATAATTATTATAATTTATCATGATTTTTCAAACACCAGAATCATTATTAAATGATTTAAATATCAAATAATTCAATTATCATTAATATTTAATTAATATTAAACTATTAACGAAACCATTGCTAGAATATTAAAGTTATTTATAATAACTTAGAATATTTTAAAGTACTTATATTACTCTTAAATGATTTTTAAAACATTTAAAACTCATTTTTAATTACTTACCATTAATTAATATTTAAATATTAATGCACTATTTATCTAATATTAAAAGTCATTAATTATAACTTAAAATATTTTTAATTCATTAATATCCCTTTTAAATGATTTTTAAATAAATAAAATCATTTTAAACTATTTTATTTAATATAATTATTAAATAAATTTAATATCATTAATATTAAATTAATATCATTAATATTAAATTATTAATGAAATTATCCTTTAAATATTAGAAGTTTAATTTTATAACTTAAAATATTCTTAAACACTTTATTTTCATTTAAAATAATTTTTATAATATTAAAATCATTTTTAAATTAATTTATTTAATGTAAATATTAAATAAATCTAATATCATTAATATTAAAATATTAATATTTTTCATGACAAAATATCAAAAGTTATATTTTATAACTTAAAATATTTTATAACCTTTAAATCATTTTTATATGATTTTAAAATCATTAATTCTATTTTTTATAATATATTTAATGCATTTATTAAATAACGTAATTATCATTAATATTAATTTATTAATGAAATTTCATCACAAATATTAAAAGTCATTAAAATAACTTAAATATTTTCTTATATCATAATATAATTTTAAATAATTTTTCAAGTATTAAAATCATTTTTAAATAATTTATTTAATATAAAAATTAAATAAATTAAATACCTTTATATTTCAAAATATTAAATATTTAAATATTAAAATTATTAAAAACTTATTTTCGGACATAAAAAAATAATTTTTAAGAATTTATTTTGTATTTTTAATAATTTAAAACTATTTTTTCTATTTAATTATAAAAAATAATATTTTTTAAGAATCGTCGCTATAGGTGTTCTTCGTGTTCTTGAGTCTTGTAAGACCAAAATTTTTAAATAAAAGAATTTCCTTTATTTATTATTTTGAAATAGTAAGGGTTGATTTGATTAATGTGATAGTTAAGGGTTAAATACGCAAATATTTCAAAATAAGCAAGTGGTTATAAAATATTCATTATCGCTTGGAATATTCGTTTGGTCGTGGAATATTCGTGATCGTCGTGAATATATTCGTATTTACCGCAGCAAATGCAATGTGGGCCCCATAACTTGAAAGCGATTGATGAAGAAAACGACAAATATAAGTTGTTTTTTTTTAATAACTATGAAGTTGTTACCAAGTATCATTGTTGGAATACCCGGTGGTTAAAACACACTAATACGCTTGTTGAAAGCAACAGACACTCAGATTGCACCAATTATCGATTCTTACGTAAGAAGGCACTACTCAATAATGGTTACAGAAATTACCGCTCAAAGATTTATTTTATCGATTCAATAATTGTCGCGCTGATATTTTATATTCTCATTGTTTCAATAATTGTCATTACACAAGATTTTTCATTATCGAAGCAATAATTCATATTATCCTAATAATATTATTAGATAACATTATTGGCAATGTCTAGAAAGTTCTATCTAAGGAGAGGTTTGGTCACCTAATCAAGGCCCCAAGAGAAGAAGAAATTCTATTCGAAAGCCCTCTTTTCCTTGAACCGCCTCATCATATTATCAGGATTCTAATATTATTTTTGAATAATTAATTATTGATTTATATGATGAGGAAAATATTGATTTTATGTGGATATAGATGGAGAAAATTTTAAAATGACAATTGTTGAAAATTAATATTTTATCTTTTTCTCGATAAAATAATTCATTTAAATATATTATTTTAATAATATATTAACGGTGATATTTTTACAAATCTAATGTGGGATATATGAGTATACGAGGAGGAAGAGTATTTTTGTTGCAATAAATGTTTAAAACATGTTAAACATGCTCATGGGACCCCATTTATCGATCAAATTTGATTATAAATTGTAAAATCGCCTGCTTGTGGATTTCGGCCAATTTCTATTTGGAATTTGGAAAAACTTTCTTCTGCAAAGTTGTAGAGAATTGAAATCCTATAAAAACTCGCAGATTCGAATTTTCTGATGAAAGGGCTATTTATTATGAATTATTGAAGTTCTAAAGTTCAAAATAATTGATTTTTGTAAGTTTTAATTATTTATTTTATGAAAAACGTTTTTTCATTTCTTTCTAGAAGGTTGGCATGTGGGAAATGTTGATCTGATTTCCAAAGAGGCGAGGAAATTTATTAATAATAATATATTTTATTAAATTTTCTCGCTTTGTTTCTAAGCATTTTCCTATAAATAGGTGCTTAGGTTAGAATTGAAAATCACACCGTAAACTCAAGTTTTCTCTCTATATTATCGAGCGTATTCTTGTGAGTATTTTGAGTATACTTTGAGTATTGTTAGACGGTGCAAGTCCCCTCAAAGACTATATCCAGATTCTAGCTAGAAGCACCGATCTTCGAGGTAAGGGATATTATTTTTTCAGAATGATATTATTTCTTCAATATCATTATAATTGAATGTCGATCCAAGTTTTTATCAAATTTGGAACTTTTTCATGTCGGGTTACTATTCATGGGTTACTATTCATGAGTTACTATTCACGAAGTTACTATTCATGAGTTACTATTCACGAAGTTACTATTCACGAGTACTATTCATGAAGCGTGAAGATGTTTTTTTGGAATTTCTATCTTTTGGTGTCTGAGTTACTATTCACGATATCTAAGACTATTCACGATACTTATCTACTATTCACGATACTCTGTACTATTCACCAAAAAATAAAATTTATTCTTTTCATCTAAAATATCTATTCGGATACTAACTCGATTGTATCCATGTTTTGATCATTCTTGAATTTTACACCACTATGATTATTTTTTTGAGGTATTTTTGACGTGGATAAAACCAAGTACGAATCCTTAATCCTTAATCCTTGTCATTTTGTTTCACCGGATTCGCTTTTTTAAAAAATATTTTTATCATCCTCGCCTTAAATGATGATATTATGGAATATCTTTGGCCCAGAAAGCAAAGATGAATGATTTCTTAAGAATATCTTCGGCCCAGTAGTGCAAAGATGAATGATTTCAAGAATATCTTTGTCCAGAGTGCAAAGATGAACAGTGTTTAAATGAATACGACTAATCGATGAATATCTTCGGCCCAGAGTAAAAGATGAATATTTGATTCCGTATGTATATCGATTGATGTTACAGGATAAAAGATAGACGATGAACTTTTAAATTCATACATGAAGATAGTAGTTTGCATTCTCTACTTAACTCTTCTAATGAATTATTATTTCACCATGTAATATTGATTTAAAATTTGTTGTCTATCAGATTCTATTATATTTTTCCTCGTCAAGACTAACGATAATTTGTCAGATATTATCTTAGTCATAATATTCTTTATCGAAGCTAGTTGAGCTCACCCTTTTCCTTTTTTGTTCCATTTTTCTCGTGGAGGCTAGAATATAAATGAGTACGAGCCTGGGGTATGGAATGAAGGTTTTAGAAAGGATTGTTTAGTAGTCCTCACCATTTTTGTAAAATAATGTATCAATAAATGTGATGAGGATTTATTTGAGTATAGATATTGTCTGTAAGATAATATTTGTATTCAAACTCACAGCTTTATCATTGTAATAATAAAGTTGTAGTTGTTTCGCACTCACGTGTATTGACAACTCGTAATGGGTGATGTATACCTATTTTGGGGGCGCCACAATTGGTATCGTAGCTTAGGATATGATCTCCATGAGATCGAGGAATAGAACTAGGAGGGAGAGACGAGTAAATCCTTCGCTAAGGTGTCCTACCTAAGCTTATTTGTTAGTTGGTCAAGATATAGGATATTATGTGATATATTGATTTCCTTAATTAACCCTTGTTTTATGACAAAGATTTGAGAATGTCGAATCGAGAATATTAACAATGGAAATGAGACCGTGGAGATGCCTCAGACTCACCAACGAGGAGAACGTGCAACAGTCGGCAATGTTCCTCCCGTGAACAACACCATCGAAAGCGTATGATGAACGAGGGATGTTTAGAAGTTTTTTGCAGCTTCATGCAAAATCGACGAGGGAAACTCGTGTTCAAAATACAGAGGAAATGATAGCAATTCACGGGTTGTCACAAATGCAAGCGCTTCAAAGAGTCAGGACCACCGTAATTTAAGGGAAAGCCAGATCCGATCACGGCGGAAACACGGGTCAAACAAATTACCAAGATATTCGATGTCTTGGGATGCACGGAGAGAACAGAAGGTTCCATTCGCCACCTTTATGTTCCGTGGTGAGGCGTATCATCGGTGGGAGTCTCATGAAGCGTACACTCATCCAAATTACACTCAAAGATGTCTTCGGGAGACGCTTTGAGAGCTATTTAATGACAAATACTTTCCGAAAGTGTTCGGCTATACGAAGGAAGTGGAGTTCATCGATTGAACAAAACAACATGACGACGGTGTCTCAAAGACGAGGCAAAGTTTGCAGAGTTATCCAGTTTGCACCTCATTTGGTGGAGAATGAGGAACGATGACGCGATGTTTCTTAGAGGTTTGAAACCCAAGATACGCCAAGATCTCATTTCTCATAAATTTTCTCTATTCGAGATGTTGTAAATGTGGCTCAATTATTAGAGCGAGATAACGAGTACTACCAACCGAGGGACCACAACCAGATCGATCGTAGATAGCAGCAACAATGTAATAATGATAACTCAAGAGAAAGAAACAGAATTTGACAAAAATGGTAACCACTCCGTGGTAATCATGGCCATGAAAATAGAAGAAGCGAGTCGAGGAGATTTTAAAAGAGGAGATTTAACAACGACTATGTGAAGATGACAAAGGTTTAAGCAAGAATCGGTTCTAAGGAGGAGAACGACCACCCATTATATGCTACAAATGCGAAAAGAGGGACATATCACCAAACCGCCCACAACAAATTCAAGGTATGCTATAATTATGGAAAGGAAGGACATATCGCCGAGATCAGACAAGAGAGTAAACCTAGTTCAATGGGGATTTGACTCAAAAGATCGTCCCGTAAAAGTCAAAGTCAACGATTCCGGAAGAGCGCTTTGTTGTGATCGTCATAATGCGAGGAACCCAAACGAGGTGATCACGGTAAGCTATTTATAAATTCTTGCAAAGTTTATACCTTACTTGATACCGGCTACCCATTCATTTATCTCTCCCGCATGTGCTCAACGCTTAAACTCGACTCCGAGAAATTAGACTTTGACCTATCTCGTGGAAACTCCGTTAGAGAAACTTTCATCACATCCACTCGCTTATAAATCTTGTTTGATTCAAGTCAGCACCATTACCTTACCCGCTGACCTTATCTCTTTAAAGATACTTGCTTTTGATGTGATTTTAGGGATTGATTGTTAACTACTCATCATGCCAAAATTAATTGTTTTCGTAAGGTTGTTAGTTTTCATATTCCTAACCAACCTGTCAGATTTAATTCAAGCAACTAAACCATTAAAATCAATCACCGCTATATCTAATCATAAAGCTATTCGCTTATTAAAAACGGATGTCAAGCTTTCTTAGCCCATGTTATGGATTTGAATAAAGACACGCCAAATTTGAATAATATTCCCGTGTTGTTATCGACTTTCCCGACGATTTCAAAGAACTTCCCGCCTACCCCGTAACGTGAAGTTGAATTTTTATTGATCTTGAACCCGCACAAAGCCCATTTCTAAAACCCCATATCGAATGGCTCCTATCAACTTCAGAGTTAAAGGTCCAACTACGTGAATTGTTGGACATCGGCTTCATTCGGCCCTAGTACATCTCCTCGGGGTGCTCCTGCTTTATTTGTAAAGAAGAAAGACGGAGTATGCGACTTTGTATCGACTATCTGAATCGAACCATGTCACCATCAAGAATAGTATCCTCACCTCGTATTGATGACTTGTTTGACCAACAGTAAGGGGCACAATTCTTTTCAAAATCGATCTTCGCTCGATATCATCACCAAGATTAGAATCGAGGATATTCCAAAGACCGCCTTCGTAACTCCTAGATGGGCATTATGAATTCTTAGTCATGTCTTTCTTGATTAACTAATGCTCCTCGCGCTTTCATGGATATGATGAACCGAGTATTCAAGGAATATTTGATCAATTCGTTGTTGTCTTTTATTGATGACATCCTCATATATTCCAAAAGTCGTGAAGATCATGAGCACCATTTGAAGTTGGTACTCCAAAGGCTTCGTGAAAACCAACTATATGCCAAATTGAAGAAATGCGAGTTCGCTTGAGGAAGTAGCATTCCTCGGGCACGTGGTGTCAAACATGGAGTATCCGCTGATCCGCCAAGATTGAAGCAATACAAAGTTGAGCAACCAAGTCTGCGATCAAGTACGTAGCTTTTGGGCTTAGTCCGTTATTATTATCGAGATTCGTGGAAGGGTTTTCTCAATCGCTACTCCATTAACTCAAATTAACTCCTAAGGATACAAAATTCGCTTGGAGCGAAGAATGCGAGAAAAGTTTCCAAGAGCTTAAGAGGAGACTTATTTCAAGACTGTTTCTAACAATACCATCCGGTTCGGATGGATTTGTTATCTACAACGATGCTTTAGTGCAAAGGGTTAGGATGTGTTCTCATGCAACGTGGGAAAGTCATAGCCTATGCGCCTCATGACAACTTAAAGAGTATGAGAGGAATTATCCTACTCATGATCTAGAGTCACAGCAAAGCAATGCTGCTACTTAAAGATATGGAGGCACTATCTATATGGGGGAGAAAGTGGAGATATATTCGCACCATAAAAGCCTTAAATATTTCTTCACTCAAAAGAACTCAACACGCGGCAATGACGCTGGCTCGAGCTATTGAAAGACTACGACCACACTATTCAATACCATCCCGGTAAAGCAAACGTGGTAGCCGACGATCGAGTAGAAGATCATATGCGAACGAAAAGCGATGATGTCAAGTATACGACAGAGCCAACTTTAATAGAAAAAGTTAAGGTCGCTCAAGCCACCGAATCCGAAATGATGCGCATGAAGAAGAAAGTACAAGAAGGAGCTATTCCTAAGCGAGAATTGATGAAGAAGGAATACTTCGAGTCCACTCTAGACTTTGTGGTTCCTAACGACTGATTTGAAGTACAAGATTACGATGGAGGCACACAATACACCATTTGCAATCCATCCTCGAAGTACTAAAATGTATCGTGATCTTCTACATACATTTTGGTGGAACAATATGAAGAGAGAGATTGCAAAGTTTATCTCAATGTGTTTAACTTGTCAACGTGTAAAGGCGAAACATCTAGTACCTAAGGGTCCGCTGCAACCACTTGAGATTCCTTGAATGGAAGTGGGAACACATTACCATGGATTTCACAGCACGGTCTTCCTACTACTTTTCTCAAGGCATCAATGCTATTTGGGTTATTGTTGATAGATTAACCAAGTCTCGCTTATTTCTTGCCGATACGGAGACTTATTCCTCGAACGCCTTGCTAGTATGTACGTGAATGAGATTGTGAGGTCAGCATGGCATGCCCAGATCCATAGTTTTGATCGTGACCCAAGATTCACTTCAAGATTTTGGGTTAGCTTGCAAAAAGCTATGGGCACGGATTTGTGATTTAGTTCGCATACCATCCCCAAACCTGGACGGACAATCGAGAGGACTATTCAAACTCTTGAAGATTTATTAAGACTCGTGGTCCTGTAGACTTCAAGGGCAGTTGGGATAAGTATTTACCATCGGTGGAATTCTCCTACAACAACAGCTTATCGTGCAAGTATAGTGTGGGCTCCATTCAAGCATTATATGGACGAAAATGTCGCTCTCAATATGTTGGGATGAGGTGGGTGAAGCAACATTGTTGGGACCCGAAGTTAAGACGTATGACTCACCACCGAAAAGATCCAAATGATTCGACAACGATACAAACGGCACAAGATCGACAAAAGAGTTATGCGATCTTCATCGAAAGGACGGGAATTTAGTGTAAGGGATCATGATTGTCATGAGTCGCTCCATGGAAGGGAGTTACAAGATTTGGGAAGAGAGAAAGCTCAATCCACGATTTATCGGTCCATTTCAAATTCTCGACCGAGTAGGAAATGTAGCCTATAGACTTGCGCACCTCCAAGTATGTCTCGTGTTCATAATGTGTTTCATATATCCGTATTTCAAATATGTGAAAGACCCAAACCACGTTATCGAAGTTAGAACCGACGAGATAGCCAAGACTTAACGTATGAGAGGAGGTACCGCCAAGATCTTGGATAGAAGGAGCATGTCCTACGCTAAGAAAGGTCATACCACAAGTTAAAGTTTTGTGGAGGAATGATGCTATAGAGGAAATGACCGGAATTGAAACGGAAATGAAAGCGAGGTATCCTCACCTTTTCAAACACTGTGTACGTGACGCCAATTTCGAGGACGAAATTTCATAAGGAGGGAGGTTGTAAGACCCCAAATTTTTAAATAAAAAGGAATTTCCTTTATTTATTATTTTGAAATAGTAAGGGTTGATTTGATTAATGTGGATAGTTAAGGGTTAAATACGCAAATATTTCAAAATAAGCAAGTGGTTATAAAATATTCATTATCGCTTGGGAATATTCGTTTGGTCGTGGAATATTCGATCGCTTGTGAATATTCGTATTTACCCAAGCAAATGCATGTGTGGGCCCCATAACTAAAAGCGATCGATGAAGAAAACGACAAATATAAGTTGTTTTTTAATAACTACAGTAGTTGTTATGCAAGATATCGCTTGAATACCCGTTGGTTAAAACACACTAATACGCTGCTTGTTGAGCAAGAAGACACCAGATTGCACCAATTATTGATTCTTACGTAAGAAGGCACTACTCAATAATGGTTACAGAATTATCGCTCAAAGATTTTATCGATTCAATAATTGTCATATTGATATTTTATATTATTTGTTTCAATAATTGTCATTACACAAGATTTTTCATTATCGGCTAATAATTCATATTATCTCAATAATATTATTAGATAACATTATTGGCAATGTCTAGAAAGTTCTGCTTAAGGAGAGGTTTGGTCACCTAATCATGCCGCCAAGAAGAAGAAATTCTTATCGAAAGCCCCTCTTCCTGAAACCGCCTCGTCACAATATCAGGATTCTCGTAATATTATTTGTGAATAATTAATTATTGATTTATATGATGAGGAAAATATTGATTTTATGTGGATATAGATGGAGAAAATTTTAAAATGACAATTGTTGAAAATTAATATTTTATCTTTTTCCGATAAAATAATTCATTTAAATATATTATTTTAATAATATATTAACTAGTGATATTTTTACAACGAATGTGGATATATATGAGTATACGAGGAGGAAGAGTATTTTTTGTTGCAATAAATGTTTAAAACATGTTAAACATGCTCATGGGACCCCATTTATCGACCGAAATTTGATTATAAATTTGTAAAATCGCCTGCTTGTGGATTTCTTTACCAATTTCTATTTGGAATTTGGAAAACTTTCTTCTGCAAAGTTGTAGAGAATTGAAATTCCTATAAAAACTCAAGAGATTCGAATTTTCTGATGAAAGGGCTATTTATTATGAATTATCAAGTTCAAGTTCTTAAATAATTGATTTTTTTGTAAGTTTTAATTATTTATTTTATGAAAAACGTTTTTTATCATTTCTTTCTAGAAGGTTGGCATGTGGAAATGTTGGGATCTGATTTCCAAAGAGGCGAGGAAATTTATTAATAATAATATATTTTATTAAATTTTCTCTTTTGTGTTCTAAGCATTTTCCTATAAATAGGTGCTTAGGTTAGAATTGAAAATCACACCGTAAATCAAGTTTTCTCTATATTATCGAGCGATTCTTGTGAGTATTTTGAGTATACTTTGAGTATTGTTAGATACTTGGTGCAAGTTCCTTCAAAGACTATACCCTTGTTTCTAGCTAAAAGCACCGATCTTTCGAGGTAAGGGATATTATTTTTTTCAGAATGATATTATTTCTTCAATATCATTATACCGAAATGTTAATCCGAAGTTTTTATCAAATTTGGAACTTTTTCATGCTCAAGGTTACTATTCATGGGTTACTATTCATGAGTTACTATTCACGAAGAGTTACTATTCACGAGTTACTATTCACGAGTTACTATTCACGAAGTTACTATTCACGAGTACTATTCATGAAGCGTGAAGATGTTTTTGTGGAATTTCTATCTTTTGGTGTCTGAGTTACTATTCACGATATTTAAGACTATTCACGATATCTGGACTATTCACGATATACTAAGACTATTCACCAAAAAAATAAAATTTCTTCTTTTCGTCTAAAAATATCTATTCGGATACTAACTCCGATTGTATCCATGTTTTGATCATTCTTGAATTTTACACCACTATGATTATTTTTGAGGTATTTTTGGACGTGGAAAAACCAAGTACGAATCCTTAATCCTTAATCCTTGTCATTTTTGTTTCACGGATTCGCTTTTTTAAAAAATTTTTTTCATCATCCTCGCCTTAAATGATGATATTATTGAATATCTTTGGCCCGAGAGTGCAAAGATGAATGATTTCTTAAGAAGAATCTTTTCTTCCAGAGTGCAAAGATGAATGATTTTGAAGAATATCTTTGGCCCGTAGTGCAAAGATGAACAGTGTTTAAATGAATACGACTAATCGATGAATATCTTTGGCCCAGAGTGCAAAGATGAATATTTGATTCCGTATGTATATCGATTGATGTTACAGGATAAAAGATAGACGATGAACTTTTAAATTCATACATAGAAGATAGTAGTTTGCATTCTCTACTTAACTCTTCTAATGAATTATTATTTCACCATGAATATTGATTTAAAATTTGTTGTCTATCAGATTCTATTATATTTTTCCTCGTTGAAGACTAACGATAATTTGTCAGATATTATCTTAGTCATAATATTCTTTATCGAGCTAGTTGAGCTCACCCTTTTCCTTTTTGTTCCATTTTTCTCGTGAGGCGAGAATATAAATAGCGAGTACGAGCCTGGGGTATGGAATGAAGGTTTTAGAAAGGATTGTTTAGTAGTCCTCACCATTTTTATAAAATAATGTATCAATAAATGTGATGAGGATTTATTTGAGTATAGATATTGTCTAGAAGATAATATTTGTATTCAAACTCACAGTTTTACTATTGTAATAATAAAGTTGTAGTTGTTTCTGTACCATGTATTGACAACTCAGAATAGGTGATGTATACCTATTTTGGGGGCGTCACAAGTCTGCCCAGAAATTCATAGGCCGCTATCAAGGTTACCAGTTTAACCATGCATGGATTGTAGATCATTAAGTTTCTGGGTTATAAATTTAGTTAATGTTGTAGTACTCATGTAGTACTATAACTCTAAACAAGTTTCATAGCCAAATCATAACACAAGAGAAAGATATAAGCTTCATAAAATCATGTCAGAGCTGTTCTTCATTTCTGGGTTTTCCAAAAATGAAGAACAGTTGCAGGATATCACTTTTGATGCTCTGTAACTTTGATTATGTGTCTTTTCAGTGTGATATAAGACTTCATTTTTGAAGTAGAGATGACATGCTACAATTATCATTCACTAGATCAACAATACAACCTCACCAGAGGAAGATTTGAGCCGGTCAAATGTTGTCAGAAAGGTTGTTCATCCCATTTCTGGAAATTCCAAAAAATGGTTTTCGTGATCATTCCAGCCACTTTGACCATCCACAAAATCCATTCTATTTAATGTTTTAACGATATAAAAGCATGAGTCTAAAGGTAATCTACCAGACTACAACTTAGTTACATCAAACATAACAAAACATCAAAACATGATCAGATCTGGAGCTATCTAAACTTGTCAAACACGATCTGGGGAAATCTGGGTTACCCAGAAATCTCCCAGTCAATGACGGTCAACGTGGTTTGACCACGAATATCTTGCAACCTGGATCTGACTCAAGCATGCTTCCAAATTCAGATCAAAGATATCATTGCAGACTACATGTTCAAACATTTAAAACATAAAAATCGTTAAAGATCACAGAGATATAAGGCCTGACATTCGTTGTCAGACTTCAAAAAAAACTCAAGATTTTTTTGTCAAAACTTGATTTCAAGCATATTTATGTTATGAATCTAACATGAGCCAACCCAAATCACTTATAGACACTACATAGAACATATTACAACATATAATCACAACTTTTAACAGAAGATCAAGGATCAAAATTTTGATTAGGGTTTTATACCTTTATGCACAAATTCTTGAATCTAAGCCTCTGATTTGTTGTGGGTGTTAGTGGGGCTTGTTTGTGGGACTGATATGCTAATTATTTTTGTGGGTGAGGAGAGAGAGAGAGACTTGGTTGAGCATTGGTTGAACAAATGGCAAAAAAATGAACTTTTTCTCTCTCAATCTATATATAGCAAGTTGAAATACACATAGTTGATGATTTAAGGCTGGTTGCTGATATTTTTTTAACTCACATGGTAGGTTAAAGTGGTTCACCAACTACAAGTATGGAAAGATTTACAAGTTATCTCCAAATAATGCAAGAGTGGCATTTTTGTCATTTGGCTAACCAAATTAATGGCAATCTTGTAACATGGCAAACCCTTAGGGTTTAACCCTAAAGTTTAACACAAAAATTATAGGATTTCTAATTATGGTTTAAAATATAAAATTTTAGTTTCAAAAATTGTAATTAGGGTTTCTTTAATTAACATAGGTTATCTAATTTCATAGAATTGAAAATTAGATTTAAGTTTCACTAATTATCATTAAGATTGCTAATTTAGCAATTATGGCTCCAATTAGATAATTAGGGTTACTAATTCCAATAATTAGGGTTATTAATTTAAATAATAGGTTTTCTAGAAATTAATATTTCTAAACATTAATTAGGGTTTACCTAATCAATATAAAATTCTATAATACTTAGCCTTAATCATACCAACAGAATTACATAATAGTCTGGAACTCAACCTGAGTTTTAAATTAGGGTTTAACAGCTTGAACTAGGGTTTTCTAATTTGTAGAAATTATGGTTTCTAAATATTAATTAGGGTTTACCTAATTAATCATAAAATTATATAATACACAACATACATTATATAACATAGTTATATAACAGTCTCGAACTCATAATTGAGTTTCAAAATAGATTAAACAAATTAATGCTAGGGTTTGGTCATGATACACCATAATTGACCAACTTTATCAGTCCACACATATACAGTACATATTTATGGCAATGAAATAAAATAATATTATAATAAATGTCATTAATCACATAACATAATTACTAGACAACTTATAAAGTCTCATTTTGACTTCAAAACTAGGGTTTTATCAGTAATATTAAAACTGTTCCACACATTAATCTTACACACATAACATACATATCTATAACACCTCGACAAATAAAAATATAATATTATTATTCTCATTCCTTGATCAAAAATCCAAAATTAGGGTTTGGATTCCATATCTCGATTATCTTGCGTATACATACCATTATTAATTAAGTTAAATAATTAACTTAATTATTACAAATAAATTCATATAATAAAATAATTATTATAATAATTTATAATCATTTTATATATTATTTAAATAATATAAAATCATATTTTCATGGAAAATAATTAATAAAAACATTTTTACTATAAAATTAATTGTTATAAGAATATAATTTATAATGATCAATAATTCTAAAATAAAATTATTTATAATCATTCATGTAATAAATATATTTTATATTCATCACATAGATACATACACATTATCTTGCATGCATTCTCACCTTTAAAATAAAAAAAATATTTATACATAAAATTTTTGATTTAATTATATAAAAAATATCGGGTTATTACATATCTAGCATCACATGTAATCGGGTAGATAACTTGAATTTAAACCTTATTTGATTATAATTCACATAAAGATATAATGAATTAGTTGATTAGGGTGTTTGGTTTAATTCTATCTAATTTATGAATTTAAGTTAGTATGGTGTTAGTGCATTGAGAGATGGCTAATTCTATATAAGTGTTCTTGATTAATAAATTGAGATGGTGAGTTAAACTGGAATAAAGTGTGATAATTAGAGTGAGAATTAGAGTGAAGTTGTAAGCCAAATTCTCCAATATTTGCTTGAAATTAAGGTTTTTAAATTGTGTTGATTAATTGGTATTTTTAGTTTATAGTTTTTCTTATTTATAATCATTATTTTGGTTAGTTTAATAAAATTTGAATTAACAGAAAGCTGGTAATTGTTAGGATTATTTTCGTACTAATCTCTGTGGGAACGATACTTTTACTTATCATTATATTATTTGTTAACCACGTGCACTTGCGTGTAAGCGTAATTAGATTTCGACCAATAGGTTTTTGTCACCGTTGCCGGGGATGAGCCTACCCAGCAGCCACTCATCCCCGACAATGAGTAGAAGAAGGACCCCCCACCGGGGCAGGCCTATATAGAAGAAAAACCCTCACCGGGGTAGGGGTACGGGGCAATGACAAGAGTTCCATTTCAATTGTAATTCTGCAGAAGCGTGAAGGAATCAAGTTGGCATGGTTCATGGGTTTGTGGACAAAATACGTGTCTTGTGCTGGATATAACATAACAACAGAGAAAATTAACAGAAAGGAATGAATTGACAAGTTTAAGCCCAAATTTGAGTATATTTCATTAGAGAAAAGGATTGAAAGTCAGAGTAACGAAGATTTCAAGATAGGAGTAGAGAAGAAGGGTGGTTTTGTATTCATTCTACTTCTTTAATTCAATTATTGTATTTGGGATGATGGATTCTTTTATGATTTCAGTTTTTATTTCATTTATGATGAACTAATTTACTTATTAGGCTTATGATGGATCTTTATTGTTGAACGATGATTACCATACTTTGAATTCAGTTTAATAATCTATCAATTAAGCTTATCTACTGTGATTTGTACTTTAATTTATGAATTGTTTGATCACCAATTCTATGTGAATTTGTATGGATTCGAGAGATGATGTATGAATCTAGACTTAGTCACTTTAGAATGTGTTCTTGAATTCTATGTTTGAATGGAATCTTGATGAATGTTAGGATAGAAATATACCTAGCATCACATGTAATCGGGTAGAGAACTTGAATTTAAACCTTATTTGATTATAATTCAAATAGAGATATAGTGAATTAGTTGATTAGGTTGTTTGGCTTAATTCTATCTAATTTGTGGATTTAAGTTACTATGGTGTGAGTGCATTGAGAGATGGCTAATTCTATATAAGTGTTCTTAATTAATAAACCAAGATAGTGAGTTAAACTGGAATAAGGTGTGATAATTAGAGTGAGACTTAAAGTGAAGTTGTAAGCCAAATTCTCCGATATTTGCTTGAAATTATGGTTTTAAAATTGTGTTGATTGATTGGTATTTTTAGTTTATAGTATTTCTTATTTATAATCATTATTTTGGTTAGTTTAATAAAATTTGTATTAATAGAAAACTATTATTTGTTAGAATTAATTTTATACTAATCTATGTGGGAACGATACTTTTACTTATAATTATATTACTTGTTGACCACGTGCACTTGCGTGTGAGCTTAATTAGATTTTGACCAACAAGTTTTTGGTGTCGTTGCTGGGGATGAGCCTACCCAGCAGCCACTCATCCCCGGCAACGAGTAGAAGAAGGACCCCCTGCCGGGGCGGGCCTATATAGAAGAAAAACCCCCGCCAAGACTCCGTTTGTTGTGGGTTTGTGGACAAAATATGTGTCTTGTGCTGGATATAACATAACAATAGAGAAATCTAACAAGGAGGAATCAATTGACAAGTTTGAGCCCTAATTTGAGTAAATTAGATTAGAGGAAAGGATTGAAAGTAAGAGTCACGAAGATTGCAAGATTGGAGTAGAAAAGAAGGGTGGTTTTATATTCATTATACTTCTTTAATCCAATTATTGTATTTTAGATGATGGATTCTTTATGATTTCAGTTTTTATTTCATTTATGATGAACTAATTTACGTATTAGGTTTATGATGGATCTTTATTATTGAACGATGATTATCGTACTTTGAATTAAGTTTAATAATCTATCAATTCAGTTTATCTATTGTGATTTGTGCTTTAATTTATAAATTATTTGCTCATCAATTCTATGTGTATTTGTATGGATTCGAGTAATGATTTATGACTCTAAACTTAGTCACTTTAGCATGTGTTCTTGAACTCTATGTTTGAATGGAATCTTGATGAATGTTAGGATAGAAATATACTTAGCATCACATGTAATCGACTAGAGAACTTGAATTTAAACCTTATTTGATTATAATTCACATAAATATATAGTGAATTAGTTGATTAGGGTGTTTAGCTTAATTCTATCTAATTTGTGGATTTAAGTTAGTATGGTGTTAGTGCATTAAGAGATAACTAATTCTACATAAGTGTTCTTGATTAATAAACCGAGATAGTGAGTTAAACTAGAATAAGGTGTTATAATTAGAGTGAGACTTAAAGTGAAGTTGTTAGCCAAATTCTCCAATATTTGCTTGAAATTACGGTTTTTAAATTGTGTTGATTGATTGGTATTTTTAGTTTATAGTTTTTCTTATTTATAATAATTATTTTGGTTAGTTTAATAAAATTTGAATTAATAGAAAGCTAGTAATTGTTAGGATTAATTTCATACTAATCTTTGTGGGAACGATACTTTTACTTATCATTATATTACTTGTTGACCACGTGCACTTGCGTGTGAGCGTAATTTGATTTCGGCCAATATGTTTTTGGCATAGTTGCCAGGGTTGAGCCTACTCAGAAGCCGCTCATCCCCGACAACGAGTAGAAGAAGGACCCCCCGCCGGGGCGGGCCTATATAGAAGAAAAAACCCTGTCGGGGCGGGGGTACGGGCAAGGGCAAGGGCAAGAACAAGAGTTCTATTTCAATTGTAATTCTACAGCCGCGTGTAGGAATTAAGTTGGCATGGCTTGGGAGTCTATTTGGCGTGGGTTTGTTGATAAAATACATGTCTTGTGTTGGATACAACATAACAGCATAGAAAATTAACAAGGTGGAATCAATTGACAAGTTTGAGCCCTAATTTGAGTAAATTGCATTAGAGGAAAGGATTGAAAGTCAGAGTCACGAAGATTGAAATATTGGAGCAGAGAAGAAGGGTGGGTTTGTATTCATTCTACTTCTTTAATTTAATTATTGTATTTGGGATGATGGATTCTTTTATGATTTCAGATTTTATTTCATTTATGATGAACTAATTTACTTATTAGGCTTATGATGAATCTTTATTGTTGAACGATGATTATCATACTTTGAATTCAATTTAATAATCTATCAATTCAATTTATCTATTGTGATTTGTGCTTTAATTTATGAAATGTTTGATCACCAATTCTATGTGGATTTGTATGGACTCGAGTGATGATGTATGAATATAGACTTAGTCACTTTTGCATGTGTTCTTGAATTCTATGTTTGAATGGAATCTTGATGAATGTTAGGGTAGAAATATACCAAGCATCACATGTAATCGGGTAGAGAACTTGAATTTAAAACTTATTTGATTATAATTCACATAGATATATAGTGAATTAATTGATTAGGGTGTTTGGCTTAAATCTATCTAATTTGTGGATTTAAGTTAGTATGGTGTTAGTGCATTGAGAGATGACTAATTCTACATAAGTGTTCTTGATTAATAAACTGAGATATTGAGTTAAACTGGAACAAGGTGTGATAATTAGAGTGAGACTTAAACTGAGGTTATTAGCCAAATATATATAGAAGAAAAACCCCCGTCGGGGCGGGGGTACGGGGCAAGTGCAAGAGCAATAGTTCTATTTCAATTGTAATTCTACAGCCGCATGTAGGAATTAAGTTGGCATGTCTTGGGAGTCTGTTTGGCATGGGTTTGTTGAATAAATACATGTCTTGTTCTGGATATAACATAAGAATAGAGAAAATTAACAATGTGGAATCAATTGACAAGTTTGAGCCCTAGTTTGAGTAAATTGCATTAGAGGAAAGGATTGAAAGTCAGGGTCACGAAGATTGAAAGATTGGAGCTGAGAAGAAGGATGGTTTTGTATTCATTATACTTCTTTAATTCAATTATTGTATTTGGGATGATGGATTCTTTTATGATTTCAGTTTTTATTTCATTTATGATAAACTAATTTACTTATTAGGCTTATGATGGATCTTTATTGTTGAACGATGATTATCATATTTTGAATTCAGTTTAATAATCTATAAATTTAGTTTATCTATTGTGATTTTTGCTTTAATTTAGGAATTGTTTAATCACCAATTCTATGTGGATTTGTATGGATTCGAGTGATGATGTTTGAATATAGACTTAGTCACTTTAGCATGTGTTCTTGAATTCTATATTTGAATGGAATCTTGATGAATGTTAGGATATAAATATACCTAGCATCACATGTAATTGGGTAGAGAACTTGAATTTAAACTCTATTTGATTATAATTCACATAGATATATAGTTAATTAGTTGATTAGGGTGTTTGGCTTTATTCTATCTAATTTGTAGATTTAAGTTAGTATGGTGTTAGTGAATTGAGAGATGACTAATTCTACATAAGTGTTCTTGATTAATAAACCGAGATAATGAGTTAAACTGGAATAAGGTGTGATAGTTAGAGTGAGACTTAAAGTGAAGTTTTAAGCCAAATTCTCCAATATTTGCTTGAAATTACGATTTTTAAATTGTGTTAATTGATTGGTATTTTTAGTTTATAGTTTTTCTTATTTATAATCATTATTTCGATTAGTTTAATAAAATTTGAATTAATAGAAAGCTAGTAATTGTTAGGATTAATTTCATATTAACCTTTGTGGGAATGATACTTTTACTTATCATTATATTACTTGTTGACCACGTGCACTTGCGTGTGAGAGTAATTAGATTTCAACCAATAGGTTTTTTGTGCCGTTGTCGGGGTTGAGCCTACTCAACAACCACTCATCCCCGGCAACGAGTAGAAGAAGGACCCCCTGCCGGGGCGGGCCTATATATAGAAGAAAAACCCACGTAGGAAGTGAAGAGTGCGGCAAGACAAGAGCAAGAGTTCTATTTCAATTGTAATTATACAGCCGCGTGTAGGAATTAAGTTGGCATGTCTTGGGAGTCATTTTGGCATGGGTTTGTTGAATAAATACATGTCTTGTGCTGGATATAACATAAGAATAGAGAAAATTAACAATGTGGAATCAATTGACAAGTTTGAGCCCTAGTTTGAGTAAATTGCATTAGAGGAAAGGATTGAAAGTCAGGGTCACGAAGATTGAAAGATTGGAGCTGAGAAGAAGGATGGTTTTGTATTCATTATACTTCCTTAATTTAATTATTATATTTGGGATGATGGATTCTTTTATGATTTCAGTTTTTATTTCATTTATGATAAATTAATTTACTTATTAGGCTTATGATGGATCTTTATTGTTGAACGATGATTATCATACTTTGAATTCATTTTAATAATCTATCAATTTAGTTTATCTATTTTGATTTGTGCTTTAATTTATGAATTGTTTAATCACCAATTCTATGTGGATTTGTATGGATTCGAGTGATGATGTATGAATATAGACTTAGTTACTTTAGCATGTGTTCTTGAATTCAATGTTTGAATGGAATCTTGATGAATGTTAGGATATAAATATACCTAGCATCACATGTAATCGGGTAGAGAACTTGAATTTAAACCCTATTTGATTATAATTCACATAGATATATAGTTAATTAGTTGATTAGGGTGTTTTGCTTTATTCTATCAAATTTGTGGATTTAAGTTAGTATGGTGTTAGTGAATTGAGAGATGACTAATTCTACATAAGTGTTCTTGATTAATAAACCGAGATAGTGAGTTAAACTGGAATAAGGTGTGATAATTAGAGTGAGACTTAAAGTGAAGTTGTAAGCCAAATTCTCCAATATTTGCTTGAAATTACGGTTTTTAAATTGTGTTAATTGATTGGTATTTTTAGTTTATAGTTTTTCTTATTTATAATCATTATTTTGGTTAGTTTAATAAAATTTGAATTAATAGAAAGCTAGTAATTGTTAGGATTAATTTCATATTAATCTTTGTGGGAATGATACTTTTACTTATCATTATATTAATTACTTTTTGATCACGTGCACTTGCATGTGAGCGTAATTGGATTTCAACCAATAGGTTTTTTGCGCCGTTGCCGGGGTTGAGCCTACTCAACAGCCGCCCATCCCTGACAACGAGTAGAAGAAGGAACCCCCGCCGGGGCGGGCCTATATATAGAAGAAAAACCCCCGCCGGGGCGGGGGTACGGGGCAAGGGCAAGAGTAAGAGTTCTATTTCAATTGTAATTCTACAGCCGCGTGTAGGAATTAAGTTGGCATGTCTTGGGAGTCTGTTTGGCATGGGTTTGTTGAATAAATACATGTCTTGTGCTGGATATAACATAAGAATAGAGAAAATTAACAACGTGGAATCAATTGACAAGTTTGAGCCCTAGTTTGAGTAAATTGCATTAGAGGAAAGGATTGAAAGTCAGGGTCATGAAGATTGAAAGATTGGAGCTGAGAAGAAGGGTGGTTTTGTATTCATTATACTTCTTTAATTCAATTATTGTATTTGGGATGATGGATTCTTTTATGATTTCAATTTTTATTTCATTTATGATAAACTAATTTACTTATTAGGCTTATGATGGATCTTTATTTTTTAAGGATGATTATCATACTTTGAATTCAGTTTAATAATCTATCAATTCAGTTTATCTGTTGTGATTTATGCTTTAATTTATGAATTGTTTGATCACCAATTCTATGTGGATTTGTATGGATTCGAGAGATGATGTATGAACCTAGACTTAGTCACTTTAGAATGTGTTCTTGAATTCTATGTTTGAATAGAATCTTGATGAAGGTTAGGATTGAAATATGCCTAGCATCACATGTAATCGGGTAGAGAACTTGAATTTAAATCTTATTTGATTATAATTCACATAGAGATATAGTGAATTAGTTGATTATGTTGTTTCGCTTAATTATATCTAATTTGTGGATTTAAGTTAATATGGTGTTAGTGCATTGAGAGATGGCTAATTCTACATAAGTTTTCTTGATTAATAAATTGAGATGGTGAGTTAAACTGGAATAAGGTGTGATAATTAGAGTGAGATTTAAGTGAAGTTGTAAGCCTAATTCTCCAATATTTGCTTGAAATTACGATTTTTAAATTATGTTGATTGATTAGTATTTTTGGTTTATTGTTTTTCTTATTTATAATCATTATTTTGGTTAGTTTAATAAAATTTGAATTAATAGAAAGCTTGTATTTGTTATGATTAATTTCATACTAATCTCTATGGGAACGATACTTTTAATTATCATTATATTACTTGTTGACCACGTGCCCTTGCGTGTGAGCGTAATTAGATTTTGACCAAGCACACACATATTCACAATACCCAATACCTTATAAGTTCTTAACAAAATTTTTAAATCCATAATTTATTTCCAGTCTAGGTCTTATTATTTAACATTTATTTAAGATTTTATTAATCGTCTAAATTCTTGAATTGTCACAGGAGATACAGTACACACTTCGGAGATAACCCCGAGAGGTCAAGCCACCCTTAGAGATAACCCTAAGGACATTCAGAATCAACAGCAGCCCAATCTCGGAGATAACCTTGAGAAATGACTGCTACAACTGCGCCAAAGAAGGAGCTAACCCCGGTAGGAGGAAAATCGTCATTTTGTTAACTCAATATCACATATGCGTCGTCTCACCACAGGTCCGCTCAAACTACTTATAAATATCCCACAAGAACCATAGCTCAAATCCCGAGTGACAACTACACAAGATAGCACAACGGATAGAAATTCAAGACTTGGAGATCTGGTCATGGACCCATCTTCCCAGCTTCGTACAACCTCTAATCCCATGTCATTGTGTAGATCTCGATAAAGGCTATAGGTAGAGCCGCGGCTGCCGCGGGTTGACCTGCGGCCATCTGGTCTTTAAATATGGGCTCTTGGCAGATCATTTGAAAAAAAAAAGAAGAAACGAGAGAAAACTCTGTCCATTTCAGCCTGTAACCCCTGCAAGAGTGCTCTAAACTCAGTGATTCTTCTTTCTAAACACTTGTAAGCTCATTTTCTATAACATACTAAAGTTTAACCGGTGGAAACCGAGTTTTCAGGCCTCAAAAGCTATCTGAAGTCTTCTTGGCAGCCTATTGTAGGATATTTCAGATTTTTAAGCTTTCTATCACTTATATATATATATATATATATATATATATATCATTGAACTCGAAACTCGATTGAGCCTGGATAGAATATCCGGAGCATTTACTGCTTATATATATATATATATATATTCCCATATATATATATTTACTACTTTTATATATATATCTGCTTGAACTACTTTCATAATGTAGGTATTTAGCATTCCAGTTTGTTTACTAGATTTGCCTAAATCTGGCCATCTCTAACTTTGACCGGTTCAAAAGTGACTAAACAGGAACCGTTGAGGCTAGAATGGTTTAGATTTATTCAAATCTAGTTATTTTTCTAGCTTTTGTACTTATTACTTTTTCATGTAAGTCTAGGAATTATGTGATCGAAGATTCAGTCTTGGAATCTAGATTCAGTTCCCACAATGGACATTTCTCAGCTGCAATCAGCTTGTAAATTATCTACGGTGTCTGGATATCCTTAGATGGCTCTCATGCCCACAAGGAGTTCGACACTATTATGTATCTTATTTTCTCGAAGATGTCTCCCATCTTGAAAATATAAGCAATCGAGCTGAATCCATAATAAAATGTAAGTATCAAAGGCCTCAATTACTATTGAGCATAAGGGTTTGAAAACCTGTTTTCCAAATCATCACTGCTATATCTTGTTAAAATTTAAATTTTATATACAAGTCAAATCCTTTGTATATAGGTTAAAACAAGGCATATCACTACTTCCAGATAATCGCACATAGGCCCAACACACACACACACACATACATATAAAAAGTTAATCAAAAAGTGGCGGTAACCGTGTTTTCACGAAAGTTGGGGGGTGCCTAACACCTTCCTCCGCTTAATTAAGCCCCCAAACCCTAACGAATCTTGGTTTCCAAGACTAGTTAAATAGTGTCCAACCATTAGGTCTATGTACAAACCTTTTCAAAATCGGTTGAGTTGGTATAACCATTTCAAATCTGCCAACTAGCGACTTTAAAAGTCAAATCGTCGACATTTATATGTCAGACATTTTCAAACTTGTCTTTTCAGACAAAACTCACCCAAAATGAGAACACCAAAAGAAAAGCACAGAAAGGGACACAAATAACTCCTGACGTCGATAGGTGGCGACTCTGCTGGGGACCCCAGTAAGAGGGCTTAAGCCTCTATTCAAACTTTTCAAAACCTTTTATCTGCTCATGTGTGAATAATGCATTTACATTGAATGGATGGGTACTAATGCTTTATTTACTGCACTTTAGTGCTTCGCACAATATCTGCATGTGATATTAGTGTTTCACACATGTCATCATTTCTATACGGTGAGACGCAATATATGTTATGTGATTCCTCCACCAGGAGGCAAACCTATCGGTGTTTGATTATAAGACTCAAGGGAGACTAATCCCGCGAGGCTCAGGAAAGCCACCACCCAGATTCGCTCTAGTTGAAAGATCAAATTAACTTCCCATCTAGTAGATCTGGGACCTTCATGCCAAAAAGCTGCGAGAATAGCCTAAGCTAGGTCAACCTCTGATAAACCAAACGTGAATGGAAGTCTCTTCATACCTTCCCCTTTCAATTACATGTAATTTCAATTCCATGTCAATCTCAATGTAATGAAAAATATAAAGAAATATGTAAATATGCATTCCTTTTTCATATCAAGACATATCATGCTATCATGTCATCAAAACGACTGACATCCGTTTTGCAAGAGAACATTAAAACAATCTTAAAAAACAGACACATTGCAAAGCATATAACTTCTCCACCTTTTTCCAAACTAAACTATGTAGTCTTTTTGTAGGGAAATGATTGGTCCCATTACCCATTCAAAGTCTAAGAAGGCACTAAGACCACAGTCAGACATGGCTACAAGTGCCCAGCCTGCTCCTACTCCTGTTTCTCATGATGAGTTCGAATGATTAAGGAATCAAATAAATGAGTTGGCTTTTCTTCTGAAAGAACTAAACAAATCAACTTAGAGTCCTCAAATACCCCTCCAAACTGAATCCTCTGCACAAGGAGGAATCCAGGGTCCGGACAGAGAAGTCCCAATACATGAGTCTTAGACTGAGAAGTCTAACAAAACCCCTGAAATCACCCATCTTAAAGAAAATCAAGACACTGGTGATATTCAAAAAAAGGTCCAGAAAATGGAAGATTCCATTCGGTCCATCAAAGGAACTAGAACACACAGAAGTGTTACCTATTCAGACCTTTGTATCTTCCTCGGGGTTCATTTTTCAGAAAAATTCAAGGCTCCCAATTTCGAGAAATATGATGAATTTGGAGATTCCTACACACACTTAAAAGTGTTCATTGGAGAACTCGGATCCTATGTTGAGAATGAAAAACTGAGAATGTAGTTGTTTCAGAAGAGTCTAACTAGATAATCCAGAGCATGGTACACGAGATTGGATAACTCCAAAATCCACAGCTGGGAGGGATTAGCCCATGCTTTCCTCAATCAATACAGTTTTCAAACTCAGATGGCTCCAGACAGGTATCAGATTACCAAAGTCAAGAAGCAAGTCAATGCGTCATTCAAAGAGTTTTTCGAAAGATGGAGGCGTTTAGTTGCTCAAGTAATCCCATCCATGATAGAGACTAAGATGGTGATGACCTTCATAGATATTCAAGAAGCTCCATTTTATGAGAGGGTCCTAGCCAGTATAGGAAAACCATTCTCAGAAATGATCAAGCACGGAGAAATGGCAGAGATAAGGTTAAAATCTGGGAAGATTCAAGACTTCATCGCTTTAAAAGCCGTAGCTGAGCATATCCAATCTGGAAGTTATGGGAACAACCCCCGGAGGGTCCATAAGAAGAAAGAAGAGGATGTCTCCTTGATACTGCAAGGGTAAACTCAAAAAGGCAATCAAAACTAGCCTATTCAAAGGAGAAACTATTACCCTTTTCAAGCACAATCCTCAAATCCTCCCTTGCAAAAGAATGGAGAAGTCACACGTTCAAGAGTGTTCACACCCTTAGGGGACTCACTGGAAAACATTTTCAAACTTCTGATAGCTCAGAAGAAAATAACTCATCTCCTTCCACCAACCAATCCAAGTGGAAAAGGATTCAATACAAGCAAGAAGTGTTCTTACCATTCTAGAGCTCTAGGCCACGACACCCAAGATTGTTGGGCCATCAAGCATAAGATCCAAGATTTAATAGATAGTGGTGAGATCGTGGTTACGAAGTCTGAACAACCACACGTTCAAGATAACCCTCTCCCTCAACACAAGGAGGAGGATGTTAACATGATTAATAGAGGCAATGGAGAGAGTTCTAAGTACCTCAAATATGTGGGTGGTTCTCCCCAAACCAACTAAGATAATTTCAACAACTGGAATTTTTTGGAGTTCAGTTCATGATAGAATGGGAGTTTAAGTTTATTGATGAACAGGTCAATCAACTGGTAGAACTGGTGATACATCAGCACCATATCACACGACAGTTGTTCAGTTAGGAGCATGCAAGTCTCCTCTCTCTTATCACAAAGAATCCACCACATACCCAAGAAAGTGAAACCTTGGAGAAAAAGCTTGCAAGAAAAGCAGGAGCCCAAGAACATCGAGACTTTGCAAACAAAAGAGAGTTCACCCATTTGGGCCAACCGATGGAAGAAATCTTGCAGATGCAGATCAATGAGGCAAAAATCATAGCACTGCTACCCCCAGTCAATCCATGTTCAAAATGATTTGATGCTACCGAGTTCTGTTGATACCACTCCAATACTCGTAGTCACAGCACTGAAGGATGTTGGGCACTTCGTCATCTTATCCAAAATATGATTGATCCCGGTGACCTGCAAATGGCAGATGATGAGACTCTTCATCAACATATCTTCTACATATCCTTTCAAGTGTTCAAAATCACTTCAAGATATAATTTACCATTGGGAAGACCTTGGATCCATATGGCAGGAGCCGTCCTATCAACTCTTCATCAACAGCTCAAGTATATCCTCAATAGTAATCTGGTCACTGTCAATACTGAACCATAGTATCCTGTCCAAAGTGATATGCCTCTAATCAGTTTCAATGCAGAAGTTGAGCCTGTCAGCTTCCAAGCCTTTGAGGTGAGCAATTGTGAAACCCCAAAACCCTAATAAGATTCGGTTATGTAAATTCAGCTATACTAATAAAATCTCTCAGTTCTGAAAGTGTTTTGTGTTATTATATACTTTATTTAACAAATTAGGTCAAATAAATTTTCGTCCAAAAATTGACGTGCTTGATACATTGTGCTTAAAGGTTTTCTTCCGAAAACGGACTTTTTAGTATATGTATTTTGATAAGCATCTTTGTTGTGATTACACTGACAAAATGCTTTGTCGCGCTTGTTAGGATTTGTGAAAAATCTTGGTTAGAAACTCTAGATTACAAACTCTAATCTTAATTTATAAACCCTAACCCTAATTTATAAACCCTAACCCTAATTAGCTAGACTAAACCCTAATTAGATTATCCTAACACCTAATCATGATTGATAAACTTTAATAACATACTAATAAACATCATTAAGGAACCCTAATCATAAAAACCGTAACCCTAATCAAGATTAAAGAGAATTAGGGCATAATTAAGTTACTAATCTAATCAAACTAGCTCACAAGTAGTTTAGGAGTCATCAAACCAAGTTCCAAGAGTGCACATGGTCTGACAACCTTCCCCAAGCAGCATAAGTAACTTAGCAACAGATCTTTGTGGAGGCAAATTGGTGAAAAGACCAAAAACCCTAAGATGATTAAGTCTATAAATAGCAACACATCCTCTGGCCAAAACCATGAATTCTCTAAGCCTATACACTCTTATAAACATACCAAAACAAGACTTGGTGATAGCAACAACAGATTCAGTACCCAAAAATCAAAATCAAACAAGAAAAGCTACAAACCCTAATTTTAACCTAGATCTTTGATGTTATGTCTAATTTGCTGTTTAAATGTTTAGATATATGTAATAACATGTTAAAAGGTATGCTAAGTTGATAGAACATGTTTTTATAACATCTAGATGCATCAAAATAGTGTTTAAAGCAACCTAGAAATTCTGGAAAAACATGTCTGACAGTCGAATGTCAGAGCCTGTAGATCCATGTAAGTTAATAGTTAGGTCTGCTAATTGTATGCTAGTTATAGTATTACACGAGGTCTTTAATCTGGAAGAGAAATCAGGTTCATTGGAACCATATATTGAAAGATATAGATGGTCAAAAGTGGTTGACCGATCACGAAGTTCTATTTCCTGGGTTACCTAGAAAACTCAAGAACAGGTTGAACCGAATACTTTGACCAACCTTTTAATCGCTTTTTGTTTGACGTTATGATGTCTAATTGTAATGAATTGATAGCCTGTTATACATACTACATATCTATAACACTCAAATGTTTAATTAATTCATCGGATTACCAGAATTAATGGTCAAAAGTCGTTGACCGAGCATGACTATGTTGGATGTACTTTGACCAACATAGATCTAGACCTTAGAAACATACTCTATTCAAATCAGTGTTACATATATGTACCTTGATATATAGACTACCTATTACAACAAACAAAACACAAATCTATCACATGGATTGAAAGATCTAGAAGCCACAAAATCGTTAACTGACCATGACCACTGTTCTAGGTTACCCAGAAACTCAAGAACAGCTCTGACAGTGACTTTTAACCTCTATAACTTCTTGTTATATGTAGGTTAAAGCATGAAATTGGTATGTTATTGTACTATTGCACGAGTACTATAACATCCATACACTTCCAAACCCAAAAACATTAACAATATGGAATTAGATTAAGGTCAAAGTGCCCTTTAGGCCATGACCAACTGATTCCCAGAAACTCAAGAACACCTATAGCGACACTTTCTGTCACTATAGGGCATTATCGACAGACGAAAAATATTTTCTAATAAACAAATTAATAAAAATTAGAAATAATTAATAAATAAATATAAATAATTATAAAAATAGTTTTAAAAATTATTTTAAGTTATAATAATTAACTTTTAATATTTGTACATAAATTCAATAAATATTTTATTTATTTGGATATTATTAATAATTAAGTTAATAATAAAGTAATTTGATAATTATTTATAAATAATAAATAATTATTTAAAAATAATATTAATGATTTTAAAATCATAATAAATGATTATAAATTATTTAAAAATAATAAAAATGATTTTTATAATATTCTAAGTAAATATTAATTATTAAGAATAGAAATAAATGATTTAAAAATCATTTAAGGATAAATAAATACTTAAAATTGTTATAAGTTTCCAAAATTATTATAAAAGATATATAAATTATCTAAAATATAATAAAGCTTATAAATTAATTTTAACTGAGTTATTAACTTATTAATTACCTGGTAAAGTTTTTGGACACCGAAACCCTATCAAACTTAACCCGAACTTAAATAGTTTATGTATTTGAGTATTGTTATCAATACTAATATGTTAGATTTATATGAATGAACATCTTAGGTGTTTATTAATGAATCGAGTAGCATTACTTGATTGATCTTCGTTCAGGCAAGTATTTGAACCTTATTTCTTTATTGCAAGTCTTCTAACCTATCTTGTTATTTATACAAGTTCTCGAACCTTGTGTATTCATTAAACAAGATTCCTATCTTGAATTGCTTTTGATATATTATACCAAACCTAAACTTGAATTATGAATTATTGTAAAATTTTGCTATAGCTTCAGTATAACTAAGAAATGAATAAATTATTCATATGATATTGTTCATTAAGCATAAACTATTGTGTCAAACCAAAATTATTTGGTAAGACATCCTATACTGAGTTGTGTGTCCCAAAAATGGATAGATGTGTGTCTATTAAATATGACACTTAGTGCATGTGGGCACGAGTAAGATGAGATGCATACTCCTAGGATGTTGAATAGGTTGATCCTCTATCTCACATCTAAACATAATTTTTAAGTCTTTTTCACTGACAGAAATAAAAAGTCTAGAAATGATTGAAATAAAAATTCCAGAAATGGTAAGAACAATCAGTTGAGTTTTGAACTGTTATACTTCTTCAAATCGTATATTGTTATAAATATAGAACCTGCTGAGCATGTCATAGCTCACTATTGCAAATTATTCCCTTTGAAGTATTAGATGGTAGCCTTGGCACATCTTGAGTAAATAAAGGAAAGCGTCCCTGCTTAGATTAGTTTATATTACTGTCTAGCTGAATGTAATACTTTGTATTAAGAAATTCTTTATGAAGAATCATGTAATCAAACCTTAATATATGATATATATATATATATGTGTGTGTGTGTGTGTGTATATATATAACATCTTTTATTTTTGCAACCTTAATTTCTTTACATATATAAATGTAATTAGAATTTTCAAAGTTAGTTTGAGATCCTTGGGAACTATTTATCTGAATGAGGGTATTAAAAAATGGACTGTTCATGTTGTTGTTGATACTCTGGATTTTATATATATAGGTACTATCGATACGCTAGTGTAATTCGCATAATATAGACTATACATCTGAGTGAGGGTATTGGTAATATAGACTGTTCATGTTATTACTAGTACTCTAGATTTTAGATAGATAAACATTATTCATAGATACAGTCCATACATCCAAGTGAGGGTATCCAAACAAAACAATAGTTCTCTTGGGAATTGTTATCTGTTATGGGATAATGTGAATCTTGGATCTATGGGAATTGCATCTGGTAATAATTGTATAGTCACTCAGTTAGATATAAACATTGAATCGAATACCATGGGCGTATAGATTTGAATGCATTATATTAATTGACTAGTAGTAAGCACTATATCAGATACTGTGGGAGTATAGATATGGGGGCGTTACAATTAATGGTATCAGAGCATTTGAGGCTATAGATATAAGGAAGAGTAATCTTAGTATATAGTCTTTGAGTCCGTAAAAGTATTAAATTACACATAAAAATAGCATTAAAAATATTATGTTTTGTGTAAATTTCTATATAAATAAAAAAGAAGTTTTGCATTATAGGATGGTGAACTCTGATGCTAAGGAAATACCGATAGTAAACAATCCACCATAAATTGTGTCATTTATAGATAATGATGCAGAGGATGAAGAATTGCTTCATGATCAACAACTGCTAGATGCTGAGGAAGAAGAAGATCTAGTAGCAGGACAATTAATGAGCATTGATTAACTTGATGAAGCAATGACATCACTTATGCAGAAGTTTGAGCATGTTAATAATCAAATGATGTTTAGGGCACATTTAGCCGAGGTAATGTTAGAGCATGAAAGGGGAACCAATAATCGACTGAAAGTATAACTGCACCATGCACAAAGGGGTAAGAAGGAAATACAGTCGAGGCTTAACATGTTGAAAAATATTGAGAGTCACTTTCTAACCAAGAAAGATCATATCTTACTTGTATGGGCCAAAGGATCTTCTGAAAAGAAGAACGATTCAAAGAAAGTAAATAAAAAGGAAAAAACAAAGGATAATAAGAACAAAATTGATACAGATAGCAAAGGAGTTTGCTTCCACTACAATAAGCCTAGACACTGGAAAGAAACTGCAAGAAACATCGTGCAGAGGCTAACCAAAAGAAGCTTAGTGAAGTTTCAGTTACAAATACAATTTTGTTCATGATTTAATTTTTTCTTTAAGTCAAGGTTCTACTTGGGTATTGGATACCGACTTTGGTTATCATAAATATAGATTTATGAAGGGAACAAGCAGAAGTAGAAAGATAAACAAAGATAACTAATCCTATGTGTGGGAAATGAAGCAAAGGTTGTTGCATTAGCCATAGGAACTTATAGTTTAGCAATGCCTACGGGCAAATCTATTAAGTTAATAAGTTGTTATTGTATTCCAGTTCTTGTTAGAAACATTATTTCCATTTTGTTGTTGGACAATGAAATCTTTGGTATTATATTTAAGAACAATTGTTGTTCTATTTATAATAATAATGTTTTGTATAGAACTGAAATATTACTTAATGGATTTTATATACTTGACTTACGTGAAAAATTATTTTGCATATTGAACAAATTAGTATAAGAAAAGGAGATGATCATTCAAAGAGTTGAATGTGTGTATTTGCTGAAATACAAGTGTGAATTATTTGAAAGGTTCAAAGAATTCAGAGGTGAAACAAATTGGCAAAGTATTAAGATTCTTTGATTAAATCAGGGAATAAATACTTGTGCAATAAGTTTCTAGATCATCTTAAATGGTTTTCTCACAATGGACGCCTTTTGATACACAATAATTGATTGATGTATCTGAAAGAAAAAAAATCAAAAAAAATTGTACTTTGTTGGACATGGTACGGTCCATAATGATTTTACCGACATTCCAGTATCCTTCTGAATCATACCTTAGAAATGGCTGCATATCTACGAAAAGATAACCTCAAAATCTGGCCCAAGACTCCATAAAAGGTATGGACATGGAGGATTCCTAATCTTAAGTATGTTAAGATAAAGGGTTGTCCAACTTATGTGAAAAGGTTTCAAAGGATAAGCTTGGGACAAGATTTGACAAGTACTGATTTGTGGGACATGCTAAAGTAAGTTTAGGGTATATGTTCTATAATCCTACTTAGCAAAAGGTGTTTGTTGCAAAACATGATATCTTCTAAGATAAAGATGTTTATCATTGAAGGGGCTAGTAAGAGGATAATAGATCTTGAAGAGTTCAAGAACCACAAAATACTATAAGTCAAATAAGAGAAAACTATAGATAGACCTATTGTACCACAACCGAATCATAAATCTGGAATAGTACCGAAGATACCTAGGAGGTATGGATTCATCATAGATGAAGATGACGAGGTACACATCATAGAAGATGATGATCCAGTTACATACGATGAGGTAAGAGTTGTAGAAACTCAGAGAAATGAATTGAAGCAAGTTTCTCAAAATGGAACATTCATTTTGATTAGAAAATCAAAAGAGTTTGATTTTATCAAAAACAAGAATGAACCTAGTGTCTATAAAAGAGTTAGTAGGAGCGTCGTGACATTCCTAGTATTATATGTTGATATACTACGGATAAGGAATGACATACCAATGTTACAATCAGTGAAGATAAAGTTATCTAAACATTCCTCCATGAATGATTTAGGAAGAGTATCTTAATTGGGGATACAAATCTATATAGATAGATTTAATAGGATGCTCGACTTAACCCAAGGAACGTATATTCATTTGATGCTAAAGTTGTTTAGCATGGCAAACTACAAGAGATGTCTCATGTTGATGAGCCATGGAGTGTATCTCTCTTAGTAGTCCCCAAAGACTCCAAAAAGAGAGATCGCATGAGTAACTATCATGTATGCAATGAAATGTATGAGACCTGATATTGATCAGTCATATTCTGGAGAAGTTCACTGTCAGACAGTGAAAAACATCTTAAAGTACTTAACTGGAACTAAGGATGTGATCATATTTATGGTGGGTCTGAATTAAAACTAGAGGGCTTAACAGACTCAAGTTTTTCCGACAGACCAAGACGACAAAAAATCTATTTTAAGGTAAAGGGTTACTGTGAACGGTGGTGCAGTGAATTGAAAAGGTTTCAAACAGCAAAGAGTTGCTGGTTTAGTGATAAAGACAAAGTTTATAGCTATAAATGAAGCTGCAAGTTGATTGTTTGGATGAAAAGTTCATTGCAGAACTAGGAATAGTTCCTAAGTCTTATCTTAGATCTAAACATGTGTTGTGGCACTTTCATTTGATTATAGGAATCATTAAAAGATGGGAAATCACTATAGAGATAGTGGACTCTCAAGAACAACATTACATATCCATATACTAAAGCTTATCCAAAAGAAGGATAATCGTCACTTAGAGAAGAAAGGTATGAGATACCATGATGATTGGCTTTAGTGCAAGTGGGAGATTGAAAGTAGTATGCACACAAGCCAATCATGTTTGATGATAAAGCATATACTTTGTAACAATCTTATTCATTTATTAATAAAAAGTATTAAAGGCTTTTAATTATCTACATGATGCTATTTTTTAATATGTGATTAACCCATAGTTTTAAGCAATGCTTTTAGAATAATGATGATGATCATTCTAATGAGATCTAAATTCTTAGAAAGCTTAAAACTAAAATAGTACCCAATCGTTGGAATACTAAATTGGGGATTAGTGAATCAGGATAGATTGGTACACACGTTGCTTGCTCATTGGATGAGGATGATTGATCTCACGATCATTTATGTGGAGAGACTAAAGCAAGTATGTAGGTGCTTATTAGAGAATAAGTTCACTGAACGTGGCTCACTAAGGAATACCTAATGGAGTTCTACTTGCCTGTCAATAGGAATTCCTGTAGTGATAGTAGTACAAGTGATCCTTGGACTTGAGATCATCATAGTATCTTATGTATGATGAGTTATACTTTAACTTATTCCTTAAGACCCTTAGGGTATATCAAAGGGTATGCTTGGTATAATAAGTTGTACATGGAGATAATGTATGATCAATAAAGACTCTACCACTTCTAGTAAAAGAAGAGAAATGTCATATGTGATTCGATAAATGACAACCCAAAGAGTCATTGGGTTGCAAAAAATGAAATTAGAAAGGAGTTTCTAATTTGCATTATTTGAGTTATGCATTTAAGGATCGAAATACATATAATTAAACAAAATAAGACTTGATGATGATTTCTATGTCTTATATTTAATTGTGACATTGTATGGTGGAAGGATTGAATTATACTACGAACTATTTACTCAAAGGTTCTTTTATGATTAATGTTGAAATCAATATTATCTGGAAAGTCGTTGATCGCTAGGGAGGCTTATCTCTATTGTAGAATAAATATTATTTATTTAAATAAATTAATAGTTTAATTTATTTATTTAAATAAGATTAGAATTGTTCTAATTAATTTATTCAAAACCTTAGTTTAATATGGAGAACCTAAAGGGTCACACCATAAAAAAGAAGAATAATTATTTAAGAAGTTAATGGCATAATCGTAATAATAAGTTAAGTATATTTAATTTAATCTATGGTGATAGAATAAATTAAATAACTTAATATTATTATTTAATATTTTAGAAATATTAAATATAAATTAATAAGAGGAGTCTTATTATTATTATTACTATTATTATTATTTAATTCCTAAAGGAGTTTGAGAATTAATTAATAAAAGTACTCTCATATATTCCTAATAAGATTAGGAGGTAAATTAATTAAAAGATTTTAATTAATTATTCCTAATAAGATTAGGAGCCTAATTAATTAAAGGAGTTTAATTAATTAAAATAAAATCCAATTCCCTAATTGTTAAGGAGGGTTGGCTACATTTATAAATAAGAGAAGTCTTATTATGGGTGAGGAGGTTGTTGACGTTTTCATAGAATACGTAATTCCAATAGTTGGGAGAGTACACCCTTTTCTATGAGAGATAGAAAAATTAGGGTTTTGCCAAATACCCATATTCTTGAATCCGTCTTCTTCCTTGCCAAATACCCAAAATTAGGGTGCTACTTGTTCCTTTGTGTCTAATAGTTTTTCTAAAAACTTGAATGTACCATGTGAAAATTTAGACATACCGTTCTGTGTAGAAATTGCAAACAAATACCCTATACTTGGTGACATTCTTCTATTATTCTGTTGGAACATACCCTATACATAACCTGTATACGCGGCATACCCTATACTTGGTGAAATCCTTATGTTATTCCATTGCTTATTATTCATTGGAATAACTTTGTATCTGTGGTTTACCTATACTTGGTGACATTCTTCTATTATTCTCATTGGAACATCCATGCATGTGTTTTACAATCGACACAGGTTCTTTTTTTATTATTCATTGGAACATCCTGCATGCATGTGTTTTACACCTGACTGGTTCCGCCTCTTTATCATTCATTGGAATATCCTATCTGTGTGTTTTACAATCGGATCCGGTTCCATCTTTATTATTCTCGTTGGAACATCCCGTCGGTCTGAATTTCACCTCGACTTTGTTCCGTTATTATTATTCTGTTGGAATAACTTTTGTGGCGCTGCAATCCGCATGCATGGTGATTTCTTTTGTTATTCCATTCTTTATTATACCCAGTTAGTTAAAACTTTGACTTCTATACTCCATGAAATTAGTAGAATATCCTTGATATTTGCGTTTCATCCAAAGATATCTTTTCATGGAAATATTCTTCCGATCATTATTGAATTTTACTCTCTGAAACAATGTCATGTTGACAATTTGGACGTTAATAATTCATGGATTAAATAATTCTTGAACTTATTTTATTGAATTACTATGTCATTGTCATCATCCTCATGTTATATTATGTTATCTTTGGCTTACGTGCATAGATGAACTTAGTATGATTATGACTAGGGATCATTCTTGTATAATCATGACTTGATATAAATGATGTGACAAAAAGTCCTCGATGTGGCTTTTAATAATGCGATGATGGATAGTTTTGGTATGATTATGACCAAGGGTGATTCGGTATAGTCATGACCATTGATAATTTGATGAAAATCCTTGACCGTGGTACGAGGATGATTAGATGTGGTGGTTTATTATTAAAGGTGAGTCTCAAATGATAAAAATTGATGAAAACCTTTTAAAACCTAAAAGATAGTAGACTTTATTCTCTACTTGACTCTTTTAATGGATTGCTTATTATTCACTGCATTAAACCGGTTTATCTATTGTATTTTATCGGTTTAACATCTTTGTTGAAAACTAATGATAATTTATTCGCATTATCTTAGTCATAATATTTCTTCTTGGGCTAGTTGAGCTCACCTTTTTCTTTCACTTATTCTCTTCGTGAAATGAGAACATAGCCGGGACGAGTCGGGGAACGAAGTAATGGTCCGAGGATAGCATTAGTAGTCCTCACTATTCGGCGTGAAATAGTGTGATAATAGTTGTAATGAGGACTCCTTTTGAGTTTGTATAATATCTAGTAGACAAAATTTGTATTCAAACTCACAGTTTATGTCGTATTGTACACGACAGTTATATTAGTAAGTTGTATTTGAATTTATGTACCATGTAAGTGGCGACCCAAGATGGGTGACGTATACCTAATTTTGGGGGCGTCACAGTTATAGTATTAAATCAATAATTGAGACGACAAGTGTAACGACCCCAAAATAGGTCCATTCCATCCAACCCATTCTAAGTCGCCAAATACATGGTACAGAAAAACAATTACAACTTTATTACAACAATTGTCGTGCAAAATACAACAACACATATGCTGTGAGTTTGGATACAAATATATACCAACTGTAGCACGTTACAATGACACCTTACATAAAGGTATAGTCAAAAACTGTTTTAGAAATTAGAATCTTTGGGAAGTGCTCAAGGAAACCTTCGTACATGGGAGGCCATGCTTTGAGGTTATGGTAGATATCATATGGCCACAGAATTATCCTTGGTTGACCCAATAGACCCCAAAGAAAAACAAGAAGATTACTATCATATTCTTCCCAATGGCGAGTCTTCTCTTGACATATCATTATCTCCACTGTCTCTAATTTGGTATTATACTCCAAACAAACACCAAGATTATATAGGTAGTGCTTGTAAATATACTCAACAAAGTGGATGAGCACAACCATGTCTTATGATAACACGAGTTTGTATGTCATTAGACATCTTGTATGATAGTGACAAAACACCTTCCAAAGTTGGGTTCGCCTCACCCTATTTAATTCACCAAAAATAACTATTAAATGATGTATAAAATACAACACACTAAAGCCCTCAAAAAATTATTTTCATACTCTTTAGGAGAACCTCAACAACTATAGACCACCATTCTATTCCCTTGTTATCCCCGCCAAACCCAAATACACTTTTATTACACGAAAGGAATTGTGAAACAAAAGGGTGAGCACAACTAGCTCAAGAAAGAATATTATGACTAAAGATAAATAAATTATCAATAGTCTTCATCAAGAATGAATCGAGATTTAGAACATATGGTAGATGATAAAACTTTTCAACCATAGTTGCAAAATGAATGAGCAATCCATTAGAAGAGTCAAATAGACAATAAAGTCTATTATCTTCTCCATGTTAAAAGTCCACCAACAATGTTTTATCCTCAGTAACATCAATCAACAGTTCCTTTCCCACAATTATATGAATAACTCATAACTATAATTGTAATTCTAAATTCCTCTTAGCATCCAAGACGAAGATAATTTTCATCACATTCGCCTTTACCCAAACATCAAAGATCATGGTTATACCAAATCACGCCTTCTGCTCATAATCATACTAATAAATTCATCTTTGTACCACGGGCCAAAGATATTCATCAACAATACTTACAAAGCTAAAGATATTCAACAACAAACATCTTTGCATTACAAGCCAAAGATATTCATCAATAATTCATCTTTGCACTACAAAGCTAAAGATATTCAACAACAGTCATCTTTGCATTACGAGCCAAAGATATTCATCAATAATTCATCTTTGCACTACAAAAGCAAAGATATTCAACAACAGTCATCTTTTGCACAACGAGCCAAAGATATTCATATATCAAAGAAATACATAATCATTTTCGGAAGTTATATAACAATAATTATAACCATGTTGATCAATTCACCTTTGCACTTAAGCTAAAAATATTCAATTGTAAATTCAATGGTCATGATCATACCAGTCAACAATTCAACTTTAGCACTACTGGCCAAAGAGAACCTATGGTCACGATCATACCAATAATCTACCCATCTTTACACTCAAGTCAAAGAGAAATATCATCATTAGGGTTATAAGAATGTTATATAAAAACAATATAATCAAAACATGGTTTTAATTTCAAGAGTAAGATTCATAAATCAACGATAATTTGGTCAGAAAAAGAAACCAATTTTATTGTGAATAGTAACCGTGAATAGTAACTCGTGAATAGTAACTCGTGAATAGTAACTCATGAATAGTAACTCGTGAATAGTACTCCGTATTCGTACATAGTACCGTATACGTAAATAATGTCATATACGTAAATAGTATTATATACATGAATAGTGTCGTATACGTGAATAGTAACCCCGACTCAAAAAGATAGAAATTCCACAAAAAATATCTTCACGCTTCATGAATAGTACTCGACTCGTGAATAGTAACTCGTGAATAGTAACTCATGAATAGTAACTCATGAATAGTAACCCAGACATGAAAAAGTTCCAAATTTGATAAAACTTCAGATCAACATTTCAAAGATAATGATATTGAAGAAATAATATCATTACAAAAAAAAAAAATATATCCCTTACTATCCCTTACCTCAAAAGAACAAGACTTACATTGGATATCGGATATAATGACTTGAAGGAAACTTGCAGACCGATGAATATCAACTCACCAAGTATTTAAATACTCACAAAATACACTCAATAATCTAGAGAAAAGAGAGAAAACTTATGTTTACGGTGTGATTTTCAATTCTAACTTAGCCCTCTATTTATAGGAAAATGTTAGCACAATCAAGCAGACTTAACTCAAGCAACTGATGGCTTTACTCGCTACTATTCCCACCCACCACATTTGAAATAAAATTCAGCACATTTCTTCACCAACCACAAGTGGGGCCCACTCAATTCTAGAATTTTCCACCAAAATCATTTATAACCTAATTTACGAATCGATTTACCTCTTAAAATTCATAACAAATCATACGTTCATTTTAACGGTTCAAAATTTGTGGACATATACTCAACTTATATATGTATAACATATCCAAAAATTACAACGATCCAACGGTGGATCAAAACTTATAACTCACGCAATATAGTCAAGAACACCGATTTTTTGGACTATTAGTCCTTGGACCGATTTCATTCAAAATTTCACCATGAAATATCTACAAAGAATTTTTGGGTGATTCAAATTTCTACAGATAGCTTACTTCTAGGGCTTTCTTTTGATATATGGCTCATCTCTTAACTCATTATACACAAGAGTTATGGATTTTACAAAATCAAGTAATAAACTAATTTTTCTGAAAATCCCATATTTTGTTCTCCATTTCGACAAATACTGATAAAACACCTCATCATTAATTCCTTCACTTATAAATACATAAATAAATCCATCATTTATATCAACATCAAATAAATATTTTCTTATCATATAAATCAATAACTAATTATTCACAAATAATATTACGTAATCACAATAATGATAACCAGTGCTTCCGTGAAAGAGGGGCTTTCCAATAAGAATTTCTCCTTACTGGCGTGCAATTAGGTGACCAAACCTCTCCTTAGACAGAACTTTCTAGGCATTGCCAATAATGCTATCTAATAATATTATTCAAATAATATGAATTATTGATTTGATAATGGAAATACTGTGCAGTGACAATTATTGAACAACAATAATATAAAATATCAACGCGGCAATTATTGAACCAATAAAATAAAATATTGAACAGTAATTACTGTAACAATTATTGAGTAGTGCCTTCTTACGTAAGGATTCAATAATTCAAAATCTTTGCATGCAATACTGTGTGCTCTCTGCAACAACAACGCGTATTCATCGTATTTTAACCACCGTATTCCAACAATGTTAATTGATAATAACTACGCAGTTATTTATAAAAACTCAAACTTGTCGTTTTCTTCATTCGACAGTTATTTTGTTATGGGGCCCACAAATGATCATGGCGCTCGTGCATCGAATATTCCCCGAAGAAAGAATATTCCACGACCAAACGAATATTCCCGACAACAATGAATATTTTATAACCACTTGTGTATTTTGAAAAAAAATTCATATATCACCCTTAACTTTAACTTTTATCAATTTAACCATTTACTGAATAGTAATTATAAGAAAAATTGAATACTTTTATTTCATAAAATTCGGGGTCTTACAACAAGTTATAAATGATTAATAATTGTTGAAAGATTAAATATGTGTTGATGAAAAAAAAAAATGATTTGTGGTAAGTTTGATTATTTTATGGGGGTTCATATGTCATCATCTAAGAGTCTCTTCGTCAATAGTAATTACCTTCACAATAGTAATTACCCTTGTGAATAATAGTATTTACCTTCGTCAATAGTAATTACCTTCGTCAATAGTAATTACCCTTGTGAATAAGATTTACCTTCGTCGATAGTAATTACCCTTGTGAATAGTATTTACCTTCAAATCAATAGTATTTACCTTCGTTAATAGTAATTACCTTTACCAGACGTCGAACCACTTGTCGTTTCATATTACAGGCGTCGAACCACTTGTCGTTTCACATTACAAGCGTCAAACCAGTCGTCAAGCCACTTGCCTTTTCACACGGCAGGTGCTAAGCTAGAAATCTTCTATAAATAGAGGCCTAGGGCTTCATTATTTTTCACGAATTCATTCAAGCTATAGAAAGAGAAAATATAGAGAAAATAAGAGAGAAAGAAGAAGAGTATTTTGTTACTACACTGCTGCAGTATTCAATCTCCTACCAAATGTAAGGGGTGTTATTCTTTCTTATTCATGAAGAGAACTGTTGTTATTCCATTGCTTATTATTCTCGTGGAATAACTCATACGCGGATTTACCTATACTTGGTGACATTCTTCTATGATTACATTTGGAACATCCGTCATGTGTTTTACACCGACTGGTTCCGCTCTTTATTATTCTGTTGGAACATCCTCATGCGTGTGTTTTACAATCGGACTGGTTCCGCTCTTTATTATTCTCATTGGAACATCCATCATGTGTTTTACACCCGGACTGGTTCCGCTCTTTATTATTACATTGGAATATCCTATCTCGTGTGTTTTACACCGGATCTGGTTCCATCTTTATTATTCTGTTGGAACATCCTGCTTGGTTGAATTTCACCCGACTGTTCCGTTATTTATTATTCATTGGAATAACTCATGCATGCGGTCTATCGCATGCATGGTGATTTCTTTTGTTATTCCATTCTTTATTATACCTAGTTGGTTAAAACTTTGACTTCTATACTCCATGAAATTAGTGGAATATCCTTGATATTTGCGTTTTCATCCAAATCTTTTCATGAAAATATTCTTCCGATCATTCTTGAATTTTACTCTACAAAACAAGATCACATTGATAATTTGGACGTTAATAATTCTGGATAAAATAATTCTTGAACTTGTTTTATTGAATTTTTATATCATTGTCATCATCCTCATGTTTATATTTTTTAAAGTCATCATGGCTTTTAGAGTGCATAGATGGACTTGGTATGATTATGACCAGAGACTATTCGGTTGTAATCATGACCGTAATGTTACAAATGATGTGGTAAAAATCCTCGATTAGCCGAAGGTGCATTGATGGACGATTGTTGGCATGATCATGACCATTAATGAATACACAAATATTCTTGGCCCGTAGTGCATGAATAATTGTGGTCGTGATACTAAAGAATATCCTCGGCAGTAAAGCGGGGTGATTCGATGATGTGGAATATTTATTAAAGTCGAGTCTCAATATATAATAATAAAGATGATGAAAAACCTTTTAAAACCTAAAAGATAGTAGACTTTATTTTCTACTTGACTCTTTTAATGGATTGCATATTCACCGCAGCTTAAACCGGTTGTCATTGTATTTTATCGGTTTAACATTGTTGAAGACTATTGATAATTTATTCGCATTATCTTAGTCATAATATTTCTTCTTGGGCTAGTTGAGCTCACCCTTTCTTTCACCGTTCTCTTCGTGAAATGAGAATATAGCCGGGACGAGTCGGGAAGCGAGTGATGGTCCTGAAGATAGCATTAGTAGTCCTCACTATTCTCGTGAAATAGTGTGATAATAATTGTAATGAGGACTCCTTTTTGAGTTTGTATAATATCTAGTAGACGATATTTGTATTTAAACTCACGCTTTATGTCGTATTGTACACAGCATAGTTATGTTAGTAAGTTGTATTTAAATTACATGCCATGTAAGTGGCGACCCAAGATGGGTGATGTATACCTAATTTTGGGGGCGTCACAACAGGTATCGAGCTTAGGATATGATCCTGCTAAGATGTGAGAATAGTACTAGGAGGGAGAGACGGGGAACCTTCGCTTGCTAGTATGACCTACCTAAGTTTATGTGCTATTTTATTGGTTGGTCGGGAAGATAGGGATAATTTGTTACATGTCAATTACCCTTTTGTTTTGTGGCGATGTCTCAAAATGACATCCGAGAATGTTGAGAATAGCAATGGAGCGCAGCGATTGTTGATTCACCACATATCAATAATCGGATAATGTGCATCGAAGGCGACAATCCTCATGCAAAACAACAACACCGACCAAATGATGAATGATCAAATGTTCAGAGGCTTTATGCAATTTATGCAACAAAGAAAGCAGAGCGACTCTCATCCCAAAATGTAGGTGGAAACACGAAAAACTCTCAGGCGTTCACCGCTAAACAATTCAAGGAGCTGGGACCACCGGAGTTTAAGGGAGAGCCAAAACCACTTCGGCGGAAGCATGGATAAAGCGATTACCAAGATATTTGATGTCTTGGGATGCTCCGAGAGCAAAAGGTTCCCTTCTTAGCCTTTATGTTGCGGGAGAGGCGGATTCATGGTGGGAATCGGTAAAACGTACTCAACTTCTTTGTCTTCAAGATATCTTGGGAGAAGTTCCAGAGTCATTCAACGACAAATACTTTCCCGAAAGTATTCGCCATATGAAGGAGGTGGAATTTATCAAGTTGGAACAAAACAATATGACCGTGTCGCAATACGAGGCAAAAATTTGCGAGTTATCACGGTTCGTCCCCACTTGTGGATAATGAAGAGAGAATGGCGCTAATGTTTTTAAGAGGTTTGAAGCGGGAGATACGTCAACATCTTATTTCTCATAAACCGTGTTTGTATTCGGATGTTGTAAATAGGGCTCGATTAGTGGAACGCGATAATGAGTCAACACAACTAAAAGAGAGCAAATGAACAAAATTATAATACCGGTGAGTAGTAGTCATCAAGCGGTGACAACAAGCGTGGAGGGAATCAACAGGCCAAATATGGTAACCATTTCGGGTGGTAATCGTACAAAACAATAAGAATGGACATTTCAAGAAAGCGGAGATTCAACAATGGTGGAAAGACGTCAAAGACCAAAGACCCATTGTTAAGGAAGGAGAAAGACCACCTATCATATGCTTCAAATGCGGAGGAGAGGGACACATCGATCAAAACTGCGTCATGCCGCCCAAAGCATGTTATAATTGTGGAAGAGAGGTCACTTAGCTCGATTTTGTCTTTTATCGAAGATAAATTCACTAGGATGGAGGCACCAAAGGCCATCCCGTAAAATTCAAAACCCAGTAGTCTGAGGGAGAGCGTTTGTTGTGACCTCCCAAAGAGCAAGGAATTCGAATGAGGTCATCACGGGTAAGCTTATCATAAACTCTAATGAAGTCTATACTTTATTTGATACCGGTTCTACCCATTCTTTTATTTCTCCTACTTGCGCTCATCGATTAAATTTGACTCGGAGAAATTAGACTTTGACTTATCTGTGGAAACTCCGTTGGGAGAAACCTTCATTACATCCACTTGCTTATAAGTCTTGTTTGGTTCAAATCGGTACCCTCACATTACCCATCGATCTTATTTCATTAAAAATACTTGCATTTGACGTGATTCTAGGGGATTGATTGGTTAACTACTTATCATGCAAAAATTGATTGTTTTCGTAAGGTTGTTAGCTTTCATATTCCTAATCAACCTATTATGCGAATTCAAACGACCAAACCATTAAAATCAATCACGGTCATCTCAAGCCATAAAGCTATTCGTTTATTAAAAAGCGGATGTCAAGCTTTCTTAGCTCATGTCACGATTTAAATAAAATACGCCGCTTTTAAACGATATTCCTATTGTTAATAAATTTCTGACGTATTCTCAAGAACTTCTGGCCTACCCCGGAGCGTGAAATTGAATTTTGTATCGACCTTGAACCCGGTACAAAACCTATTTCCAAAGCCCCATATCGAATAGCTCTATTGAACTTCGGAGTTAAAGACCCAACTGCAGAATTGTTAGACATTGGCTTTATTCGTCCCTAGTACTTCTCCTTGGGGTGCTCTGCTTCTATTCGTGAAGAAGAAAGATGGGAGTATGCGACTTTGTATTGATTATCGGGAGTTGAATCACGTCACCATCAAAATAGGTATCCATTTCCACGTATTGATGACTGTTTGACCAAATTGCAAGGAGCCAAATTCTTTTCAAAGATTGATCTTCATTCCGGATATCACCAATTGAAGATTAGAATCTGCCGACATTCCAAAGACGGCTTCGAACTCCTATGACGGCATTATGAATTCCTAGTCATGTCCTTTGGATTGACTAATGCTCCTCTTGCCTTCATGGATATGATGAACCGAGTATTCAAGGAATATTTAGATCACTTTGTGGTCGTTTTATTGATGACATCCTTATTTATTCCAAAAGCCGTGAAGATCATGAGCAACACTTGAGGTGACACTCCAAAAGCTTCGTGAATATAAGGTTTATGCCAAGTTGAAGAAATGCGAGTTCGGGCAGAAGAAGTAGCATTCCTTGGGCACGTGGTATCAAGTCATGGAATATCTATTGACCTAGCAAAGATTGAAGCTATTCAAAGTGGAACAACCTAAATCGATGGCCAAGTAATCGTAGCTTTCTCGGTTTAGTTTGGTTATTATCGGAGATTCGTGGAAGGATTTTCTCGAATCGCTATTCCATCGACTCAAATGACTCGAGAAAGATACAAAGTTCGGTTGGAGCGAAGAATGTGAAGAGTTTTCAAGAACTCAAGAGGAGACTTATTTCAAAGACTGCTCGACAATACCATCCGCCTCGGAGGATTTGTCATCTACTGATGATGCTTCGCAAAGGGTTGGGATGTGTTCTCATGCAACATGGAAAAGTAATAGCTTATGCCTCGCGACAACTCAAAGAATATGAGAGGAATTATCCTACTCATGATCTAGAGTTAGCAAATATTGTCTTCTGCACTTAAAATTTGGAGGCATTACTTGTATGGGGAGAAAGTGGAGATCTTTACGGATCATAAAAGCCTCAAATATTTCTTCACTCAAAAGGAACTCAACATGCGACAACGACGTTGGCTAGAACTGTTGAAAGATTATGATCATACCATCCAATACCATCCTGGAAAAGCAAACGTGGTAGCTGACGCATTGAGTAGAAAATCATATGCAAGTACGAGTGCGATGTTGTCAACGCAAAGGCCCATTTTTTGTGACTTGCAAAGGATGGAGATAGAGTTAAAGACTCCAAGGACGCATGTGATGATAGCGAGTATACGAGTAGAACCGACTTTAATCGATAAAGTTAAAACTGCTCAAGCTACAGACCTGGAGCTGATGCGTATGAGGAAAAAAGTGCAAGAAGGTGCTATCGCCAAGCAAGAATCGATGAAGAAGGAATACTTGAGTCAACTCCGGACTTTGTGTTCCTAACGACCACGATTTAAAGTATAATATCATGATGGAGGCGCACAACACACCATTTGCAATCCATCCTGGGAGTACCAAAATGTATCATGATATTCGCTATACATTTTGGTGGAGCAATATGAAGAGAGAGATAGCGCAGCTTTATCTCAAGGTGTCTAACTTGTCAACGAAGTTAAAGCGAGACATCAAGTACCAAAAGGTCCATTGCAACCACTTGAAATTCCAGAATGGAAGTGGGAGCACATTACCATGGATTTCGTTCTTACGGCCTTCCTAAAGTTTCTCAAGGCATTGATGCGATTTGGGTCATTGTTGATAGATTGACCAAGTCTGCTCATTTCTTCCGATACGAGAAACTTATACACTTGAACGTCTTGCTCGTATGTACATAAACGAGATTGTAAGACTCGCATGGTATGCCAGATCCATAGTTTCGATCGAGACCCAAGATTCACTTCACGATTTTGGGTTAGTTTGCAAAAAAGCTATGGGCACAGACTTACGATTTAGCTTCGGCATATCATCCTCGAAGACAGACGGACGATCGGAGAGGACTATTCAAACTCTTGAAGATCTATTAAGACTCGTGTCCTTGATTTCAAGGGGAGTTGGGACAAGTTCTTACCATTGGTGGAGTTTTCCTCTGAACAACAGCTTATCAAGCAAGTATTGGCATGGCTCCATTCAAGCGTTGTATGGAAGAAAGTGTCGTTCTCCAAAGATTTGGGATGAGGTGGGTGAAGCAACGTTGTTGGGATCGAGTTGATACGTATGACTACGGAAAAGATTCAAACGATCCGACAACGTATAAAAACCTCACAAAATCGACAAAAAAGTTATGCTGATCTTCATCGAAAGGACGTGGAATTCGATATAGGAGATCATGTGTTGTTAAGAGTTGCTCCATGGAAAGGAGTTACAAGATTTGGAAAGAGAGGAAAACTTAATCCTCGATTCATCGATCCATTTTTAATCCTCGATCGAGTAGGAACTGTGGCCTATAGACTCGCTTTACCGCCAAATATGTCTCGTGTTCATAATGTTTTTCACATATCTATGTTACGTAAATATGTGAAAGACCCGAACCATATTATTAAGTTAGAACCGGACGAAATAGCGGAAGATTTGACGTATGAAGAGGTTCCTGTTCAAATTTTGGATAAGAAGGAACATATTCTACGCTCCAAGGTTATACCTCAAGTCAAAGTTTTGTGGAGGAACCACGATGTTGAGGAAATGACTTGGGAGTTAGAATCTGAAATGAAATCAAGGTATCCTTACCTCTTCGACATACCGTGTATCGTACCCTAATTTCGAGGGAAAATTTCATAAGAAGGGAGGTTGTAAGACCCCATCTTTTATAAATAAAGATGAATTTTTCTATAAATATTATTTTGAATATTATGAAATAAATTTGATATAATGTTATAGTTGTGGGTAATATTTATAAATTTTGCAAAGTATGCAAGTTGTTATAAAATATTCGTTTGGTCCTGGAATATTCTTTTGTTAGGGAATATTCGTACAACGGCTCAATCATTGGTGGACCCCACAACAGAATTATTGTCGAATTGAGAAAACGACAAAAATATTTTATAAAAATAACTACGGAGGTGTTACTCGTTAAAACTGTTGAACTACCCGGTGGTAAAAGTACGATGTCTGCCGTAGTTGCATAGTAGTAGCACACGATATTGATTATTGATGCTTACGTGAGAAGTCACTTCACCTATGCTCAATTATTACTTCTGATAATTGTTGCATCATATCTCTTATATTATTGATTCAATTATTGTCACAAAGATAATCAGTATAATATGTTATAGTATTAAATCAATAATTGAGACGACAAGTTATAAATGATTAATAATTGTTGAAAGATTAAATATGTGTTGATGAAAAAAAAATGATTTGTGGTAAGTTTGATTATTTTATGGGGGGTTCATATGTCATCATCTAAGAGTCTCTTCAATCAATAGTAATTACCTTCGCCAATAGTAATTACCCTTGTGAATAGTATTTACCTTCAAATGCGATAGTAATTACCTTCAATCGATAGTAATTACCCTTGTGAATAGTATTTACCTTCGTCAATAGTAATTACCCTTGTGAATAGTATTTACCTTAAATCAATAGTATTTACCTTCGTTAATAGTAATTACCTTTACCAGACGTCGAACCACTTGTCGTTTCACATTACAAAGGCCAAACCAATTAAATCAAGCCACTTGCCTTTTCACACGGGTAGGTCTGCTAAGCTAGAAATCTTCTATAAATAGAGGCCTAGGGGCTTCATTATTTTTCACTTAATTCATTCAAGCTATAGAGAGAGAAAATATAGAGAGAATAAGAGAGAAAGAAGAAGAGTATTTTGTTACTACAATCGCTGCGAGATTCAATCTTCTACCAAATGTAAGGGTGTTATTCTTTCTTATTCATGAAGAGAACTGTTGTTATTCCATTGCTTATTATTACATTGGAATAACTTTGTGTCTCTGCCATTTACCCTATACTTGGTGACATTCTTCTATGATTACATTTGGAACATCCTGTCTCATGGTGTTTTACACCGGACTGGTTTCCGTCTTTATTATTCTTTGGAACATCCATGCATGTGTTTTACACCCACCGGTTCCCTCTTTATTATTCATTGGAACATCCTGCATGCATGTGTTTTACACCGACCGGTTCCGCTTTATTATTCTGTTGGAATATCCTATCTGTGTGTTTTACACCGGATCTGGTTCCATCTTTATTATTCTGTTGGAACATCCTGTCGGTGTGAATTTCACCTGACCTGGTTCCGTTATTTATTATTCTGTTGGAATAACTTGTCTGTGCGGTCTATCGCATGCATGGTGATTTCTTTTGTTATTCCATTCTTTATTATACCTAGTTGGTTAAAACTTTGACTTCTATACTCCATGAAATTAGTGGAATATCCTTGATATTTGCGTTTCATCCAGTATCTTTTCATGAAAATATTCTTCTGATCATTCTTGAATTTTACTCTACAAAACAAAGATCATATTGATAATTTGGACGTTAATAATTCTGGATAAAATAATTCTTGAACTTGTTTTATTGAATTCTTATATCATTGTCATCATCCTCATGTTTATATTTTTTTAAAGTCATCCGTGGCTGTGTAGTGCATAGATGGACTTGGTATGATTATGACTGAGAGACTATTCTATTGTAATCATGGCCGTAATGTTACAAATGATGTGGTAAAAATCCTCGATTGGGCATCATAGTGCATTGATGGACGCTTGTTGGCATGATCATGACCATTAATGAATACACAAATATTCTTGGCCCGTAGTGCATGAATAATTGTGGTCGTGATACTAAAGAATATCCTTGGCCGAAGTGCGTGCGGGGTGATTCGATGATGTGGAATATTTATTAAAGTTTGAGTCTCACTATATAAAGGATGAACAACCTTTTAAAACCTAAAAGATAGTAGGCTTTATTTTCTACTTGACTCTTTTAATGGATTGCATATTCAACGCAGCAGCTAAACCGGTTTGTCTATTGTATTTTATCGCTTTAACATTGTTGAAGACTATTGATAATTTATTCGCGCATATCTTAGTCATAATATTTCTTCTTGGGCTAGTTGAGCTCACCCTTTCTTTCACCGTTCTTCTTGAAATGAGAATATAGCTGGGACGAGTCGGGGAAACGAGTGATGGTCCTGAAGATAGCATTAGTAGTCCTCACTATTCAGTGAAATAGTGTGATAATAATTGTAATGAGGACTCCTTTTTGAGTTTGTATAATATCTAGTAGACGATATTTGTATTTAAACTCACAGTTTATGTCGTATTGTACACGACAGTTATGTTAGTAAGTTGTATTTAAATTCTGTACCATGTAAGTGGCGACCCAAGATGGGTGATGTATACCTAATTTTGGGGGCGTCACATCCTTTACCAAGAATTGATGATTTGTTTGACAAATTAAAGGGGGGTGAACACTTTTCAAAAATTAACCTTAGGACATGATATCATCACTTAAAAGTAAGAAAGGAAGACGTGCCGAAAACATCGTTTAGGACACGCTATAGACATTATGAGTTTCTTGTGATGTCCTTTGGTTTGACAAATGCATCGACAACATTTATGGACTTGATGAATCGAGTGTTTAAACCATGCTTAGACAAACTTGTTGTGGTGTTTATTCAAGATATTCTGGTATACTCGAAAACACGGAAAGAGCATGTTGAACACTTAAGAGTCATTTTGGAGATATTACAAAAGGAACAACTTTACGCAAAGTTTTCCAAGTGTGAATTCTGGTTAAAGAGAGTTCAATTTTTAGGTCATGTAATTGACAAAAATGGAATATTAGTGGATCCAACTAAGATCGAAACAGTTGTGAATTGGGAACAACCAACAACTCCAACAAAAGTAAGATGTTTTCTCGGTTTAGCGGGTTATTATCGATGGTTCATAAAAGATTTTTTCAAAAATAGCAACCCCACTAACTAATTTAACTCGAAAGACAATGAAATATGTCTGGACGTATAAATGTGAAGAGAGCTTCCAAGAGTTGAAGAAGCGACTGAGCATGGCTCCAATGTTGTCCTTAACAGATGATACATGAGGCCTTGTAGTATTTAGTGATGAGTCACATAAAGGTTTAGGGTGTGTGTTGATGCGACATGGGAAAGTGATTGCTTATGCATCACGAAAGCTCAAAGATTATGAGAAGAGGTATCCAACTCATGACCTAGAGTTAGCCGCGGTAGTTTTTGCCTAAAAATTTGGAGGCATTACTTATACGGGGAGAAGTGCGAGATATATACAGATCACAAAAGTCTGAAATATATTTTTACACAAAAGGAGTTAAAATTAAGGCAGAGGAGATGATTAGAACTGATAAAGGATTTTGACTCTGAAATCTTATATCATCCCGGGAAAGACAATGTAGTAGCTGATGCGTTAAGTAGAAAGAATCAAGAAAAGTTGAACGTAATAACCACCAATGAAAGGTTAATAAAATATTTCGAAAAACTAGAAATTGAGGTAGAATGTCCAACTATCTCTACCCAAAAGTTATTCATTCTAGAGGGAGTTTCGTCTCAACTTGATAGAATCAAAGAGATGCAGGAGAAGGATGAATAATGTCAAAAATGTAAGTTTAATATAACTCATGTCAAGAATAACAAATTCAGAATAGACAAGGATGGAATAATAGGATATGAAGATAGAATTTGGGTTCTGTTGAATCAAGCATTAAAAGACCAAATCTTAAACGAAGCTCATAATTCTAAATTTTCCATACATCCAGGCAGTACTAAAATGTACAAGGATTTAAGTCTACACTTTTGGTTGCCGAATATGAAAAGAGAAATAGCTAAATGGGTAAGAAAAAGTCTCACGTGTCAAAGTTGTAAGACCCCAAATTATATGAAATGAAAGTATCCAATTTTCTTATAATTATTATTCTATTTAATAAATGGTTAAATTGATAAAAGGTTAAAGTTAAGGGCGATATTTGAAAATTTTGCAAAGTAAGCAAGTTGATATAAAATATTCGTTGTGTCGGGAAATATTCGTTTGGTCGGGGAATATTCTTTTTGTCAGGGAATATTTGAACGATGACACCATCATTGGTGGACCCCACAACGGAATAACTATCGGAGTTAGAAAATGATAGAAATATCTTTTATAAAAATAACGGCGAAATTTTTACCATTAACTGTTGAAATAACCAGTGGTAAAAATACAGTAATACGCGTGGTTGCATAGTAGCACACGGTATTGATGCTTACATAAGAAGCCACTTAGTTTACTCAATTATTGCAATAGTAATTGCTATATAGTATCTCACGTTATTTGATTCAATTATTGTCATAGTAACATCTGCATAATATTTTATATTATTAAATTAATAATTGAGATGACAACATTATTCATATTATTATTTGCAATATTGAAGATGTCTAGAAAGTTCGATCGAGGAAAGGGTTTGGTCACCTAATTAACCATGATAGGGAGAAATCCTTATCGAAAAGCCCCCTCTCTCCTGGGAATGATCTGGTTGTTAAATATTATGAGTTATAATATTAATGATGAATAATTGTTAATATATTAAAAATGTGTTTATTAAAGATAAATGATTTGTGGTAAATATTTATTCAATTTTTGATATAAATATAAGGATTTGTTATGAGGCGTTTGTTATAAGTTTGACTTAGTATTCCATGGGAAGATTTACTAATTTTATGGACCATCGATGGTGGTTTTAATAGATAACCAATCTGGACCATTGATGGTGGTTTTAATAGTTAATCGATCTGGACCATTGATGGTGGTTGTAATAGTAAATCAATCTGGACCATTGATGGTGGTTTTAATAGTAAATCAATCTGGACCGTCGGTGGTGGTTTTAAAAGTAAATCAATATGGACCGTTGGTGGTGGTTTTAAAAGTAAATCAATCTGGACCGTCGATGGTGGTTTTAAAAGTAAATCAATCTGGACCGTCGATTGTGGTTTTAATAGTAATCAATATGAACCATCCATTCTAATAGTAAATCAATCTGGACCGTTCATGAATCAGTTACTATTTAGTCCATTCTCCTATAAATAAAAGCCTAATTCTTCTTTCATTCCCACCAATTCACTGAGATTCACAAGAGACACTATAGAAAGAGAAACTAAAGAGAGCAAGAAGAAGAGTGTTCTGCTACTTCACTATTGCAGTATCCAGTCTTCTACTAAGGTAAGGGGTATTATTTCTTTCGTATTCATAAGGAATACTATTTTTTGTATTCATCCTTTAATATGTTTGAACAACCTATCTACGCGGATTACGTACCGCATGACAGGTGAAAATCCATTTGCAGTTTCATATATTATTTCGTTTCATATTCTTAAATCTAAACTTACTATGGTAAGTATTGCTTCTATAATCCCTGAAATTAGGGGAATATCCTTGAGTTTTGTGCTTCATCCAGTATCGTTTCATTGGATTATTGATCTGAACTTTCTTATTAAATATCAATATTTTTCTCGGGGTACTATTCACGGGTTACTATTCACCCAGGTACTATTCACTCTAGTATTATTCACTTTGGGATTTGGGGTACTTTTCATGTCAGGGTACTATTCATGGGGTACTATTCACCCAGAAAATTTATTTCTTTTCTGTCCAAATTATTTTTGATACATGAATATTATTGAATTTTACTCCACAAAGAAGTATCATGTTGACAATTTGGACATTATTGAATATTGGATAAATTAAATTATAAATCTTTAAAATTTATCATTTGCTTTCATTTAATTGAATTCTTATATCATTGTCATCATCCTCATGCTTATATTATGATGAAAGTTATCTTTGGCCCGTAGTGCATAAATGGACTATTGATTGGTATGATTATGAGCATGGATAATTTGGTATGATCATGACCATAGATGATTACACGAATATTCTTGGCTCGTAGTGCAGAAATAATTTGTGGACGTGATACTAATAAATATCATTGGCCCGTAGTGCAGGGATGATTCGATGATGTGATTTACTTATTAAGCTGAGTCCCAACGATAAAATTGATAATAAACTATTTATATCATAGAAGATAGTATATATCATGCTCTACTTGACTCTTCTAATGGATTGCTTGTTCCGCTACAGTTAAACTTTATGTCTATTGTATTTTATCAATTTAACAATGTTGAAGACTAACGATAATTTATTCTGCATTATCTTAGTCATAATATTTCTTACTAGGCTAGTCGAGCTCACCCTTTTGCTTTCATTGTTCTCTTTAGGAAATGAGAACATAGCTGGGACTAGTCGGGGAACGGAGTGATGGTCCGAGATGGTTGTTTTAGTAGTCCTCATTATGTAGTGTGATAATAAATGTATTGAGGATTGACTTTGAGTTTGGATATTGTCTATGAGACAATATTCGTGTAAAAACTCTCAGCTCATGTTGTATAATTAAGTTTGTATTTATATTTAGTACCATGTATTTGGTGACCCAAGATGGGTGATGTTTACCTATTTTGGGGGCGTCACAGTTGGTATCAAAGCTTAGGGATATGATCCCTAGCTGAGATGTGAGACTAGAACTAGGGGGGAGAGACGGTGAAATCCTTCGCTAGTACGACCTACCTATGTTTATTTTGTAACGCACCGGAAAATTTGGATTTTTGAGAATTAAATTTTATTTGATTATGTGGATTAAAATGAATTTAATTAATTATATATGGGAGTAAGCTAATTGAAGGTCATTTTATGACCTAGATATATCGGATTGTCGTAGTATTTTGGCTATGTAGTAGAATTAAAGTGTTTGAATTTTCAAGACAAAAATAAAAGCTTTCCGAGAAATTTTCTAAAAAACACTATTCACGCATTTCTGCTTGGGAATTATTTTTGAACTTCCGAGAAATACGTAATGATAGAATATCGAGGCGAGATGAAATATCCAATAATATTTCAGTTATGGCAAATGCAGTTTTTCACCTGCGGACTTAAAACCTAACGGTTAGGGAAAGTGAGTTCCAAGAAGGAATTTTAATGCGTGTAATGAAATAAAGCAATGATTGTATAATACGTAAGTATTGTACGAAGTAATGAATATGAGTATAATACGAGGTATTATACGAGTATCTGTGAATGATGGAATGTCGTATATTAAATAAGTATACGAGTTAGAATACGAGATTAATACGTAAATTATACATTATAAGGCTTTAAGCCAAATGTATTGGACTTGTAGGATTTGTTAGGAATTATACAAGCCCAAGTATAGGAATGGTTAAGCACAAGGGTGGAAATGGTCAAGCCCAATTTTTATTTAATTACAAGCCCAATGTACAAGATAAGTTAATTAAGCTAATTGAATGAAAAGCCCAAGATAAGATCCAATGGGTAAAGCTTGATCTATGGGGCAACCCATGGGTGAATTGGTGATCAAGAACTTTGTGTGATGAGCAAGTAGACTTAAGGGCTAAGCAAAGGATAAGTTAAGTAACTTAAAGGCTAAGTAAAGTGCTTATGTGTGATGAACAAGCAAAGTGCTTATATGTGATGATTAAATAAACTTAATGGCCAAGTAATTAATTTGACGAGCAAGCAAAGGATAAGTTATGTGCTAAGCAAGTATACTTAAGAGCTAAGTAAGTGTGGTGGACAAGTTTACTTAATAGCTAGGTAATGAATAGTAAGGAGGTGATTAAGGAGGTGGAGTGGCTTTATGACCATTATACCCTAACTTAGGAAGTCCTATAAATAGGAAGCTTGCTAGCTCATTTGTTAGTTGTTATATTTTCATCCAATAACTCATAGCTTATTGGTTAGAGAGAATAAGTGAGAATAAGCTAGAAAAGCTAGAAAACTAGTCTTCATAATTCAAGAAGAAAGAAGAAGAACAAAGATTAACCAAGTGATTATCAAAGGTAAGAACTTAAACCATGAATCTCTTTCTCTTCCATTGGTAGGGAGATGGGTAGTGGTAGAACATGTATGCTAAGGAATGATAGGAATGAGTAATCAAAGGACTTAAGTCTTAATAAGTCGTATAAGTCATGAATAAGTAATTCAAACTTAATTAAGTTATGAACTCATGAGAAGTTTATATGAACTATTCATATGTTTACTTTAATAAGATTGTATGATAATAAGAAGCAAGAATGGTGGTTAAAAGACTTAAAATGTAATAAGTCATGAGAAAGGAAGTTATAAGTAGTTTGTACTTTTATAAGTTATAAACTCAGAAAGAACAAGTAATAACTTATCATGTTTATAAGTTAATGAAATATGTATGTCAAGATGTTAGTATGATGGATTGAATCCATTTGAAACGATGAAAAAAACAAAAGAAATGAAGTCAAGGTGAAATTTACGAGTTTGGACGATAATCATCGAATTCGTGAAATTCTCGGAATGGAAGTCGAATTTTGATATTGAGCTTGGAAACATTGGTTTTCAATGGAGACAAGTCATATTTGGCATTTTAGAGTGGCAGACTCGAGAATGACTAAATTTCAACTTAGAATGAAGAAACGAGCGTTAAAAGTTCACGAGCGTTTACCATTTTTGTTATAAATGGACTAATAGGTGAATTTTTATCAAACGAAGTCAAATAGATAAAATTCTTGCATGAATGGGTAGAGTATGTAATTTGTGAACCATAGGCTTTTGAACAAGCCAATTTGGACTTATAACACAGAAGTTATGCGTCCGGGAATCTCACAAAAATAAAAAACTGTCAAATTTTTCGAGGCAGAGAGAGTGCTGCGCACGTAGCGACTCGAGGCAATAAGGCGTCTGCGTAGTAGTCGAGAGGCCGAGATAGGGTACACTTCAACTAATTGGCACTTGCATACATCACATAACAAAGGAGACTCACGCCGCACCGCCGAGTCCAGAGCATGCACATTGCTAAGTCACGTCGCGACGTGACATAAAGAAGAAAAATCAGGGGCATGCAATGCCGAATTTTAGTGATTGCATAGAAATGAATGGTTATAAAGATAAAAGGGAAGGCAAATGAAGTAACGCAACCTTAACAAACATAAGGTGGCATTATTAAGATATTCTTAAACCACTTGTATGATCACTTAGTGTTGAAGATAAGTAATTGAACATGAACGATATGCAGTAAGTGTACTTAACCAATTACGATCAAGTTTTGATTAACAACGTAAGAAAGTTAATAAGCCGTGGGGAAGGATGATTAACTCAAAACGAGTTGTATTAATAAAGTAAATCCAAGTAAGACATAAAAGAGAAAGAAGTTGGTAAGAATGATGTAAGTTATAACGATAAATCGGAACCAATAAATAACAAATCTAATACAGGATTAGATTGAGAAGGGTAAGATTCCTTAGGAACCATGTATGTTCATTCATGACCTAATGTCGTATGCTATGTGGTTATGTGTTATAGAGACTATAAAGACTGAAAGGAAACGTTATTATACTGTAGCAGACGCTGAAGGCAAGTTTTTCTTAAACGTTTGTCTAACCTTCGTGTTAGACAAGTTTTCTGTGATTCATGTTATGAGAAGCATGAAGTGTTTTACTAAAGGTTCGATGCCAGTTTTATCTCGACTAGACTAATCTTAAAGAGTGATTGATTTATTTACAAGTCTTTCAATATAGAATTGATAACGCTATCCTACGCCAATTGTTTGGTACGAATTCAAAATAAACCTGAGTATTAATTAACAAATGTATTTTCATCGGTTATTCGATTGGCACGCGAGGTTGCCAAAACTTAAACGTATACACGTTTAATGGATGTAGTGTTGATCAACATAGAGTACTATAGGCTGATCACCTAGAAGTGCTCGTAAGATATATCGGACTTACGGACTTAGTGTCGGGTTGTCCTTTTCAAAGAAATGATGCACTGCTCATAGTCTTGAGCCAGACTTGATGTTTTACTGAATATTGTCATTGTAAAACATTTTGAAGGAAAAGAAGTGTTATTTTGAATTATCGGTAGTACTTCGTTACTACTGTTCAGTTACTGAAGAAATACGGTTCCTATGTTTCAAGCATGTTGTTTAAAAGAAATTGTTGTACTTGCTGAGCTTGTTATGCTAACTCTTGCTTGAACCATATTGTTGGGAGAATGCATAGCATGATTTGATGTTTTAATGAATATGCTCATGATTATTTGTAAGGTCCTTTAATGAATACATGTACAAGGACTTTGTGATAGATCAAAATTGTTAGGTTGATCTAAGCTTTCAACGTGTACCATTCTGTTTGGAATGAATCAATAGAAAGATCAAAACTGTTAGGTTGATCTTAAGATATAATAGATTAGTCTTGAAGAAATTGTAGTGCATCAATCTGATCAACTTGCAGAAGGCAGGGCAGAAGACGGAGAATCGAAAGATCGTAGTATGTTTTCCTTGAAGGGGACTCTTCGGATATCTTAGAGTGGTCCCAACGTTTGCCGAGCAAACTTCACGACCATAGTATGATGAAGGAAACAAGAAGCATATAAGTCAACGATCGTAGTGTACTCTCGGGAACGTAGAGCTAACATCACGAGCAAGTCAAGATCGTGGTTTGCGAAGGCCTAAGGGAAAACTTAGTGTTCTCTACTGATAGCATCGTAGTGTGCAAAGTAATCAAAACACTACGATCTGAATCGTAGTATACCACAATCCAAATCGTAGAGCACCATCTATCTTGTATCAGAAAATGACGAGCCTCAAGATCTGTGCAAAGGAAGATCTTAACAAATGAGAAATGGATTCTAGACGTTGCAGTACTCATCAGTCCCAAGAATAAGAAATATCCTTAGTATGGAACAAAGAAGCATATTGTAGAAGTCAAGGATAGTACCATGGGCAACGGACAAAAACACCTTTTCGGTGTTAGGTGAAAGAAAGCGATCGCAGATCGGTGGGCCGAATGCGAAATTCAACAGAGGTAAAGAAATGTCTCCATCAAAGTTCAGAAAGTTCAGAAGTATTTAAGGCCTCAACGGATGGATCCAACGGATAGTTTTCAACATCACATACATACAGATCAGACAGATGAGAAGAAATCAAGCAAGTATAAACATACAACGTGAAGAACTCTAAGGCTCAACTCTACGATCTGAGATATTACAAAGCTTGCTCACTACTCGCTTTTTTCAACCGGTGCTTACACAAAGAACCGAGTAACAACCATCAAGTACTCAACAACTCAACCCACTAAAGAAAAAAAGTACCAAGCTGCTTTGGCTTGAAGAGTTCCTAGGAAACTAGAAGTTCCAAGGTCAGCCGCCTTGAAGAGTTCAAGAGTGAATCAAGTTCCTGGGCAATTTGGTCTAGAAGGAATCATGTGATTCGTGGTTGTAAAGACATCCTTAGTGAATATCCTACTCGTTGAGTAGAAGAGTGGACTAGGAGCTTTAAGTGCTCCGAACCACTTAAAAACGACTATGTCTTTTATATTCATGCTATAACTGCCATAACTGCTATATCTGCCATATCTGCCTCACACTCACTCATAACACCATTGCTTGGTTAAGAAGATTAAAACAAATATTAATTCCGCTATGTTTTAATCACTTTCAAAGAACAAAGTTAAAACGAAAAGATTTTTTAAATATCTATCCAACCCCCCTTCTAGATAACTATTGTGCCAACTAGGACCTAACAATTGGTATCAGAGCAGGTTCTATTTTATAGCTTACACGCTTTAGTAGATCCAATGGCACTCGTACCAAGTGAATCCAGGACCGGGGGAGGCAGCAAGCCACCAATGTGCAACAAGGACAAATTTGCTAACTGGAAAGTCAGGATGCAAGCTTACATGGACTCAATAGATGAAGATCTATTTGAGACTGTTCTTAATGGGTCCTATGTACCAACAAAGCTTGCACCAACCATTGATAATCCAAACAGAGTTCAAATCAAAGTTAAAGAAGAATGGACAGACACAGAGAAGAGAGATGTCCAACTTGACAAAAAGGCGAAGAATATCCTGTTCCAATCCTTAGAGGACGATCTGTTTAAAAATATTGTAAACAGCAAAACAGCTAAGGAAGTTTGAGAAGCACTGCTGATCATGCACGAAGGAACTCATGAAGTCAGAGAGAACAAACAGTCTCTCCTGACACAACAGTATGAAATGTTCACTCATTCGCAAGGAGAAAACGTGACTGCAACCTATGAAAGATTCAACGCTCTGCTCAACTCTCTACGAGAGTATGGGTAGATCTATCCTAACAAGGATCTAACCATAAAGTTCATGAGAGCCCTACCAAGCAAGTGGGATGCAAAGACCACGGCAATAAGAGAGTCAAAGAATCTTAATGAGATGACAGCTTCAACAACTATATGGAAATCTCCCACCCTTTAACCGGAGCTAACCCAACGTGCTGAAACCATATCAGAAGGAAGAAGAAAAGACAAGGGTGTTGCTCTCAAAGCAAATGAAGGTGCATCAAAAGTCATCACTGAAACTGACTCTGATGATGATGAAGACGATGATGAAGACTTTTCCATGCTAGTAAATAGACTAAGAAGGTTCATGCGACAAAGCAGAACCAGCAAGCAAAAGAAAGTTAGCAACTATGTGACGCCCCCAAAATAGGTCCATTCCATCCAACCCATTCTGAGTCGCCAAATACATGGTACAGAAACAACTACAACTTTATTATTACAACAGTAAAACTGTGAGTTTGAATACAAATATTATCTTCTAGACAATATCTATACTCAAATAAATCCTCATCACATTTATTGATACATTATTTTACAAAAATGGTGAGGACTACTAAACAACTCTCTCTAGAACCTTCATTCCATACCCCACTGTACTCGCTACATTCTCGCCTCCCGAGAAGAAAAAATGGAACAACAAGGAAAAGGGTGAGCTCAACTAGCCCAAAGAAAAATAATATTATGACTAAGATAATATACAACAAATTATCATTAGTCTTCAACAGGGAAAAAAACTAATAGAATACAATAGACAACAAGTTTTTAAACCAATATTCGCAGCGGAAATAATAATTCATTATAAGAGTTAAGTAGAGAATGCAACTACTATCTTCTATGTATGAATTTAAAAGTTCGTCGTCTATCTTTTATCCCTGTAACATCACTCAACATACATCTGGAATCAAATATTCATCTTTGCACTACAGGCCAAAGATATTCATCAGTTGGTCATGGTCATCTAAACACCTGTTCATCTTTACACTACGGGCCAAAGATATTCATCAGTCGGTCATGTTCATCTCAACACCTGTTCATCTTTGCACTATGGGCCAAAGATATTCATCAAGAAATCATTCATCTTTGCACTACAGGCCAAAGATATTCAGTAATATCATCATTTAGGACTGAGGATGATGAAAAAATATTTTAAAGGAAACGAATCCAGTGAAACAAAAGAACAATTATTAAGGATTCGTATTTTAAACAATCCAAGTTGAAAAATACTTCATAAGTAATCAGAGTGGAGTAAAATTCAAGAATGATCAAAACATGGATACAATCAAAGCTAGTCTCCAGAATAGATATTTTGGACGAAAAGAAATTTTTTCATTTTTCGATGAATAGTGCCGTATTCGTGAATAAAGGCCAGATCGTGAATAGTCCGTGATCGTGAATAGTAACTCCAACACCAAAAGATAGAATTTCCACAAAAAAATCTTCACGCTTCATGAATAGTACTCGTGAATAGTAACTCGTGAATAGTAACTCATGAATAAGTAACCCCCATACATGAAAAAGTTCCAAATTTGATAAAAAGTTCCAACCAATATTTCAAAGATAATGATATTGGAGAAATAATATCATTTGAGAAGAAAATAACATCCCTTACCTCGAAAGACAAGATTTACTAGTTGAAACAATTTATATAAAGCTATGACTTGAACTTGAACCGTATAGCAATACTCAAAGTATACTCAAAATACTCACACGAATACGCTCGATAATATAGAGAGAAAACTTCAGTTTAAAGTGTGATTTTCAATTCTAACCTAAGCACCCTATTTATAGAAATTGCTTAGAACACCAAAGCGTAAAATTGAATATAATAATATTATATATAACAAAATTCATACGCCCACATCTTGAATCTGAATTTAGCCACCATGCACATGTTAAATATGCCCACAACATATAAAAAACGTTTTATTAATAAAATAAATATAACTTCCAAAATCAATTTATTTTAACTTTAGAACTTCAATAATTCATAATAAATAGTCATTTTATCAAAAATTGAATCTCGCGTCTTTTTATAGGAAATTCAATTCTCTACAACTTTACGTGAAGAAAGTTTTCTAAATTCCAAATGAAATTGACCGAAATCCACATATGGACAATTTTACAAAGTGCTATAATAAAATTTCACCAAGAAATGGGGTCCATCGACATGTTTAACATGTTTTAAACATTTATTGCAATAAAAATACTCTTCCTCCTCAGTATACTCATATATCCCACATTCGTTGTAAAAAATATCACCGTTAATATATTATTAAAATAATATATTTAAATGAATTATTTTATCGTAAAAGATAAAATATTAATTTTCAACAATTGTCATTTTAAAATTTTCTCCATCTATATCCACATAAAATCAATATTTTCCTCATCATATAAATCAATAATTAATTATTCACAAATAATATTATAGAATCACATTATTGACAACCGTGCGGCTTCCTGGAAAGAGGGGCTTTCAATAAGAATTTCTCCTTCTTCGCGCAATTAGGTGACCAAACCTCTCCTTAGATGTAACTTTCTAGACATTGCCAATAATGTTATCTAATAATATTATTCGGATAATATGAATTATTGCTTCGATAATGAAAAATACCGTAAATGACAATTATTGAAACAACAAAGAATATAAAATATCAACGCAAAGAATTATTAAATCAATAAAATAAAATACCGATCAAGAATTATCAGAACCATTATTGAGTAGTGCCTTCTTACGTAAGAATCAATAATTGGTGCAATACCGGTGTACTCTTGTGTTTTAACCAATCGAGGATTTTAATAAGTATTAATTGGTAATAACTACTGTACCGTTATTTTTAAACAATTTATATTTGTCGCTTTCTTCATCCAATCGCTTTCATGGGCCCACACCCACATCGCTACTTGTCGTGCATTTAATATTCCCCACAAAGATCTAATATTCCACGACCAAACGAATATTCCTCGACAACAATGAATATTTTATAACCACTTGCTTATTTGAAATATTTGCGTATTTTACCCATAACTATCCACATTAATCAAATCAACCCTTACTATTTCAAAATAATAAATAGAGAAAAATAAATTTCATTTATTAATATTTTGGGGTCTTACAAACTACGTCAGCCAGAAGCAATCGAATAATTTATGCTACAACTGCAAGAAACCTGGTCACTTCATTGCAAACTGTAACAAACCTATCAAAGAAGAACTGAAGAAGAAAACTTATGAAAAAAAAGAATACAAAGGTACCAAGAGGCCTCAGAAAGAGAGACAAGGGACTGGTTGCCGGAGGATCATGGAGTGACTCAGATAATGACTCAAATGCTGACTACGGAGATGAAGAAGAACCATAATTGGACAATCTGTGCCTTATGACCAAACATGCAAAGAATGACCAAAACCTCAACATATATGATGTAAGTCTCGATGAGGTATTTGATTTCAATTCTCCTGATGTAGATATTAGTGATTTAAGAACTGCTCTGCATGGCATAACCACTGATCTCCATCAATACATGAAGTGGTTCAGAGTCTTCTCTAAGGATCATTCTCTTCTTTAAGAGGAGAAGAAGAAAGTTCAAGAAGAGCTTGAAACAGCCCTTCTAAGTACTAATCTTCTCTCCAAGCTTGAGGCTGAGAATGAAACGTTAAAATAGACAAACACACTCAATGCACAAAAAGAGTCTAAGCTAACCTCTAAAATTGAGGATCTAGAGAAGACTATCTCTGTATGGAACAAATCCTCATCCACCATTGACTGCCTGCTTTCTAGTCAGAGAAGCACACTAGACAGAACAGGCTTAGGTTTTGGGGAATCCAACTCAGAGCAATGTGTGGAAAAGACAATGGAAATTAGCACTAGTAATGCCTCAAGCTTTGGTAGATACATTGTCTTTGTGAAATCCTCACAGTTGGAAGAACCAAGTCAACCTTGTTCTACTATCTCTAGTTATACTCAAAGAAGTAAAGGATCTCATGCTGGCCTGGGCTTCATAAACGAGAAGAGTAACCCAACCTCCACTTACCCACCTCGAAAAATCGTAGAGTCAAGCAAAATCAACTCTACGAATCAACTGGGAAAGTATAGTAGAAGCAAGGCACACTCATCACCATTTATGAAACCCAAGGACACGTGGAAGAAAAAGAGTCAGTCTAACAAGAAAGTGACTAAGGAACCACACAAGTTCAAATGGATGATAAACCATCATACACACACTGGCATGCACTATGATAGATGTCTCATATGCAATAAATATGGTCATAGGGCTGCTAAATGCTATCATAACTCCATGCATGTGAAATCCAAAATTAGACAAATTTGGGTACCCAAAGGCACTAACAAAGAAGGACACATGCAAATATGGGTACCAAAATCAAAGTTCAAATGTTTTGACAGGAAAAGAGCTCCACATGGTATCTGGACAGTGGATGCTCAAGGCATATGACAGGGAACAAAACTCTACTATCCAACTATGTAGAAAAGAAGGGTCCCTCAGTCATCTTTGGAGATAACGACTCGGGCAAGACTAGAGGATATGGCTCGGCTGGCAATGGTGCAAAGATCTTCAGTGAGTAAGCTTATGTGGATGGACTCCAACACAACCTTCTAAGTATCAGCCAACTCTGCGACAAGGGTCACCAAGTAACATTTCTCAACAACCAATGTCAAGTCAGAGATTTGACGACATCTGCCATAAAGCTGATCGGATCAAGAGAAGGAAATGTCTACACTATAGATCTTGGTCAACTGAGCTCTAATGAGACAGTATGTTTTCTGGCAAAAGCATCCGAGGAAATGAGCTGGGTATGGCATAGAAGGTTGTCTCACTTAAACTTCAAAAGCATGTCCAAACTGGCATCAAAAGACCTAGTAGCTGGCCTTCCCAAGTTCAACTTTGTGAAGGAAAGGCCATGCAATGCCTGTCAGTTTGGAAAGCAAACTAGAAGTTCATTCAAGAGCAAGACTATCAACTCCATTGACAAGCCACTGCAGTTGCTCCACATGGATCTCTTTGGGCCAATCCCAACAACCAGTCTAGGAGGAAAAAGATACTCTCTAGTCATAGTTGACGACTACACCAGATTCACATGGGTATTCTTCCTAACATCAAAGGATGAAACGAGCTCAGAATTAATCAAGATGTTCAGACTGGTGATGAACGAGAAAGGAGAGAAAATCAAGGCCATAAGGAGTGATCATGGAAGAGAATTCAATTTCTCAGAAATAGACAAGTTCTGCTCAGACAATGGCATCAGTCATAACTTCTCAGCTCCACGAACTCCTCAACAAAATGGAGTTGCTGAGAGAAAGAACAGAACCCTGATAGAGGCTGGAAGGACTCTACTAGCAGCAGCTCGTCTGCCTGAATACTTTTGGGCAGAAGCTGTCAACACTGCATGCTACACTCAGAACAGATCACTAATTCACTCTACGATCAAGAAGACGCCCTACGAACTATGGAAAGGAAGAAAGCCAAGTGTCAGCTACTTCCATGTCTTTGGATGTGCATGCTATATTCTCAACAATGGAAAGCAGTATCTGACAAAATTCCAACCCAAGTCAGACGAGGAGATCTTTCTTGGATATGCCACAGACAGCAAGGCTTTCAGGGTGTTCAACAAAAAGACACTGAATATAGAAGTCTCAATACACATCATCTTTGATGAAACTGACTTAGACAAAGAAGTACCTCAAGACACTACAACCAATAGTGCAGACACTACGAATGAAGTCGTCGAGGTCAACACTACGATCGTAGTACCAGACAGTGAAACCGTAGAGCATGATAATGTGATCGTAGAGAGGACCATCTAAGACAGTGAGCCTCCACTCCAAAAAGAAGAGATAGACCTTGAAGACTTAAGACAGGAAGGCATCAGGACAGATGTCCCAACTGGCAGCAGATGGGCAAGAGATCACACTCGGGATCTAATCATTGGAGATCCGAGTGCTAGAGTCAAAACAAGAGCTGCTACTCAGAATGAATGTTTCTATCTAAGCTTCCTATCACAAATTGAGCCAAAGAAGATAGAGGATGCTATGGAAGACTCCAGTTGGATAGAAGCTATGCAAGAAGAACTCAACCAATTTGAACGAAGCAAAGTGTGGAGATTGGTGCCAAGACCAAAGGTTCATCCAGTAATAGGAACTAAGTGGGTCTTCAGAAACAAAATGGATTAATATGGGGTCATTACCAGGATCAAGGCAAGATTAGTGGCAAAGGGCTATTCTCAATAAGAAGGTATTGACTATGACGAGACATTTGGACCCGTTGCCAGACTGGAAGCCATCAGAATCTTTCTTGCCTTTGTTGCCCACATGAAGTTTAAAGTCTTTCAGATGGATGTCAAGAGTGCATTTCTAAACGGAGAACTTCAAGAAGAAGTCTATGTAGAACAACCTCCAAGTTTCATTAATCCATCTCTTTCCGATTATGTCTATAGATTAGATAAAGCCTTATATGGTCTTAAACAAGCACCTAGAGCATGGTATGAAACACTAACTAACTTCTTAATAGAAAATGGGTTCACTAGAGGTAGAGTAGATACCACACTTTTTCTTAGAAAGTATAAAAACAAAGTCTTACTAGTTCAAATATATGTTGATGATATCATTTTTGGCTCTACTGACGAAAAGTTATGCAAGAGATTCTCTAAGCTAATGTAGAGCAAGTTTGAAATGAGCATGTTGGGTGAGCTGAATTTCTTCCTTGGACTGCAAATAAAGCAGACTGATGAAGGAATATTCATCAATCAAGCCAAATACATCAAAGACTTATTAAAGAAGTATGGCATGGAATCAACTTCTCCCATGAAGACACCAATTGCTCCTGCAACTAAGCTTGATAAAGATGAGAATGGTAAAAGCATTGATATAACTCAATACAGAGGTATGATAGGTTCTCTTTTATACCTAACTGCTAGTAGACCAGATATAATGTTCGCAACATGCATATGTGCTAGATTTCAGGCTAACCCTAAAGAGTCACAATTGTCTGCTGTATAGAGGATCTTCAGGTATCTCAAGGGTACACCTTACTTGGGGCTTTGGTACCCCAAGGAATCCTCTTTTGAACTAACAGGATATACAGATGCTGATGTTGCAGGATACAAAATAGATAGAAAGAGTACTAGTGGCACCTGTCAATTACTAGGAAACAGGCTTGTGTCCTGGTTCAGCAAAAAGCAAAACTCAGTGTCCACTTCAACTGCAGAAGCTGAATACATTGTTTCTTTGGCAAACATTTCTTTGTGTTTCGAGATCCTATGGATGAGAAACCAACTAGCTGACTATGGGCTTGATTTCAAATCTATACCCATACACTGTGACAACACAAGTGCCATAGCAATAACTCATAATCCTGTTATGCATTCTAGGACCAAGCATATTGAAATAAGGTATCACTTCATTAGGGATCATGTGCAAAATGGAACTATATCGCTACAGTATATCCCTATTGAAAATCAACTTGCAGATGTTTTTACTAAACCACTAGATGAATTCAGATTTAATAAGTTAATAAGTGAGCTAGGCATGCTAAATCTTCAACCATGAAATATATGCTCTGGATCGCTAAGCCAACCATGAATATACAAAGGTGAACTCAATATCATACACATGATCAAGGAAAGTCCACGATCGTCGAGTTGAAAAGACAACTATTTCAACGATCGTAGCAAAGACTCAACCTTCGTAGAACAGACTCAACGAATGATGATCAGACTCAACGATCGTAGGACAGACTCGAAGATCGCAGGACAGATTCAACGAACAGAAGACTATCTCTACGATCGTAGTCTTCCTAAGATCTCGACTCTGAAGACAATAATGGCAAATCAGTACATTCCTGCAGTCAAAATCGTAGAGCCAAGCAAAAAGCCACACCTGTCCCTCTAAGTGAAAAAGAGAGAGGGAAGTTATAAGTACAAATTGAAACAATTTTTTTAAAAATCTGAAGTTCAGAAGTCTCTCTCTCTCAAAGCAAAACCCTAACTCAGTAGAAAGCTCAGACTACAGAATCAATGGCTGCTTCAAACGTAATCTCAGGCTACCGACTCTGCTTCGACGAATTCAAAACTACTGAACCCCAGTTTCACAAAACTCTGTCTCTACTAAAAAAACAGGTCTCGAGGAAGCTTTGGGTACGAACACATTGATCTACCCGAAGTTGGTCAAGGAGTTCTACAATAACGGTGTGTTTAAAGATAACACTATCACATCACGAGTAAGGAATGTTGAAATCAAATTGAAGGCTGAGGATATTAACCTAGCCCTAGGTCTCAAGTCAGAAGGGTACCTGTCTATAGAAGGCATAGACTTTCACAAAGGTCTCAAAAAGATGCATCACAAGAAGTCACCAACTGTCAAATGATACAAAAAGAAGGAATTCCCACAAAGGTATGAGTTTCTGGCCGATATTGTTGGAAAATGGATATGCTATAAAAGCTCAGGCCATGACTCCGTAAATGAGATATAATTAAGACTCATTACTGCCTTGTGTTATAAAACACAACTAAACTATAGGGCTATTTTACTTGAATGGATTGGGAAATGGATGAGCAACTCAAAGATGACCAAAAGCTCACAGAAGATGCTCTACGGTCGATTCATCAGTATTATCCTACAGGCTGCTTTTGGTGATCTAATTGAAAATGATGAAGGTGAAACCATAAATCCAAACAGACGAATGACCCAACAGTTGTTTCAAAACTGGAAAAGAAATCTAGCTGAAAATGTAAAGATGGCATCTGAATCCAGTGGTCGAACTGGTGAAGTAAAGGGAATAAGAACTGTAGGGGATATGTCTGTTGTCAGAGAATCTGAGGAAGAAGAAGAAGCAAACAAGGGAGATCCCAGTGCGTTAGTCAGAAAAAGGAAAGTCAAACCAGTAGAAGAGCCTCAAGGATCCTCCACCAACAAATATGCACAGTCCTCAGACATTGAGACTCTTAGAATCTTAAGAAGAAAGGAACAACAAGCTGAGGCTGCAGAAGATAGAGCAACAATATCACAACTGCTGAAAATGAGTAAGACCAGTCACAAAGGCAAAAAGACATCAGTCTCTTCGATCGTCGAGTCTCCTTCGATCGTAGAGCACATATCAAACAAAGAAGCTGCTATCTTGGCCAGTCTGAAGGACACAACTGAAGAAAGCCCTGAGGCTGAGGCTCAGGCTAAAAAGCCAAGAAGGAAACTTGTCAAGAAGTACATTCTTGCCAATAAAGAAGTGCTAAGAAGAGCAACAGAAGAACTGAATACCAAAAAGGAACCAACCAGTGAATGTCCTACTCCTACTGAAGAGAAGGAACCTGAAGACCACATGATAAAGGGTGCTCCAGCTGAGGGGAAGATCTCTGAATCACTCATGATAGAGGATACACCAGCTGAGGGGGAGAAGTCTGCAATTAAAAAGAATGATCATGTTGAGCGGGAGCCTCATGATATCCAAATGGCAGAAGAGGAGGTCACAACCCAAGACAAGGTTGAACAAGTTCCAGATCATCCAGAGACCATTGAGATAATGGAATCTGCAGATGAAATTAATGAAGAAGATGAAGTCAAAATCATTGCAGAAGGCATAGATGGATACAGAAGATATAACTATGAGCAACTATTTGCATATCTTCCTATGATGTCCTTCCACCGGGCCCAAATTCTAAACTCTTGGGATCACATGTTCCAGAGCTTCAAAGAATACCCAGCTATCTCTGTACTGGCCAATGGATTTCCAGGAAAAGTCATTTTGCTAAAAAGCTCCTTACCAACTATTCTTCAACCAAGGATAAGCTTGAGGTATTGACTATCCCTAAACTCTTCCAAATGAATCACTTGCCATCATCTTCATTCAATCAATTCTATGAATTCCCTAGATGGTTGGAAGTGATTCTTCACCCACTAAATCAATTTCTAGTTGCAGAATCCCAAAATTCTGTAACTGAAGAATCAAGAAAAGTCAACCTTGCTCAGCTCTCACAAATCACCAGCTCTACGATTCCAGACTCTAGTCACATCGTAGAGTCACACATCAGAATCGTAGAGTCTCCTATCCCAAACATCCAAACACAGGCCCCTCCATCAAATATCCCTTCCTCATCAACAAATGAATGCTTCAAACTTAAACTGGCTCTCTTCTCACTAAAAGAACAATTCAACAATACACCTCCTTCCTCCTCAAAATTTCCACAATTGGATGAAATTATTTCAGAATTGTCTACCAAGGCTGATCTATCAGCCATGTCTGAGAAAATGGTCAAGGAGCTGGACGAGAGTCTTGAAGATCATCTTTGCCAGACCGATCTGACTAAAGACTGACATCCATTATCAATGCTGCAAACTCCCTTCCAAGATCCCTGAGCTCTGAATTGTCTAAATCACTCAAAGAGATCATCAGCGAAATGCTACAAAGCATAAAGGATAGGGATGACATTCACTTCCTTGCAGCCAAATGACATAGGGATGCTGTCTTGATTTTACAGAAAACTCAAGAATCTCAAAACCAGCAAATGATACAAAGCATTCAAAATCTTCAGGCTGCTGTCAAAGAGTTTCAACAGTCCTATGTCAGCAGTGGCCAACAAACAAACAACATTCTCTCCATCCTTCAGCAAAGAGAAGCTAGGTCTGAAGTTCTCATCGAAGAAAATAGAGAAGACATTGCTCAGACCAAGAATCAGCTCAACGAACTTGTCCAAGGGGTTGCTCGTCTGTCCGAAGACATTTGAACTCTTGATGCTGACATAAGGGGGGAGAATAGAGACAAAGGAGATCGGGAAGGTCAAGGGAAGAAGCAGAGGACAATTCCAACAATTCCAAATGCAGCGTATGAGGAACCCTTCTGCAAGGCACTCTCAACAGACTCCACGATCAAACTATCAAACTCCACAATCTGATCAGCAGGAAATATTGGTAGCTCAACTATTAAGGAGTTCAGGGCCGGCTTTTAGCTCACATGAAGTAACCGCAACAGGCCTAAGAATGCCAATTGGAGATCTGGAATTCATGAATAGGCACGACCACAATCCAAGATTAAGCCCTAGTGAGCTCGAAGATTTAGCTAGAAGAGATGAAGCTAGCTGAAAAAGAAGAGCAGAGGAAAAGGAAAGCCCCCCAAGGAGCAAAAGGCCAAGGAAATAGAGATAAGTTGAATTTCATTTCTTATTGATGTATTTATCTCAAGTTTAACCTCTATCTTCATATATCAATAAATTCATGCTTATTCTCTAGAAATTTCAGCTTCTCACTGAAATACTAAGTCATGTTTATTTTTCTGCACTGCATATAGAAATCAATAATCATGACAGCAAATCTCCTTAGTTATGTAAACATCAAATAGGGGGAGATTGTTGGGAGAATGCATAGCATGATTTGATGTTTTAATGAATATGCCCATGATTATTTGTAAGGTCCTTTAATGAATACATGTACAAGGACTTTGTGATAGATCAGAATTGTTAGGGTGATCTAAGTTTTCAACGTGTACCATTCTGTTTCGAATGAATCAATAGAAAGATCAAAACTGTTAGGTTGATCTTAAGATGTAATAGATTAGTCTTGAAGAAATCGTAGTGCATCAATCGATCAACTTCTGCGAAGTTAGAAGCGGAAGACAGAATCGAAAGATCGTAGTATGTTTGCCTTGAAGGGGACTCTTCGGATATCGTAGAGTGGTCCCAACGTTTGCCGAACAAACTTCACGACCGTAATATGATGAAGGAAACAAGAAGCATATAAGTCAACGATCGTAGTGTACTCTCGGGAACGTAGAGCTAACATCACGAGCAAGTCAAGATCGTGGTCTGCGAAGGCCTAAGGGAAAACTTAGTGTTCTCTACTGATAGCATCGTAGTGTGCAAAGTCATCAAAACACTACGATCTGAATCGTAGTATACCATGATCCAAATCATAGAGCACCATTTATCTTGAATCAGAAAATGACGAGCCTCAACATCTGTGCAAAGGAAGATCTTAACAAATGATAAATGGATTCTAGACTTTGCAGTACTCATCAGTCCCAAGAATAAAAAATATCCTTAGTATGGAACAAAGAAGTGTATTGTAGAAGTTAAGGATAGTACCATGGGCAAACGGGACAAAAACACCTTTTCAGGTGTTAGGTGAGAAAGCAGACTGCAGTGTCAGTGGGCCAGAATGCAGAATTCAGCAGAGGTAAAGAAATTTCTCCATCAAAGTTCAGAAAGTTTAGAAGCATTTAAGGCCTCAACGGATGGATCCAATGGATAGTTTTCAACATCACATATATACAGATCATACAGATGAGAAGAAATCAAGTAAGTATAAACATACAACGTGAAGAACTCTAAGGCTTAACTCTACGATCTGAGATATTATAAAACTTGCTCAGCTACTCAGTTCTTTCGAACCAATGCTTACATAGCAACTGAGTAGCAACCATCAAGAACTCAACAACTCAACCCACTGAAAAAAAAGTACCAAGCCTGCTGGGCTTGAAGAGTTCCTAGGGAACTAGAGAAGTTTCAAGGCTGCTGGCCTTGAAGAGTTCAAGATGAGAATCAAGTTCCTGAGCAATGGTCTAGAAGAAATCACAATGTGATTCAGAAGTTGTAAAAGACATCCTTAGTGGATATCCTACTCGTTGAGTAGAAGACTGGACTAGGAGCTTTAAGTGCTCCGAACCACATAAAAATGACTGTGTCTTTTATATTCATGCTATAATTGCCATAAGTACTATATCTGCCATATCTGCCTCACACTCACTCACAACACCATTGCTTGGTTAAGAAGATCAAAACAAATACTAATTTCGCTATGTTTTAATCACTTTCAAAGAACAAAGTTAAAACGAAAAGATTTTTTAAATATCTATTCAACCCCCCCTTCTAGATAACTATTGTGCTAACTAGGACCTAACACATATGAATGCAGCTAGGACCAACGAACTGAAGGATCCGACAAGGTTAAAGACAAGATGAAGATGAACGATTAGTTTACCTTGTAATAAACTAGTAAGTTGTATATAGTATAGTATGATGAACAAAGAATGTATTGGTTTTAGAACCAGGGAACGTGATGTAATATTAATAATGTAATAATAATGTAGTTGATACACACATTTTGGTGTTGTTTCAATAGAATGAATGTATAGTTATCAGTACCGTGTAGCACCATCTGTCGGGTTGGAAGATACCCGGATTTGGGGGCGTCACTGGTTGGTATCAAACCATTAGGTTATAAAACTTAAGGGGGAAAGAACCTTAGGCTAATAACATCATTAAGGAAAAAAAGCTCGAAGGAAGTAAACTCGAGCTTTACTTAAGTTGAATGAATTAATAAGGTATTGAGAAAACTTAGTACCAAAAGATTTAAAAGATGGAAAGTAACCCTAAATAAATTAAATTTGATTTGTGTTTATACTATCGTGTGTTATGTACTAATCAACATATGTGTTGTTATAAGATGTCGATCGATAGCTTGATGTAAAGAGATATACACGCGGTGAGTGAAGAAATTATGAACAGAGTAGAGCATGTACCTATGCCGGTGGTGGAGGTGCCATTAGTGATTATAGAGGAGTCGGAGATGGTGGAGTACTTTTCTGAGGAGGACTACTCTGAGGGAGATATGGATGTAGCATCATATCTTAATATGATGGTCTATGAGGAGGAGGAAATGGAGGTAACATCGGTTAATACGATGGTACCTACATTAGAGTCATCACCTCCAAATGCAATGAGATCATTGTATCTGGCAGTGCTTGATAGGAATGTGCAACTTAGTACAGTTGTGCAGAATTATAATGAAGAGATTAGTGCTCTTTATGTAGTGAAGGAATCTGCAGAAGCAGATTTTGAATTAGAGCATGATGAGAAGGTGCTCATGATAAATAAGGCTAGGGATTTAAAGAAGGAGGTCGATGAGCTTCGTAAAGAATTAGGGGAGAAGGACCGAAAGATAGCACGGATGTCTTACATCCATAAGAGTGCTCATAAGGATTTCAAGCTTAAAGTTTCTTGTTATTCCATATAGTCAGGGCAGACTCGACATACTATTAGTCGGGATACTATAGCGATGATTGCGAATGAGAAACACGAGGACGCTGTTATGCATTATTAGAAGTCTAGAGTAAGTAAATATATGTGTAATGACGTAAAAACCTCTTTTGTATAAAAGGGTAGTCTTTTTGTAAATCCCAACTTTTAAGAAGTTTAATTGCGGGATAGAAATGTACTAGCCGTTGGCTGTGGAAGTAAAGTGTAAATAGTTTCAGACTACGAAAAAGCATATGAATATAATGAAGTTTTCATTTAATATGCTTTGTTATGGTATGAGTTGTTATGTGGCGAATAATAACCAAGTAAGTAAATAGATAATAATGAAATTTTATTTATTTAATCAGAAAATGCCGTCAAGAAGAAGACAACGTAATCAGGAAGTGAAATCATGTAATAAAAATCAAGGGGGTCAAAATAACCCTATGTAAGAGTTCGTTAATTTATTAACGGCTGCATTTAACTAAACCGGGGGTAGAGTACCTGCGGAACCTAGGTTAGCCAGAATGACTACCTTTAAAGAATTTAAAAGCGTAGGTCCACCGGAGTTTAAAGGAACGAAGGACCAAATATAGGCCCAGATATGGGTAAAGGAAATAGAGAAGGTGTTTGTTATTACAAACGTAGGTGAGGTGCAAAAGAATTCTTTTGCGACTTAAATAATGAAAGGGGAAGCCAACTTTTGGTGGGAGGCTCACCAGGGTGGGACTAGAATAGATGCGGTAACGTGGGAACAATTCAAGAAGGTTTTCTTCGAGAATTATTTCCCTACAAGTATGTAGTGGAGAAGAAAAAGGCTCGTAGGTTGGAGCAGGGCCTGAAACCCTAGCTCTATAGTAGGATTTCGGTGTCCAGAGTGTTTCCTATGGGATAATTCTGGCGAAGGTGATTATAGCTGAGGGTGGTAGTGAGGCGTTAACCCAATACCACAAAGAAAGGAAGGATAAGAGCAAGGAAGAGGAAGGAACCAAGGTAGAGAATGCTAGTGGCAATATGCCAAAAAGAGAGAATTTTAACTCCAGGAATACTGGAGTGGGACAAAGGGATCCTAAACGTAGGATTGAAGCTTGTACGACATGTGGAAAGACTAATTTAGGAGTCTGTCTGAGAGGGAAATCGGTTTGTTTTAACTGTGGACATGAGAGTCATATGTTACCCAATTGTCCTAATTCTAAGAAAAACCATGGTTGTTTTGTATGTGGGTCGTTGGACCACATGGCAAGAAATTGCCCAAAGAAGGGGTTGGAGGAAAGTAAAGGTGTTAGTAGTGGTAAGTTAGCCATGATGCAATTGCATCAGCGGATTTAGTATCAGGTATCATTCCGGTCAATACAATGAATGCTTATATGTTATTTGATTGGAGTGATACTTTTCTTTTATAGCATGAAAGTTTGATAAGTGATTAAGTTCATTCTCAGAAGGGATTATAAATACCTTTATACGTTAAGGTAGAGAATGCGGAAATAACTTTTGTTAATTATATTCGGGGAAATGGCTTCATGAATAAGGAATGTAGGCAAGTATTGGTAGATAAGTACCGATAAAGTTGAGAGAATTTGAAGTAATTCTCGGTTTTCTAAGAAAATCCAAGGTAGTAAGAATAAAAGTATAAATATTCGGTTTTCTAAGAAAATCCAAGGTAGTAATTTACGGTAATAAAATACCGTGATGCTCTTGTTGTCTAACGATAAAACAAGTTAGGAGGATGTTAAGGAAGAGGATGAGTCGTTGCGGTTGCGTATCGAATATCGTAATAAGAGTAATTAGCGATTAAGAATGAATACCCATGGCCCAGGATCGATGATCTATTTGATCAGTTAAAGAGGGCAAAGAATTTTTCTAAGATAGATTCGCGTACGGGGTATAGTTGGTTGAAAGTAAGGAAGAAGGAAGAGGTACCTAAGGTGACGTTCAGAACTCGTTATAGTTATGACAAGTTTTTGGTTATGTCGTTTAGGTTAACTAATGTGCGAAAGTTAGACTTTCCATAATGGGTGTCGAGCAAGTCGATGGCAAATTGATAGGTACTCTGGTGAGGTGCTATGGTTGAAAGTACCATTAGCGTACAATTGAAATAATATTGGGATGAGGGTGTCGTAATGATCCTTGGTGATATTCTAGTCTAATTTAAGATGTCAGAAGATCACGTTGAACAATTGAAGATAGTGTGAGAAACACTACGGAGGGAGAAGTTGGATACAGAATTCACTAAGTGTGAATTTTAGCTTAAAAGATATACAGATATGTTATTAATAAGTATGATGGGAATGAGAAATGAGAAAAATAGTTTTGAGGAACTAAAAAGGGAAGTTAAGTAAGGCATCTGTATTATCCTTATCAGATGATATGAGGAATTTCGTAGTGTATCTCGATGTTTTGCGTAGATGACGAGGTTGCGTGCTCATGTAGCATGGCAATGTTATTACGTATGCATCACACCAGTTAAAGAGTTATGAGGAGGCCTATCCTACTTATGATCTAGAACTAGCAGCTGTAGTTTTGGAATTAAAAATTTGAAGATAATATTTATACGGGGAGAAGTGTGAGATATACGCGGACTCTAAGAGTTTGAAATATATCTCCACACCGAAGAAGTTGAATATGAAGTAGAGAAGGTGATTAGAATGGATAAGAGGTTATGACTGTGATAGGTTATATCATACATGGAAGGTAAACGTAGAAGCCGACGCGTTAAGTAGGAAGGGTAGGGAAAAGCTATCGATGTTAAACGACTCAGAATGAGTTACTAACGGAGATGGCAAGCACGGAGCTAGAAGTTAAATTATGGAATGAAGTGGTAGAAATGTTATTCATGACGTAGACTCAATCCACGATAATGGAATGAGTTAATTAAATACAACTAAGTAATGAGAAGTACAAATTAATGAAGAAGAGGATGCAAGATAAAGAGAAGATTATGTATAATCTTGTTTTGAAGGAGGAATTTGAGTTTCAAATAATTTTAAAGTTAAAGGAAGAATTAATTAGAGGAATATAGAATAATATGTTAATAAGTATTTTAACTTCTAACTCAATTTTTTGATAGGAAGTGACAAGTCATGAAAAATAAGATAATACTTTCGTTGAAGGTGAAATGAAAGAACTACAATGTCGAAGAAGCATTGTGGAAATTTGAGATTAAAATGATGAAGAAATTTTCCTCATTTAGTTAGATAATTGTAGCGAGATTCTGGGGACAGAATCCCTATAAGGGGGGAAGAGTGTAACACCCCAGAAAAATTGGATTTTTGAGAATTAAAATTTTATTTGATTATGTGGATTAAAATGAATTTAATTAATTATATATGGGAGTAAGCTAATTGAAGGTCGTTCTATGACCTAGATATATCAGAATGTCATAGTATTTTGGCTACGTGGTAGAATTAAAGTGTTTGAATTCCAAGACGAAAATAAAAGCTTTCCCAGAAATTTTCCGAAAAACACTATTCACGCATTTCTGCTCGGGAATTATTTTTGAACTTCCGAGAAATATGTAATGATAGAATATCAAGGCGAGATGGAATATCCAATAATATTTCAGTTATGGCAAACACAATTTTTTACCTGTGGACTTAAAACCTAACGGTTAGGGAAAGTGAGTTCCAAGAAGGAATTTTAATGCGTGTAATGAAATAAAGCAATGATTGTATAATACGTAAGTATTGTACGACGTAATGAATATGAGTATAATACGAGGTAGTATACGAGTATGTGTGAATGGTGGAATTTCATATATTCAATAAGTATGCGAGCTAGAATACGAGATTAATACGTAAATTATACGTTATAAGGCTTTAAGCCAAATGTATTGGACTTGTAGGATTTGTTAGGAATTATACAAGCCCAAGTATAGGAATGGTTAAGCACAAGGGTGGAAATGGTCAAGCCCAATGTTTGTTTAATTACAAGCCCAATGTATAAGATAAGTTAATTAAGCTAATTAAATGAAAAGCCCAAGATAAGATCCAATAGGTAAAGCTTGATCCATGGGGCAACCCATGGCTGAATTGGTGATCAAGAACTTTGTGTGATGAGAAAGTAGACTTAAGGGTTAAGCAAAGGATAAGTTAAGTAACTTAAAGGCTAAGTAAAGTGCTTATGTGTGATGAACAAACAAAGTGCTTATATGTGATGATTAAGTAAACTTAATGGCCAAGTAATTATTTTGATGAGCAAGCAAAGGATAAGCTATGTGCTATGCAAGTATACTTAAGAGCTAAGTAAGTGTGGTGGCCAACTTTACTTAATAGCTAGGAAATGAATAGTAAGGAGGTGATTAATGAGTTAGTTTTATACACATGAATTGGATACATTCGGGCTTAATTTATTATTGTTCTCAAGTCTTTTTGATTATTTTTTAAGTGTTTATGTCTATTCAAGCATTTTTTATGTTGTTTTGTAGGAATTGGGACGAAAGTTACATGGATCGACGTTCGGGGTGGCTAGATTCGCGTTTTCGGCCTGCCATTTACACAGCAGTCACTTCAGAGCCAATTTGAGTATTTTCGAAATTCTTAAAGAATGAAAGTTGTAGATCTACTTTTCTACTTTCCGGATCATCTTGAATCATCTAAATCGGAGTTCGGACGAAGACGTTATGGCCATTTTCCCAAAGGACGTCAGAGCAGAAAATGTCAGAAAATGGGGTAGCGCCGGGGCGCTAATTTTAAGCCTATTTGCAGCGTCGGGGCGCTATAAGGTAGTGTCTGAGCGTCGTTCCCAGTGCTGGGGTGCTGGGGAAGAGGTTGGGTGTGGTCTGGACGCGTTTTGGGCAAATTTTGACACCTTTTTGACTCCAAATTGGATTGGGTTTGTTCCTAAGCTCAAAATTGGACTTGTAACCTATAAATACATGATGTAAGACATAAAATAAAAGGAGATTACATAAATTAGAATAGAGATACACTCCATTAGATTTGAACATAACCCTAGTTCTTAATTAGCCATTGGAGATTGAAGCAAATTGAAGAACACTGAAGATCAAGAGCAAGAGCAAGAGGGGAGCATCAGATTTACCGACAACAGATTCTATTCTCTTCTCTCATCATACTTTTATCTTTTAATGTCTATTCCATTGTGGATTCTTGATTTTAATTCATTAATTATGAACTAACTCTTTCATTAAGATTTCAATTGAACCTTTTATGGCTATAAATCAGTTATTTAATTTATTCCAATTATTTGTGTCAAAGTGAGTTGTTTATCTTACCTTATGCTTATTGATTAATTATCTGATCAGTAATTACCTTGTTACTTTAGAAGGAATTGAGAAAGGAATTCTAGGGTTAGAACTGGATATGATATCATGTGACTTAGTTATTTGCACACAGAATAATTAGGTTTGTGAATAGAATGAGAATATCTATTTGCCGTATGTAAAACATAAGGAATTGGGATTGTAACGAGTTTAATTCAATTGTTTTGTATAGAGATATAGCAAAATTAATCTGGGTTAAATAGAAGGCAAATGATCACTTGAGAAAGGGCTTTTGGCATTTGAGAATTCCTGTTAACAATTTAGTAGACATAATAATTGGGATAATTGGATAATTGGTTTATAGTTCATAATTGGGGATATTGGAGTCTTAATCTTTATTTATCTGAACTCATTCATTAAAATCTTAGTTTTAATTGATTAATTTAGTTTTCTTAATTAGAAAAAGCACAATTTGCGATTGTTTAAATAAAATTGATTTAGTTTAGCATTAGTAATTGGTGATTTTTATTAAATAATTCCTCGGGGGAACGATACTCTACTTTTACTTTATTACTTGTTAACCATGTATACTTGCACGTATTCATTGATTGCGAAATCGATCAACAAGTTTTTGGCGCCATTGCCGTGTAAGTGTGGTGGACAAGTTTACTTAATAGCTACGTAATGAATAGTAAGGAGGTGATTAAGGAGGTGGAGTGGCTTTATGACCATTATACCCTAACTTAGGAAGTCCTATAAATAGGAAGCTTGCTAGCTCATTTGTTAGTTGTTAGATTTTCATCCAATAACTCATAGCTTATTGGTTAGAGAGAATAAGTGAAAATAAGCTAGAAAAGCTAGAAAGATAGTCTTCATAATTCAAGAAGCAAGAAGAAGAACAAAGATTAACCAAGTGATTATCAAAGGTAAGAACTTAAACCATGAATCTCTTTCTCTTCCATTGGTAGGGAGATGGGTAGTGGTAAAACATGTATACTAAGGAATGATAGGAATGAGTAATCAAAGGACTTAAGTCTTAATAAGTCGTATAAGTCATGAATAAGTAATTCAAACTTAATTAAGTTATGAACTCATGAGAAGTTTATATGAACTATTCATATGTTTACTTTAATAAGATTGTATGATAATAAGAAGCAAGAATGGTGGTTAAAAGACTTAAACTATAATAAGTCATGAGAAAGGAAGTTATAAGTAATTTGTACTTTTATAAGTTATAAACTCACAAAGAACAAGTACTAACTTATCATGTTTATAAGTTAATAAAATATATATGTCAAGATATTAGTAAGATGGATTGAATCCATTTGAAACGATGATCAATCATAAGAAATGAAGTTAAGGCGAAATTTACAAGTTTAGAAAATAATCGTCGAATTCCTGAAATTCTCAGAATGGAAGTCAAATTTTGATATTGAGCTTGGAAACATTGGTTTTCAATGGAGACAAGTCATATTTGGCATTTTAGAGTTGCAGACTCGAGAATGACCGAATTCCGACTTAGAACGAAGAAAGGAGCGTTAAACGTTCATGAACGTTTACCATTTTTGTTATAAATGGACTAATAGGTGAATTTTTATCAAACGAAGTCAAATAGATAAAATTCTTGCATGAACGCGTAGAGTATGTAATTTTTAAACTGTAGGCTTTTGAACGAGCCAATTTGGACTTATAACGAAGACGTTATGCGTCCGGGAATCTCACAAGAATAAAAAACTGTCAAATTTTTCTGAGGCACAGAGTCCGCGCCACAGCGCGACTCATGGCACAAAGGCCCATGCCGTAGTGCGAGGCCGAGATGGGGTACACTACTAATTGGCACCGCAGCGCGACCATAACAAAGGAGACTCGCGCCGCACCGCCGAGTCCAAAGCATGCACATTGCTAAGCCACGCCGCGGCGTGACATAAAGAAGAAATGTCGGCGCCGCAGCGCCAACTTTAGTGATTGCATAGAAATGAATGGTTATGAAGATAAAACGAAAGGCAAATGAAGTAACACAACCTTAACAAACATAAGGTGGCATTATTAAGATATTCTTAAACCTCTTGTATGATCACTTAGTGTTGAAGATAAGTAATTGAACATGAACGATATGTAGTAAATGTACTTAACCAATTACGATCAAGTTTTGATTAACAACGTAAGAAAGTTAATAAGCCGTGGGGAAGGATGATTAACTCAAAACGAGTTGTATTAATAAAGTAAATCCAAGTGAGACATAAAAGGGAAAGAAGTTGGTAAGAATGATGTAAGTTATAACGATAAGCCGGAACCAATAAATAACAAATCTAATACAGGATTAGATTGAGAAGAAGGGTAAGATTCATTAGGAACCATGTATGTTTTTTCATGACCTAATGTGGTATGTTATGTGGTTATGTGTTATAGAGACTATAAAGACTGAAAGGAAACGTTATTATACTGTAGCAGACGCTGAAGGCAAGTTTTTCTTAAACGTTTGTCTAACCTTCGTGTTAGACAAGTTTTCTGTGATTCATGTTATGAGAAGCATGAAGTGTTTTACTAAAGGGTCGATGCCAGTTTTATCTCGACTAGACTAATCTTAAAGATTGATTGATTTATTTTCAAGTCTTTCAATATAGAATTAATAACACTATAATACGCCAATTGTTTGGTACGGATTCAAGGTAAGCCTGAGTATGAATTAATAAATGTATTTTCATCGATTATTCGATGGGCATGCGAGGTTGCCAAAACTTAAACATATACACGTTTAATGGATGTAGTGTTGATTAACATAGAGTACTATGGGCTGATCACCCAAAAGTGCTCGTAAGATATATCGGACTTACGGACTTAGTGTCGGGTTGTCCTTTTCAAAGAAATGATGCACTGCTCATGGTCTTGAGCCAGAATTGATGTTTTACTGAATATTGTCATTGTAAAATGTTTTGAAGGAAAAAAGTGCTATTTTGAATTATCGGTAGTACTTCGTAACTATTGTTCAGTTACTAAAGATATACGATTCCTATGTTTCAAGCATGTTGTTTAAAAGAAATTATTGTACTTGCTGAGCTTGTTATGCTTACTCTTGGTTGAACCATATGAATGTATCTAGGACCGACGAACTGAGCGATCCGACAAGGTTAAAGACAAGATGAAGATGAACGATTAGTTTACCTTGTAATAAACTAGTAAGTTGTATATATTATAGTATGATGAATAAAGAATGTATTGGTTTTAGAACTTGGGAACGAGATGTAATATTAATAATGTAATAAGAATGTAGTAGATACACATATTTTGGTGTCGTTTCAATAGAATGAATGTACAGTTATGAGTACCGTATAACACCATCTGTCGGGTTGGAAGATACCCGGATTTAGGGGGATCACATATTTTTTATTTAATTGGTCGGTCAGAATATAGGGGTATTATGTGGTATGTCAAATAACCCTTGTTTTGTGGCAGTATTTGAAAATGGCATATGAAAATGTTGAGATAAGTAATGGAGCACAGGAGACCGTTGAGTCACCGCAGATCAATAACCAGGATAAGGTGCATCAGGAAGATAACAATCCTCATGTAAACAACAACATCGACCAAATAATGAACGATGGGATGTTTAGAGGATTTATTCAATTCATGCAACATCAGGAGAGAGAGACTCCTATTCATAATGTATGTGGAAACACTGGCAACTCACGGATGGTCATCGCTAAGCAGTTCAAGGAGCTGGGACCACTAGAGTTTCGGGGAAAGCCAAAACCACTCAAAGCGAAGACGTGGATAAAGTAGATCACCAAGATATTTGATATCTTGGGATGCTCCAAGGAGAAAAAGGTTCCCTTTTCCACCTTCATGTTTAGAGGAGAGGCAGATTACTGGTGGGAATCAGTAAAACGTACTCAGCCTGCCGCACTCAAAATGCCTTGGGAGAAGTTCCAAGAACTGTTCAACGACAAGTACTTTCCCAAAAGTATTCGTCACCTGAAGGAGGTGGAGTTCATCAAGCTAGAGAAAAATAATATGCTCGTATCGCAGTACGAGGCTAAGTTTGCCTAGTTGTCCTAGTTTGCATCCCATTTGGTTGATAATGAGGAGAGAATGACGTGAATGTTTCTGCGAGGTTTAAAACTTAAAATACGTCAATACCTCATTTCTCACAAATTGTGTTTGTATTCAGATGTTGTAAATAGGGCTCAGTTATTGGAGCGTGATAATGAGTCACCCCAACCAAAAGAGAGCAGCCGGCAAAGCGATAATACCAGTGGTAGCAGTCATCGAAGCGGTGACAACAAACGTGGAGGAAATCAACAAGCCAGAAATGGTGACCACTTCGGTGGTAATCATGGCTAAGATAATAGGAGTGGAAATTTGAAGAAGAAGAGGTTCAATAATGATGGAAAGATGTTAGCACCAGCAACTGTTGTTAAGGAAGGAGATCGACCACCGATCGTATATTACAAATACGGAGGGGAGGAACACATCTGTCCAAACTGTACGTATCAGTCTAAAGCGTGTTACAATTACGGAAGAGAAGGTTACCTAGCACGATTTTGTTGTGCAGTGAAGTCAAGTCCAGCTGGGATGGATGCACCAAAGGCCATCCCAAACAAGACAAAACATGTAGCGCCCCCAAATCCGGGTCCTAAATCACCACGAATTTGGTACACTAGTTCTAACTATTGCGAAAGATATAAACATAAATTATTTATACATTAAACATTATACACTATCCCCAAGGTCGAGAACCCTCACATAATACCTGAATCAATATCCTATTTAACATTCAATATTATTATTATTATACAATATTGTTACAAATCTAGCTGCACACATTGTCGCAAGCTTAACTTTGCTTTAACTTTTCCTTGTATCCGACGTATTCGCCTGAATCTGCAATGTTTATCATGATATAGCAAGGGTGAGCAATAAGTTTGCCCAGCAAGTTTAAGTTCAATAAACTAGCATGGAAAAATTTTCATAGCTGAACCAATATTGAACATAAACGTAAGACCCCGAATTTTATAAAATAAAATTATTCAATTTTTCTTATAATTATTATTCAGTAAATGGTTAAATTGATAAAGAGTAAAGTTAAGGGTGATATATGAATTTTTTTCAAAATAAGCAAGTGGCTATAAAATACTTGTTATTGTCTGGGAATATTCGTTTGGTCGTGTAATATTCTTGCTGTCAGAGAATATTCATACGACGGCGCAGCCATTTGTGGGCTCCATAACAGAATAAATGTTGGATGAAGAAAATGACAAGTTTATATTTTTATAAATAACGGCGTAGTTGTTACCGTTAACACTGTTGGAATACGTGGTGGTTAAAATACAGTAATACGAGTGGTTGCACATTAGCACACGGTATTGCACATTAATTTTTTTGAATTATTGATTCTTACATAAGAAGGCACTACTCAATAGTTGTTACAGTAATTACTATTCAATATTTTATTTAATTGATTCAATAATTGCTGCGTTGATATTTTATATTATTATGGTTTCAATAATTGTCACTACACAGTATTTCCCATTATCAGATCAATAATTCATATTATTTGAATAATATTATTAGACAGCATTATTGTCAATATCTATAAATTTTTGTCAAGGAGAGGTTTAGTCACCTAATTGCGCGCCAGTAAGGAGAAATCCTTATCGGAAAGCCCCCTCATTCCTGGGAACGGCCTGGTTGTCATAATTGTGATTCTGTAATATTAATTGTGAATAATTAACTATTGATTTATATGATAAGGAAATATATATTTTTATATGGTTATAAATGAAGGAATTAATATTGAGGTGTTTTATCAGTATTTTGTCGAAATGAAGGATGAAATTTGGAAATTTTCAGAAAATTAGTTTATTACTTGATTTTGTAAAATCTATAACTCTTTGTGTATAATGAGTTAGGAGATGAGCCAAATATCAAAAGAAAGCCCTGGAAGTAAGCTAAATGTAGAAATTTGAATCACCCAAAAATTCTTTGTGGATATTTCGTGGTGACTGTTTAAAGGAAACTGGTCCAAAGGACTCATAGTCCGAAAAATCAGTGTTCTTAAGCTATATTGCGTGAGTCATAAATTTTGATCCGACCATTGGATTGTTGTGATTTTTGGATATGTTATATATATATATAAGTTGAGTATATGTCCACAAATTTTGATCCGTTAAAAATTAACGTATGATTTGTTATGAATTTTAAGAAGTGACTGATTTAGAATTTTTTTTTTAAATGATTTTGGTGGAGATTTCTAGAAGGCGGGCCCCACTTTTTGGTTGGTGTAGAAAACATGTGCTAGAATTCTTGGTTCAAGGATGGAGGTTGGTCTTGGTTGGTGTGTAGAAGGAAGATAAATAATATTATTATTTTATTAATTTAGTCTCCTTTGGCATTCTAACATTTTCCTATAAATAGGGTGCTTAGTTAGAATTGAAAATCACACCAGAAAACATAAGTTTTCTCTCCCTATATTATCGAGTGTATTTTGTGAGTATTTTGATACTTTGAGAGTTGCTAACTAGTGCAAGTTTCCTTCAGCATCACATCCGATATTCCAGTCAAAAATACTGCTCTTTTGAGGTAGGGGATTTTAAGGGTTATTATGTTTTTCATGTTTCGTAATTTTTCTTTTAGATATTAACATCTTTGGCCCGTAGTGCAAAGATGTCCTATGGTTGAATATCTTTGGCTTGTAGTGCAAAGATGAACAGTTGATGAATATCTTTGGCCCGTAGTGAAAAGATGAATTTATTAGTATGATTATGAACAGGAACTGTGATTTGATATAACCATGATCTTTGATGTTTCAGGTAAAGACGGGTGATGAAAATTATCTTCGTCTTGGATGAGAAGAGAAAATTAGAACTACCATTATGATTATGAGTTATTCATATGATTGTGAACAGGATCTGTTGATTGAGGTTACAGGGTTAAAATATTGTTGGTGAACTTTTAACATGGAGAATATAATAGACTTTATAGTCTATTTGACTCTTCTAATGGATTGCTCGTTCCGCTGCAACTATGGTTGAAAAGTTTTATCATCTACTATATGTTCTAAATCTCTGATTTATTACTGACGAAGGCTATTGATAATTTAATTATCGTTAGTCATGATATTCTTTACTGGGCTATTTGTGCTCACCCTTTTGCTTCACAATTCCTTTCAGATAACAAGAGTGTAGCTGGGTCGAGCGGGGGTAACAGGGAAATAAAACGGTGGTCTATAGCTGTTGAGGTTCTTCGTAAATAGTATGAAAATAATTTTATTGAGAACTTAAGATAAGTGTGTCGTATTGTATACGTCATTTGATATTTAATTTTGGTGAACCGAATAGGGTGAGGCGAACCCAACTTTGGAAGGGTGTTTTGTCACTATCATATAAGATGTCTAATGACATACAATCTCGTGTTATCATAAGACAGGGTTGTGCACATCCACTTCTTGAGTATATCTATGAGCACTACCTATATGATCTTGGAGTTTGGTTGAAACATAATATTCAATTATAAACGGTGGAGATAGTTATATGTCAAGAGAAGACTCACAATTGGAAGGAATATGATAGTAATCTTCTCGTTTTTCTTTGGGGTCTATTGGATCAACCAAGGATAATTCTCTGAATATATGATATCTATCATAACTTAGATTCATGGCCTCCTATGTACGAAGGTTTCCTTGAGCATTTCCCAAAGATTTTAATTTTTAAAACAGTTATTGACTGTACCTTTATGTAAGGTATCACTGAAGGTATCACTAAAGGTATCACTGTGAGGTGTTGTCCACGGTTGGGACATGAGTCACAGTTGGTATATATTTGTATCAAAACTCACAGCATATGTGTTGTTGTAGTAATAAAGTTGTAGTTATTTTCTGTACCATGTATTTGGTGACTCAAAATAGGTTGGATGGATTGGACATATTTTGGGGGCATCACAATAAACATATCAGTTATATCTGGACAAAATGGTAATGAAGGTGATCAGCCTTTCATACCTGATGAACTCATACAATATGCACATAGTGTGATTCAACAATTCATAGACATGGAATAATCAACAATGGTTAACCATAAGTATATTTGAATAATTATAACTCAAGGTTGAGTTAGAGAGAACTTACATGTACCGTTGATTACCGTTACGAAATATAACTCACCTTTATCCGAAGACCTAATATAGATAATACTGATCTACAAATATTAAAATAATATCATCATAATATAAAATAACCTAAACACATTACCACATAACCCTATTAGTCTATACAGCACATAAGACCTAGTATCAAGTCAAACTATTGCAGTCTGAGTTGAGTTCTATACTATTATGACTTCCCGAGTTTAAGTTCAATTAAACTCTACCTAAATGAAACACAATTAACTTAGACAATTACTTATTCAGTCCAAATAATTTTCATAGGCTCATAATAATTTTTCAGATAATTATTACTATTTATAATGATTTTTCAATCATTAATATCATATTTATAAGAATTAAATATCACATAATTCCTTTATCATTAATATTTATTTAATACTAGATATTAATGAAAATCATAACATAATATTATAATATATCAAAGTATTTCTAATACCTTAAAATTATATTTATATGATTTTTAAACCTTTAAATCTATTATCCAATAATTGACATTAATATTAAAATATTAATATTTTCATGACAAAATATCAAAATTTATATTTTATAACTTCAAATATTCTTCTATCCCTTAAACCATTTTTATATGATTTTTAAATCATTATTTCTATTTTATAATTTATTTAATATATTTATTAAATTAATTAATTAACATTAATAATAAATTATTAATGAAATTCATCAAAAATATTAAAAGTTATTAAAAATAACATAAAATATTTTCCTATACCATAATATTATTTTTCATGATTTTTTAGTATTAAAATCATTCAAGTATTAAAATCATTTTTAAATAATTTATTAAATATTTTAATTAAATTGATTAATTACCCTTAATATTCCAAAAATATTAAATATTAACGAAATATATTCAAAATAATTAAAAACCCATTTTTAGGCTTTAAAATAATTTTTTGTAATTTATTATGTTTTTTTAATAATTAAAAACTATTTTTCTCAAATTTTTAAATAAAATAATTATTTTCAGAAATTATCTGTCGCTAAAGGGCCCTATAGCGACAGAACTGTCTCTATAGGTTTTCTTGAGCATTTTCCAGAACTTTATGTCAGACTACAAGGTACTCACTTTGAACAGCATTAGATTCATGTTCATGCTATTTTCTGGGCAGCTAATGGTGTCATATATGTAGTATAAGTGTAATACTACAATTCCAACTCAAGTTCATAGCTAAACAACATAACAACAGAGAGATCTAAGCCCTTGAATTTCTTGTCAGAGCTGTTCTTCATTTCTGGGTTTTCTAGAAATGAAGAACAGTTACTAGTTACCTACTTTGGGTTCTTATAGATTGAGTTCTGTGTTTTCTTTGTGTAATCTAATGGTTCCATCGTGTAAACCACATGACAGGGTACATTTCTATATTATCAAATCATCATAACAACAATTAAATCACAAGATTCAAGGCAGACAAACCTTGTCAGAGATACAGCTCTTGAAGGTTTCTGGGTTTTCTAGAAATCTTCATAAGCAGTCGGTCAAGCCTACTGTTATCTGGATTATCTATGATTCTGTTAAGGATCTAGGCTATATAAGGATATGAATGTGTAATCCTCATGTCAGACTACAACATCAAAACAATAACTTACTCAAACTAGCCAACAACTGTAAGATCCGAGGCTTGAAAAATCTTGTCAGAGCCATCTGGACAAATCTGGGCTGCCCAGATTCAGTCTCCCATGGTCGGTCAACCATGTTTCACCACTTATATCTTGCAATCTAGACATGATCTGGGCTTGATTCAAGTTCCAGATCCAAGACCTTATAACATACAACAAGTACAAACCTTTAAAACACTATAAACATTAATAGAGACAGATCCTAGGAGACCTGGCATTTGACTGTCAGACACCATTTACAAAATTTTCTAGATTTTAGAAATCTTAAATTTCGAGCACTTCGATGTTATGGATCTGAGATCTAACAACCCAGATCACTAAATGACACCTTCTAACACATATTACAACACTTAATCATAACATCTAACATAAAACCACTACACCAAAAATGGCCTCTAGCGAAGGAAATTTTGTGAATGAATTTATTCCTTCACATGAGGAGTTGTTTAGTGAAAGAACAGTGAATGAAAAAAGTATAATGACAATGTAGTTATTAGCGAAAGAAACATCCTTCACAATTCATATTTTTTTTCTCGCAAAATTGGGGCGATAGAAAGATTTTTGGAGTCAATTTATGATGAAAATTTGCGAGGAAAAAATCTATTTAGTGAAGGAATTATTACTCACTATATATCATTATTCAAAAGTTTTTTGCGAGGGATAAAATTGGTCGCTATCTTGTTCTAAATAATTTTTTTTTAATTAATTGTGGTGAATATAAATACCTTAAATTTTTTACAATAGTAAATTTAATTTTAATAACACTTTTAAGTAACTTACAATATCAACTATTTATTTTAATAAACTATAAAGTAAATAAGTTTACACTATGTTAAACTTTAAAATTTCTCCATAAAAATTTATTTTTATGATCATAATTAAATAAAGTTAAAGTTAAATAAAAATAAAATTAAATAATCCAAAAGACATTAAATTTTATTTTAAGTATATAATATTAATCCAAAAAGTCTTTTTGAGATTAATTTAAAGTAATTTTATTTTTTGTATTGTATTTAATATTCAGGTTAAATAACAATTTGAGAGGTTTTAATTAATAAAGATTTTTGGATTTTTTAATTTTATTTTTAATTAGTTCAGTATTAAACCATAAGAAAAAAAATGTAGTGACAATATTGATTCTGTTCTGTTATTATGATTGATAGTATTACTTTTGAGCTTGAACTAAGTTAGATTTTGTATGATTTTAGTTTCTTTATGTTTTCCTAACTTTGCAGATCGGTAATGATTTTAGTTTGTTTTTGTGTTTCTGTAGTCTGCTTTTCCAATTTATCCTTATTTATTTGTTCGGGCCTCAACTCTCTCAAGTCAAGCATTCTTCTCCCCTTATTGTAATCTTCCCAGTCTAATCTAATCCCAATCGATCAATCCATCCATCCAAGTTTCTGTCTGCCGGGTGAACTCACAAACCTTAACCATCCAATGACGGGGTCGTCAGATTTGGAATGAAGGCTAAGGAGGTATTTGTTGACGACCACTTCGAACTGGTCGTTGACCTTTACTCCCAAGCTATCTCTCTTAACCCTAAAGACCCCAATCTTTTCGCCGACCGTGCTCAGGCCAACATTAAGCTCCACAACTTCACCGTAATCAACCCTTTTCGCTTTTATTTGCAAAATCGAGAAGAATCATGTTATATTTCCAGTTATGTTTCAGCATCGGGTTGATTTTGTTTAACCTTTGGGGTTGTACTTGCTTTTCCTTCGCTCAGTGATCAATCTAATAAGCTTTAATTTAGGTTCTGATTTTATTATTTAATGTTAATAGCTAAATTTAGTGGTCAAGTCTTCTTACCCTTTTTGCTGATTTTGATTTTTTTAGTATTATTAAGCATAATATACAAAGATATTATGTTTGCATGTGGTGTATATCTTTTTTAGCTAATTTGGTTTGGTAATTTTGAAAAGCTGCGCACTTTCACTTGGATTTACTTAGGGACTTAAGGGATTTGTTGGTGGTTTGTGTGTAAGGGATTATCAATATGGAAAAAAACATTTATTAATTTCATATCTTTGTTATTCTATGCTACTCATATTAAAAGATATATATGTGCTATTGACTCCAGAGTGCTCAAATATATTGGAAATTATGACATGGTTCAAAGATTCATATGCTAAGGATGTTGAAAATATTTTAAGGGATTATCAACATGGAAAAAATCATATATTAATTTCATATTTTTGTTATCCCATGCTACTCATATTAAAAGATATATATGTGCTATTGACTCTAGAGTGCTCAAATATATTGGGAATTATGACACGGTTCAAAGATTCACAGGCTAAGGATGTTGAAAATATTGTAACTATGTTTTGATTTTTTTTCTAGCTTATATTTTTCCTTCTAGTTGTAATTTGTTGTTTTGTTTCTTTTGTTTGGCTTCGATGGAAATGTAAAGAAAGGAAATTGAAAGGGATTTGTGGAATTGTAGCCAAAGGAAAAATATTTGGTATTAACACCATTTAACCATGTTTAAAATTATGAACAAATTTGTCAGTCTAATGTTTGGCTGTGTGGTGGACTAAAAGTAATTTTAAATAAAAAATTAAACAAATTTTTCACTCTGCTGTTGTTATTTTAGAAGTGCAGTGGGATGAAAATTGTGAATATTTCATGAATGATCTAATTTGTTCCTAAATTACTGCACATATGAATTTAATAGTCTAAATTGTTCTTTTGTATATTTTGGATATATGTGCACTACATGTTTGATGTATTACAGGTATTGTAATGATGCATCATACAATTTTGTATATTGTAGGTTTTCATGACCATCACGGTATGTGTATACATTTAGAGAGATATTGTATAATATAGCTCGGTGGAAAACAATGCTTTTGCTTCCTTCACCATAGTTTATCAGATACATGTCAAATTGAGTTTTTTGGTTGGGTGTTGAGGTAATCAAAACAGTGGAAAATGTTTTTTGTGTTGTAGTTTATTAGATACAACTTATTTAGGAAAATTATATGCGTACATTTTTTAGAAATACTTTCTATTAGAAAAGAACAAAAACATTTTGGGAGTTGTAAAAAGATTGTGCCCAACCAATCACCGAATTGTGTGGTAAACATTTATGTGAAACAAACAGAGAATATGGACAATCATACATGTTTATCCTCTTGTCTGCTGATTAAAATAACAATCGGCATCAGCATATCTGCATATTTGCTATTTAAGCAAAAATTTGATAGTTTTTTTAAGTACATATTGCTTCTACTTTAAAGCTTATTTTTCTGCTTCTTTTTCCTTTCTAAAAGGCAGCGATGATAAAATAATGTTATGGCAAACTTTTTATATTTTGTTGTGCATTGAGCCACTGTTTCTCTGTCATGCTAATTTCCTTAACTCTTCATTCTGCTTTCATTTATCTTAGATACTTAAGCTATTTTTATGTTGTGTTGTTGTTTTTCATGTCCAAGTTTATCTGCATGAGCATATGCTATATGTACATGAAATTTGAACTTTAAGTTGAGACAAATATATATATATATATATATATATATATATATATATATACACCTCTAAGGATATAAAACCAGACAATTTGATATTAGACATAAATGGCCATTTGAAGCTCTTAGATTTTGGCTTGTGTAATCCCTCGGAGAAAAATTCTCATCAATTTTGTTGGAAGATGAAGATTTATACAACTAAGGATTCTATACTTGACAGTGAAGGGCATCCTACATGGTTAATGCTAAATGAAAAATTACAACAATGGAAACGTAACCGCCATGCTCTGGTACATTGATTACCCCTTTTTAAAAATAATTCTTTGTGTTTTCCTTAGTAGTTTCCTATTTGTTTATTAGTAATGTGTACAAATATGCTCTGCATGCATATTCTACCATTGGAACTCTTGATTATATGGCACCTGAAGTGCTGCTTAAGAAAGGCTACAAATATTCTCTTGTTTACCTTTTACAACTGATGATTGGTATTTTCTCTTGTCTGAATATGCTCTTTCTTTCTATTGCTTTATAAACAGATAGGTTTAAGGAATGGTTCTTGTTCATTTGCTGAGGCACATGCTGGTAGATTTACTGAAGAAAATGGGACCTTGGGAGATATATGGGAGACTTTAGACTATTTAAAGCAGACTATTTCTCTTCCACATGAAGCACCTTCTGAACCAATAGAAACAAAGTCTATGCTCTGTGTTGAAGGGTTGTTTTAGCATGACCCTACCTCAACTTGTTGCAAGATATCACTAAGGTTTGAAAGTGCATTTGACCAATCTTTTGACTTTTCTTGACCGTTGAAGCTTTGTTTCCTTCAAAATTTTAGTCTATGCTCTGTGTTGAAGGGTTGTTTTAGCATGACCCTCCTTCTATCTGAATTGATAAAGAGAAACAGATTATCAGCCTCTTTGTTTCCCTTTCTTTACTTCCCCAATAATTTTTCTCCTCTTTATGGTCTACAAATTGTGATCTATATTGTTAAATGCCTTCAAACCGAGCAGGGCTCAGTCTATGAACTATAAGTGTTAGATAGCAAGTCATTATTTCAGTTAAAGAGATTGTTTTTGATTTATTTTTATTTTTCCAGTGATTGTTATCATCTTTCTCTCTTCTTTTAGCATCATAGCACGATATGTTCTTACTTCTCAAAGAAATAAAACTAATATGCACATCTTCGGAGTTCTTGATGTGGTGCCATGTATTTTATATTACTGATCAAAAGTTTAATGCTTCTACATGATGAATACTTGTCATAAGCTATGGAAGAAATTCCAAGTGATGCTTTTATCATAGTTACTCTGATAGGACTTCTATTAATAGCTTCTGGCTGGAAAGGGTTCCATTATCTACATAGGTATAAAATCTAGCAGACTGGTTGACTATTTGCACAAGGCACATAAGATTGTTATGGTTGTGCCTTGTACTAGTTCTTCAGCGAGTATACTTCCTTTAATTTGGTATTTTTAAGAGGTAATACATTTTTTGGGTTTTGGCTTTTACAATTCTCAATGCTGGTCAATGTTTGCAGATTGTCATCCATAATCTGAAGTGAAATGCTTAAGCCATTTTATGCATCTAACTTTGTACCTAACAATTAGCCTCTTAATTTCACTATTTTGCAAATTGTGTCGTTAAGATTTCATTATCTAAAATTGATGATTGCTTGCTTTGTTATGAATTCCTATCTATAGTTAGAAACTACTTCTTGATCTTGTTAAGTGAGACTAATGAAATCAATTAATAGAACAAAATTGTTTCTTTATTTTCTCTCGTCCTGTCACTTGTTTGCTAATTCTCTATTCTTCATGGCAGAACAAAGATGTGACTAAAGCAATTCAGAAGGTTGCTGCTGCCTATGATTACAAAATTATTGAAGGTGTTCTTGGTCATCAGCTCAAGCAGTTTGTGATTGATGGAAACAAAGTTGTACTGAGTGTCTCAAAGCAACAAGAGTTGATGATGCAGAGTTTGAGGAGAATGATGTTTATGCAATTGATGTAGTGACAAGTATAGTAGAAAGGTAAGATTGTTTTATATAAAACTAAGGCTATTGTATAGTGTATAGCCTCTTACATTTCCCCTTACAATGCTTGCTCAAATCGCAATTCCAAGTCGTTGGATGAAAGGCAAACAATAGTCTATAAAAGAGCTGTAGACAAGAACTATCAGTTGAAAATGAAAGCATTAAGGTTCATTTTCAGCGAGATAAGTCAGAAGTTCCCAATTATGCTGTTTACCGCAAGGTCTGTTATCTTTTCATCTCTCTTTTCGCAGATGTGTTCACTAGTTTCATCTTTTCTTATTCTTCGTCTTATTGAAATTGAATTTTGGTGATTCTATTGCAGCATGAAGTTTACATGCCCAACCTTGATTTTCTTGAAGAAAATGATGATGAAGTGGATCTAACATGTCACACTTTATTCCTTCTAGTTCATTGTTATTTTTTCAGTTTTCTTATGTTAGTTAATAAATTTTGTAGGTACTATGGTCCTTGTGAGACCAAGATACAATAACAAATTTTATAGTTATTGTGACTCGAGTATTATGATCTATTTATATGAGAAGTTTTGATTTTATTAGCTCTTTATGCATTAGCTTATCAATTAGTTTGAAAAAAGTATGACAATATTTATATTTACTTGAAAAATAAATTTAAATTTCTTATAGAGATTAATAATAATAATAAATATGAAATCAATGATTTAAAAATTAATTATAATTTTCAATGAATTTTCATTATTTAGCAATTAATTTTTATTTACAAATTTATAATTTATGAAGGAATTTTTCATCACTAATTTGATGAAAAATTCTCAATTTATAATTAGTGAAGGAAAATATTCTCTCGTTAAATAAATTTGTTCCTGACAATATATTATTTGTGAGGGAATCAAGTTATTCACTAATTTCAAATGGTCCTTCTTAAAATATTATTTGTGAAGGAAATCAATCTTTCACTAAATAAAAATATTCCATTACTAAACACAATTTGTGAATAAAAAATTTATTCACAATATATCCTTCACAAAAAACATTTAGTTACTACTTAGCGAAGGATACACAAATGCGAGGAGGTCTAATGCGAGCACTCGTGTGAATGAAATATTTATTCGCAATAAATCACTTGTGAGTGATATAGGGCCTGTAGTGAAGGATTTGTCCTTCACTGGAGGCCATTTTTGGTGTAGTGAACACATGGATTTTCAAGTTAGGGTTTTATACCTCCTTTTTGAGCTTGATCTCGATTCTGACCTTGATGTTTGTTCTTGGCAAGCTAAAGGCAGACATTAGTTTTGTTTCTCACTCACTTTCACTCTAAAATTTTGGATGGGAGAGAGAGAATGGACTTGGCTCAAATGAAAAATAAAGTAAGCTTTGTCTTACTTTTAAATCTCTTAGATTTTTAATCTACGGTCACAATTGATGCTAAGTGGCAATGAAATCTGATATTTGGGAGATATAGGCACATGGCTAGCTAGGGTTGGTCACCAACCACTTACTAGGGCTAGATCTACACTCCACCTCATTAAAATATTCAAAAGGGTAGTTTGGTCATTTGACTTATAAAGTTAATGGCAACTTCGTAGTTTCTCACAACCCTTAGGTTTTAACCCTCAAGGCTAACCCTTAGGGTTTAACCCTATGGTTGTACAAATTTATTTTCTAAGCTTTTTTAATTAGTTTTTAAAAATTGAAAATTAAGATTTATAAATTATAATTAGGATTTCTTAATCAGAATTCAAGTTTGCTAATTAGGGTTAACATTTCCTAATTAAAATTGCTAATTTAGCAATTAGGTTCCATAATTGTACATTCGGGTTTTCAGATGAACAATTTGGGCTTTCTAATAATTAATTAGGGTTATCCCTAATTAAATAAATAACATAAAAACCTTAATATTTATCTTCAAGCTTCCAAATTAGGGTTTTAATATTCCAAATTAGGGTTACGAATTCCAGGAACTAAAATTAGGGTTTCTTATCAGTCGTTAGGTTTTTCTAACAGAAGGTCGAGGTTCTTATTATATTATTAGGGTTTGTGACTGATATAATTTATCTAGTCAACCCTTGACCCGTAACCACATACTATACACATATATGACCATAAACACAAAACATATACACTGGTACTCTTAACACTGTAAACCTTCACCAAAAGTTTTTAAATTCACAAAATTCATTCTCAAAAATGTCAAATACATTCACTTATTTTTTGTCTAAGTCTATTATTTAACCTCTATCCAATCTTTTAAGATTTTATTAAATTGTCTAAATTCTCGGGTTATCACATTCACCCCTTCTTCTAAGAATTTCATCCCCGAAATTCAACTTACACCTCATACCGTTCATACTCATCACCATATGCTACACAAAACATCACTCACAAGAGTTAAATTATTCAAATCATGTTGAGGAGTCATATACACCATGAATTTTTATCTTCGAAAAGGTTTTATGAAAATTCATCTGCTAACCGTCATACCCTGAAGACACAGAGGGTGATTAGCCCGGTATGCTAAGTATTGGCCCAGTAATACTAGTTTGATCTATTTCTCGTCATTGCCATAGGCACAAAATTTTACCTCAGTCTTATCTAATTTTGCACCAAAACAATATGGTTGTGGAAAATTTTTAAAGAACGCTTAGAGTTTAATAAACATTGGTCTAACTAAATTGAATAACATAGACTCATATCAATAATCCAATTCAATCGAAATATTTAGGTATAGGCAAACCCTGTTGGCAAATTAAAATTTAGAAAATATTTTTAAGAATGACATCATGATGTCGTACTGTATTAACAGCCCGTTTGAGGATGCCGTCATCGAGTAACTTTGTTATAACACATCATACAATAGTAGAACAACGATTTTAGATCAAATTCAACACTAAGTATTCCTGTATTTACAACTCCATCAACTTTTATCATCTCCGCGCCAGGTTATATGGTACATAAGTGATAAATAAAAATATATTTTGATATTTCAAATCATTATCGTCTAGCCAAAACAAGTAGCATAGACTATACTTTAAACCGTTCAAAAATCATTACAATCTATTTTATCATCTCAATAGGTAACGAAATGTAGGTGGCCTGAAGTCCAAGAATACACAATAGTCACCAAGATTTGAGAATAAAAATTCATTTCAAAAGGCACATAGTGCGTATTCAGCTTGATGTCAAAAATTTCGAATCCAACATAGCTAGGGGATTAGGAAAACCTATGTCTCCACTAATGATCAATTGCTTAAACAATCTATCTGTTCCTATTATCCTCAATACTACATTCACACTTAGTTCTACCCAGTTCGTCAAACTTACCACACTTATGAGTTTAGGAACTTTCCACAATCATATGAGTTTAAGAACTTGTCCTAGTCAGACCTTTGACGTCCATTCGCTGAGGGGTTCATAAACATTTCATATAACTATGAGTCACGAACGTATCATAAGTATGAGTTTTAAGAACTCGTACTTAACCTTATATTCTCTAACTATACCCTACCTATCTGTTATATACATGATAAAAGAATCACCTTCTCAGCAGGTATATAACAATTAGCATGACACAAACATTTCAATGATTATCAGTACCAGAAACTTAAGTGGTTGTTACACGAAGTACAATTCAACTCCCATACGAAGAATCATACAACTTAGTTGCTGACATGAGTCTTCAATTGAAATCCCCACTTAATCTGAACTCCATTCTCAATACGAATTTTGTTCAATCCGTATTCATAATCCTTTCCTGAATCTGTACTAATTCATAGTACAACTTACACACGACGTTTTTGTCATAAATTTTTCAATCATTCGCTTGATCCTTCTCACTACTATAACCTTATCAAATCACGGGGTGATCTCATATTATATATTACGATTCATTTCTATATTATAATCGTTTTGTTTTACGATCTCCTACCCATGTACTTTTAGTCTTTTATACTCTATCTATTCATTACTACTGTTCACCTTTATTATCAGAGTTAGGGAACTCCGTATCTTTATAACTCGCCAAGATTCGTCTTTGAATCTTACCGAGACACTAACTCTATTTGAGTTAGTACTTATCTTAATCGCTACGGTTATTAGTCTAAGGTATCACTACCATAGGTTTATAACCAACAGCTTTGATACCAAATGTAGCACCCCCAAATTCGGGTCCTAAATTACCACGAATCTGGTACACTAGTTCTAACTATTGCGGAAGATATAAACATAAACTGTTTATATATTAAACATTATACACTATCCCAAAGGTCGAGAACCCTCACATAATACCTGAATCAATATCCTATTTAACAAACATTATTATTATTATTATTATTATACAATACTGTTACAAATCTAGCTGTACACATAGTCCCAAGCTGAACTTGTCTTTAACTTTTCCTTGTATCTGACGTATTCGCCTGAATCTGCAATGTTTATCATGATATAGCAAGGGTGAGCAATAAGTTTTCCCAGCAAGTTTAAATTTAATAAATTAAGGATATATCATGATGGAAAGATTTTTAATAATAGCTGGCTAACATTTAACAATATAATTGTGAACTAGCATGGATAAATTTTCATAGCTGAACCAACATTGAACATAAACATATCAGTTATATCTGGACCGAATGATAATGAAGGTGATCAGCCTTTCATACCTGATGAACTCATACAATATGCACATAGTGTGAGTTAACAATTCATAGACATGGTATAATCAACAATGATTAACCATAAGTATATTTGAATAATTATAACTCAGGGTTGAGTTAGAGAGAACTTTCATGTACCGTTAATTACCGTTACGAAATATAACTTAGCTTTATCCGAAGACCTAATATAGATAATACCAATCTCCAAATATTAGAATAATATCATCACAGTATAAAATAACCTAAACACATTATCACATAACCCTATCAATTTATACAACACATAAAACCTAGTATCAAGTTAAACTATTGCAGTCTGAGTTGACTTTGGTACTATTATGACTTCCCAACGGCCTAGTCGGACAATTATCGAGTTTAAGTTCAATTAAACTTTGTCTAAACACAACACAATTAACTTAGATAATTACTTATTCAGTTAATATAATTTTCATAGGCTCATAATAATTTTTAGATAATTATTACTATTTATCATTATTTTTTAATCATTAATATCATATTTATAAGAATTAAATACTACATAATTCTTTTATCATTAATATTTATTTAATACTAGATATTAATGAAAATCATAACATAATATTATAATATATCAAAGTATTTCTAATACCTTAAAATCATATTTATATGTTTTTAAACCTTTGAATCTATTATCCAATAATCGACATTAATATTAAAATATTAATATTTTCATGACAAAAAATCAAAAAGTTATATTTTATAACTTAAACCATTTTTATATGATTTTTAAAATATTATTTCTATTTTTCCATAATTTATTTAATATATTTATTAAATAAATTAATTACCATTAGTAATATATTATTAATGAAATTCATCACAAAATATTAAAAGTCATTAAAAATAACTTAAAATATTTTTCTATACCATAATATTATTTTTCATGATTTTTAAGTATTAAAATGATTTTTAAATAATTTATTTAATATTATAATTAAATAAATTAATTACCCTTAATATTTCAAAAATATTAAATATTATTGAAATATATTCAAAATAATTAAAACCCATTTTTGGCTTTAAAATATTTTTTTGTAATTTATTATGTATTTTTAATAATTAAAAATTATTTTTCTCAAATTTTTAAATAAAATAATTATTTTCAGAAATTATCTGTCGCTAAAGGGCCTTATAGCGACAGAACCGTCGCTATAGGTGTTCTTGAGCATTTTCCAGAACTTCATGTCAGACTACAAGGTACTCACTTTGACCAGAATTAGATTCATGTTCATGCTATTTTTTGGGCAGCTAATGGTGTCATATATGTATTATAAGTGTAATACTACAATTCCAACTCAAGTTCATAGCTAAACAACATAACAACAGAGAGATCTAAGCCCTTGAATTTCTTGTCAGAGCTGTTCTTCATTTTTGGGTTTTCCAGAAATGAAGAACAGTTGCTAGTTACCTACTTTGGGTTCTTATATATTGAGTTCTGTGTTTTTTTTGTGTAATCTAATGGTTCCATCGTGTAGACCACATGCCATGGTAAATTTCTATATTATCAAATCATCATAACAACAATTAAATCACAAGATTCAAGGCAGTCAAACCTTGTCAGAAATACGGCTCTTGAAGGTTTCTGGGTTTTTTGAGAAATCTTCATAAGTAGTCGGTCAAGCCTACTTTTACCAGGATTATCTATGATTCTGTTAAGGATCTGGGCAATATAAGGACATGATTGTGTAGTCCTCATGTCAGACTACAACATCAAAAAAACAAATTAGTCAAACTGGCAAACAACTGCAAGATCTGAGGCTTGAAAAATCTTGTCAAAGCCATCTGGGCAAATCTAGGCTGCCCAGATTCAGTCTCCCATGGTCGGTCAACTAATAAGTTGGTTTTATACCTACTTATCTGGTATCTTTTACTTGAATTAGTTGCTTATATTCATGTTTCTTAGTTACTTTTCATCCATTTTGTGTTTATTTTGTAGATCTTATGTTTGGGTGCGGTGTGAGCAACTATTGGTAAGGAAAAGCAAGGAAAATGCAAAGAAAAGCAATCCGGACATCATTTGGGCTTTCATGTTTACTTCATGTTCTTGGTTTGGAACTTAGCTTGCGTTGTAGAGCGTCTTCGTAGCTTTCTGGAACATCTTGAATCGTTCTAATCGGAGTTCGGATGCAAGAGTTATGATCTTTGTACCAACGGACGTCAAACTTCGCTGTTTTGGTTAGCCATTTTCATAGCAGTCCCTTCCAGACCAATTTCAACCTTCATGCGAACCGAATTTCTCAATCATCAAAGAATGAAAGTTGTAGAGCTTGTCGATATCTTCTATTTGATAGGTGTCAGCCCTCGTAACTCTTCCCAGATCAAAAGTTATGGCCATTTTACCAGAGGACACCGCAAAGAAAATGGATCACATGGGCGCAAGCGATTTTTAGAGTACATTTCATGGGCACGCCATAAAAAAACGTGATTTTTTGCTTGAGCGCAGCCGCACCTAACTTAAGGCCAATTCTTGTGCGGCCGCGCGACTTCGGGTGTTGACCAAAGCTGATTTTTCATTAAATAGTGCAATTGAAGCGTAATTTGGAGAGGGGTTCAATTATGGCTTATATATTAGACGTATTTTCATTATAGAAGAGATATTCTACCCCTTGGGGGATCATTCTAGATTACATATGCTCTATTATTCTCTTTCTTTTTAGATTAGATTAGAACCCTAGATTAGATTAGAGTTGATGATTGAAGCAATTCGAGAGCATAGGAAATTCAGAATTGGAGCAAGAGAGATCAGATTTGCATTCCTAATTCCCTAACTTCTCTTTACTTCTATCTTTATTTCTCAATGTGTAATCTATTATGGATTATGGATTTTGATTCTATGATAGGCTAAACTCTATTTTGAGATTATAATGGAGTCTATTGCTTAGTTTATTTTGACATACTTCATTGTTAACCTTATTGATTGCTATGGGATTGTCTATTAAGATTCATGCTTATTTGCTTAGTTGATTGACCATCAATTACTGTAATAACCCATATGAACTTGAAAGACGAAGTATGGATTTAGATTTGATCTTGATAGCTTGTGATTGTATGTTCTACATTGTGATGGGATGTATGATTTGTGCTTAGGATAGACATATACCGAAGCACCACTCGTAGTCAATTGAGAACTTGGGCTTAAACCCTAATTATTTGTAAATCACATGTATATATATAGTGGTTTAGGTAATTTGGGTGTTCATGTATTCTTTCAACTGGGGATTATATTTGATATGGGTATGGTACATTGAGATATTGCTGTATTTTACTTTCGTGTTCTCGACTAGCAATCCAGTGCAAGTAATTTGGCTTAACAGGGAGTGCGTTGATTTAAATTATTCAATAGATGAAATTGTAATCTCAAGTCTTCATTATCTAGTCTCACTCTAGGAATAGTTAGGTTTATTTAATTTCATAGTTTAAATATAAAATATAATATCATTCGTTTAAATAAGACTGAAATGGTTATGGGTTAGTGCTTGGTAAACTTTATTAGTTAATTCTTCGTGGGAACGATACTTTACTTACTCTTTATTACTTGTTGACCGTGAATACTTGCACGCATATATTGATCAGTAAAACGACCAACATCAACCATGTTTGACCACTTATATCTTGCAACCTAGACATGATCTGGGCTTGAATCACGTTCCAGATCCAAGACCTTATAACATACAACAAGTACAAACCTTTAAAACACTATAAACATTAACAGAGACAGATCTAGGAGACCTGACATTTGACTGTCAGACACCATTTACAAAATTTTCCAGATTTAAGAAATCTTAAATTTTGAGCACTTTGATGCTATGGATCTGAGATCTAACAACCCAGATCACTAAATGACACCTTCTAACACATATTACAACACTTAATCATAACATCTAACATAAAACACATGGATTTTCAAGTTAGGGTTTTATACCTCCTTTTTGAGCTTGATCTTGTTTCTGACCTTAATGTTTGTTCTTGGCAAGCTAAAGGCTGACATTGGTTTTGTTTCTCACTTACTTTCACTCTAAAATTTCGGATGGGGGAGAGAGAATGGACTTGGCTCAAATGAAAAATAAAGTAAGCTTTGTCTTACTTTTAAATCTCTTAGATTTTTAATCTATGGTCACAATTGATGCTAAGTGGCAATGAAATCTGATATTTGTGAGATATAGGCACAGGGCTAGCTAGGGTTGGTCACCAACCACTTACTAGGGCTAGATCTACACTCCACCTCATTAAAATATTCAAAAGGGTAGTTTGGTCATTTAACTTATAAAGTTAATGGCAACTTGGTAGCTTCTCACAACCCTTAGGTTTTAACCTTCAGGGTTTGACCCGTAATGTTTAACCCTAAGGTTGTACAAATTTATTTTCTAAGCTTTTCTAATTAGATTTTAAACATAGAAAATTGCGATTTATAAATTATAATTAGGATTTTCTAATCATAATTCAAGCTTGCTAATTAGGGTTAACATTTCCTAAATAAAATTGCTAATTTAGCAATTAGGTTCCATAATTGTACATTAGGATTTTCAGATGAACAATTAGGATTTTCTAATAATCAATTAGGGTTATCCCTAATTAAATAAATAACATAAAAACCTTAATACTTATCTTCAAGCTTCCAAATTAGGATTTTATTATTCCAAATTAGGGTTACGGATTCTCGGAACTGAAATTAGGGTTTCCATAGCCGATAATAGGGTTTCTTATCAATCGTTAGGGTTTTCTAATAGAACGTCGAGGTTCTTAATATATTATTAGGGTTTGTGACTAATATAATTTATCTGGTCAACCCTTGACCCTTGACCCTTAACCACATACTATACACATATATGACCATAAACACAAAACATATACATTGATACTCTTAACAATGTAAACCTTCACCAAAAGTTTTTAAATTCACAAAATTTATTCCCAAAGATGTCAAATACATTCACTTATTTTTTGTCTAGGCCTATTATTTAACCTCTATCCAATCTTTTAAGATTTTATTAAATTGTCTAAATTCTCAGGTTGTCACAAAATCGGTAGTTCAAGGTAGAGCGTTTATCGTGACCTCCCAAAAAGCGAGGAACCCTTACGAAGTCATCACGGGTAAGGTAATCATAAACTTTTGTGAAGTTTATACCTTATTTGATACCGGTTCTACCAATTCTTTTATTTGTCCTACTTGTGCTCAACGTTTAAATTTAACTCCGGAGAAATTAGACTTTGACTTATCTGTTGAAACTCTGTTGGGGAAAACTTTTATTACATCCACTGTTTATAAGTCTTGATTTATTCAAATCGGCAACCGCACGTTACCTGTCGATCTTATCTCTTTAAAAATATTTGCATTCGATGTGATTTTAGGGATTGATTGGTTAACTACTCATCATGCAAAAATTGATTGTTTTCGTAAGGTTGTTAGATTTCATATTCCTAACCAACCTAATATGGGAATTCAAGCAACCAAACCATTAAAGTAAATCACTGTCATCTCAAACCATAAAGCTATTCGTTTATTGAAAAATGGATGTCAAGCTTTCTTAGCTCATGTCACGGATTTAAACAAAAATAAGTCAGTTTTAAATGATATTTCTATTGTTAATAAATTTCCTAACGTATTCCCTGAAGAACTTTATAGCCTACCCCAGAGCATGAAATCAAATTTTGTATCGACCTTGAACCCAGTACAAAACCCATTTCCAAAGCCCCATATCGAATGGCTCCTATTGAACTTCAGGAGTTAAAGACCTAGCTGCAGGAATTGTTAGACATCGGTTTCATTCGTCCTAGTACGTCTTCTTGGGGTGCTTCTGTTCTTTTCATGAAGAAGAAAGATGGGAGTATGCGACTTTGTATTGATTATCGGGAGTTGAATCATGTCACCAACAAAAATAGGTACCCGTTGCCACGCATTGATGAACTGTTTGACCAGTTGCAAGGCGCCAAATTCTTTTCAAAGATCGATCTTCGTTCCGGATATCATCAGTTAAAGATTAAAACTGATGACATTCCATAGACCGCTTTTAGAACTCGGTACGAGCATTACAAATTCCTAGTCATGTCTTTTGGATTGACTAATGCTCCTGCTGCCTTCACGGATATGATGAACCTAGTATTCAAGGAATATTTGGATCATTTTGTAGTTGTCTTTGTTGATGACATTCTCATATACTCCAAAAGCCGTGAAGATCATGAACAACACTTGAGGCTGATTCTCCAAAAGATTCCTTAAAACAAGCTATATGTCAAGTTGAAGAAATGTGAGTTCTGGCTTGAGGAAGTAGAATTCTTTGGGCACGTGATATCAAATCATGGAATATCTGTTGACCCAGCAAAGATTGAAGCAATTCAAAGATGGGAGCAACATAAATCAGTGACCGAAGTACGTAACTTTTTGGGCTTAGCTGGTTATTATCGGAGATTCGTGGAAGGATTTTCTTGAATCGCTACTCTATTAACTCAGCTGACTCGAAAAGATACAAAATTCGGTTGGAGCGAGGATTGTGAGAAGAGTTTTTAAGAACTCAAGAGGAGACTCATTTCAGCATCTGTTCTGACAATACCATCTGGTTAAGAGGGATTTGTCATCTACAACGATGCTTTAGGCAGAGGGCTAGGATATGTTCTCATACAACATGGGAAAGTCATAGCCTATGCCTCGCGACAACTCAAAGAATATGAGAGGAATTATCCTACTCATGATCTAGAGTTGGCAGCTATTATTTTTGAGCTTAAAATCTGGAGGCATTATCTGTATGGTGAGAAAGTGGAGATCTGTACGGATCATAAAAGCCTCAAATATTTCTTCACCCAAAAGGAACTCAACATGTGGCAACGACGTTGGCTCGAGCTGTTGAAAGATTACGATCATACCATTCAAAACCATCATGGAAAACCGAACGTGGTAGCTGACACGTTAAGTAGAAGACCATATGCGGGTATGAGTGCGATATTGTCAACACAAAGGCCTATTTTGCATGACTTGCAAAGGATGGAGATAGAGTTAAAGACTCCAGGGATCCACATGAAAGCCTCAAATATTTTTTCACCCAAAAGGAACTCAACATGTGGCAACGACGTTGGCTCGAGCTGTTAAAAGATTATAATCATACCATTCAAAACCATCATGAAAAAGCGAACGTGGTAGCTAACGCGTTAAGTAGAAGATCATATGCGGGTATGAGTGCGATATTGTCAACACAAAGGCCTATTTTGTATGACTTGCAAAGGATGGAGATAGAGTTAAAGACTACAGGGACCCACATGATGATGTCAAATATACGAGTAGAACTGACTTTAATCGATAAAGTTAAAGCTAATCAACTTATAGACTTGGAGCTAATGCGTATGAAGAAGAAAGTGCAAGAAGGTGCTATTTCAAAAGCAAGAATCAATGATGAAGGAATACTTCGAGTCAACTCCAGACTTTGCGTTCCAAACGACCCTGATTTAAAGTATAAGATCATGATGGAGGCGCACAACACACTGTTTGCAATCCATCCTGGGAGTAAAAAAATGTATCGTGACCTTTGACATACATTTTGGTGGAGCAATATGAAGAGAGAGGTAGAAGAGTTTATCTCAAGGTGTCTAACTTGTCAAGGAGTCAAGGCGGAGCATAAAGTGCCAAAAGGTCCATTGCAACCACTTGAAATTCCAGAATGGAAGTGGGAGCACATTACCATGGATTTCGTTACTGGTCTTCCCAAGGTTTCTCAAGGCATAGATGCGATTTGGGTCATTGTTGTTATATTGACCAAGTCTGCTCATTTCTTACCTATACGAGAAACTTATTCACTTGAACGTCTTGCTCATATGTACATAAATGAGATTATAAGACTGCATGGCATTCCAGTATCCATAGTTTTGGATCGAGACCCAAGATTTACTTCACAATTTTGGGTTAGTTTACAAAAAGCTATGGGCACGGAGTAACGATTTAGTTTGGCATATCATCCTCAAATGGATTGGCATTTGAAGAGGACTATTCAAACTCTTGAAGATCTATTAAGACTCTGTGTCCTTGACTTCAAGGGAAGATTGGACAAGTTCTTGCCAATAGTGGATTTCTCCTACAACAACAGTTAGTAAGCAAGTATTGGCATGACTCCATTTGAGGCGTTGTATGGACGCAAGTGTCATTGTCCATTATACTGGGACGAGGTGGGTGAAGCAACGTTATTTGGACCAGAGTTGGTACGTATGACTACAGAAAAGATTTAAATGATCCGACAACGTATACAAACCTCACAAGATCGACAAAAGAGTTATGTTGATCTTCATCGAAAAGACATGGAGTTCAATATTGGAGATCATGTGTTATTACGCGTTGCTCTATGGAAAGGAGTTACAAGATTTTGAAAGAGAGGAAAGCTCAATCCTCGATTTATTGGGCCATTCAAAATCCTCGATCGAGTAGGAACTGTGGCTTATAGACTCACGTTACCGCCAAGTATATCTCGTGTTCATAACATTTTTTACATATCTATATTACGTAAATATGTGGAAGACCCAAATCATATTATTGAATTAGAACCAGACGAGATAGCCAAAGATTTAACGTATGAGGAAGTACCTGTCAAGATCTTGGATAAAAAGGAACATATTCTATGCTCAAAGGTTATACCTCAAGTCAAAGTTTTGTGGAGAAATCACGATATTGAGGAAATGACCTGGGAGTTATAATCTGAAATGAAATCAAGGTATCATCACCTCTTCATCATAACAGGTACGTACGCCAATTTCGAGGATGAAATTTCATAAGGAGGGGAGGTTTTAAGACCCCAAATTATATGAAATGTAAGTATCCAATTTTCTTATAATTATTATTCTATTTAATAAATGGTTAAATTGATAAAAGGATAAAGTTAAGGGTGATATTTGAAAATTTTGCAAAGTAAGCAAGTTGATATAAAATATTTGTTGTGTCGGGGAATATTCTTTTTGGCAAGGAATATCCGTACGACGACAGCATCATTGGTGGACCCCACAATGGAATAACTGTCGGAGTTAGAAAACGACAGAAATATCTTTTATAAAAATAACACCAAAAATTTTACCGTTAATTGTTGAAATAACCAGTGGTAAAAATACAGTAATATGCGTGGTTGCATAGTAGCACACGGTATTGATGCTTACGTAAGAAGCCACTCAGTTTACTCAATTATTGCTACAGTAATTGCCGCATAGTATCTCATATTATTTGGTTCAATTATTGTCACAGTAACATCTGCATAATATTTTATATTATTAAACTAATAATTGAGATGACAAAGTTATTCATATTATTATTTGCAATACTGACGATGTCTAGAAAGTTCTGTAGAGGAAAGGGGTTTGGCCACCTAATTGCGCGCTAATAGGGAGAAATCCTTATCGGAAAGCCCCTCTTTCGTGGGAATGATCTGGTTGTTAAATATTATGAGTTATAATATTAACGATGAATAATTGTTAATAGATTAAAAATGTGTTTATTAAAGATAAATTATTTGTGGTAAATATTTATTTAATTTTTGATATAAATATCGGGATTTGTTATGAGGCATATGTTGTAAGTTTGACTTAGTATTCCATGGGAAGATTTACTAATTTTATGGACCGTCGATGGTGGTTTTAATAGATAACGTACCTGGACCATTGATGGTGGTTTTAATAGTTAATCAATCTGGACCATTGATGGTGGTTGTAATAGTAAATCAATCTTGGCCATCGGTGGTGGTTTTAATAGTAAATCAATCTGGACCATCGGTGGTGGTTTTAAAAGTAAATCAATCTGGACCGTCGGTGGTGGTTTTAAAAGTAAATCAATCTGGACCATCGGCTGTGGTTTTAATAGTAATCAATATGAACCGTCCGTTCTAATAGTAAATTAATCTGGACCATTTGTGAATCAGTTACTATTTAATCCATTCTCCTATAAATAAAAGCTTAATTCTTCTTTCATTCTCACCAATTCACTGAGATTCACAAGAGACACTATAGAGAGAGAAACTTTAGAGAGCAAGAAGAAGAGTATTCTGCTACTTCACTATTGTAGTATCCAGTCTTCTACTAAGGTAAGGGGTATTATTTCTTTCGTATTCATAAGGAATATTATTTTTCGTATTCATCCTTCAATATGTTGGAATAACCTGTCTACGCGGATTACGTACCGCATGACATATGAAAATTCATTTGCAGTTTCGTATATTATTTTGTTTCATATTCTTAAATCTAAACTTACTATGGTAAGTATTGATTCTATAATCCCTGAAATTAGGGGAATATCCTTGAGTTTTGCGCTTCATCCAGTATCGTTTCATTGGAATATTGATTTGAACTTTCTTATTAAATATCAATATTTTTCCCAAGGTACTATTCACGGGTTACTATTGATGGGTTACTATTCACTCGAGTACTATTCACTCTAGTATTATTCACTCGGGGATTTGTGGTACTTTTTATGTTGGGGTACTATTTACGAGGTACTATTCATGGAATACTATTTACCCAGGTACTATTCACCCAAAAAATTTATTTCTTTTTCTATCCAAATTATTTTTGATACATGAATATTATTGAATTTTACTCCAAAAAGCAGTATCATGTTGACAATTTGGATATTATCGAATTCTGGATAAATTAAATTATAAATCTTTAAAATTTATCCTTTGCTTTCATTTAATTAAATTCTTATACCATTGTCATCATCCTAATGCTTATATTGTGATGAAAGTCATCTTTGGCCCGTAGTGCATAGATGGACTAATTATTTGTATGATTATAGGGATAATTAGGTATGATCATGACCATTAATAATTACACGAATATTCTTGGCCCGTAGTGCATGAATAATTTGTGGACGTGATACTAATGAATATGCTTGGCCCGTAGTGTAGGGATAATTCGATGCTGTGATTTATTTATTAAGTAGAGTCCCAACGATAAAATTGATGATAAACTGTTTATATCATAGAAGATAGTAGATATCATGCTCTACGGACTCTTCTAATGGATTGCTTTTTCTGCTGCAGTTAAACTTGATGTCTATTATATTTTATCAGTTTAGCAATGTTGAAGGCTAACGATAATTTATTCTGCATTATATTACTCATAATATTTCTTACTAGGCTAGTCGAGCTCACCCTTTTACTTTCATTGTTCTCTTCAGGAAATGAAAACGTAGCTGGGACTAGTCAGGGAAGGGAGTGATGGTTCAAGATGGTTGTTTTAGTAGTCCACACTATTTAGCGTGATAATAAATGTAATGAGGATTGAATTTGAGTTTGGATATTGTCTATGAGACAATATTCATGTAAAAACTCTCATCTCATGTTGAATAATTAAGTTTGTATTTGTATTTAGTACCATGTATTTGGCGACCCAAGATGAGTGATATATACCTATTTTGGGGGCGTCACAAAAGGGTTAAGGCTGAACATCAAAAGCCGAGTGGTTTACTTCAACCCTTACTAATTCCTGAGTGGAGGTGCGAACATATAACCATGGACTTTGTGGTAGACCTTCCAGCTACACAGAAGGGCCACAATTCCATCTGGGTAATAGTTGACCGTCTAACCAAATCAGTTCACTTCCTACCTATTAAAGTTACTTATAACTTAGACCAACTTTCCAAGCTATAAATTAATGAAATCATCTCTATAGTACCTGTTTCTATAGTATCAGATCGAGACCCACGTTTTACCTTAAATTTTTGGAAGAGCCTTCAAAAACACTTAAGAACACAATTAAGATTAAGTACAACTTATCACCCTCAAACTGATGGGAAAAGTGAGAGAACCATTCAAACATTAGAGGATATGTTGAGAACATGTATCATAGACTTCAAGGGAAGTTGGGAAGATCAGTTACCTTTGGTAGAATTTGCCTACAACAACAGTTACCATGCTAGCATAGGTATGCCACCTTATGAAGCCTTATATGGGAGGAAATGTAGAACACCTTTGTGTTGGGATGAGTTCGGGGAAAGACAAATTCTAGGACCTGAGATAATCCAACAAACTACTGAGACCATCAGAATTATACGTGAACGATTACAAGCATCTCAAGATAGACATAAGAATTACGCTGATCCACATTATCAACAACGAAACTTTAGCGTAGGAAGTTACGTATTCTTGAAAGTGTCCCCATGGAAGGGCAAGATACGTTTTGGCAAGAAAGGAAAACTGAGTCTGAGATTCATTGGACCCTTCAAAATTTTGAGGAGGGTAGGTGAAGTTGCTTATGAAATAGCACTACCGTCTGAGTTAAATAATATTCATAATATGTTTCATGTGTCCATGTTGCGACCATATAAACCTGATTATAAACACGTTATAAACTATAAGCCGATCCAAATCGAAGAAGATCTTTCTTATGTAGAAGAACTTGTGCAGATCATCGACCGTAAAGAGCAAGTCCTGAGAAATAAAGTGATAGCATCGGTCAAAGGGATCTGGAGGAATCAGAACGTTGAAGAGGCTACATGGGAGCTCGAGGACAAAATGCGAGAGAACTTTCCCCTACTGTTTACTTAACTTGTACTGTAATTTCGAGGAAGAAATTCTTATTAGTGGGAGTGAATGTGAAATCCCAAAACCCTAATAAGATTCGGTTATGTAAATTCAGTTATAATAATAAAATCTCTCAGTTCTGAAAGTGTTTTGTGTTATTATATACTTTATTTAACAAATTAGGTCAAATAAATTTTCATCCGAAAACTTATGTGAGACCCCAAATTTTATGAAATGAATGTATTCAATTTTCTTATAATTATTATTTTATTTAGTAAATGGTTAAATTGATAAAAGTTTAAAGTTAAGGGTGATATTTGAAAATTTTGCAAGTAAGCAAGTTGATATAAAATATTCATTGTGTCGGGGAATATTCGTTTGGTCGAGGAATATTCTTTCGTCGAGGAATATTCGTTCGACAACACCATCATTGGTGGACTCCACAACGGAATAACAGTCGGAGTTAAAAAACGACAGAAATAACTTTTTGTAAAAATAACGGCAAAAGTATTACCGTCAAACTGTCGAGATACCTGGTGGTAAAAATACAGTAATACGCGTGGTTGCATAGTAGCACACGGTATTGATTATTGATGCTTACATAAGAAGCCACTCAATTTACTCAATTATTGCTACAGTAACTGTTGCATAGTATCTCACGTTATTTTATTCAATTATTGTCACAGTATCATCTGCATAATATTTTATATTATTAAATCAATAATTGAAAAAAACACATTTATTCATATAATTATTTACATTATTGATAATGTGTAGAAAGTTATGTCGAGGAAAGAGGTTTGGTCACCTAATTGTGCGCCAATAAGGAGAATACTTTATCGGAAAACCCCCTCTTACCTGGGAATGATCTGGTTGTCAATTTTGTAAGTTATAATATAAATGATGAATAATTGTTAAAATATTAAAAATGTGTTTATTAAGGATAAGTGAATTACAAAAGTTAAAGGAGAACAATGCAAACTTAGAAAACTTTAGGGTACCAAAGTGTAATAAGTAAATCAATCTGGACCGTCGGTGGAGGTTTTAATAGTAAATCAATCTGGACCGTTTGTTGTCGTTTTAATAGTAATCAATATGGACCGTCCGTTCTAATAGTAAATCAATCTGGACTGTTTGTGAATTAGTTGCTAGTTAGTCATTTCTCCTATAAATAGAAGCTAAATTCTTCTTTCATTCTCACCAATTCAGTGAAATTCACAAGAGAAACTATAGAGAGAGAAACTATAGAGAGCAATAAGAAGAGTATTATGCCACTTCACTATTGCAGTATCCAGTCTTCTACTAAGGTAAGGGATGTTATTTTCGTTTGGTAAGGGATATTATTTGTTGTATTTGTAAGGGGTATTATTTCTTTTGTATTCATAAGGAATACTATTTTTCGTATTCATCCTTTAATATGTCGGAATAACCTGTCTACGCGAATTACCTATCGTTTGACAAGTAAAAATCCATTTGCAGTTTCGTATGTTATTTCTTTTCATATTCTTAAATTTAAACTTATTATGGTAAGTATTTCTTCTATAATCCTTGAAATTAGTGGAATATCCTTGATTTTTGCTCTTCATCCAGTATTGTTTCATTGAAATATTGATCTAAAATTTCTTATTAAATATCAATATTTTCACCAGGGGTACTATTCACAGGTTACTATTCACGCGATTACTATTCACTCAAATATTATTCACTCAGGTATTCGGGGAACTTTTCATGTTGGTGTACTATTCACGAGTTACTATTCACCCGATTACTATTCACTCAAATATTGTTCACTCGGGTATTCGGGGCACTTTTCATACCGGGGTACTATTCACGAGATACTATTCACCCAGTTACTATTCACTCAAATATTGTTCACTCGGGTATTTGGGGAACTTTTCATGTCGGGGTACTATTCACGAGGTACTATTCCTGAAGTACTATTCACAGGGTGCTATTCAACGAAAAATTTATTTGTGCTCACCCTTTTGCTTCACAATTCATTTCAGGTAATAAGAGTGTAGCTGGGTCGAGCGGAGATAATAGGGGAATATTGTGATGGTCTGAGACTGTCGAATTTCTCAATACATTATAAAACGGCATGACATTCAATATATAATTGTATTGAGGACCTAAGATGTGTGTGTTATATTTTATACGTCACTTAATAATTGATTTTGGTGAACAACAATAGGGTGATGAGAACCCGACTTTGAAAGCGTAAAAAGGGCACCTCATTAGAATGAACATGATAGTAATCTTCTTGTTCTTCTTTCGGGTCTTGAAATATTTACTGATGTATTTTATATGGCATTGTAATAATTTGAGTTTAGATACTGTCTACGAGACAATATTGTATTAAAATTCACAGATTATGTGGTGTCGTATTTTGCACGACAGTTCAACAGTTGTATTAATTAAGTTAGTATTTGATTAATATAGTGTGATATCTGGTGACTCAGAATTGGTCGTGTGGACCTATTTTGGGGGAGTCACAATTGACGTGCTTGACATGTCATGCTTAAATTTATTTTTCCAAAAATGAACTTTTCGGTATATGTATTTTGACAAGCTGCTTTGTCGTGCTTACACTGACAAAACGCTTTTTCGTGCTTGTTAGGATTTGTGAAAAATCTATGTTAGAAACCCTAGATTACAAACCCTAACCCTAATTAGCTAGACTAAACCCTAATTAGGTTATCCTAACACCTAATCATGATTGCTAAACTTCAATTAGGTACTAATAAACATCATTAAGCAACCCTAATCAAGATTAAAGAGAATTAGGGCATAATTAAGTTACTAATCTAATCAAACTAGCTCACAAGTAGGTTACGAGTCACCAAACCAAGTTCCAAGAGCGCACATGGTCTTGCAACCTTCCCCAAGCAGCACAAGTAACTTAGCAACAGATCTTTGTGAAGGCAAATTTCTGAAAAAGACCAAAAACCCTAAGATGCTTAAGTCTATAAATAGGAACACAACCTCTGGCCAAACCAACGAATTCTCTAAGCCTATGAAGTCTTATAAACATATCAAAACAAGCCTTGGTGATAGCAACAACAGATTCAGTAGCCAGAAATAAAAATCAAGCAAGAAAAGATGTAAACCCTAATTTTAACCTAGATCTTTGATGTTGTGTCTAATTTGTTGTTTAGATGTTTAGATATATGTAATAACATGTTAGAAAGTATGCTAAGTTAATATAACTTGTTTTTATAACATCTAGATGCATCAAAATAGTGTTTTAAGTAACCTGGAAATTCTGGAAAAACATGTCTGACAGTCGAATGTCAGAGCCTGTAGATCCGTGTATGTTAATAGTTAGGTCTGCTAATTGTATGCTAGTTGTAGTATTACATGAGGTCTTTAATCTGGAAAAGAAATCAGGTTATTGGAACCATATATTTCAAGATATAGATGGCCAAAAGTGGTTGACCGATCACGGAGTTCTGTTTTCTGGGTTACCCAGAAAACTTAAGAACAGGTTGAACCGGCTACTTTAACCAACCTTTTAATCGCTTTCTGTTTGACGTTATGATGTCTAATAGTAATGAATTGATAGCCTATTTTACATACTCCATATCTATAACACTCAAACGTTTAATGAATTCATAGGATTACCAGAATTAATGGTCAAAAGTCATTGACCGATCATGACTATGTTTTCTGGGTTACCTAGAAAACTGAAGAACATGAAGAACAACCTTTGGCTGTACTTTGACCAACATAGATCTAGACCTTAGAAACATACTCTATCCAATTCAGTGTTACATATATGTACCTTGATATATAGACTACCTATTACAACAAATAAAACACAAATCTATCACACGGATTGAAAAATCTATAAGCCACAAAACCGTTGACCGACCATGACCACTATTCCGGGTTACCCAGAAACTCAAGAACAGCTATGACAGTGACTTTGAACCTCTATAACTTCTTGTTATATGTAGGTTAAAGCATGAAATTGGTATGTTGTTATACTATTGCACGAGTACTATAACATCCATACACTTCCAAATCTAAAATCATTAACAGTAGGGAATTAGATTAAGGTCAAAGTGACCTCTAGGCCATGACATACTGATTCCCAGAAACTCAAGAACACCTATAACGACACTTTCTATCATTATAGGGCATTAACGACAGACAGAAAATATTTTCTAATAAATAAATTAATAAAAAAATTAAAAATAATTAATAAATAAAATATAAATAATTATAAAAATAGTTTTAAAAATTATTTTAAGTTATAATAATTAACTTTCAATATTTTTTACATAAATTCAATAAATATTTTATTTATTTGGATTTATTAATAATAAATTATTTAGAATAATTATTTATAAATAATAAATAATTATTTAAAATAATATTAATGATTTAAAATTATAATAAATGATTATAAATTATTTAAAATAATAAAAAGATTTTTATAATATTCTAAGTAAATATTAATTATTTAAAAATAGAAATAAATGATTTAAAAATTATTTAAGGGATAAATATATACTTAAAACTTGTTATAAGCTTCCAGAAATTATTATAAAAGATATATAAATTATCAAAAAAATATAATAAAGCTTATAAAATAAGTTTAACCGATTTATTAACTTATTAATCACCAGGTAAAGTTTTTGGACACCGAAACCCTATCAAACTTAACCCGAACATAAATTGTTTATGTATTTGAGTATTATTATCAATACTAATGTGTTAGATTTTTATGAATGAACATCTTAGGTGTTTATTAATGAATCGAGTAGCATTGCTTGATTGATCTTCACTCAGACAAATATATGTACCTTATTTCTTTATTGCAAGTCTTCTAACCTATCTTGTTATTTATACAAGTTCTTGAACCCTGTGTATTCGATTAACAAGATTCCTATCTTTAATTGCTTTTGACATATTATACCAAACCTAAACTTGAATTACCAATTATTGTAAAGTTATTGCTATAGATTCATCATAACTAAGAAATGAATGATTTATTCATATGATATTATTTATTGAGCATAAACGGTTATGTCAAACCAAAATTATTTGGTAAGGCATGCTATACTGAGTTGTGTGTCCTAAAAAGGGATAGATGCTTGTCAATTGAATATGACACTTAGTGCATGTGGGCAAGATTAGGATGAGATGCATATTCCTAGGATGTTGAATAGGCCGATCCCCTATCTCACATCTAAACAAAATTTCTATATCTTTGTGACTGACAAAAATAAAAAGTCCTGAAATGGTTGAAATAAAAATTCCAGAAATGATAACAACAATCAGTTGAGTTTTGAATTGTTATACTTCTTCAAATCATATATTGTTATAAATATAGAACCTATTGAGCATGTCATAGCTCACTCTTGCAAATTATTCCCTTTGTAGTATTAGATTGTAACCCTGACACATCTGGAGTAAATAAAGGAAAACGTCCTTACTTAGATTAGTTTATATTACTGTTTAGCTGAATGTAATACTTTTTAATAAGAAATTCTTTATGAAGAATCATGTAATCGAACCTTAATATATGATATATATATATATATAACATCTTTTATTTTCACAACCGTGATTTCTTTACATATATAGATGTATTTAGAATTTTCAAAGTTAGTTTAAGATCCTTAGGAACTATTTATGTGAGTAAGGGTATTTACAACATGGACTGTTCATGTTGTTGTTGATACTTTGGATTTCAGATAGATAGGTACTATAGATATGATAGTGTAATTCGCGTGATATAGACTATATATCTAAGTTAGGGTATTTGTAATATGGACTGTTCATGTTATTATTTGTACTCTGGATTTCAGATAGATAGATACTATTCGTAGATACAGTCCATACATCCAAGTGAGCGTATCCAAACACAACAATAGTTCTCTTGAGAATTGTTATCTATTATGGGATACTGTGAATCTTGGATATAAGAGAATTGCATCTGGTAATAATTGTATAGTCACTCAATTAGATATAATCATTGAATCAGATACCATGGGCGTATAGATTTGAATGTGTTATATTAATTGAATAGTAGTAAGTACCATATCGGATACCGTGGGAGTATAGATATAGGGGCATTACATCAACACTCACTATCAACCCATCAGGGCTCCATCTTTGAAACCCAAAGTTTCTGCCAAGATAATGTCGGCCAGCCAAGAGATGATATCCTTAGGTTTCTAACCAGGACAAGGGTTAGGAAAGAATCAGCAAGGAATCAAAAGCCCAATTCAAATTCCCAACCAGACAAGGAAGGCCGAACTAGGCTATTCTTCTGGGTCAATTCACAGTAACCCGCTCAAACATACACCAGTTCCTTCATCTATAATTCTATTGACTAGACCTATAGTTACAAATTTTGTACGGCCTTTAAGGAAAATTCCTGTATCCGTGGCGGGTATGCTATTTCCTAAGCCCAGACCGACTAGTGGGAAAGAATTCCTAATTCCAGACCCAGACATTAAGGTAAGTAATCAAAGGCGTACATAAGACATAAAGAGATGGTTATCGAAAATGTACTTCCTGGTGCATACCGACGGTATGAACAAGGATATCTTAGATGACGACTGCTCAGTTTTCATGGTCATTATTCAAGAGGAGGAGGATGATAACCGCTCCTTCATTGCAGCTTTCCACCAGGACTTGACCCTCGGCAATTGGAGCAGCACTCCTTGCATTTGTTAAAAAGGGTAAAAAGGGCAAAAAATCCCTCTGCCCTATAGATATCATTAAATGCTTATTTTGTTGCATAGTATTAGCAGTTTCTATTGTCAAGTAATGCTAGCACCTTGTATGATCAAATAGTTTAAAATATTAAATGAAAGCATTTTATTTCAGGACTCCAGAGTTAGATTTATCTAAACTTGCTGATGGAATGCCAATTCCTCACAATGACTGCAACTTTGATGTAAAGTTGAACTCTGACTTAATGGAGATTAAGCAAGAGGACTATTAGGTGCCTTAGGACATCAAAGAATGGGTCGAAGATAAACCCAAACCAAACCTTGATCCAACCACCTCCTTCAACCTCGGAGCCTCATAAAACCCCAAACAAATCAAGATTGGCATGGACCTTACCCCAAGCCAAAGGAATGACATGGTTACTTTATTGACCCAATTCTAGGATGTGTTTGCATGGTCTCATAAAGACATGATCGGTTTATCAACTGATATCGTCATTCATCGCTTACCCATTAAAGAGGGATTCATGCCAGTCAAACAAAAGCTTAGGCGATTAAAACCTTAGTGGAGTTTAGAAGTTAATGAATAAATTGTGAAATAATTCAAAGTCGACATCATCATGGTATCAACATACCTTGAGTGGCTATTTGTTGATCAATTTCACAACCGATAAACACACGCAAGTATACGCGGTCTAACAAGTAACATAATGATAAGTTGAGTGTCGAACCCATGAGGAATTATCACTAATATTTACCAAATATCGACTTTGTATCGCCCAAGTCTTATTTGAATAGCCGAATAACAGATGTATAATTAATCTAGTTATACCTAATTTTCAAAGCAACTAATTCGATAACAAATGGTATCTAAGGCGCTACAAGCTAAGATCATAACTTCACCCCACACTAGCATTTTTTCAAACACTTGGTGTGCTATGTTTCACCAAACTACCTAACTATCTCTCTTTTGTCTTAGTGGTCATGACGGGTTGTCGACCGAGAAAACACAAGTGCTCATACACCTCTTTCAAGGTATATACAAACTTATCCTCTCTAGGTCCACTCGATAGGGAATAGAATAGAAAAGAACATCCAAGCTAGGAAATAATCTTACACATTTCTATTCGAATTAACCATAACAAGGATTTAAAGCATAAGTTCTCAATTCGGTCGCACACGGTGCACATATATAAATTCCTATTCTATACAAAAATTATGCCTTCGAATCAAGTAAACAACTCATATTCACATGCCAATATATCAAGGTGTAAATCTACAACCCCTCTTTTAATTTCATATAGAGTACCAAAATCATCACTAATTGCTTAGCAAGAATCATTAAGCATAAATATATTGATCCAAACCATATGGTGCCAACCAAATAGATAAGATATTCAATTCAAATTAACAAAGGGTTTCATTATAACCTTAGAGCCAATAATTAGTTCATAGCTCTTAAACTAAACATACGTAGCAATATAAACAACATTTATGGATTATAAAATTAAAGGAAACAAATAGAGAAAAATAAATCTGTTAAAGATTCTTCAATCTGTAAGAATTCCATTCCTTTCAAGCTTTCCAATCCATGTTGCTAAGTGCTCTTGAGCTCCATGAAATCTCAAACATCTCCCTAATCTACCTAAACTATATGTACAATCATTACCTACTAGAAAATGTGTTAGGTTTTAGTGAAAATCAAAGTAGCAATCAAATTGCAAAACGTAGCGGAAGCGAGATAAAATCAGATTTTAAAATTTTTCACAAACCAATTACCCGGATCATCCTTTATGCATATTATTAATTAAACGAAGAATAAGAAATTATGAAATCATACCCTTGTAGAAACGAAGCTTCCTCAGTAATGCGAGTTCACCTCCTACTTCTCCATGATCTCCTCAATCTCCTAGATTCCTTCCTTTGATTAATGTAAGCCACCCAAGTGTGTGGCCTCTATAGTGATCCACCAAGGAAGAGGAATTATCAAGAAGAAGGATGTGGCTCAAACCCTAGTTTTTCCTATCCTCAATAAGAAAAGGGGTGTACTTCCAACTCTTGAAATTACGATATTTCATATCTAATATAAGACTCCTCTTATAAAGATATTATATAACCCTATTTTAATTAAAAATAAGGTATTATTTATTTAATTAAACTCTTTTAATTAAATGGGCTCCCTAATCCTATTAGGGATAATTAGTTAAACTCCTTTAACTAATTTTCTTTCCTAATCCAATTAGGAATAAATGAGAGTACTAATATTAAATTAATTCCTAAACCTTTTAGAAATTAAAATAATAATAATTATAATAATATTAATAAGACTCCTCTTATTAATTTATATTTAATATTTCTAAAATATTAAATAATAAATATTAAGCTATTTAATTTATTCTATCACCATAGATTAAATTAAATATACTTAACATATTATTACAATTATGCCATTAACTTCTTAAATAATTATTCTTCCTTTTATAGTGTGACCCTTTAGGTTCTCCACATTAAATCGGTTGTGAATAAATCAATTAGAACAATTCTAATCTCATTTAAATAAATAAATTAAACAAATAATTTATTTAAATAAATAATATTTATTCTACAATAGGGATAAGCCTCCCTAGCGATCAACGACTTTCCAGATAATATAGATTTTAACATTAATCATAAAAGAACCTTTGAGTAAATAGTTACCGTACAATTCAATCCTTCCACCATACTATGTCCCAATTAAATATAAGACATGGAATTACTTTCAAAGTCTTATTTTATTTAATTATATGTATTTCGATTCCTAAATGAATAACTCCCAATGAATGCAAATTAGAAACTACTTTCTAATTTCATTCCACCTAACCAAGGATTCCTCGGGTTGTCATTTATCGAATCACATAGGACATTTCTCCTTTTACTAGAAGTGGTAGATTCTTTATTGATCATTCATTATCTTCATATATAACTTATTACACCCAAGCATACCCTTTGATATACTACTCTAAGAGTCTTAAGGAATAAGTCAAAGTGTAATTCATTATATATAAGATACTATGATGATCTCAAGTCTAAGGATCATTTGTACTACTATCACTACTGAGAATTCCTATTGACAGTAAGTAAAACTCCATTAGGTATTCCTTAGCGAGTCACGCTCGATGAACTTATTCTCTAATAAGCACCTACATACTTGCTTTAGTGTCTCCACACAAATGATCATGAGATCAATCAAACTCATCCAATGAGCAAGCAACGTATGTACCAATCTATCCCATTCACTAATCCCCTATTTAGTAATCCAATGATTGGGAACTATTTTAGTTTTAAGCTTTCTAAGAATTTAGATCTCATTAGAATGATCATCATCATTATTCTAAAAGCGTTGCTTAAAACTATGGGTTTATCACATATTATTAAAACAGCACCATGTAGATAATAAATGCCTTTAATAAATAATTCTTTTATTAATAAATAAATAAGATTGATTACACAGTATATGCTTTATCATCATACATGATTGGCTTGTATGCATAATACTTTCAATCTCCCACTTGTACTAAAGCCAATCGCCACGGTATCTCATACCCATCTTTTCTAAGTGACGATCAAACTGCTGTTGTGTTAACGCTTTAGTAAATGGATCTGCAATATTGTCTTGAGAGTCCACACGCCTAGGGTGACATCTCCTCTTTCAATGATCTCTCCGATCAAATGAAATCGCCAAGCCGCAACACGTGTTTGGATTTACGATGAGACACGGGTTCCTTAGCTTGTGCAATGTACTCCAAAGTTGTCACGTAATAAAAGGCACTGGTCCTTTAATGCTAGGAACCACACCAAGTTCGGTAATGAACTTCTTCATCCAAATGACTTCCTTTGCGCCTTCACTTGCGCCTATGTACTCGCTTATGTCATTTGAATCAAGAATCGTTTGCTTGCTTGGAACTTTTCCAACTCAACACGCCACCGCTTTAAGGTAAACACATACCCCAAAACGGTTCTTTATCATCTCTGGTCTGCTTGAAAACTTGAGTCTGTGAAGCCCTTTAGTTTTAATTCGGACCCACCGTAGACAAGAAATACATCCTTAGTTCTTCTTAAGTACTTTAGGATATTTTCGATCGCCTTCCAAAGTGTTCTTCTCCCGGATTCGACCGATATCTACTTGTTACACTAAGTGCATGAGCGACATCTGGTCTAGTACATATCATACCGCATACATGATAGATCCTATTCATTGAAGCATAAGGAATCTTACTCATACTGGTTTCTCTCCTCAGTGTCTTTGGGGCTTGTTTCTTGGAGATGTATTCCATGGCTCATCGGCATGAGACCTCTTTGGAATCTTCCATGCTAAACCTTTTTAGCATCATGTCAATGTATCGCCTTGGGATAAGCCAAGCATCCTATTAGATCTATCTCTATAGATCTTTATCCCCAAAATATAGGATGCTTCTCCCAAGTCCTTCATGGAGAAGTGTTTAGATAACCAGATTTTAATTGTTTGCGAAGATAGGAATATCATTCCTATCGGTAATATATCATCAACATATAATACAAGGAATGAAATAAGCGCCCCACTAACCTTCTTGTACACATATGGTTCATCCTCATTTTGATAAAATCAAACTTTTGATTGTCTCATCAAAACGGATGTTCCACCCACGAGAAGCTTGCTTTAATCCATGAATGGATCGTTGTAGAAGTATAGACTTGATTTGTTCCAACCTTTGAAACAAATCCCTCCGGTTGTGTCATATACCCATCCTCCTCAAGTTTCCCATTGAGGAAGGCCGCTTTCACGCCCATCTCGCCAGATTTCGTAGTCATGGTAAGTCGCAATCGCAAGCAAAATCCGAATGGACTTGAGCATTGCTCTCGGGTGAGAAGGTTTCGCCATAGTCAACTCCTTGTCTTTATTTGAAACCTTTTGCAACTAGTCGGGCCTTATAGGTCTCTACCTTGCCGCCTACTCCATCTTTCTTTTAAAGACCCATTTACACCCAATAGGCTTAATGCCTTCAGTGTGGAGACCAAAAGTCCATACTTGGTTCTCATACATGGAGTCCATCTCGGATTTCATGGCTTCTTGCCATTTCTCCGAGTCTTTACTACTCATAGCCTGCTTAGTAATTCAATGGATCATCATCATCTATGATCGTACCTCATTGTCATCTTCTTCTACAAAGTCCATACCGTCTGGCATCTTTGGTACTCTTCCGTTTACGAATATAGGGTGTGGTGTGTAAGGAATCTCTACTTGGTTAGGTACCTCACTTTGATCAGTAGTATTTTGTGGTTCTTGAACTTCTTCAAGATATATCTTACTCCCACTCGACCCCTTCAAGGATAAACTCCTTTTCCAAGAAGGCGTTATGTTTCGCAACAAACACCTTTTGATCACTTGGATGATAGAAATAATACCCCGATGTTTCTTTAGGGTATCCCACAAATCTACATTTGTCGATCTAGTCTGCAGACTTTATCGCTTTTCAAACTTTTTGACATAAGTCGGACAACCCCAAGTCTTAACATGCTTAAGATTTGGTTTCTCCCGTCCATAACTCATATGGGGTCTTGGGGACGGATTTTGTAGGTACCTTGTTAAGTAGGTATGCGGTGATTTTAGGGCATATCCCCGTAAGGAAACTGTAAGGTCAGTAAAGCTCATCATAGATCGAACCATGTCCAACAATGTTCGATTTCTCCTTTCAGATACACCATTCATTTGTGGGCGTCCCCGGTGGAGTCCATTGTGAGATTATACCATTTTCTTTGAGACAATTGAGAAACTCACCACTTAAGTATTCTCCTCCTCGATCGGATCGAAGAATCTTAATACTCTTACCATTTGCTTCTCAACTTCACTTCAAACTCTTTGAACTTTTCAAATGATTCAGATTTGTATTTCATTAAATACACATATCCAAATCTTGAGTGGTCGCCGGTGAATGTAATAAAATAAGAATACCCTCCTCGTAAGGTCAGTTGTCATAGGTCCACATACATCCATGTGTACCAACGCTAACAACTCAGAACTCTTTCTCCTTTTCCACTAAAAGGAGATTTAGTCATTTTACCCATGAGACAAGATTCACAAGTTGGATATGATTCATAATCGATAACTCTAGAGCCCATCTTTATGCAACTTGGATAATCTTGTTTCATTAATACGACCAAGTCTACAAAGTACCACATGAAGGTATAATTAACATCATCTCTTTTCCTTTTATTAGTTTGTTCAATTTGAAATATATTTTCATGCAAGTCAAGTATATAAAGTCCATTTCAGAAATTACCAATACCATATAAAACATTATCATTATAAATGGAACAACCGTTGTTCTTTATTATAATATTAAAACCATCCATATCCAATACGTAGATAGAAATAATGTTTCTAATGATATTTGGAACAAAATAACAATTATTTAAATTAATGAACTTGCCTGTAGGCGTTAAAAACAATAAGTCCCTACACTAATGCAAAGAACCTTTGCTCCATTTCCCACTCGTAGGACGACCTCATCCTTGCTTAGCTTTCTACTTCCGACCACCCCCTGATATTATTACATATGTGAGAACCACATCCCAGATCCAATACCCAAGTAGAAGATCGACTTTCGTAAAAATTAATTTCAATCATAAACAAACCTTGATTAGGATTCAAGCTTCTCCAAGCTTCTTCCGCTTTTGTTCTCGCGAGATAATCCTTGCGCCTCCTCTTCCAAAGGACTTTATTTTATTGCAATGGAAGCAAATTCCTTTGCTAGTCGGATCGTGTTTCTTTGATCCTTCACTTTCGCCTTTCCTTAGCCTTCTTGGATTTCTTCCTTTCGAGAAGATACCTTGGGCCTCTTCCTTTCTTTTGAAGAATCATCCACCAAGAAGACATGGTTCTTCTTGGATGGGAAGTGACCTTCGCGATTTCAACATGTTAAGTAATTCGAGCAAGTCGACATCCAACTTATTCATGTGAAAATTCACAACAAATTGTGAGAAGGTGTCTGGGAGTGATTGCAAGACCAAATCTTGACTCAACTCCCCATCCACGATGAACCCAAGTCAGCCCAAGACGCTCAATCAGATTGATCATCTTTAGGACATGAGTCTCAATGGTAGTGCCCTCATTATCCCGAGATCGGAAGAGCTCCTTAGATATCTCATATCTAGCGGTCTACACTTTGCTCACCATACAACTCTCCAAGGTGTAGTAGCATAGTAGGAGCATCCATGTTTTCATCTTGTGTTGAAGCTCATTACTCATGGATGCGAAAGATGATGCATCGAGCCACGATGCATCATCTTGCCACCGTTAAAGTAGCAATCTCTTCCTCAGAGGTCGTCTCGCAACTTTTGCAGTGCACGGCAAAATTTAGGACATAAGAAATCTTTTTCAAAGAAGAGAACAATTCTCAGATTCCTCAACCAAATTCAGTAGTTTCGGTCCTGGCCACTTTGTTAGCATCAAGTATGCTTCATGAAGTGAAATTAGTGAATGTGACATTTTCAAAATTCTTCATGTAAAAAGACAATATTTTAGCAAACATTCATTTATTAATTACCAAAATAAATTAGGTCTTATTTTATATTGGTATCTCCCACTATTTTCTTCAAATTATATTACCCTCATTTATATAGTTCTAAAAAATCTAATTAAAGTTTTTTTTATTAGTGAGAATAAGGATCCCATTTCAAATATATATAGCCTTGTGGTGACACAACAAACTATATATAAATAAATAGGTAGACAACTCCTCATCAATTACATCAACACGTAACTCCTTATGTTTTGCCTCTTAGATTATTTTGATCAAGTGGTGGCACATCCGAATCAAAATTATCTAAGTTAAGTCCAACCTAAAGACTTCCATATATTCAAAAAGAAAAATATCGCCCTTGTGGTGACACAACAAAACAATATTGTTCAATTTTCTTTATAAACATCAAATGTGATAATTAACATCTTAAATACTTAATACTTGCCTTGTGGTGACACAACAAACTCATATTAAATATTTAATACTCTATTAATTTTATCATGCTAGAAAGGCGACGCTCGATATTCTAAATATCTTTGAACGCTTAAGACTTAATAAAAAACTTTGAGGATTTGTTATTATTTGTCTCATCTTGTTTAATACGTGCATATGCAAATATATATATAAAAATACGCGTCATATTATTAAACATGCGAAACATGTTTGCATAATATATAATATATATAATACTAGCATGCACATATAGAATACTATATTCTACTTGGATTGATTATGACTTTTATTCTAGTTTGGTTCACTAGAGCCACCAAGTGAACCAAAAGGTCAAACCCTGGGTGCAAAGAATAAACATTTAAATATAACTATTACATTTAAACCCTAGCCCATCCATTACAACGGGTCTTCAAGCGCTCCTTGATCTCCTGTTCTTCTTCAAAAAATTCTAACTAATCCTATTACATTAAACTATTTAATTTAAATAGAAACCTTGATCGCCAGCCGAGGGAAAGACATAGGAGAGAGATAGAATTTACATCAAGAAAAAACCGGAAAAAGACAAAGTACGCAGTAATTCTATTTAATAAAACCCATTCATTCAATCATCCAACTAAAATAAATCCAATCATATTTCCATCAATTGTCATAATCAATCCCATTTATTATCATACATATCATCATATGTATCAATAAATTAAAATCATTCCATATATATATGAGTATCATTTAATGGGCAATTTTATGTTGCATGAAATCCAATTTCAAGATTAAAATAAACTCTTTTATTTTAATTATAAAATTATTAAGATTAATATATATATATATATATATATATATAATTATATATATATATATATATATAATAAAAGTCCGGGTCCATTTTTTTTTTTTTTTTATATTGACCGAATATGGCAATTCTGGTCCAACCGATTATGGCAATTCTGGTCCAACCGATTATGGCAATTCTTATATTTACAAGGCATAATTGTCCAGGACATAAACTGCTGCCAACGTGGACCACCATATATTCTACCTGACCATTACCGGACTGCCTTTGTTCAAAAAGAATGGCCGGACTGCTTTAATTCTTGGTCAACGTGATCAACTTAAAAAAAATCCTTTGATTTCCATCTTAGTAATCCGTGAACCAGGACAAACAAAAAAAAATGCCGTCTTTTGTTATCAACGTGACAGCAGGTCACGGTTGCATAAAATTTTTTTTTTTTTTTTTTTTTTAAATAAAATAATAATTTTATACAATAAATTATGCCCAATAAATTATTCAAAATACATACCCATACATATTTAGAATATAAATAATTAATAATTCGCATAAAGTTTGGCTAATGATACCACTGTTAGGTTTTAGTGAAAATCAAAGTAGAATCAAATTGCAAAACGTAATGAAGCGAGATAAAATCGATTTTAAAATTTTTCACAAACCAATTCTCCCGGATCATCCTTTTATACGATATTATTAATTAAACGAAGAATAAAAATTATGAAATCATACCCTCAGAAACGAAACCCTCCAGTGCAGTTAGCTCACCTCCCATCTCATGATCTCCTCAATCTCCTAGAGATTCCTTCATTTGATTAATGTAAGTTCACCCAAGTGTGTGGCGCTCTATAAAGATCCACCAAGGAAGAGGAATTATCAAGAAGAAGGATGTGGCTCAAACCCTAGTTTTCCTATCCGAATAAGAAAAGGTACTCTTCAACTCTTGGAATTACGATATTTCATATCTAATATAAGCACTCTCTTATAAAGATATTATATAACCCTATTTTAATTAAAATAAGGTATTATTTATTTAATTAAACTCTTTTAATTAAATGGGCTCCCTAATCCTATTAGGGATAATTAGTTAAACTCCTTTAACTAATTTTCTTTCCTAATCCAATTAGGAATAAATGAGAGTACTAATATTAAATTAATTCCTAAACCTTTTAGAAATTAAAATAATAATAATTATAATAATATTAATAAGACCCTCTTATTAATTTATATTTAATATTTCTAAAATATTAAATAATAAATATTAAGCTATTTAATTTATTCTATCACCATAGATTAAATTAAATATACTTAACATATTATTACAATTATGCCATTAACTTCTTAAATAATTATTCTTCCTTTTACTGGTGTGACCTTTAGGTTCTCCATATTAAACCTATTAATGAATAAATCAATTAGAACAATTCTAATCTCATCTAAATAAATAAATTAAACAAATAATTTATTTAAATAAATAATATTTATTCTACAATAGGGATAAGCCTCCCTGCGCATCAACGACTTTTTCGATAATATAGATTTCAACATTAATCATAAAAGAACCTTTGAGTAAATAGTTACCGTCTAATTCAATCCTTCCACCATACCATGTCCCAATTAAATATAAGACATGGAATTACTGTCAAGTCTTATTTTATTTAATTATATGTATTTCGATTCCTAAATGAACAACTCCCAATGAATGCAAATTAGAAACTACTTTCTAATTTCATTCCACCTTGGCCAAGGATTCCTGGGTTGTCATTTATCGAATCACATAGGACATTTCTCCTTTTACTAGAAGTGGTAGATTCTTTATTGATCATTCATTATCTTCATATATAACTTATTACACCCAAGCATACCCATGAGATCAAATACTCTAAGAGTCTTAAGGAATAAGTCAAAGTGTAATTCATTATATATAAGATACTATGATGATCTCAAGTCTAAGGATCATTTGTACTACTATCACTACAGAATTCCTATCGACAGTAAGTAAAACTCCATTAGGTATTCCTTAGCGAGTCAATGCGTTCAATGAACTTATTCTCTAATAAGCACCTACATACTTGCTTTAGTGTCTCCACACAAATGATCATGAGATCAATCATCCTCATCCAACGAAAGCAAACAACGTATGTACCAATCTATCCGGATTCACTAATCCCTATTTAGTAATCCAATGATTGGGAACTATTTTAGTTTTAAGCTTTCAAAGAATTTAGATCTCATTAGAATGATCATCATCATTATTCTAAAAGCGTTGCTTAAAACTATGGGTTTATCACATATTATTAAAACAACACCATGTAGATAATAAATGCCTTTAATAAATAATTCTTTTATTAATAAATAAATAAGATTGATTACACAGTATATGCTTTATCATCATACATGATTGGCTTGTATGCATAATACTTTCAAAATGGAGAGGAAATTACAAAAAAAATAGAGAGATGGTGTATCCTAGAGGGGATATTCTGATATCTTTCAGGAGGATACCCCTACTCTCTCTATATATATATATATATATATATATAAGATTTTTCCTTTAGCTAGGTCAAAACTAACTCTTATGCACTTTTGAATCGGGAGGTGGTATGCAGCATGTCACAAGATTTAGCCTTGAAATGAAATACCAATACCGGGTCAACACATTTGGTCAGTAAGTGGTGCTGCAATGCCAGTTTGTAAAGGAATGGAGGCGCTGCAACACTGTGATGATGTCACTGTTTACCAGGAAGTGGCGCTGCAATGCTAGTTTTAAGCCAGGCATGGGCGTTGCATCGCCGGTATGGTAAATTTGACCTTTTTTGCCCCTGCAAGCTGGAAATGACGTAATAAGCCCTGCAACAAATAGGTTAAGCAAAATAATAACAAAAAATATAAAAGCTATATAAATTATGAAGAACAATCAACTTCTTAAGCAATAAAGGATCCGATTCACGGGTATAAATCCCACTCATCAAATACCCCCAAACTTAATCCTTTGCTTGTCCTCAAGCAAACTATCTGAACAATCACATCCACAGTAATGTAAGACATGAATTAAGTCTAAAACTATATACTAACATCATGGCTTCTATGCTTAATCATATCTACTTTTAGAGAACAGTACAAACACATATATGAATAAGGTTTCATTTAATTTCAAGCATAAGACTGTATTCGATCCATCCTATGTGTGTGTGTGGAGACCGACCATCCTAACTTATCATAGCTCAACATAAGCTCACACAGTCGATTGCACTGAAAAATATGTTAACTATGTCAACTCAAGCAATCAACAAGTATTAAGAACAAGACGGAGATGCAGGAAAAGATTAAAAGTAAATAGCATGAAGACATCAAAATCTAACTTGCATAATGCTTAATTACCTTAAGCTATTCAGAGTTACCCGTCAATGAGCTTTTGATCAATGACTCCCAAGCCATATGGCTTTAGGGCACTAGGTGTAGAAACCCCTATGAATCTAATAACTCGAGCAACAAAGGCCACGTATTCAAACTTAAGCTAAATTAGTCTTTTATTCTATACATTTTAACAATCAAAACCTTTAGGATGATCGTGCAATGCTTAATTACCTTAGGCTATTTAGAGTTACCCATTAATGAGCTTTTAATCAATGACTCCCAATCCACGTGGCTTTAGGGCACTAGGTGTAGAACACCCCTGTGGACTAATAACTCGAGCAACAAATGCCACGTTATCAAACTAAGTCAAATAAGGTTCTTATATATATATATATAATTAAAACATGCCAGAATCCAAGTTCTGAATCTGTATAAGCGTCTAAGTCTTTTATTACCTTGTAATCATGTAAGTTCAAAAGAGTGAACACATTTTCAAAACAATAACTACACAAACTATATCAGAAATATAACTAGTTATAACAGTTAGTCAGTGCTCGCTAAGAAGAAAGGATTAATAACAGTCTCAACTTATCAACTAAACTAACCCCTCATCCACATATGCTTGACACAAACTCTTAGAAATAGTCATAATCACATGGAGCTTATCAATAGCCACAATCAAAAATTTATCATATATGCCCCATTCCCATTATATAAATAGTTCAAGACAGGGTTAGTAAAACCATATCATGACACAAAAAGATATAAACCAATGCATGGCACAAAAATTGATCTAAATATAGCAATCTATATAATTGCACTAAAAAAGCCCCAAGAATGGCTAAAAATTCATACATAACCAAAACATAATGATAATGTGCTGTCATACATACTAAATAGCAACCCAAGCATGACTGTAATACAAAACAAATTCGTACAACCCAAAATACTGCTCATAATATAGAAATAAGGCAGAAATAGTAAAGTACTACTAATGGCATCCTAACATGGCATAAGACATACAAGTTGATAAAAATCCCCAAACTTAGACTGGGCAATGCCCTTATTGCCGAGCATACATAAATAAATACAAGAAGGCTTCCCTATGGACTGATCATTCGGTGCCATCGTCGTCCTCATCGTCATCCGCGATAGGAGATGATGGTGGATATGGAGGGCAGACAGGAGGCACGGGAAATTGGAATGACATAGAATTAGCTTCATCGCTGCCAGATGCTACATAGATACTCTCCACAGTGTTGGTAAACTTAGCATGATATTGCATAAATAGATCCTGCCTTTGAGCTACAACATCAATCCTCCTACTTTGTCGGTCCACCTTCTGGGGCATGAGGTTTATAAAAACTAAAATGTCTGCCAAAGGCCCAACTGAAGAAGAATCTAACTCATTAGGCTGTGCAAATGTGTTGGCTTCTGAGGAAAAAGGTGGAGGTCGAGAAGAAGGTAGGAACCTCACCGTGTGGATGAGGATCTGCGTCATCCCACTGAATTGTTTAATGATAGTTTGATCTATGACACCCATAGATAGCTACTGCACTTCATCCTCTCGCCACTACACTCTAGACCATCTGCACAGTCTAGTTATAAATGATGGATGTGGTAGTCCCTCTGATGTAGTGCCCTTAATTACCTTGGACTCCTAAATGCAGATGCCAATATCAACGTTAAGGCCAGTGATGATAACAAAGAGTAGGACCACTCGCTCCTTTGTGACATCATTGTGATGACGAGTAGGCATGATATTAGAACAGGTGAAACAGTACCATACATTTCTATAACAACTGAGGATATGGTGAGGAAAGCTCATCTTCTCCCCAATGGATTCATTTGTCTTCCATACTGTGGTGGGTTTGCAAAGCCAGTTTATGTTGTCATCCAAGTTATAACTGGTAATCCCATTTATCAAATAATCACGTCGAGTCCCATTTTCCAAGTAATCAAAGCTCGAATGGTTAGGCATATCAAAAAGAGCATTGAGCATTACACTGTCATATGTCACTGCCTGGCCTTGCACTTGAACCATTACTGGACCTTCAGAACTGGCATTGGCGTAGAATTCTCGTACTAATGAAAAATTCGCTGATCCAGGCTGCTTGGTGAAGTGCACCAATTTTCGGTCTATGATCATGGTCATCATGTCCCCATCCTTCTTAGAGTCTTGCCTCAAACCCCTCTCAGGCACTAAGCTTTTCTTAGCAAAGGTTTGATTATACCACGCGGAAGCATCCTCACTGACTAATTTGATTTGGTCCCATTGCGATGCTACTGACGAGGAGCCACCTATGCTAAGTCGTTGTCTCTTTGTAGCCATTTTGGAATTTTCAATAACCCACAAGCTAAAATGGAACCCTAAGCAACAAGACACCAAACTGAACCTTAATCAATTGACTACAAAAACTAACAATGAAGATGAAATGTCTCGTTGAAACAAACCACAAGTCCAACGATGCCAAAATAGCGACAAAATGTAATCAAATCTTACTTAGACAATTTATCAAACACTTGTCATACGCTACCTTGAACCAATTTGTCTAGCACTATTTTAAGCACCTCGAACCCAAGTATAGTAACAGTAATAACATAACCCAATATAATTAAGAAGTATGCAAGCTATTTCCCAGGCCAATCAGCCAATAAACACATTAATACCCAAAAATAGACTGCAATACCCAATACCTAGAATTAAAGAACCCTAATAATAGCCACATCTGGGAAGACCCAAGTTTTGGAATTGATTGGAGGCCTAATTCGATTGGTTATAAGATTAGAGCAAGAGTTTGTTGATATGGTGAATTAAGGGCTGAGCTGGGCAAAGGGAAGTGTTATACGCGAAGAAGGAAGAGAAATAAGGGAATGAAATGTGTGCTTCTGCAGAGTTCTGCCTAATTAAACTAACAAAAATTCACTGATGGCGCTGCAACACTATATTTCCTTTATTGAGAGGCGATGTAGCGTTGTCTTTTAACACTAGATTTTTAAGTGGCGCTGCAGCGCTTGACACAAGCAAAAAGATTGCACTGCAACGCGTTTTTCTAGTAGGTTGGGCTAGATGATGGCACTGCAGCGTTGCCTACTAACCTATTACAGGCATTGCAGCGCTAGTTTGTAAAATTGAACTTTGAAGAAGGCGCTACACCACTGGTAATAGGCTAAACACAGGCGCTGCAGCGCTGTCCCTGAATCAGCCCATGACAAAGTGCTCACCTACACATAACAAGCCACTTATTAGCCATTATAACTAACAATGCATCAAAAACTATTACAAACCACCAACTTAACTAGTCTACCCCATACTACTACAGACAACGAAATACTTTATAGACACTCATTTACTACGCATATGAAAACTAAAATAGAGTATACTAAAACTACATAAAAATGCAAGTTACCACACCTGGCTTGACTTATAACAATATCATACCAAAAGCGAGAATGTATCATCATGCAAACCAGATAGGCAATACTTATAGATAAACCACTACAAGTAAAAAATATACTAAAATCTATGATAACAAATAATGTAGAAGAGATGTACTATAAAACTAGATAGAAGCAAAGAAAAGCAGAGAAATTGATACTGAGATGGGGTTGCCTCCCCACCAAGCGATTGTCTTAAAGTCGTCGGCTTGACTATTCCACTGCCGTTTAATTCGGTTCATATGCAAAAATGACCATTTCATCCCGCCTATTTGTCAACTCCTTTATTTTCATGGCATACATCGATGATTGGCTATCCCCAAACTTTACTTCACCCATCGGCACGAAGAATCGTTCACCACTAGAATTATCCACTAATTCACCTTTCTCATCAAACTAAAATTATTCTTTGTGCGCTAGTGGGCCCTCTAGGGTTCCAACAACCATGAGTGTGGTTTTCAACTTCTCATTGGTCTCGATAATAAACCCCCTAATGATCCTTTCTTTTCATTCCTTAGATTCCACATATTAGTCCATAGGCACTTCAACAGCTCCCTCAACAACTTCATTAGACTCATCGCCTTTTCCTTGCGTATTCACCATGCACTTCTCTTTAACTTCCTTAGTGTGATTAGTTATGACCGGTAGACTGCCTTGAGGTGGATTTGGGATAGCATTGACGAGTTATCCCAATTGACTCTCGAGGCTCTGTAATGAGGTGTCTTGGTTCGCCATTCGAACCTCATTTGTCTCTATGAAGTTGGTAAGGAGCTCTTCAAGCCTTCTCTCTTCTTCTCATTTTAAGTATATAGAAAGGCTCTCATCAGTTTGATATGTCGCCTTATATTGCGGCGGAAACTGATATTCAAATTTTTTCTGATAGGGAAAATTTGGATCATAATACTGCTCTTTATTGTAGTCCCAAGAGTTTGGATAACCCTGATAGTCTGGATGATAGTACGTTGGTTAATTGTCAGCTCATTCCTGACAGTAGGCATTCTGAGTGGACTGACACTCTAGATTGTCAAAAAACCTTAAGAGAATTGCAATTTGATCTTCCAATCTCTCAAGTCCTTCTTCTGATTTCGGTTGTGATGTCCTTTCAAAAGGCCATTGATAACAATGATTGTGCATAGCCTGAAAGCTTAAAAACAAAAGAAAGAAAAAATAAATAAAAGACAAATATAACTAAGATTAAATTGATTGAAATCAATATTGGACAATATTAGAATAATAATTCCCCGACAACGACGCCAAAAACTTGTTGATCAATTTCACAACCGATAAACACGCGCAAGTGTACGCGGTCTAACAAGTAATATAATGATAAGTTGAGTGTCGAACCCACGAGGAATTATCACTAATATTTACCAAATACTGAGTTTGTATCGCTTAAGTCTTATTCCAACAGCAGAATAACAAATGTGTAATTAATCTAGTTATATCTAATTATCAAAGAAATTAATTGGATAACGAATGGTATTTAAGGCACTACAAGCTAAGATAATAATTTCACCCCACACTAGCATTTTGTCAAACACTTGGTGTGCTATGTTTCATCAAACTACCTAACTATCTCTCTTTGGTCTTAGTGATCACGACGGTTTGTCAACCGAGAACACACAAGTGCTCAAACACCTCTTCGGAGGTATGTACAAACTTATCCTCTCTAGGTCCGATTCTAACTTCCTCTGAATTATTTTATGATCGTGCATTTCTTGACCTTCTCTTTATATAACTTCAAATTCTCATAGGCTTGTAGTCTAAATTCGTCAAATTCGTTCAATTGAAGTAACCTCTTTTCACCTGTTGCTATTTGATTGAAGTTGAGCTTCTGAATTGCCCAGTAGGCTTTATGCTGTAACTCCATAGGTAGGTGACATGCTTTCCCATAAACCAACTGATATGGTGACATCCCATTTATCTTCTTATAAGCTGTCCTGTAAGCCCATAACGTGTCATCCAATTTGAGGGACCAGTCTTTTCTATTCGGGTTTACTACCTTTTCTAAGATTTTCTTCACCTCCCTGTTTGAAATCTCAGCTTGCCCCCTTGTTTAGAGGTGATATGTTGTAGCCACTCGATGATTAACCCCGTATTTTGCCAAAAGAGCTGTAAACGATTTGTTGCAGAAGTGACTACCCTCATCACTTATTATAGCTCTTGGCATGCCAAATTTTGTAAAAATATTCTTGTGAAAAAATTTGAGGACCACTTTGGCATCGTTTATGTGGAGTGCTACGGCTTCAACCCATTTCGACACATAATCAACCGCAAGTAAGATGTACTAATTATTAAAAGATGGACGAAATAGCCCATAAAATCTACTCCCCATACATCAAAAATTTAAACTTCCATGATAGTTTGTAGTGGCATCTCATTCTGTTTTGATATGTTACCCACCCTTTGATATCGGTCGCAAGTTTTCACAAACTAGAGGGCATCCTTGAACGACGTAGGCCAATAAAATCCGGACTGAAGAACCTTGGCCGTTATCCACTCACTACCATAATGTCCCCCATATATAGATGAATGATACACATTTAGGATATTCTTTACTTCACTGTATGACACACACCTCCGTATCATCTTGTCGGCGCACTGTCTGAATAGATATGGCTCATCCCACATGTACCACTTGATGTCATATAAGAATTTCTTTTTTGTTGTTGCGTCAAGTCAGGGGAAGGATGTTGCTCACCAAATAGTTAGCAAAATCCGCATACCACGAAAATTCTGCATTGACTCCAAATAGTTGTTCATCCGGGAATGTTTCATTAATCACACATTTATCCTCTTCATCTTTTTTTTGGATTTTCTAGCCTCGATAAATGATCTGATACTTGATTTCTTATCCCGTTCCTATCCTTTATTTCCAAATCAAATTCTTGTAGGAAGAGGGTCCATCTGATAAGTCGAGGCTTAACATCCTTTTTCGAGATTAAATATCGAATTGCCGAGTGATCCGTATAAACCACCACCTTTGTCCCAATCAAATATGCCTGGAATTTGTCAAAGGCTTATACTACTAAAAGTAACTCCTTTTCTGTAGTTGTGTAGTTCAATTGGGCATCCGTAAGTGTTTTACTTGCAAAGTGTATGACGTGGAATACTTTCTCTCGGCGTTAACCCAAAACAGCCCCTACCGCATAGTTTCTTGCATCGCACATTAACTTAAAAGGCGTATTCCAATCCGGTGCGATGATCACTGGAGCTGTAGTCAACTTTTTCTTTAATTGCTCAAATGCTACCTTACAATCCTCATCAAATTTGAAAACTGAATCTTTCTCTAAGAGACTGCACAATGGTTTTGCAATCTTAGAGAAAACATTAATGAACCTTCGGTAGAATCCCGCATGTCCTAGAAAGCTACGGATTCCTTTGACTATAGTTGGTTGTGGAAGATTTTCAATTGTTTCCAACTTTGCTCTATCAACCTCTAATCCCTTCGGAGAAACCTTGTTCCCCAAGATTATTCCTTCTTGGACCATAAAGTGGCACTACTCCCAGTTAAGCACCAAATCCATCTCCACACATCGCTTTAAGACCATGACCAAATTCTCTAAACAGACATAAAATTATCTCCATAGACAGAGAAGTTGTCCATGAAGACTTCCGCATTCTTTTCCACTGTAACAATCCGAAATTTTAAATTATAATATTAAATATTTATTAAATTATATAAATATTTAATTGATGTGTGTATTGTTGAATAAATATTTGTTTAATTTGATTTGATTTGATTATTTATTTGTTAAATAAATAATTAATGAGTGAAGGAAATTAATTATTATGAGTTAATATTCTAATTTAATTTAATAATTAAATTAGAGAGTTGATAGGGATTAAATGGATTATTATAATGTTTTTAATTTAATTTGGAAATAAAAGTGTGACAATAAACTATGCTATAAATGGGTTATTAAAATAAATTAAAGGAGTTTAATGTAGTTTTGCCAAACAAGGCTTAAAGATATTAAATCTTTAATTTTTAAAGAGTTTTGCCAAACAAAGCCTTATTGCTTTTGAATTTTAAATTTGAATTATAATAAATAAAATAAATCAAATAGAATATAAAATATAATTATAATTGATATATGTTATTACTTTGTAACTGCTAAATTAGTAACTAGGCGTATTATGAACCTATCAGTTTTATTTTACGCTTAGTGTTAGTGGCTTAAGCCTAAGGAGAGAAAAGAGAAGTTGTCAGAAAAGATTACAGAGAAATTTAGAGAGACTAGAGAGAGTTGGAGAGGAGAGAAAAGTTCTGTGGATTACAAGCAAATTTTCTTCTAACAAGGGTTATGTGACGCTCCCAAATCCGAGTATCTTCCAACCCGACAGATGGTGCACCATGGTGCTACAGTTCACATAAACATTCAATTGAAATACCTCAAAAGAACGAATATGTCTTATATATATACATATTAAAAATCTATACTAATATTCCCTAGGTTCTTTATAACCATTACATTTGTGCTTATAATAATATAAAAATTATCACTATAACCCTATAGTATTACAGAGTTATTCTGCGGGTTTGTCTTCGCCTTTACTTTATCCTTGCCAGATCCTTCGGTCTGTTTGGTCTTAGTTGCATTCATATAGTTGAAGCAAGAGTGAGCATGACTAGCTCAACAAGTATAACAATTCTATTGAACAATATGCTTTTTTCATACAAATCATATATCTTCAATAACTGAACCATAGTTATGAAGTACTATTGATAATTCAAAATAGCACTTCTTTTTTCTTCAAAACGTTTTACAATAACAATATTTAGTAAAACATCAATTCCGGTCCAAGACCTTGAGAATTTCATACTTTCTTTGAAAAGGACATCCCAGCACAAAGTCTGTAAGTCTAACATTTCTTACGAGCACGTCTAGGTGATCAACGTATAGTACTCTATGTTGGTCAACACTACATTCATTAACCGTATGTACGTTTAACTTGTGGCAACCTCACGTGCCTGTTGTTTGATGACAAAACATTTTAGCATACTCAGTATTTATTTAAAAACCACACCAATATAACTTGGTACAACATTGACCACACATTGATAGATTGTAAGAAATCCAACATATCATAAGTCTAGCCAAATGAATTGGCTTTGACTTCATTATACAATAATTCATGCGTAAGAATATATGAACCACAAAGCTTGTTTAGATTGAACATAGAGAAGGGTTAGAATACTTGCCTTCAGCGTCTGTTACGGTTATTATATGTTCACGTTAAGTCTTTATGGTCTCTACAGTAGATGATCACAACACATAACACATTAGGTTATGAATACACATGCATGGTTCCTAACGAATCTTACCCTTCTTCTCAATCTAATCAGATATTAGACTTGTTACTATTGGTTCCATCTTTCCGTTTTAGTTTACATCCTTATTACGTTTATGTTTGATTACTTATCTTCAACCTTTATGTATCATAATTAAGGTTTAACAAAGCTTTAACAATGTTATAATTAAGCTTTACTTCTTTGTTAATCAGTTACCATTCATTCTATACTTGCAACCATTCTTTACTGTGCCTTCCTTAAGGCTGGCGCTACGGCACCAGTTATCCTTATACAACTCGCGTTGCGGCGCGGGTTTCTAGTAATTAAGGGTTGAACTCAGCGGCTGCTACCCTCTTTACTCTTCAAGTTAAGGCCATGGCAGAGAGACTGAGAATGTCCAGACATCGCACACGCTACCGCAAAGACCACCATTATGCCTTGGTGGGCATCACGGCGCCACTCATGCACCGAATAATTGAAAGTTTTAATTTGCACAATGAACTTCCCGGAATCCAAATTTGATCATTTTAAGTCAGAATTGGCTCGTTCAAAAGCTATTAGCTCATAAATCACATACTCTACGTGTTCATGAAAGAATTTTATATTTTTGACTTTGTTTACTCAAAATTCACCTATCGGTTCATTTTTAACGAAAACGATAAACGTCTGTGAACGTTCAACACTCGTTTCTTCGTTCAAAGTCTGAATTTGGCCATTTTTCAGTTCGCAACTCTATAATGACAAATAAGACTTGATCCCATCGAAAACCAATGTTTCCGAGCTCAATATCAAAATTCAACCTCTAATCCGAGAATTTCATGAATTCGACGATTATCTTCCAATCATGAGAATTTCGATATAGCTTCGTTACTTATGATTTGATTATCATTTCAAATGGATTCTATCCATCATATGGATATTTTAACCTATAAATTACATTAACTTATTTTCATGATAAGTTATGACTTATTCTTCATGAACTTATAGCTTATCAAAGTATAACTATATATTATTCAATTATCATGACTTATGATAGTTTAAATCCTCTAACCATCATTCTTACATCTTATTAACATATAACTTCAATCATGCAAACATGTTACAAGACTTACAAATACTTACTTAGTTCATAGCTTATTTATGAATAAAGTGTTTATTCTCGGCTTATTAGGACATAAGTCCTTATTTTATTTCTTCCTAACATTTCTTTGCATACATGATCATTATTCCAGACTTCTCTTATCAACCTATAATGATAGAGATGGAAGACCAATGACATGAGATCATTACCTTTGTTGAACTAGTTTTCTTCTTCTCTTTTCTAACAAATGAAAGTAGCTTATTCTTGCTTATTCTCTCCAACCAATAAGTTGGAAAGTGTTGGATGAAAAGAACAAGTAACAAATGAAATCCAAAGTTTTCTATTTATAGGATTGCTAAAGTTAGGGCAATTGGGTCATTAATTCCTCCCACCTCCTTAAGCACCTCCTTACTATTCATTACTTCCTAATTAAGTTTACTTGCTAGACACTTATTTTTCTTGGCCATTACATTTTTTCTTGGTCATCACATAATTGTCTTTGTCACCAAGATTAACCACATTAACATGGGTTGCCCCATGGGTCACTTTAACCCATTGGACCCTAGCTTGGGCTTGTATTACCAACTTACTTGGACTTCTCATTAACCACCACTTGGGCTTTAGCATTACACACACTTGGGCTTGCACATTAATTCTATTGAACTTTACAATTTGCTAACAATCCTACTAGTCCAATTCATTTGTCTAAAAGCCTTATTACATATTCTCTACGTATTATACTCGTATTCTCTTTCACTATATGCGATATTCCATCCTTCGTACATACTCGTATAATACTTCATATTATACTTGTATTCGTTACCTCTTACAATACATACGTATCATATGATCATTACATTAACTTTTAATGCTTTATTTTCCTAACATTCTCGAATTAAGTCCGCATGCAAAAAATTATGTTTTCCATACTTGAATTCTTATTACATAATCTAACTCACTTCGATATTCTATTGTTACGTAATTCTCAAAAGTTCAAAAATAATTCCCGAGCAGAAATTAATGAATAGTGTTTTTCAGAAAATTTATTAGAAAACTTTTATTTTCGTCTTCGAAATTCAAACACATTAATTCTCTCACGTAGTCAAAATACTACTACGTTCTGATGTTTCTAGGTTATAGAATGACATTCATCTTACTAACACGTAATAATAACAAGTAATATAATTTTATTCATTATTTTATTAAATAAAATTATTTTACAAAGGATCCGAATTTCTCGGTCGTTACATTCTTCCCCCCTTATAAAAATTCTATCCCCAGAATCTCGACTCACATTATGCAAACAATTGAGGGTAATCCTTCCTTATCTTTTATTCCAATTCCCACACTGCTTCTTCTGCATCGTGGTTCTTCCATAACACCTTCACGGAAGGTATGACTTTGTTCCACAAAACTTGCTCTTTTCTATCGATAATTTGAATCGGCATTTCTTCGTACGTTAAGTCCTTCTCAATATGAATAGGCTCATGCTCTATTACATGCATATAATCCAGCTTATAAGGACGTAACACGGATACGTGAAACACGTTATGTATTCGTTTCAAGTCTGGAAGTAATGCTATCATATAAGCTACCTCACCTACCCGTTTTAACACTTCAAAGGGTCCTATAAACCTTGGACTTAACTTTCCTTTCTTTCCAAAGTGTATCTTTCCTTTCTAGGGAGATACCTTTAGAAACACATAAGATCCTACTTTAAACTCCTTATTCTCTCGATGTGAGTCCGCGTACTTCTTCGGTCTGTCTTGAGCTGCTACGAGACACATTCGTATAAACTTCACCTCATCCACTATTTGCTGCACCAATTTTGGCCCTAGTATTTGGTGTTCTCCCACGTCGTCCCAACACAATAGTGTTCTACACTTTCTTCCTTATAAAGCTTCGTAAGGCGGCATACCTATGCTTGCATGATAACTATTGTTATACGCAAACTCTACTAATGGTAGATGGTCATCCCAACTACCTTTGAAATCCATGACGCAAGATCTTAACATATCTTCTAATGTCTAAATTGTTTTCTCACTCTGTCCATCGATTTGTGGATGATACGCCATACTCAGCATTAATTGCGTTCTCAACTGCTCCTGCAGACTCCTCCAGAAGTTCGATGTGAATCGTGGATCACGATCTAACACAATCGATACCGGAACTCCATGTCTAGAAATTATTTCCTTAACATAATGTTTAGCTAACTGGTCCAAGTTATACTTGACTCTAATTGGTAAAAAGTGAGCCGACTTCATCAACCGGTCCACTATTACCCAAATCGCATCATACCCTTTCGTTGTAGTCGTAAGTCCCACCACAAAGTCCATCGTGATATGCTCCCACTTCTACTCCAGAATCTCCAATGACTGTAACAAACCACGTGGTCGTTGATGTTTGGCCTTAACTTTCTGACAAGTTAAGCACCTACTCACATACTCTACTATTTCTCTTTTCATGTTCGGCCACCAAAAACTCTGTCGAAGGTCTTGATACATCTTAGTACTCCCAGGATGAATCAAAAACCTCCAACTATGAGCCTCTTGTAATACCCGCTCCTTTAATTCCATCTCATTTGGAACCCAAATTCTTCCTTCAAATCTTAATAACCCCTCGTTATTACGACTATACTTAATATCTTTTTTATTGGTTAGCCACTACTTTACCCGATCACACTCATCAGTTTTGAGCTGCACCTCCCTGACACTTTCCACAATGGTAGATTGAATCTCTGTCGCAAATAGTATCTTCCCTGATTCATTTTAAAACTTCACTTCTATTCCCATCTTATCCATCATTGTTATTAACTCCGTTTGAGCCGTTAACATAGACAACTTCTCCCGACCCTTTCTACTTAAGGCATCGACAACTATATTGGCTTTTCCAGGGTGATACATGATTTCACAATCATAATCCTTTATCAACTCTAGCCATCTCCTTTGTCTCATATTCAACTCCTTCTGTGTGAAGATATATTTTAGACTCTTATGGTCCGTGAATATCTCACACTTTTCTCTGTAAAGATAATGTCTCCATATTTTTAAGGCAAAAACTACTGCGGCCAGTTCTAGATCATGAGTACAGTAAACTTTTTCATAATCCTTCAACTACCTTGATGCATACACAATGATCTTGCCATGCTGCATGAGCACGCAACCAAGTCCTCTATGCGAAGCATCACTTTAAACTACAAAATTTCCCGTGTCATCGGGTAATGACAAAACAAGTGCTTCACTCAACCTCCTCTTCAGTTCTTGAAAATTATCTTTGAATTTATCAGTCCACACGTATTTCACCGTCTTCCTTGTCAAGTTAGTCAACGGAGTAGCTATCTTCAAAAAATCCTGGATGAATCTCCGATAGTATTCCGCTAACCCTAAGAAACTCCGCACCTTAGTCGACGTTTTCGGTTGTTCCCAATTCATCATGTCCTCCACCTTCGCTGGATCTACTGAAATCCCCTCATGGTCAATGACATGACCTAAAAACTGTACCTTTTCCAACCAAAATTCACACTTTGTGAACTTTGCATACAACTTCTCCTTCCTAGTGTCTCCAACACTATTCTTAGGTGTTCAGCATGATCTTCTGGCGTCTTAGAATAGACTAGAATATCATCGATAAACACTACGACAAACTTGTCCAAACATTATTTGAACACTCTGTTCATCATATCCATAAATGCAGCTGGTGCATTAGTCAACCCAAATAACATCACCAGAAACTCGTAATGACCATAACGAGTCCTAAATGCCATCTTTGGTACATCCTCCTTCCTAACTTTCAACTGGTGATACCCCGTCCTTAAATCTATTTTATAAAAATACTTAGCCCCTTTTAACTGATCAAAAAGATCATCGATCCTGGGCAATGAGTATTTATTCTTTATCGTTAACTTGTTCAACTCTCTGTAGTCGATACAAAGTCTTAACGATATGTCCTTCTTCTTGACAAATAGTACCGATGCCCCCCACGGCGAAACACTCGGTTGTATGTACTTTCTATCCAACAGTTCTTGCAACTGTACAATTAACTCCTTCATCTCCACTGGCGCCATATGATACGGTGCCCTAGAAACTAGTGATGCTCCTAGTACAATGTCTATTACAAACTTGGTCTCCCTATCCGGTGGAAGACCCAACAATTCACTCGAAAATACATCCGCGAATTCTCTAACTATAGGTATTTGCTCCATGGATGCTACCACTCTCTGGTATCAACAACATAACACAGATAACCTACACATCTCTTCCTCAATAATTTCCTAGTTTGTGTTATGGTTAGACAACACAACTGTCCCAGCGATCTATTCCCGTAAAATACTACATGTGGTTGTTTTAACGTTCTAATATTCACACATTTCTTTTGACAATCTATAATTGCCCCATGGTTTACCAACCAATCCATTCCGAGAATTACATCTAATTCTCCTAACTTTATCGTTATCAAATCTACCGATAATTTACAACCCCGTATGTCTACACAATAACTCCTATGAATATCTTCAACATGAATTATCTCTTCGTTTGCTACCTTAATATTTAAAGGTATAGGCAACTTTTCAGAAAATAATCCTAATAGTCTAGGAAAATCACATGCTATAAACGAACAAGTAGCACCCAAATCAAACAGCACGTAAGCATTTATGTCGTTGATCGAAATAATACCTACGACTACATCCCCTGATGCAATTGCATATTGGACTGTCATGTTAAAGGTATGACCCATCGGCCTACCTAGCTTTGCTGGACCACTAATAGCTAACTTACCACTATTAGTGCCTCGATTCCCGTCCGTCCCCTTCTTTGGGAAATTCTTTGCCATGTGGTCAGTTGACCCACACATTGGGATTTAAAAAAGACTACCCTTTGATATACAAAAGAGGGTTTTACGTCACTACTTAGATACACAATATTTACATATCTAAAACTACTCTAGCTATTACTAGATTACATATGGCTTAAGACATTATTAAAATATGTCCTGGCCAGACCAACGATAACATCCCGATTGATAGTGTGTCGAGTCTGCCCAGCCTCTACTAGATACCCAGCTACCTGTTGCTAGAAATCCTGATGAGAACTCCTATGGATATAGGACATTCTCCCTATCTTTTGTCTCTTGGTCTTTAGCTCCCCCTTGAGCTCAAAGACCTCATGTTTTAGCTCATGGACCTTGTCCTTGGCTAAAACCCGCTCATCATGTTCAAGTTCCCACATTGACTCCACATCTGTCTTATCCTGTAAGACAGCCTGGAGCTCCGCTCCTAACTCCTTCACCTCCTGACAATAGTGGAGCTTCATGTCTAACACTGCCATGAACAGTGACATCATAGACTCCCCTTGGGGTGTCTCTTCTGCAAGTGTCATGGGGTTGAAGGACACCACCTCCACCTCCTCTTCTATCATGCCATCAAATACCGACATGAGATCGGGGTCCTCTGAGCCTCCAGACTCAATCACTACTATCTCTGGCTCCTCTGCTATGGGGTTCGGTATAACCTCTATCTGGTTAACCGACTCTTCACTAACTGCCTGTACATCTATATGCATTTTATTTATATTTGACATCTACACAAAATAATTAAGTTGAGTAGTACACGTCAGTAGAATAATAAAAACACATAACGTATTCATAATGCATTTTTATAAGGTTATTTTCTTCTTTTACTTCCTTGACTTCTCTTAAGGTTATGACTTAAGGTTTTAATTCCCCCCTCCCCCTTAAGTTTTATAACCTAATGCTTTGATACCAATCTGTGATGCCCCCAAATTCGGGTATCTTTCAACCCGATAGATGGTGCACCACGTTGCTACAGTTCACATTAACATTCAATTGAAATACCTCAAAAGAACGAATATGTCTTATATATATATATACAAATTAAAAATCTATACTAACATTCCCCAAGTTCTTTATAACCATTACATTTGTGCTTGTCATAATATCAAATATTATCATTACAACCCTATACTATTACAGAGTTATTCTACGGGTTCGTCTTCGCCTTTCCTTTATCCTTTCCAGATCTGGTCTTAGATGCATTCATATGGCTCAAGCAAGAGTGAGCATGACTAGCTCAGCAAGTACAACAATTCTATTTAACAATATGCTTGAATCATACAAATCATATATCTTCAATAACTGAACAATAGTTATGAAGTACTATTGATAATTCAAAATAGCACTTCTCTTTTCTTTAAAACGTTTTACAATAACAATATTCGGTAAAACATCAATTCCGGTCCAAGACCTTGAGCATTTCATACTTTCTTTGAAAAGGACATCTCGACACAAAGTCCGTAAGTCTGACATTTCTTACGAGCACGTCTAGGTGATCAGCCTATATTACTCTATGTTAATCAACACTACATTCATTAAACGTATATACGTTTAAGTTGCGGCAACCTCACGTGCCTGTCGTTTAATGACAAAACATTTTAGCATACTCAGTCTTCATTTGAAAACCACACCAATATAACTTGGTACAACATTGACCACACATTGATAGATTGTAAGAAATCCAACATATCATAAGTCTAGCCGAAAGAATTGGCTTTGACTTCATCATACAACAATTCATAGATAAGAATACATGAACCACAAAGCTTGTCTAGATTGAACATAGACAAGGGTTAGAATACTTGCCTTCAACATCTGTTATAGTTATTACACGTTCACGTTAAGTCTTTATGGTCTCTACAGTAGATGATCACATCACATAACACATTAGGTCATGAATAAACATGCATGGTTCTTAATGAATCTTACCCTTCTTCTCAATCAAATCAGATATTAGACTTATTACTATTGGTTCTGGCTTTCCGTTTTAGTTTACATCGTTATTACGTTTATGTTTGATTACTTATCTTCAACCTTTATGTATCATAATTAAGGTTTAACAAAGCTTTAACAATGTTATAATTAAGCTTTACTTCTTTGTTAATCAGATACCATTCATTATATACTTGCAACCATTCTTTACTGTGCCTTCCTTAAGACTGGCGCTGCGGCGCCAGTTATCCTTATAAAACTCGCGCTACGGCGCGGGTTTCTAGTAACTGAGAGTCAAACTTGGCGTTGCGGCGCCACTCTTTACCCTTCAACCCGCTCTGCGGTGTGAGACTACTGAAATGTCCGACACAAAGACACCGACAATGATAGTACCACCATTATGCCTTGAAATTTGGCGCAGTATGGCGTTAGCTTTGTGCACCGCATAAATTGATGCTTTTAATATGCACAACGAACTTTCCGGACTCTAAATTTGATCATTTTAAGTCTGAATTGGCTTGTCCAAAATCCATTATCTCACAAATCACATACTCTACGTGTTCATGCAAGAAATTTATTTTTTTAACTTCGTTTACTCAAAATTCACCTATTGGTTCATTTTTAACGAAAACGATAAACGTTCGTGAACGTTCAACGCTTGTTTCTTCATTCTAAGTCGGAATTCAACCATTTTTGCATCCACAACTGTGACACCCCCAAAATTAGGTATACGTCACCCATCTTGGGTCGCCACTACATGGTACATAAATTCATATACAAACTTAATTATACATCTGTTGTGTAACATACGACAATACATAAACTGATAGTTCTAATTGGAATATTGTCATTTAGACAATATCCATACTCAAGGAGTCCTCTTTACAATTATTATCACACTATTTCACAGAATAGTGAGGACTACTAATGCTATCCTCTGGACCATTACTCCGTTCCCCGACTCGTCCCAGCTATATTCTCATTTCCTGAAGAGAACATTGAAAGAAAGGGTGAGCTCGACTAGCCCAGTAAGAAATATTATAACTAAGATAATGCAGATTAAATTATCAATAGTCTTCAACAATGTTAAACCGATAAAATACAATAGACAACCGGTTTAATCATGCTGAATATCTGATCCATTAAAAGAGTCATGTAGAAAATAAAGTCTACTATCTTTTATGTTTTAAAAGGTTTTCATCAATTTTATCACTAAGACTCGCTTTAATGAATAAACCACAATATCTAATCATCCACATACCTGGGTCAAGGATTTTCATCAAATTATCAATGTTCATGACTATACCGAATCACCCCTGGTCATAATCATACCAAAAACTATCCATCACTACATTACAGGCCACTGAGGACTTTTGTAACATCATTTATATCAAGCCATGATTATACCGAATGATCCCTGGTCATAATCATACTAAGTTCATCTATGCACGTAAGCCAAAGATAACATAATATAACATGAGGATGATGACAATGACATAATAATTCAATAAAACAAGTTCACGAATTAATTTATTCAGGAACTAATAACATCCAAATTGTCAACATGATACTGCTTTGTAGAGTAAAATTCAAAAATGATCAAAAGAATATTTTCATGAAAAGATACTGGATGAAACGCAAATATCAAGAATATTCTACTAATTTCATGGAGTATAGAAGTCAAGTTTTAACCAACTGGGTATAATAAAGAATGGAATAACAAAGGAAATCACCATGCATGCGGTATTTCGATGTATGTGAGTTATTCCAATGTAATAATAATAATGAAACTGTGTCGTGAAATTCACACCGCAAGTGGATGTTCCAATGAATAATAAAGATAGAACCCATCCTGTGTAAAACACGAGATAGGATATTCCAATGTAATGATAAAGATGTAATAATATAAGGATTTCACCAAGTATAGGGAGTCCACAGATCTGAGTTATTCCAATGTAATAAATAAGAATAGAATAACATAAGGATTTCACCAAGTATAGGGTATGCTGCGTATCAAAGTTATTCCAATGTAATAATAAAGAATGGAATAATGTAAGTTCTCTTCATGAATAAGAAAGAATAACACCCCTTACTTGTACAACAAATAATATCCCTTACCGTAAAAGACACTTTGGATATCAAAGTAGTGAAGTACCGTAATACTCTTCTTCTTTCTCTCTATAGATTTTCTCTATAGCTTCTCTCTATAATTTCTCTCTAGAGTTTCAAAGGAATTAAATAAGAAAATAATGAAGGAATGAGCTTCTATTTATAGGAAAATAGAATGCATAGTAATTAATCCATGAACGGTCCAAATTGATTTACTTTAATCTGACGGTCCATATTTAAAGCAAAATCTTTTAAATAAAATATCATATATTCTATTTATATAAAAACATTTTACTATGCAAACACTATGCAACACTATGCAAAATACTATGCATAATAAAATATAATATATTCTATTTATAGAATAACTTTAATAAAGTATTCAGTTTTATATAAAAAGATGTTTCTGTTTTATTACGTTAATAATACTGAATAAAACAAAACGTCATTATCGCTATAATAATTCATATTATTAATCGACAATAATGGAATCAAACCGAGTGACTTCTCACATAAGCATCAATAATCAATACCGCATACTACTATGCAACCACACGTATTCATCGTACTTTTACTACCGAGTAGTTCAACAAAGATCAATCGGTAAAACTTCCGCCGTTATTTCAATAAAATATTTTTGTCGTTTTCTCAACGAAATGATATAATTACATTGTGGGTCCACCAATGATTGAGTCGTTGTATGAATATTCCTTGCTAAACCTAATATTCCCACCAATCGAATATAATATAACCACTTGCATACTTTTGCAAAATTTATAAATACTACCCACAACTATAATATTATCTCAAATTCACACCATAATATTAAAATTATTTTGACAAAATTTAAAATCTTTATTGATAAAATCTGGGGTCTCACAATCTCCTCCTTATGGAATTTAAGCCCTCGAAATTAGGGTACGTGCTGATATGATAAAGAGGTGAGGATACCTTGAATACCTTTATCGTTAAAAATATTAAATTCATCTTCGCAATCCAAATGAAAGATATTCATTAACAATTCATCTTTTGCACTGACAGGCAAAGATATACAATCAGAAAACCAATAATGCTTTGAGCAGCAACTTAATAGTATCACTACCACGAATTATCTATGCACCACTGGCCAAGGATATTCGTGTTTTCAATTACGGTCATGATTATACCGAATAATCCTTGGTCATAATCATACCAAGTCTATCAATGCACTACGGACCAAAGATGACTTTTACCACATCCATGAATTAATATTTCATTGCTGAGACTCAGCTCAATAATTAATCCATATCATCGAATCATCCCTGCACTACAGGCCAAGGATATTCATTAGTATCACGACCACGAATTATCCATGCACTACGACCAAAGATAATCGTGTATTCATTAGTATCACGACCACAAATTATCCATGCACTACGGCCAAAGATAATCGTGTATTCATTAGTATCACGACCACAAATTATCCATGCACTACTGCCAAAGATAATCGTGTATTCATTAGTATCACGACCATAAATTATCCATGCACTACGGCCAAAGATAATCTTGTATTCATAACTATCACGACCACAAATTATCCATGCACTACGGCCAAAGATAATCGTGTATTCATTAGTATCACGACCACAAATTATCCATGCACTACGGCCACAGATGACTTTCAACATAATATAAACATGAGGATAATGATATAAAGAATCAATCAAATGAGATAAAGGATAAATATTAAACATTTATAATATAATTTATCCAGGATTCAAGAATATCCCCATGTTGTCAATCACTTAATAATCTCATAATCTAATATCATTAATATTATAACAATATTTTAATCACTTCTTAAATTTATAAATAATTTATCTCAATTGTTTACGCTTTACCATATAATGCATTTAATCATTCAAAATGTCATACTCATAAGATATCATCACCAATTATCAAATCCTCATCAAAAAATATGCATATACTACTATATAGGATTCTCTAGCCATAAAATCCTATTTTCAACTTTGTTACTTCACATAACATATTTAACTCATATGTTCAGAATTAAACTATTTTCATAGAAAATACCAAATCAGTCCCAAATATATTTCTTTTCGGGATTTAGCATAATATAGTCCCATAATGAACATACATTTTCTCGGAATTTTTAAAATTCATTTACTATTTTTCAAAAATCAATTTCTAATTAATTCCTTATGAAATTAGCTACCTCAAGGTTAACTCCAGAAATTCCCAAATCTTGGCAGGACCTTACACATGTTAATGTGAGCCTCCGCTTAAATTTCATGGTCATCGGAGTTGTAGAACTCCTTATATCGTTTTCGTTCTAAAAACCTAAATATTGAAATGGTCATAACTTGCTCATTTTAAGTCGAATAAGCTCATTTTTGGACAGAGTTACCTTATACCATATACTTTCATTTCCCAAAAAGGCTAGAATTTTTCTCATAATTTAAGTGGCCAAAAATGCCCTTTTAAAAATAAATCAATAGCTTTTTGAAATTTCCACTTTTTCATTCTTTATTAAAATCGGTCTTTTCCAAAGATTCCACTTGGAGATGCTACAAAACTCATAGATCTAACTCTAGAACTTGACCACACCGAAAAATTCAAAATATATTAGGAGATATGGTCAATTGAATTTCATGTTACGTTTTCACAAAAATCGGGTTTTTAACTCCTTGTGATTTTTAAGAAACTTTCATGTTTTCACATACTAACCAACATAACTCATCATAACACTTACTAATACCACGTATACCTATGATTTTCATTAGTCCAATGCTTTTATTATGACTTTCATCATAAACCACGTAAAGCTGCTTCATTTTAGTTGAAGAAATATTTGAGGGTTTAAGAAATGGGTTTTGTCTTCGGGTCAATACAAAATTCGATTTCACGCCTAAGTAGGCTAAGAAGTCTTCAAGAATACGCCAGAAATTTATTAATAATAGAAATATCATTCAAAATCGTGACTATCATCCAAGACTTGGATAATACGTCACATTGATACTAAATGTGACTTTTATCCCTTAACCTAGATAGCACCTCACAATGATACCTATAAACTTGCCATCTTCATTCACGATGTCGCCACGTAAAGTCCGGCTTGCATTCCATTCCACAAGAAAGTCAACAACGAAAGGTTCGGGGCTCTTTACTTATGGCTTGATATGACAATAATTGACTTTAGTAGTTTGGTTACTTGAATTACGCACAACAAGTTGGTTATGAATATAAAAGCTAACAACCTTACGAAAAGCATGATGAGTAGTTAACCAATTGATTCCTAAAATCACATCAAAGGCAAATATTTTCAAAAAGATAAGATCGACGAAGTAACGTGAAAATGTTTATTTGAATCAAACAAGATTTAAAAATAGTAAGCGGTAACAAAGGCTCCTACTAACGAAGTTTCAACCAATAAGTCAAAGTATAACTTCTTCGGAGTCAAATTTCAACGTTGAACACAACTAGGTGAAATAAAAGAGTGGGTAGAACCGGTATCTAACACGGTATAGACTTCGCAAAGAGCTTATGATTAACTTACCTATGATAATTTTATTCAGTTCCTCGTCACGAGAAAAAAACGCTCTCTCTTAAACTACTGGCTTTGGTTTTATCTGGGATGACCTTTGGTGCCTCCGTCCCCAGACTAGACTTGACTTTGGTGCACAACAAAATTGGGCTAAATGACCTTCTCTTCTTGCAATTTCCACTTCTATTATCTTTGCCATGATTACCATCAAGTGGTTACCATTCTTGGCATGATAATTTCCCCGATGGTTATCATTATTCGATAGCCGCTGCCACCAAAGATATGATTATTATCGTGTTGTTGGTCGTTACCTTTTGTTTGAAATGAATCAACACTCTCATGTGCTTCATTGCTTATCTCAAAGATTTTCAGATGCCATTCTCAAACACCGTCCACAAAACAAGGGTTAATTAACATATCACATATTATCCCTATACTCGTCGACCAATTAAATACCAATTAAATTTAGGTAGGTCATACTAGCGAAGGAATTCCCGTCCTCCCCTCCTAGTTCTTATCTCACATCTCACCAGGGATCATATCCTAAGCTCGATACCAATCTGCTCTGGACACCAACTTGTGTCAAGACCTCACATTGGTACTCTATCAACTTGCCACCGAAAAGACTCAAGGCGTCCCTACGGAGAGTCCGCCGCATTCCCCATCAACAGGAAGTCACCAGCGAGAGGCTCGGGGCTCTTTACACTTATGGTTCTGATACCAACTGTGACACCCCCAAAATTAGGTATACGTCACCCATCTTGGGTCGCCACTACATGGTACATAAATTCATATACAAACTTAATTATACATCTGTTGTGTAACATACGACAATACATAAACTGATAGTTCTAATTTGAATATTGTCATTTAGACAATATCCATACTCAAGGAGTCCTCTTTACAATTATTATCACACTATTTCACAGAATAGTGAGGACTACTAATGCTATCCTCTGGACCATTACTCCGTTCCCCGACTCGTCCCAGCTATATTCTCATTTCCTGAAGAGAACATTGAAAGAAAGGGTGAGCTCGACTAGCCCAGTAAGAAATATTATAACTAAGATAATGCAGATTAAATTATCAATAGTCTTCAACAATGTTAAACTGATAAAATACAATAGACAACCAGTTTAACTGCAGCGGAATATGCAATCCATTAAAAGAGTCAAGTAGAAAATAAAGTCTACTATCTTTTAGGTTTTAAAAGGTTTTCATCAATTTTTATCACTAAGACTCAGTTTAATGAATAAACCACAATATCTAATCATCCCTGTATAGAAGTCAAGTTTTAACCAACTGGGTATAATAAAGAATGGAATAACAAAGGAAATCACCATGCATGCGGTACTTGCCATGTATGTGTTATTCCAATGTAATAATAATAATGTAACCGTGTCGTGAAATTCACAATCGGGATGTTCCAATGTAATAATAAAAAGGAACCGGATCCGGTGTAAAACACACGATAGGATATTCCAAATGTAATGATAAAGATGTAATAATATAAAGGATTTCACCAAGTATAGGGGAGTCCACAGACATAAAAGTTATTCCAATGTAATAAATAAGAATAGAATAACATAAGGATTTCACCAAGTATAGGGTATGTCACAGATACACAAAGTTATTCCAATGTAATAATAAAGAATGGAATAATGTAAGTTCTCTTCATGAATAAGAAAGAATAACACCCCTTACGGGTACAACAAATAATATCCCTTACCGTAAAAGACACCGGATATCAAAGTAGTGAAGTACCGAATACTCTTCTTCTTTCTCTCTATAGATTTTCTCTATAGCTTCTCTCTATAATTTCTCTCTCTGTAGTTTCAAAGAATTCGTAAGAAAATAATGAAGGAATGAGCTTCTATTTATAGGAAAATAGAATGCATAGTAATTAATCCATGAACGGTCCGTATTGATTTACTTTAATCGACGGTCCATATTTAAAGCAAAATCTTTTAAATAAAATATCATATATTCTATTTATATAAAAACATTTTACTATGCAAACACTATGCAACACTATGCAAAACACTATGCAAAACACTACGCAACACTATGCATAATAAAATATAATATATTCTATTTATAGAATAACTTTAATAAAGTATTCTTTTATATAAAAGATGTTTCGCTTTTATTACGTTAATAATACGAATAAAACAAAACGTCATTATCGCTATAATAATTCATATTATTAATCGACAATAATGGAATCAAACCGAGTGACTTCTCACATAAGCATCAATAATCAACACCGCAGTAACTACTATGCAACCACACGTACATCGTACTTTTACTACCGAGTAGTTCAACAAGATCAACGGTAAAACTTTCGCCGTTATTTCAATAAAATATTTTGTCGCTTTCTCAATCCGACAATAATTCATTATTAGGGTCCACCAATGATTGAGTATTGTATGCGAATATTCCCCCTTTAAACCGAATATTCCCCACCAATCGAATATAATATAACCACTTGCATACTTTGCAAAATTTATAAATACTACCCACAACTATAATATTATCTCAAATTCACACCATAATATTAAAAATTATTTCGACAAAATTTAAATCTTTATTGATAAAATCTGGGGTCTCACAACAACTCTATAATGCCAAATAAGACTTGATCCCATCAAAAACTAATGTTTTTGAGCTCAATATCAAAATTTAACCTCTAATCCGAGAATTTCACGAATTCAACGATTATCGTCCAATCGTGAGAATTCTAACATAGCTTCGTTACTTATGATTTGATTATCATTTCAAATGGATTCTATCCATCATATGGATATTTCAACCTACATATTACATCAACTTATTTTCATGATAAGTTATGACTTATTATTCATGAACTTATAGCTTATCAAAGTATAACTACATATTATTCAATTATCATGACTTATGATAGTTTAAATCCTCTAACCATCATTCTTACATCTTATTAACATATAACTTCAATCATGTAAACATGTTACAAGATGTGATGCCCCCAAAACAGGTATACATCACCCATCTTGAGTCGCCAGATACATGGTACATAAATCAAATATAAACTTAATTATACAACTGTCGTGTACACTACGACAAAACATAGCTGAGAGTTTAAACAAGAATATTGCCTTCTAGACAATATCCACACTCAATGGTGTCCACATTACAATTCTTATCACATTATTCTGTAGAATAGTGAGGACTACTACAGCCATTTATCCTGGACCATCACTCCATTCCCCGACTCGTCCCAGCTATATTCTCATTTCCTGAAGAGAACAATGAAAGAAAGGGTGAGCTCAACTAGCCCAATAAGAAATATTATGACTAAGATAATGCAGAATAAATTATCCTTAGCCTTCAACAGTATAACAACTGATAGAATACAATAAACAACAAGTTTTAGATCAACAACTGCAGCAGAAATAAGAAATCCATTAGAAGAGTCAAGTAGAGCATAAAATCTACTATCTTCTATGATTTAAAAAGTTTTTCATCAACTTTATCATTTGAGACTCAAACAATAAATAAAATCGAATCATCCCTGCATCACGGCCAAGGATATTCATGTAATCATCAATGGTCATAATTATACCGAATAATCCCTGGTCATAATCATACCAACTACTGTCCATCAATGAACTACAGGCCAATGAGAACTTTTACCACATCATTCGTCATATTACGGTCATGATTATACCAAATAATCCCTTGTCATAATCATACAAAGTCCATCTATGCACGTAAGCCAAAGATGACTTTAATCATAATATAAGCATGAAGATGATGACAATGACATAATAATTCAATAAAATAAGTTCAAGGATAAATTTTAAAGATTTATAATTTTATTTATCCAAAAATCAATAACGTCCAAATTGTCAACATGATACTGCTTTGTAGAGCAAAATTCAAGAATGCTCAGCAGAATATTTCCATGAAAAGATACTGGATGAAGCACAAATATCAAGGATATTCCACTAATTTCATGGAGTATAGAAGCCAAAGCTTTAACCAACTGAGTATAAGAGAATATATGAAACTGCAAATGGATTTTCAGCTGACCATACATACGGTAATCCACATAAATGATCATTTCCACAATTTAATAAGGAATGAATACGAAGGATCATTCACCATGCATGCGGTAATCCACATAGACAGGTTATTCCAACAGAATAATAAAGAATGGAATAATATAAGAATTCACCATACATGCGGTAGTCCGCGTAGACAGGTTATTCCAACAGAATAATAAAGAATGGAATAACATCAGAATTCACCAGGTATGTGATAGACCACACAGATAGGTTATTCCAACAGAATAATAAAGAATGGAACCAGGTCATGCGTAATCCACACAGACAGGATATTCCAACAAAATAATAAAGAATGGAACCAAGTCATGCGTAATTCGCACAGACATGATATTTCAACAGAATAATAAAGAACGGAATAAAAACAGAATTCACCAGGCATACGATAGACCGCACAGACAGGTTATTCCAACAGAATAATAAAGAATAGAATAATAGAAGAATTTTACCATGTATGCGGCATTTGCAGATAGGCAAAGTTATTCCAACATAATAATAAAGAATGGAATAACAACCCTTACGAGTATTGAAAGAAAATAACTCTCTTCATGAATACGAAAGAATAATACCCCTTACCTCTGAAGAAAACTGGATACTGGAATTGTGAGGTAGCAGACTTCTCTTCTTCTTTCTCTCTATAATTTCTCTCTATAATAATTGCTCTATAGCTTTAGTGAATTGGTGAGAAATGAAGGAAGAATGAGCTTCTATTTATAGGAAAATATAGTTTTAATAATTGCACATTTTGGGGCTTGAAATATTATAATATAATACCTTCCCCTTTCTCTTCCTTTTTAATTTAGTCCTTCAAGTATTATCAAACTTGCACCACCTCCCCTAATAGTAAATTGTGTGAATCAATAGTAAATCATGTGACTCAATAGTTCTAATCATGTGAAAATACGAATTAAAGTATAGTACCTCCATCTATACCTCTATTTTTAACTTAGTCATGCAAGTATTATCAATCTTGCACCATCTCCCCTAATAGTAAATGAATGTGAATCAATAGTACACACATGTGAACAAATAGTTTTAATCATGTGAATCAATAGCAATTAATTGCTCATTTATCCGGTTAATTACCCGATTGGTCAATATAACTTCCAAACATTAATTATCATCGAAATAAATGTCGATTTCCACTAACACTAATAATTCCCACACAATGGAATTATCAATTTCATCTGTAATCAACACGAACTTATTCATTATTAATATTATAACTCACAATATTTAACAACCAGGTCGTTCCCAGGAAAGAGGGGGCTTTCCAATAAGGATTTCTCCATATTGGCGCGCAATTAGATTATCTAACCTCTCCTTGACAGAACTTCTAGACATTGTCAATATTGTAAATAATAATATGAATAACTTTGTCATCTCAATTATTGATTTAATGATATATCATATTATGCAGATGATACTGTGACAATAATTGAATCAATAATATGAGAGATATGATGTAGCAATTACTGTAGTAATAATTGAGTATAACTGACTGACTTCTCACATAAGCATCAATAATCAATACCGTGTGCTACTATATAACCATGCGTATTACTATACTTTTATCACCGATTTTTTTATGACAACTTGTTTACTTTGAAAATATTTCAAATATCACCCTTAACTTTAACCTTTTATCAATTTAACCATTTCCTAAATAGAATAATTATAAGAAAATTGAATACTTTCATTTCATAAAATTCGGGGTCTCACAATCTCCCCTCCTTATGAAATTTCGCCCTCGAAATTTACATACATGGTTGTTCGAAGAGATGAGAATACCTTGCTTTATTTTCCAATTGTACCTTCCCGGTTATTTCCTCTCTATCATGATTTTTCCATTGCTCATATCCTGTTTATCAAATATCATTATAGAATACATCTTCAAAATAAAGGTTAATTGACATACCACATATTATTCCTATACTCTCACTAACCAATTAAATACCAAATAAACTTAGGTAGGTCATACTAACGAAGGAATTCCCCGTCTCTCCCCTCCTAGTTCTTGTCTCACATCTCAGCCAGGGATCATATCCCTAAGCTTTGATACCAATTGTGACGCCCTTAAAACATGTATATATCAGCCATCTTGAGTTGCCAGATACATGGTACATAAATCAAATACAAACTTAATTATACAACTGTCGTGTACAATACGACAAAACATAGCTGAGAGTTTAAACAAGAATATTGCTTTCTAGATAATATCCACACATAATGGTGTCCTCATTACAATTATTATCACATTATTTCGTAGAATAGTGAGGACTACTAAAGCCGTATATCCTGGACCATCACTCCATTCCCTGACTCGTCCTAGATATATTCTCTTTTCCTAAAGAGAACAATGAAAGAAAGGGTGAGCTCAATTAGCCCAATAAGAAATATTATGACTAAGATAATGCAAAATAAATTATCCTTAGCCTTCAACAGTATAACAACTGATAGAATACCATAGACAACAAGTTTTAGATCAACAACTGCAGCAGAAATAAGAAATCCATTAGAAGAGTCAAGTAGAGCATAAAATCTACTATCTTCTATGATTTAAAAAGTTTTTCATCAACTTTATCGCTGAGACTGAGCTTAATAAATAAAATCATATCATCCTTGCATCACGGCCAAGGATATTCATGTAATCATCAATGGTCATGATTATACCGAATAATCTCTAGTCATAATCATACCAACTACTGTCCATCAATGAACTACAGGTCAATGAGGACTTTTACCACATCATTCGTCATATTACGGTCATGATTATACCGAATAATCCCTGGTCATAATCATACCAAGTCCATCTATGTACGTAAGCCACAGATGACTTTAATCATAATATAAGCATGAGGATGATGACAATGACATAATAATTCAATAAAATAAGTTCAAGGATAAATTTTAAAGATTTATAATTTAATTTATCCAAAAATCAATAACGTCCAAATTGTCAACATGATACTGCTTTGTAGAGCAAAATTCAAGAATGCTCAGCAGAATATTTCCATGCAAAGATACTGGATGAAGCACAAATATCAAGGATATTCCACTAATTTCATGGAGTATAGAAGCAAAAGCTTTAACCAACTGAGTATAAGAGAATATATGAAACTGCAAATGGATTTTCGCCCGCCATACGGTAATCCACATAGACAGATCATTTCCATAATTTAATAAGGAATGAATACGAAGGATCATTCACCATGCATGCGGTAATCCACATAGACAGGTTATTCCAATAGAATAATAAAGAATAGAATAACAGAAGAATTCACCATGCATGCGGTAGTCCGCGTAGACAGGTTATTCCAACAGAATAAGTAAGAATGGAATACCAGCAGAATTCACCATGTATGCGATAGACTGCACAGACAGTTTATTAAAATAAAATAATTAAGAATGAAACCACCGAATTCATGCGATAATCCACACGCATGTGATATTCCAACAGTAATAATAAAGAATAGAACCGGTCATGCGTAATTAGCATGCATACGATATTCCAATGTAATAATAAAGAATGGAATAACAACGAAATTCACCGGTGCATGCGATAGATCGCATGACAAAATTATTCCAATAGAATAATAGAAGAATTTCACCATGTATGCGGTACTTCGCATAGACAGGTTATTTCAACATAATAATAAAGAATGGAATAATAACCCTTACGAGTATTGAATGAAAATAACTCTCTTCATGAATACGAAAGAATAATACCCCTTACCTCAGAAGAAAACTGGATACTGGAATAGTGAGGTAGTAGACTTCTCTTCTTCTTTCTCTCTATAATTTCTCTCTATAATAATTGCTCTATAGATTTAGTGAATTGGTGAGAAATGAAGGAAGAATGAGCTTCTATTTATAGGAAAATATAGTTTTAATAATTGCACATTTTGGGGCTTGAAATATTACAGTATAATACCTTCCCCTTTTTCTTCCTTTTTAATTTAGTCCTTCAAGTATTATCAAACTTGCACCACCTCCCCTAATAGTAAATCGTGTGAATCAATAGTAAATCATGTGACTCAATAGTTCTAATCATTTGAAAATATGAATTACAGTATAATACCTCCATCTATACCTCTATTTTTAAATTAGTCATGCAAGTATTATCAATCTTGCACCATATCCCCTAATAGTAAATGAATGTGAATCAATAGTACATACATGTGAACAAATAGTTATAATCATGTGAATCAATAGCAATTAATTGCTCATTTATCCGGTTAATTACCCGATTGGTCAATATAACTTCCAAACATTAATTATCATCGAAATAAATGTCGATTTCCACTAACACTAATAATTCCCACACAATGGAATTATCAATTTCATCTGTAATCAACACGAACTTATTCATCATTAATATTATAACTCACAATATTTAACAACCAGGTAGTTCCCAGGATAGAGGGGGCTTTCCAATAAAGATTTCTCCATATTGGCGCGCAATTAGATTATCTAACCTATCCTTGACAGAACTTCTAGACATTGTCAATATTGCAAATAATAATATGAATAACTTTGTCATCTCAATTATTGATTTAATAATATATCATATTATGCAAATGATACTATGACAATAATTGAATCAATAATATGAGAGATATGATGCAACAATTACTGTAGTAAAAATTGAGTATAACTGACTGACTTCTCACATAAGCATCAATAATCAATACCGTGTGCTACTATGCAACCACGCGTATTACTATACTTTATCACCGATTTTTTTATGACAACTTGTTTACTTTGAAAAAATTTCACATATCACCCTTAACTTCAACCTTTTATCAATTTAACCATTTTCTAAATAGTGTAATTATAAGAAAATTGAATACTTTCATTTCATAAAATTCGGGGTCTCACAATCTCTCCTCCTTATGAAATTTCGCCCTCGAAATTTATATACATTGTAGTTCAAAGAGATGAGAATACCTTCCTTTCTTTTCGAATTGTACCTTCTCGGTTATTTCCTCTCTATCATGATTTTTCAATTGCTCATATCCTGTTTTTCCAAAATCATTATAGAATATATCTTCAAAACAAAGGTTAATTGACATACCACATATTATTCCTATACTCTCACCAACCAATTAAATACCAAATAAACTTAGGTAGGTCATACTAGCGAAGGAATTCCCCGTCTCTCCCCTCCTAGTTCTTGTCTCACATCTCAGCCAGGGATCATATCCCTAAGCTTTGATACCAATTGTGACGCCCTTAAAACATGTATATATCACCCATCTTGAGTTGCCAGATACATGGTACATAAATCAAATACAAACTTAATTATATAACTGTCGTGTACAATACGACAAAACATAGCTAAGAGTTTAAACAAGAATATTTCCTTCTAGACAATATCCACACTCAATGGTGTCCTCATTACAATTATTATCACATTATTCCGTAGAATAGTGAAGACTACTAAAGCCATTTATCCTGGACCATCACTCCATTCACCGACTCGTCCCTGCTATATTCTCATTTCCTAAAGAAAACAATGAAAGAAAGGGTGAGCTCAACTAGCCCAATAAGAAATATTATGACTAAGATAATGCAGAATAAATTATCCTTAGCCTTCAACAATATAACAACTGATAGAATACAATAGACAACATGTTTTAGATCAACAACTGCAGCAGAAATAAGAAATCCATTAGAAGAGTCAAGTAGAGCATAAAATCTACTATCTTCTATGATTTAAAAAGTTTTTCATCAACTTTATCGCTGAGACTCAGCTTAATAAATAAAATCGAATCATCCCTGCATCACGGCCAAGGATATTCATGTAATCATCAATGGTCATAATTATACCGAATAATCCCTGGTCATAATCATACCAACTACTGTCCATCAATGAACTACAGGCCAATGAGAACTTTTACCACATCATTCGTCATATTACGGTCATGATTATACCAAATAATCCCTTGTCATAATCATACAAAGTCCATCTATGCACGTAAGCCAAAGATGACTTTAATCATAATATAAGCATGAGGATGATGACAATGACATAATAATTCAATAAAATAAGTTCAAGGATAAATTTTAAAGATTTATAATTTAATTTATCCAAAAATCAATAATGTCCAAATTGTCAACATGATACTGCTTTGTAGAGCAAAATTCAAGAATGCTCAGCAGAATATTTCCATGAAAAGATACTGGATGAAACGCAAATATCAAGGATATTCCACTAATTTCATGGAGTATAGAAGCCAAAGCTTTAACCAACTGAGTATAAGAGAATATATGAAACTGCAAATGGATTTTCGCCCGCCATACGGTAATCCACATAGACAGATCATTTCCACAATTTAATAAGGAATGAATACGAAGGATCATTCACCATGCATGCGGTAATCCACATAGACAGTTTATTCCAATAAAATAATAAAGAATGGAATAACAGAAGAATTCACCATGCATGCAGTAGTCCGCGTAGACAGGTTATTCCAACAGAATAACAAAGAATGGAATACCAGTAGAATTCACCAGGTATGCTATAGACCACACAGATAGGTTATTACAACAAAATAATAAAGAATAGAACCAGGTCATGCGTAATTCGCACAAACATGATATTCTAACAGAATAATAAAGAATGGAATAACAACAGAATTCACCAGGCATGCGATAGACCGCACAGATAGGTTATTCCAATAGAATAATAAAGAATAGAATAACAGAAGAATTTCACCATGTATGTGGTACTTCGCATAGACAGGTTATTCCAACATAATAATAAAGAATGGAATAACAACCCTTATGAGTATTGAAAGAAAATAACTCTCTTCATGAATACGAAAGAATAATACCCCTTACCTCAGAAAAAAAACTGGATACTAGAATAGTGAGGTAGTAGACTTCTCTTCTTCTTTCTCTCTATAATTTCTCTCTGTAATAATTTCTCTATAGATTTAGTGAGATGGTGAGAAATGAAGGAAGAATGAGCTTCTATTTATAGGAAAATATGTAAATGAATGTGAATCAATAGTACACACATGTGAACAAATAGTTATAATCATATGAATCAATAGCAATTAATTGCTCATTTATCCGGTTAATTACCCGATTGGTCAATATAACTTCCAAACATTAATTATCATCGAAATAAATGTCGATTTCCACTAACACTAATAATTCCCACACAATGGAATAATCAATTTCATCTGTAATTAACACGAACTTATTCATCATTAATATTATAACTCACAATATTTAACAATCAGGTCGTTCCCAGGAAAGAGGGGGCTTTCCAATAAGGATTTCTCCATATTGGCGCGCAATTAGATTATCTAACCTCTCCTTGACAGAACTTCTAGACATTGTCAATATTGCAAATAATAATATGAATAACTTTGTCATCACAATTATTGATTTAATAGTATAACATATTATGCTGGTGATACTGTGACAATAATTGAATCAATAATATGAGAGATATGATGCATCAATTACTGTAGTAATAATTGAGTATAACTGAGTGACTTCTCACATAAGCATCTATAATCAATATCGTGTGCTACTATGTAACCACACGTATTACTATACTTTTATCACTGATTATTTTATGACAACTTGTTTACTTTGAAAAAATTTCACATATCACCCTTAACTTTAACCTTTTTATCGATTTAACCATTTACTAAATAGAATAATTTTAAAAAAATTGAATACTTTCATTTCATAAAATTCGGGGTCTCACACAAGACTTACAAATTCTTCCTTAGTTCATAGCTTATTCATGAATAAAGTGTTTATTCTCGGCTTATTAGGACTTAAGTCCTTATTTTATTTCTTCCTAACATTTCTTTGCATACATGATCATTATTCCATACTTCTCTTAGCAACCTATAATGATAGAGATGGAAGACCAATGACGTGAGATCATTACCTTTGTTGAACTAGCTTTCTTCTTCTCTTTTCTAATAAATAAAAGTAGCTTATTCTAACAAATGAAAGGTAATGACATGAGATCATTACCTTTGTTGACTCATGTAAGTGACTAAAGTCATGCGCAAGAACACCTAAGTTAGCAAAATGGACAGAAAATTATTTTCTTTTACACAAAGTCTATAATTTTTGATATAGTGCAGTATTATAACTATTAGAATGTGACTTTTGTTAATTGTTGTATCATAGTACTAAGAATGAGAATACAATTAACACTTAACGAGTTTTGATTAATAATGTAACTTGCCCATGTGGTAAAAAAATCAAACCATACATGAAATAGATACTTATTTATATATAGAGTATTTGTAGTGGCTAATTATGTCATGATGATATGTGTATGGGATATTGTGAATCAAACTATTACGATTTATCTTAAATGCAAGGTAAGTTTTCTAACCCTAAACTTTCTTTGTGCAAGTTTCTAAACTCCAATTATATTGTGCAAGCTCCTAATAAACCTTACCTCTTGATATTGAGCAAGTTTTTCTAATCTTTAACCAGTTATTTAGCATGCAAGTTTCTAAATTCTGATAAACTAATGTTGAACAAGTTGTATGTTTCAATTTACTATTTATTATGCATGCTCAATGCTCATTTCTAAACAAGATTCTAACATTAGCTTAATATTATTCAAGCAAGGTATGTTATGTTATTCAATGCTTATGCTCTTAGATTATTCCTAAAGCATGACCTTAATCTACAATGTTGTTTCATTTATGATTTATTCCATAGCATAATGTTATTATATTTTTATTCAACTAATCCTTAGTTGATGTTCGTTAAAATCTAAATTACCTTGAAACCTATCCAAACTGAACTTACTTTGGTGCGGACTCGTATTCTAAATGCTGAGATTAACAACCCTATTATAGGAGATAATTTACGCATAGCTTTTAAATGTTTGTGCACAATACATTGTACGAAGGACTGATCCCCCTAAGTACGAGGAGTGCCTATAGTCTTATGACTATTAAAGTTTAAGTTGAAAGAATACTTAAACTATAGACATAGTTCGTGGTCTTTTGACCCTCGGATATATATTTCAAATTTTGTTCCTGATTATTATTGATTAATTAGATTATTCAGTTCTTTTGAACCTATTCGTTTGACAGTTGATATGATATTTATTCATTCTCATTTCAAGTGAGCATTATTTGCTCACTCTTGCTTATATAAATATTATAGCTAAAGTTGAGAAGGTCGATGAACCTACAACAAGTAAAGGGAAATGAAAGATGAACAAGTATTGAAGACTTGTAAACCTGTTGACTTTTATATTGTCAGACTTTATTTTAAATATTGTGACGTAGTTATTTAATTTTCCGCACATGATGTTTGTATTTAAAGGTTAGATAACCTGGGAGATTTTATTGAACTTATTGATGTAATCCTTTAATGGGAAGGTTTATTATTAAATTTTATTATGTTTGGGTAGTTAGACATGAATGTTTTTATTAAGTGAACACCAAATCTTGTAGGAATGAAGTATCCGGATTTGGGGGTATCACAAGTTGGTATCAAAGCCTTAGGTTATGAACCTTAGGTGGAGAAAAGCCTTAGGAAGAAACCTTTGAAAAGATAGTGGTGATAAACTCTTATCGAGTTTTAAGGAAGAAGTAATAAAACACTTACGTGCTTTTGTGATTACAACCTATGTGCTCGTGAGTGTCGAGTAGTAATGATTAGTAATTAAAACTTAAAAATTTTGTTGTTAGGATGCTGATGTAGGAGAATCCAGTCAGGCTAGGGAGGAAGGACCCCAGATGCCTAGAGAGGAGGAGCCTCAAGATATTCAGGTGGTTTGGGAACAACTACTACCACGGGAAACATCTTCGTTGGTCACAATGGTTGAGCAGGAGGGGTTACCTGATGAGGAAGATGAGATAGAAACTGACGAGGAGGACCCTGAGGAGCTTCCACAGTCAGATGAGGATGAGAAGGATGAGGAGGAAGAGATTCCACTAAACTCGATCGCTGCCCATATGTACAATGAATCATACGACCGCAATGTGGAACTTTAGGATATCGTCGAGGAGTTGAGAGAGATAGTAGCTGAACAACAAACCTCAATGGCGTAGAAGGACAACGAGATCCAAGATCTAGAGGAATGTCTGGGTAATGTCAAAGGGAAGCTGGTTCACACTGAAGTAGGAAACGAGCAACAGACAGAGGAGATCGCAGACCTGAAGAACAAGCTGAAGGAAGAATCTACTAAGAGGGCAAGAGCCGAAGACGCGTACGAAGAAGCTTCTAAACGAGTCGGAGTAGCAAAAAGAGATGTACAAGTGAAGAAGATCAAGATGGAAGAGATGAATAGTGTTTTCAACACTGTGATCAATCGAGCTCAAGGTCGGATCATGGGTTATCCAATTCAATTCAAGACACTACCATCGTACATGTTAGATCGCCGAACAATGTTCCGTATTATGGAAGAAGAGGGTCGTTAGGCTATGCAGTATTTTAGTAGGGTGTCATAAATGTACTTGATATATGATTAATAATATGATAAATAATGTGTAAATCCCAAGTGTTATATAACCTATGGGATATAATGATGATGTTATCTTGGAACATTAATAGTTTAGGAAAGTAATGTAAATAGCAATGATGCTATTGTTCTTATGTTTTCTGAAAGATTATGAATGAATAAAAGTTATTGTTTTATTCAAAGTGTTATGTGTTATGTGATGATCTTTTATGGTGTGCAAGTTAGGTAGAAAATATTTAAAGGAGTTGAGTAATAATCTAACGAGTGTATTTTAATAGAAAATGCCTCCAAGAAGACGTCAGCCATGACAAAGAACCCCTGAGGGATCTACCAGTAATAACAACGCTGAAGCTAACCCTGTTCAGCAGTTAGTGACGTTACTGACGGGTGCGTTACAAAATCAACCGCAGAATCAAGCTGTGACATTTAAGGACTTCAAGGCAGTTGGACCACCAGAATTCTGTGGGTCCATGAATCCAGTTGAGGCTCAGACCTGGATCATGGAGATAAAGAAAGTGTTTGATGTAGCTAGAGTATGGGAGAATCAGAAGACTACTTTTGCAACATTCATGTTGAAAGCAGAGGCTAGTTATTGATGGCAAGCAAATAAAACTCGAGGAGGACAAATGGTGATGACTTGGGATAGGTTTAAGGAGATATTCTTCGAGACCTATTTTTCAGAGAGTTCGAAGAATCAGATGGAGGTATAGTTTCTAGAACTGAAGTAGGGAACAATGACGGTATCAGATTATGCCGCAAAATTTAACGAGTTGGCGAGGTTTGTTCCATATCAAGTCAATACAGATGAGCGCAAGGCGAGGAGGTTTGAGTAGGGACTGAAAACATGGTTGTATAGTAGGGTCTCCTTGTTTCAGCTGAAGACATTCGCAGCGGTGCTTGAGAAGGCAATTCTCGTTGAGGGTGGGGGCGAGGCTGTGATAAAGTACAATCAAGAACAAAGAAAGAAGAAAAATGAGGGTGAAGGTAAGAATGGTGGTGGTAGTGGTGGAAATGGTAACAATAACCTAAATAGAAAATGGAATGGAAATGTGGGTACTGGAAACCAGCAGGGTAACCAGCAGAAGAAGAAGTTCGAAGCATGTGCTACATGCGGGAAGTTTCACGCGGGTGTATGCTTAAGGGGGAAGCGTGTATGCTTTAACTATGGCCAGGATGGTGACATTGCCCCAAATTGCAATCAACCCAAGAAGAATGTTTGCTACACATGTGGGTCAAAGGATCATTTTGCTCGTGAGTGCCCTAAGAAGAAAGCTGAACAGACAATGGGAAACAAGGGAGGTAGTAGTGGAGGCACATTGATTATTGTGGGACCAACATCATCGAACAGATCCACAGCCAGAGCCTTCAACATGACTGTGCAGGATGCAGTGCAATCAAAAGATGTTGTGTCAGGTATTATCCCAATCAATGATATAGATGCTTATATATTATTTGATTCAGGTGCTACTTGCTCGTTTATATCTGATGAATTTGCTAAGAGGTTAGGATTGCCTAGTGAAGAATTGAATTTCCCTTTGAACATAGAAATTGTGAATAGGGAAGTGATTCATGTTAGGTTCGTACACAAGAATTGTAGGGTGAACATTAAGGGGAATGTCATGATGGTAGATTTAATTCCAATAAAACATGGAGAGTTTGATGTTATTTTTGGAATGGATTGGCTATTCAATTATGGAGCGATAATTGATTGCCAAAAGAAGTGTCTAAACCTTATGACTCCATCAAAGGTAGTTTTCTTTGGTAGCAGATCACCTAGACATGAGAGATGTCTAACGATTATGCAGGCCAAGAATTTGTTGAGCCAAGGCTGTGTGGGTTATTTAGCTTACATAGTCGATACTCAGAGGAAGGGGGTGAAGATGTTAGAGATACCAGTGGTTAGGGAATTTGTAGATGTGTTTACGGAGGATTTGTCAGGACTGCCGCCTGACCGAGAGACTAAGTTTGTGATCGACTTAGCGCCAGGAATCGCTCCGATATCTAAGGCCTCGTAAATGATGGCTCCGGTAGAAATGAAGGAACTAATGGTACAGTTGCAAGAGTTATTGGACAAGAAATACATTCAATAGAGTGTGTCACTGTGGGGAGCACCAGTGTTATTCGTGAAGAAGAAGGATGGGTTAATGCATCTTTGCATTGATTATAGGGAATTAAACAAAGTCACTATTAAGAATAAATATCCATTGCCAAGAATAGATGAGTTGTTTGATCAATTGAAGGGTTCTAGATACTTCTCAAAAATAGATTTGAAAAGTGGGTATCACCAATTAAAAGTAAGAAAGGGTTATGTACCAAAGACGGCATTTAGAACTCGGTATGGACATTACGAGTTTCTGGTGATGTCTTTCGGATTGACAAATGCCCCTGCTGCATTCATGGATTTGATGAACAGGGTGTTTTAACCATTCTTAGATAAGTTTGTGGTGGTATTCATTGATGACAGTCTAGTGTACTCCAAATCTCAAGAAGAACACATGGCACATTTATGTTTGACGTTGGAGACACTAAGAAAGGAAAATTTATACACGAAATTCTCTAAGTGTGAATTTTGTCTAGAACGTGTACAATTTCTTGGGCATGTGATTGACAAATATGGGATTTCAATGGATCCATCAAAATTTGAAGCCGTAATCAATTGGGAACAACCAAGAACACCTTCAGAGGTGAGGAGTTTCTTGGGACTGACTGGCTATTATAGATGGTTTATTTATGATTTTTCCAAGATTGTCACTCTGTTAACAAATTTGACAAGGAAAATTGTAAAAAAAATTTGGACGGAGAAATGTGAAGAAAGTTTTCAAGACTTGAAAAAGAAGTTAAGTGTGGAACCTGTGTTGTCATTACCAGATAATACAAGAAACTTTGTGGTGTATAGTGATGCCTCACATAAAGGATTAGGTTGTGTGCTTATGCAGAACGGCAAAGTTATTGCATATGCATCAAGAGAACTGAAGGACTATGAGAAAGGATATCTGACTCATGATTTAGAGTTGGTTGCAGTGGTATTTGCTCTAAAGATATGGAGACACTATCTCTATGGAGAATAATGTGAGATCTACACAAACCATAAGAGTCTAAAGTATATTTTCACTCAAAAGGACCTGAACATGCGTCGAAGGAGATTGATGGAATTGATAAAAGATTACGATTGTGAGATATTTTATCATCCAGGGAAAGCGAATGTGGTTGCAGATGCTTTAAGCAGGAAAGGTTAGGTAAAGTTGATGTTGATAACCACTTAGAAGGAGCTTATTTCAGCAATGACAAAGCTCGATTTGGAAATAAAATTTCCAAAAAAAGCCGATGAACGACTATTCCAAATAGAAGCTAGTCCAACTTTTGTGGATAAGGTAAAGAATGCTCAACTACAAGATGAAGAATGTTTAAAAATAAAAGAGAAAGTGGTTGAGGGTAGTGAAGTAAAATATAAGATCGATACCGAAGGGCTACTAAGATTCGAGGGAAGAATTTGGGTTCCAACAGTTGCAGATATTAAAGACGAAATCTTAACCGAAGCTTATAACTGAAGATATTCGATTCACCTGGGAAGTATAAAGATGTATCAAGATTTACGACGACACTTTTGGTGGCCAAACAAGAAAAGAGATGTTGCAAAATGTGTTGAGAGATGCTTGACATGTCAAAGAGTAAAGGCAGAACACCAGAGGCCAAGCGAATTACTTCAACCGATGGAAATATCGGAATGGAAGTGAGAACACATCACAATGAATTTTATGGTAGGTCTTCCAACTACTCAGAGAGGATACGATGCAATTTGGGTGATAGTGGACAGACTGACAAAATTAGCACACTTTTTGCCAATAAAGATTAGATTCAATCTTGATCAGTTGGCAAAGTTGTATGTTAAAGAAATTATTTCGAGACATAGAGTTCCAGTGTCAATTGTGTCAGATAGAGATCTGCGATTCACATCAAACTTCTGGAAGAGACTACACGAATGCATGGGAACACAATTGAGAATGATTATGGCATACCATCCGCAAATAGATGGCCAAAGTGAATGGACAATCCAGACTTTGGAAGATATGTTTAGTGCACGCATCATGGATTTTAAAGGGAGCTAGGATGATCAATTACCATTGGCAAAATTCACCTACAACAACAGTTACCATGCAAGCATCGGCATGCCGCCTTTCGAAGCATTATACGGCAAGAAGTGCAGAACTCCACTGTGCTGGGATGAAGTCGGTGAACGCCAACTATTAGGACCGGACCTGGTACAACAGACTGCTGAGGTTGTTAAACTCATCAGGATAAGATTAGTAGCTACACAAGACAGACAGAAGAAGTATGTTGATCAACACAGACAAGATCGTTAATTTGACATAGGAAATTACGTATTCTTAAAAAGTTTCTCCTTGGAATGGAAAAATTCATTTCGGTAAAAAGGGAAAGCAAAGCCTGAGGTTTATTGGACCCTTTGAGGTGTTGCGAAGAGTAGGAGAAGTGGCTTATAAGGTAGCTCTACCTCCAGATTTAGAACACGTTCATAATGTTTTTCATGTTTTGGTGTTACGACTGTATAAACCCGATTACAAGCATGTGATCGAGTACGAACCATTGCAGTTCGATAAAGACTTGTCTTATGAAGAGGTTCCTATCCAGATAGTTGACAGGAAAGAATAAGTGCTCAGGAATAAAGTGATACCTTCCGTAAAGGTAATATGGATGAACCAAAATGTCAAAGAGGCTACGTGTGAACTCAAAGCTGAAATGATGAAGAATTACCCTGAGTTATTTGTTTAATCGGTGTCTTCGATTCTGGGGACATAATCTTTGTAAGGAGTGAAGAATGTGACGAATAATTTGTTTGAGTTGTGCTTCTGGGGACAGAATCCTTGTAAGGATGGCAGGATGTAACAATCCAAAATTTTAAATTGTAATATTAAATATTTATTGAATTATATAAATATTTAATTGATGTGTGTATTGTTTAATAAATATTTGTTTAATTTGATTTGATTTGATTTGATTATTTATTTGTTAAATAAATAATTAATGAGTGAAGAAAATTAATTATTATGAGTTAATATTCTAATTTAATTTAATAATTAAATTAGAGAGTTGATAGGGATTAAATGGATTATTATAATATTTTTAATTTAATTTAGAAATAAAAGTGTGACAATAAATTATGCTATAAATGGGTTATTAAAATAAATTAAAGGAGTTTAATGTAGTTTTGCCAAACAAGGCTTAAATATATTAAGTCTTTAATTTTTAAAGAGTTTTGCCAAACAAAGCCTTATGGCTTTTGAATTTTGAATTTGAATTATAATAAATAAAATAAATCAAATATAATATAAAATATAAGTATAACTGATATACGTTATTACTTTGTAACTGCTAAATTAGTAACTAGGCGTATTATGGACCTATCAGTTTTATTTTACGCTTGATGTTAGTGTCTTAAGCCTAAAAAGAGAAAAGAGAAGTTGTCAGAAAAGATTACAGAGAATTTGAGAGAGACTAGAGAGAGTTGGAGAGGAGAGAAAAGTTCGATGGATTGCAAGTAAATTTCCTTCTAACAAGGGTTAACCAAGCAAAAGAAGGTATTTTACATAACCTTAATATTATATACAAATATATGTATGTACATATGTTTTACGACATAATTCCTAAGTTTCTGTGTTCTTGAGTTTCACTATAGTATAAAGTTCTTTACAAAATTATCTGTAATTCAAATTTTTATTATTTACTAATAAATATGTGTAAATATAATTGTGATGTTATAACTAGCATATATATATATGATTGTAGTTTACACATACATTCAAAAACAAAGGAAATGGTTTTACAGTGAATATGTGTATAAATATGGCCTGTAGGAGTACCAAAATTGATATTTGATTGTGAGCTAATAGATAAATTGAACCTTGAATATGTTAATTTAGTAAGAAACGAAGAGAGCGTACCTCGAATGAATTAATTTGGTGTATAATTGTGGTTACAGTGTTAATTTTGTCAAACAATGTCAAAAATGGTGTTCTGGTTTAAAACATGGCATTCAAGGATTTAATTTTTTTTTGTAGTTGTTGTTTAGTTGTTTTAAATTAGTATATATATGATGGGTAACGTTATGTGTAATTTATCTAAGTTATACGTGTTAAATTGAGTGTTAGAAATTAAAATACAGTCAATATTAGTTTTATTTCAGTTCTTCGTGCTCAGTTTCTATAATTAGGCACCACAGTGCAAAACTCAACGTCAAGAGTATTTAAGACTTCATACAATGAAGACCAAAGTCATTGTCGCAGCGTTAAGCCTCGTCTCGTTGTCATACTTCCCGGCTCATGCTCATCATGTGCAATACCAAAGATCATGCCACAAATACCAACCCTAGTCTGATCTGTATAGCGCCACACGTCAACAAGTTAGCGAAATGGCTAGAAAATTATTTTCTTTAACACAAAGTCTGTAATTGTTGATATGGTGCAATATTATGACTGTTAGAATGTGAATTTTGTTAATTATTGTATCATAGTACTAAGAATGTGTATATAATTAACACTTAACGAGTTTTGATTACTAATGTAACTTGACCATGTGGTAAAAAAATCAAATCATACATGAAATAGATACATATTTATATATAGAGTATTTGTAGTGACTAAATATGTCATGATGATATGTGTATAAGATATTGTGAATCAAACTATTACGATATAGCTTACACGCAAGGCAAGTTTTCTAACCCTAAACTTTCTTTGTGCAACTTTCTTAACTCTAATTATATTGTGAAAGCTCCTAAACCTTACCTCTTGATATTGAGTAAGTTTTTCTAATCTTTAACCTGTTATTTAGCATGCAAGTTTCTAAATTCTGATACACTATTGTTGAACAAGTTTTATCTATCAATATACTATTTATTATGCATGCCGAATACTCAATTCTAAACAAGATTCTAACCTTAGCTTAATATTGTTCAAGCAAGGTATGTGTTGGGTAAAATTTAATTAAGCACAACATGCAAGTATACGTGGTCAACAAGTAATAAAGTGATAGATTTAGTATCGTTCCCACAGAGACTAATTAGCAATAACCTTAACTTACAATTACCAATCTTCTATTAACCCTAATTTTATTAAACAAATCAACTCAATAATTTAAATTAACGCAACTAAAATTAAGAATAATTAAACTAACACAAAATAACCACGAATATCAAAATATGAAATTTCGAACAATTAATGGAGGATTAGACTTATGATTTCACCCTAAGCTTCACTTTGATTTTAACACCTTTATCCCAATTGAATGCACTATCCCAGTTTATTAATCAAGAACACGAACGTAGTATTAACCACCTCTCGATGCACTAATACCGTATTAACATCAATCCATAATTAAGATAGAAATACGTTAAACACCTTAATCAACTAACCCACTATATCTCTATGTGAATTACAATTGAAGAAGGTTGAAGAATAAGTTCTCTATCCGATTACATGCGGTGTCAAGCATATCTCTACCTTAACACTCATCAATTTTAAGCTACTAACAAAATCCTGAACACATGCTATATCAACTAGGTCTAGATTTGAATATCCTCTCTCGATTCCATCCAACTCCACAAAGAATTGTTGATCAGGCAATTCATAGATTCAAGCACAAATCAATATAGGTAAACTGAAGATAGTTATTAAATTGGAAATCAAAGTTTAAAAAACCATCAATTCACTTAAGGATCCATCACAAGCCTAAAAAGTGAATTAGTTCATAATAAACGAAATAAACACTGAATAAATCATAGAAATCATTCTTCTAATTACAAATAATAATCTATCACGAAGAATATTGAAAAACACCCTTCACGTAGACTAGAATAGCAGTTTTCTTGAAAAACTTCTAGAAATTCTCCTCCACACTTGCTATCAAAAACTGAATGTAGATCTCCGTAATATATCTATCCTTCTTCTTTTCTTGAAGTTGTTGTTCCTGTAGTATATCATGTCCAACACATAAGTCCCAGCCAAATTCTCTATCAAATAGAGTTATATTGCCATGCAAATAGCTAAAATTCATGCCGAAGAGGAATTGCAAACATAACAGGACACTCAGATTTTCCACCCCCCCCACCCCGGCGGGGGTTTATATACTATGTAAGCCCGCCCCGACGGGCTATTCTCCCCGACTTGATCAGATAAGACCCACTTCTACGGGGTGTGTAGTTTAATAATGCCCTTCTCTGAAGAAGACTGACTTTTATAAATAAAGATGAATTTTTCTATAAATATTATTTTTGAATATTATGGAATAAATTTGATATAATGTTATAGTTGTGGGTAATATTTATAAATTTTGCAAAGTATGCAAGTTGTTATAAAATATTCGTTTGGTCTGGGGAATATTCTTTTTGTTAGGGAATATTCGTGCATAACTACTCGATCATTGGTGGACCCCTATTAATGTAATTATTGTTGATTGATTGAAAAAACGACAAAAATATTTTATAAAAATAACGGTACGAGTGTTACCGTTAAAACCGTTGAACTACCCGGTGGTAAAAGTAAATGAATGTCTGGCGTGGTTGCATAGTAGCTACTCAGATTGATTATTGATGCTTACGTGAGAAGTCACTCACCTATGCTCAATTATTACTACAAGAATTGCTTTGCATCATATCTCTTATATTATTGATTCAATTATTGTCACAAATCATCATCAGATAATATGTTATAGTATTAAATCAATAATTGAGACGACAAGTCATAAATGATTAATAATTGTTGAAAGATTAAATATGTGTTGATGAAAATAAAATGATTTGTGGTAAGTTTGATTATTTTATGGGGGCTCATATGTCATCATCTAAGAGTCTCTTCGTCGATAGTATTTACCTTCGTCAATAAGTAATTACCCTTGTGAATAGTATTTACCTTCGCCAATAGTAATTATTACCCTTGTGAATAGTATTTACCTTCACGATAGTAATTACCTTCGTTAATAGTAATTACCTTTACCGACGTCGAACCACTTGTCGTTTCACATTACAAGTGTCGAACCACTTGTCGTTTCACATTACAGGCGTCGAACCACTTGTCGTTTCACATTACAGGCGTCAAACCACTTTTCTTTTCACATCATTAGTCGTCAAGCCACTTGCTTTTTCACACACGGCAGTGCTAAGCTAGAAATCTTCTATAAATAGAGGCCTAGGGCTTCATTATTTTTCACGAATTCATTCAAGCTATAGAGAGAAAAGTATAGAGAGATAAGAGAGAAAGAAGAAGAGTATTTTGTTACTACACCGTCATAAAGATTCAATCTCCTACTAAAAGTAAGGGGTGTTATTCTTTCTTATTCATGAAGAGAACTGTTGTTATTCCATTGCTTATTATTCTGTTGGAATAACCTGTATACGTGGATTACCCTATAGTTGGTGACATTCTTCTATTATTCTCGCTGGAACATCCTGTGCATGTGTTTTTACAATTTGACCGGTTCCGCTCTTTATTATTTTGTTGGAACATCCTGCTCATGTGTTTTACACGGACTCGGTTCCGCTCTTTATTATTTTGTTGGAACATCCTCATGCATGTGTTTTACACCGACTGGTTCCGCTTTTTATTATTCTCGTTGGAATATCCTATCTCGTGTGTTTTACACCGATCCGGTTTCATCTTTATTATTCTCGTTGGAACATCCCGCTTGGTGTGAATTTCACCTGACCTGGTTCCGTTATTTATTATTCTGTTGGAATAACCTGTTTGTGCGGTCTATCGCATGCATAGTGATTTCTTTTGTTATTCCATTCTTTATTATACCCAGTTGGTTAAAACTTTGACTTCTATACTCCATGTAATTAGTGGAATATCCTTGATATTTGCGTTTCATCCAGTATCTTTTCATGAAAATATTCTTCTGATCATTCTTGAATTTTACTCTACAAAACAGTATCATGTTGATAATTTGGACGTTAATAATTCCTGGATAAAATAATTCTTGAACTTGTTTTATTGAATTCTTATATCATTGTCATCATCCTCATGTTTATATTATGTTGAAAGTCATCTGTGGCCTGTAGTGCATAGATGGACTTGGTATGATTATGACCAAAGACTATTCGGTGTAATCATGACCGTAATGTTACAAATGATGTGATAAAAATTCTCAGTGGCGACCTAAGATGGGTGATATATACCTAATTTTGGGGGCGTCACAGCCTCGGTGGGCTATGTTCTTGTTAACTGGAGTGTAAGACCCCCGCCTTACGTGGGTGTATAAGTTATTCATGCCCGCCTTTGGCCTATCTTCTCGTTAACTCGACTTCGTCACGCTTCTACTAACTTGCTTTCAATTATGCTCCATTTGATTCCAAATCTCACCAAATATCTCTAAATGTACGTTGAGTGCCACAACCACCATTCTACACATGAAATTACATAAAACAAGTAAAAGTGAACATGATCACAAGAATTTATCAACAAATACGCATGAATTGAATATTAAATCGCGTATATAAAATACACTTATCAAAATCCCCTAAACTTAAAATGTGCTAGTCCTCGAGCACCAAAACAACTACATGCAATGCAATGAAAAGAAATGAATACTACCTAACTTATATGCTTTCAATCCAACAATATCGCAGAGTCAAGATAACTTAACGACCTCAGCGAAAATAAGCAACTATACAATATCAACCATCAAAAACCAATCTACAATTACGCTTTAATCCTCGAATCTCAAGCCATCATCAGTGGTACAGAGTGTGTGTGCAACATCTGTGATAACCGATACAGACTCAAATTTAATACATAATCAATTTCTTAGAAGGAATCTTGCAGCGTAAACTTAAAAATGTCAAAAATAGATAGTTCTGACAAAAATTAAGTAATCACCAATCTCAAGGGTTCACGCGGGGTACTTATGCTTTATTCATACAAATATATATTTTTTTCTTTCTCTTCTCTTTTTTTTTAGATATACGGGGGCTTTTTGCTCTTATTTCCCATTTTATTTTTATACACATAGCTATGCATTGTCTTATTCCCTTAGGCTTTTCAATGCTACCTTAACGAGCTTTCGACCAATGACTCCCAGACCATTAAGACCTTAGGGTGCTAGGTTTAGAGACAATCCCCTCGGGCTTACTTACTCAAGTAACAAAGGCCACAAAACTAGACAAGCATGCCACGGTGTTTATTCATATGTTTTTTTTTTAAATTAAGCTTTTATACCCCACATATCATCCCCCAAACTTAGGTTCTTGCCTAACTTTGGCTTTCACTATCTATCCTTGTCATTTTGACATTTACTCTAGCATTATCCTTTAGAGACCATTTATGTATCAATTTGAATTGCCCACTCAACATAGATGTTTGTTTATCGTGCTATCCTTTTATACCAATTTCAAACAAGCTCAATATTCGATTCATAAACGATCATTGTGTCACAGTTCTAATACTCAATACTGTATTTGTTAACTTATTGTCAATCACATCATTGGCCCACAAATAATATAAACTACAACATTGATGGACTTATTCAAACACAATATTTATTATTTAATTTATTTTTATTTTTTATAGATTGCAAAATGCATTACAATATTATCAACTATGCATTGACAAACATTAACCTAAGATACTATGAATGCACCTAAGCTATCATGCAATACTAAAATTAAGATGCAATAAAGAAATTTAAATGACAATGATAAAAAAATTAAAAATTAAAAATGCAACCTAAATGAGCTAAATGCATGCAAACATGTATTTAAATCCCCCAAACTTAAGTTAGACAATGTCCTCATTGGATGAATAGACAAAATAAGGACATGAGGACTTCCCTTTATCGCTTAAGTCTGAGGAGGTGGTTGTTGTTCTTCTTCATCAGAATCACTCGGTGGGAACCTTGGCATTAGCTCGGGCTGTTGGTATGGAAATTGAGCCGTCGAGTTGAAATTTGAAGAGTTGTGTTCAACGAGGCAAAAGATGTGTGCATAGCATCGAACATATGCTCTTGCCTCATTGCCAATCAGCGCATTTCTCAACGAGTTGCCTTGGTGTGTGCATTCATTTGATTTTTGAACGTAAGGAACTGAGAACTAGATATGGCCTCGGCCTGCGGTACCTGCTCATCCCCTTAATCGCCCATTGGTTCATCGTCATCCCCTGAAGTCTCCAAAACATCAACGTCGTCGTCTGACTCCAACGAAAAAATGAAACCCACACCACGTGGATGTGACTCTCCTCCTGCCCATACAGAGTACCGCGCTATCATCCTCGAGTCAAGCAATGCAAGCAAAAATTGTGTGGGCTCGTCGTCGGACCATCTAACCCCGGCATTGCGATACAACCTATAAACGAGTGATGGGTGTGGCAGGCCTCCAGAAAAATTCCCACATAAGTACCGACGGATTGATGAACAGATTATTGCCCCGACGTTAATGATAAAATCTTGCACAATGGCATACAACAGTAACGCCTTCTCTTTTGTGACGTCCGAGGTATGTTGGGATGGAAGTAATTTTGCACAGAAGAATGCATACCATATTTTGCCATACCGGCTAAGGTCCTTGCTGTGGAACACGGTGCCTCCCTTCCGACCTTTCATCCACGATGTTCCAAGCTTTGTCATCTCAGTGATAATGGTATCAAAATCCGGGTCAGAAGTATAGAGATACTCATACTGGCAGTGGCGAGGCACCCTTAGTTGGTAGTAAGTATTTATGGCATTGGCACTGAATGGAACCAACCGTCCTCGCACAAATGCTTGGAATGGTTCTTTGTCATCAGCATTTGCGTAGAATTCTTTGACGATGTTGACAACTATTGGTTCCGGCTCCTCGGTGAATTTAGTCCATCCCTTTTGGTAAATTTGAGGCATAAGCTCCCCGTCATTAGGATCCGGTGCCAACCCCCTCTCCGGTGTAAGGGCTTTGGTGAGCATGTAGTCATACCAGTCGGCCATGCATGCAAGACTTGCAAATTCTCAGCGATCAAAGGTGCGGGTTGGTTGGGATGGACGTGAACTCTCCCCCCTTTAGCGTTTGGATGATGATTGTGAAGCCATATCTCTCCCTAGTGCTGGCCTTACCCTAATTCTCTAGGCTCACAACTATACTCTCTTTTTGCTTTATATCAATTGTGGTGGAAGAATTTGTATGAGATGGGGTGGTATTTATAGATGGAGAGAGAAGGCTAACATTGGTGGAGTGAAGAGGTGGAGAGGTGGAGAAGAGTTATGGAGTGTTAGGAATGTGGGGAAAAAGTAATGTTAGTGGGTGGTGGTTATAGAGTAATGAAATAATAGGGAAGTGTGAAAGTGGAGTGTTATTGGGAATGGGAGAAGACCAAATAACTGCCCACGTCTGTCTGAATTTTAGGACCCCTTGCTGGGGGTTGTTATATCTTGAAAAGGGCCCACCCAATGAAATAGCTAGTATTGTCAGTCCCTATATCTTTTGTTTCATCAGAGTGCAGTTGTGCTTCGGTTTTTGCTCACTTAAAGCTCCATTTTCAAACCTACATGACATAAAGTAGAAATATTAGTGAATTATTTATAGCATGATGTATTATGGAGAGATTAACAAGATTTTTCTTTTATTCGTCTACCTAATACTGAAATGAAAACTATGATTAAGCAATTATGAGTATAAAATATGATAAGGAACTAAAAATTGGGTTGCCTCCCAATTAGCGCTTGATTTTAAGTCATTCAGCCTGACTACTTCCTGCTTAAGTTGTGTCGGCCAATGTGATGGCGATCACGTCGGTGTTGGCTTCGCCACCCCAGTAATGCTTTAGACGGTGTCTGTTGACTTTGAATGTTTCGAGTGGATTGTGACTATATAGTTTGACTGCACCGTGAGGGAACACCTGCTTGACCGTGAATGGTCCCGACCATCTCGATTTAAGCTTTCCGGGGAACAATCGCAGCCTTGAGTTGAATAATAGTACTGATTGGCCTGGCTCGAATGTTCGACGCAAAATTTTTTGGTCGTGCCATCTTTTGACTTTTTCTTTGTATAGTTTGGCATTCTCATATGCGTGAAGGTGAAACTCATTGAGTTCATTCAATTCAAGTAATCTCTTCTCTCCTACAGCTTTTTGATCAAAATTGAGTTTTTGCACCGCCCAATATGCCTTATGCTGTAGCTCGACCTGTAGATGACATGACTTCCCGTACAATAGTTGATATGGTGGCACCCCGATTGGCATCTTGTATGCAGTCTGGTAGGCCCACAAAGCATCGTCCAATCTCAGCGACCAATCTTTTCAACTCGGATTCACCACTTTCTCCAATATCTTTTTGACTTCTCTGTTTGATACCTCATCTTTTCCACTTGTTTGAGGGTGATACGTTGTAGCTATCTTGTGATTGACCCCATACTTAGCTAAAAGTGTAGTAAACGACTTATTACAGAAGTGACTACCTTCGTCACTGATAATTGCTGTTGGTATGCCAAATCTCGTGAAGATGTTCTTTTGGAGGAATTTGATGACCACCTTGGCATCGTTTGTTGGTAGAGCAACAGCTTCAACCCACTTTGACACGTAATCCACTGCGGGTAGAATGTATTGATTGTTCAATGACGAGGGAAATGGTCCCATGAAATCGATACCCCATACGTCAAAAATTTCCACTTCCAGAATCGTTTGTAAGGGCATCTCATTACGTTTTGAAATGTTGCCCACCCTTTGACACCTATCGCATTATTTGACAAACTGGTGGGCATCTTTGAATAATGTGGGCCAATAAAAACCATATTGCAGTACCTTCACTGTTGTCCTCTCACTCCCATAATGCCCGCCATACGCCGATGAGTGACACTCATACAGAATATTCTTCGCTTCACTATATGGGACGCACCGTCAAATCATCTTGTCGGCGCACTGCTTGAACAAATATGGATCATCCCACATGTACCATTTCACGTCGTGCAGAAATTTCCTTTTCTGTTGCCTTGTGAGGTCAGGTGGTAGAATGTTGCTCACAACGAAATTTGCATAATCACAATACCACAGAATGCCTTCTGAAATCCCACACAGTTGTTCATCTGGGAATGACTCATTAATCTCACATCTGTTATCTTTTGGTTTCTCGGGGTTCTCCAACCTAGACAAGTGGTCGGCTACTTGATTCTCTGTCCCCTTTCTATCTTTTATTTCTAAATTGAACTCTTGAAATAGGAGAATCCATCGGATAAGGCGTGGCTTAGCATCCTTTTTCGCTATCAAGTACCGAATTGATGCATGGTCTATATAGACTATCACCTTAGTCCTGATCAAGTAAGCCCGAAATTTGTCAAACGCATATATCACTGCAAGCAATTCCTTTTCTGTGGTGGTGTAGTACATTTGAGTTTCTATAAGTGTTTTGTTTGCATAGTATATGGCGTGAAACACCTTGTCTTGACATTGACCCAAAATAGCCCAAACCGCGAAGTCGCTTGCATCACACATCAATCTCGAATGGCATGCTCCAATCCGGTGCGATTAGAACAAGGGCTGTAGCCAATTTCCTATTTAATAAGTCAAACGTCGTCTTGCATTCTTCATCAAAGTTGAACTTTGCATCCTTCTCTAAAAAACTACATAGAGGTTTTGCAATTTTAGAGAAGTCTTTTATGAATCTCCTGTAGAACCCAGCATGTCCCAAGAAACTCCTAGTACCCTTAACCAAGCTTGGTGGATGAAACTTTTCAATACTTTCCAGCTTCGCTTTGTCAACTTCCAATCCTTGAGCAGATACCTTATGACCTAAAATTATGCCCTCTTCAACCATGAAGTGACATTTTTCCCAATTTAGTACAAGATTCGTGTCCTTACATCTTTGCAAAACCATGACCAGATTCTTCAAGTAATTATCGAAGCTATCCCCATAGACCGAAAAGTCATCCATGAAGACCTCAACATTTTTCTCCACCATATCTAAAAAAATTGCCATCATACACCGTTGGAAAGTTGCAGGTGCATTGCATAGCCCAAACGACATCCTCCTAAATGCAAATGTGCCATAAGGGCATGTGAATGTAGTCTTCTCTTAATCCTCTGGAGCGATGACTATTTGGTTGTAGCCAGAGTACCATCCAACAAACAGTAAAATTGGTGTCCCGCCAATCTATCTAACATTTGGTCAATAAAAGGCAGTGGGAAATGATCTTTTTGGGTTGCCTTGTTCAATTTTTTATAATCCATGTAAACCCGCCAACTTGTAACTGTTCTAGTTGGGATTAACTCATTGTTGTCATTCTGCACCACCGTCATTCCTCCTTTTTCGGTACGTACTGGACTGGACTAACCCATTTGCTGTCAGAAATTGGGTAGATGATGTCGTCGTCTAACCATTTCAGAATTTCTTTCTTCATAATTGGATTGAGTTGTCGTTGTTGCTCCACTGTTGGTTTTGCCTCATCTTCCATTAAAATTTTGTGCATGCAAAATGAAGGGTTTATTCCCTTTATGTCGGCGATTGTCCACCCAATAGCTAATTTGTGTTCCCAAAGCACCCTCAGCATTTTTTCTTCCTACAATTCGTTAAGTGCAGCTGAAATAATAACATGTAAAGAATTTAAATTGCCTAAATACTCATACCTGAGGTGCTTAGGAAGTGGCTTAAGTTCCAGCTTTGGTGGCTCTTCCAATGATGGTTTTAGTTTTTCTGCGGTTACCTCTTCTATGTACAGTGGTTCAAACGGTATTCTAAATCTTGGTACTCGTGGCAATGAGTCTAGCAATTGAAGGTAATCCACCAATTCTGAATCGTCGATCTCTTCATCTCCCAATAACGTTGTTTCTAACAGATCGTTCACCAAACTTTTGTTCATGTCATCAATAATGATTTCCTCAATTAAATCCATTCGAAAACATTCTTTGTGACAACCCCAAAATAGGTCCATTCCATCCAACCCATTCTGAGTCGCCAAATATATGGTACGAAAAACAACTACAACTTTATTACAACAATTGTCGTGCAAAATACAACAACACATATGTTTGTGAGTTTGATACAAATATATACCAACCAGAAGCACGTCCACAATGACACCTTACATAAAGGTATAGTCAAAAACTGTTTTAGAAATTAGAATCTTTGGGAAGTGCTCAAGGAAACCTTCATACATGGGAGGCCATGCTTTTAGGTTATGGTAGATATCATATGGCCACATAATTATCCTTGGTTGACCCAATAGACCCCAAAGAAAAACAAGAAGATTACTATCGTATTCTTTCCAATGGTGAGTCTTCTCTTGACATATCATTATCTCCACTGTCTCTAATTTGGTATTATACTCCAAACAAACGCCAAGATTATATAGGTAGTGCTTGTAAATATACTCAGCAAGTGGATGAGCACAACCATGTCTTATGATAACACGAGTTTGTATGTCATTAGACATCTTGTATGATAGTGACAAAACACCCTTCCAAAGTTGGGTTCGCCTCACCCTATTTAATTCACCAAAATAACTATTAAATGATGTATAAAATACAACACACTAAAGCCCTCAATAAAATTATTTTCATACTCTTTAGGAGAACCTCAACAACTATAGACCACCGCTCTATTCCTTGTTATCCCCTTCCAACCCAAATACACTTTTATTACCCGGAAAGGAATTGTGAAACAAAAGGGTGAGCACAACTAGCTCAAGAAAAAGAATATTATGACTAAAGATAAATAAATTATCAATAGTCTTCATCAGTAATGAATCAGAGATTTAGAACATATGGTAGATGATAAAACTTTTCAACCATAGTTGCAGCGGAATGAGCAATCCATTAGAAGAGTCAAATAGACTATAAAGTCTATTGTCTTCTCCATGTTAAAAATCCACCAACAATGTTTTATCCCTGTAACATCAATCAACAATTCCTGTCCACAATCACGTGTATAACTCATAATCGTAATTGTAGTTCTAAATTCCTTTCCTCATCCAAGACAAAGATAATTTTCATCACTTGTCTTTACCTGAAACATCAAAGATCATGGTTATACCAAATCACAGTTCCTGTTCATAATCATACTAATAAATTCATCTTTGCACCACGGCCAAAGATATTCATCAACAGTTTATCTTTACACTACAGGCTAAAGATATTCAACAACGGGTCATCTTTGCATTACAAGCCAAAGATATTCATCAATAATTCATCTTTGCACTACAGGATAAAGATATTCAACAACGGGTCATCTTTGCATTACAAGCCAAAGATATTCATCAATAATTCATCTTTGCACTACAGGCTAAAGATATTCAACAACGGGTCATCTTTGCATTACAAGCCAAAGATATTCATCAATAATTCATCTTTGACTACAAAAAGCAAAGATATTCATCGATTGGTCATGTTCATTTAAACACTGCTCATCTTTGCACTACTGAGCCAAAGATATTCTTCAGAAATCATTCATCTTTGCATTGGTTTTATCCACGTCCAAAAATACCTCAAAAATAATCATAGTGGTGTAAAATTCAAGAATGATCAAAACATGGATACAATCAAAGCTAGTATCCAGAATAGACATTTTAGACGAAAAGAAAAATTTTCATTTTTCTATGAATAGTGCCGATTCGTGAATAGAATAGTCAGATATCGTGAATAGTCTTGCCGTATCGTGAATAGTAACTCAACACCAAAAGATAGAAATTCCACAAAAAACACATCTTCACGCTTCATGAATAGTACTCGTGAATAGTAACTCGTGAATAGTAACTCATGAATAGTAACTCGTGAATAGTAACTCATGAATAGTAACCCCGACATGAAAAAGTTCCAAATTTGATAAAAAGTTCCAACCAATATTTCAAAGATAATGATATTGAAGAAATAATATCATCCGAGAAGAAAATAACATCCCTTACCTCGAAAAGACAAGATTTCTAGTTGAAACACTGATATAGTCTTTGAAGGAACTTGCACCGCCTAACAATACTCAAAGTATACTCAAAATACTCACAAGAATACACTCGATAATATAGAGAGAGAAAGAGAAAACTTGTTTCGGTGTGATTTTCAATTCTAACTTAGCCCTCTATTTATAGGAAAATGTTAGCACGTCAAGCGCACTTAACTCTCAAACCCGATGGCTTTACTCTACTATTCCACCCACCAAAAATCAGCCATCTTCCCCAACAACCAAGAGTGGGGCCCACTCAATTCTAGAATTTTCCACCAAAACCTAATTTTCGAATCAATTTACTCTTTAAATTTCATAACAAATCATACGCTCATTTTTAACGGTTCAAAATTTGTGGACATATACTCAACTTATATATGTATAACATATCCAAAATTACAACGATCCAACGGTCGGATCAAAATTTATAACTCACGCAATATAGTCAAGAACACCGATTTTTCGGACTATTAGTCCTTCGGACCAGTTTCATTCAAAATTTCACCACGAAATATCTACAAAGAATTTTTGGGTGATTCAAATTTCTACAGTTAGCTTACTTCTAGGGCTTTCTTTTGATATAAGGCTCATCTCTTAACTCATTATACACAAAGAGTTATGGATTTTACAAAATCAAGTAATAAACTAATTTTTCTGAAAATCCCATATTTTGTTCTCCATTTCGACAAATAATCGATAAAACACCTCATCATTAATTCCTTCACTTATAACCACATAAATAAATCCATCATTTATATCCACATCAAATAAATATTTTCTTATCATATGAATCAATAATTAATTAATCACAAATAATATTACGTAATCACATTTATGACAACCAGCCGCCCTGTGAAAGAGGGGCTTTCCAATAAGAATTTCTCCTTCATCGCAAGCAATTAGGTGACCAAACCTCTCCTTGATGTAACTTTCTAGACATTGCCAATAATGCTATCTAATAATATTATTCAAATAATATGAATTATTGATCCGATAATGGAAATCTTCAAGCGTGATAATTATTGAACAACAATAATATAAAATATCAACACAAAGAATTATTGAATCAATAAAATAAAATATTGAATAAAGAATCACCGTAACAATTATTGAGTAGTGCCTTCTCACGTAAGAATCAATAATTCAAAATATCGTAATACCGTGGTAATACTCGCATGCAACAACGCCAGTATTACTTTATTTTACCAACCGTATTCCAACAAAGGTTAATTCAGTGAACGATTACGCCGTTATTTATAAAAACTTAATTTTGTCGCTTTTCTTCATCCGACGCTTATTCTCATTATGGGGCCCACAAATAGTCATAGCATGCGGTATTGCATTTAATATTCCCAACGTAAAAGAATATTCCACGACCAAACGAATATTCCCCGACAATAATGAATACTTTATACCCCCTTGCGTATTTTGAAAAAAAATTTCATATATCACCCTTAACTTTAACTTTTATCAATTTAACCATTTACTGAAGAGAAAAATTGAATACTTTTATTTCATAAAATTCGGGGTCTTACATTCTTCCTCTCCCGTAGGGAATTTCATAGCCTTAAACACATTGAATTTCACTTCTTGATCTTGGACCCTCATAGTGAGTTCTCCCTTTTGTACATCTATGAGTGTCCGCCCTGTAGCCAAAAATGGTCTCCCTAAGATAATTGGGATGTTCTTGTCCTCCTCAAAATCCAGAATGATAAAGTTCACGGGGAATATAAACTTATCCACTTTCACTAAGATGTCCTCTACTATGACTCTCGAATATGTGACTGACATATCCGCCAACTATAATGTGATATTTGTAGGACTTGGTGCAGGCAAACCCAAATTTAAGTATACTGACAGTGGCATAAGGTTTACACTCGCCCCCAAATAACATAAAGACTTGCTGAAATGCATCTCCCCGATCGTGCATGGAATAGTAAAGCTCCCTGGGTCCTTGAGTTTTGGTGGTAATTTCTGCTATAATACCGCACTACACTCCTCTGTTAGTTCCACAGTCTCAAAATCTTCACATTTCTTTTTCCTTGATAGAATCCCTTTCATAAATTTTGCATAGCTCGGCATTTGTTCTAGGGCCTTTGCAAATGGTATGTTGATTTGATGTTTCTTGAAAACTTCCAAAACTTTTGAAAATTTCTTGTCTAATTTTTGTTTTTGAACTCTTTGCTGGAAAGGTGGGAGGAGGATAAACAGCTGGTTTGTTAACTGGTTTGTTCTTTTCCATTTTTTTTTCGTTCCCTTGCTTTACCTCACCTACTGTATTTTCTTTCTCTGGTTCAACCTCCTTTGTAGCCGAAATTTCTGCCTCTTGACCAAAAAGTTGTTTTCCACTTCTCAACATAATAGCTTGACACTGCTCGTGATTACCCTTAGGATTTCTCTCGGTGTCACTTAGTAATGTCCCTTGTGGTCTATTATTCAATGCCAACACAATTTGACCTATTTGATTCTCTAGATTCTTGATCGCCATCTCTTGTGATTTCATAGCCATGGCTTGATTTTTTATAGCCAAATCGGTGCTAGTCATATATTTTGCCAACACTTCCTCTAGATCTGATTTCCTTTCTTGATATTGAGCTGGTTGTTGCTAATTCTGAAAACCTTGAGGATATGATTGTCATGAAGCTTGATTTTGTTGGTTGTTGCTCCATGAGAAATTTGGATGATTCCTATTTCCTTGATTATATGTGTTCTGATATGTGTTTTGAGGAATTCTGTTGTAATTGTCGATGAATTGCATAGTTGCTGGATTAATTGCACATTGCTCCGTTGGGTGCTCTCCCGCGCACAACTCGCATATTATTGCCAGTTGATGTACTTGATGTGTTTGTTGTGCTTGTGCTCCTGTCACTGACTGCAACTTCTTTGAAAGTGCAGATATATGTGCCTGCATCGCTGTCATACTATCTACTTCTAATACCCCAGCTACCTTCGCATGTGTCATTCTCATTGTGGGCCACTGATAGTTATTAGCTGACATAGTTTCAATCAACTCATAGGGTTCCTCGTAACTCTTAGCCATGAATGCTCCGCCTGATGCTGCATCAATACTTGTCCTGAGATTCCCATGTAGTCCGCTGTAAAAGGTGTTCATTTGTAGCCACTGGGGTAATCCATGATGTGGGCATTTTTTGAGCAGTTTTTTGTATCTTTCCCAGGCCTTATATAATGACTCCCCATGTTGTTGTTCAAACAAAGTAATCTCGTTCCTCATCTTCGCAGTTTTTGCCGGTGGAAAGAATTTTGTGAGGAATTTCAGAGCTAAATCCTCCCATGTAGTTATCGAACCGGATGGTAGAGAATGCAACCAACTCTTCGCCTTGTCCCATAAAGAGAATGGAAACAATCGAAGTCTCACCGCCTCGTCCAAAACCCCATTGAACCTAAAAGTGTCGCACATTTCCAGAAAACTGACTAGATGCTCGTTCGGATCATCATTTGCAAATCCCCCAAACAAAACTGAATTATGAATCATTTTTATCATCTCAGGCTTAATTTCAAATGTATTTGCTGCTATTGCTGGCCTGGTGATGCTTGACTGCAGTTCAATCACCTTGGGTGTTGTGAAGTCCCTTAACGCTTTTCGATCTTCGACTGCCATTACTATTACCTCTTCCTTTTTAGATGTTTCGAATTCTTGCCTCGTTTCCTTGATCCACTTACTCAACCTCTGAAACCTTTTCTCAATGTCGTCCTCAAAAGGCAAAGAAGTCCGGATTTTGGGACCGAAGTTTGCATAAACTACTTCCACACACCAAATAAGAAGCACAAAACAAAAAAAAAATGTCTAAGTAAAACTGGATTAATTAAACTGATATTGTAAAAATATTAAGAATTATACTATAGTCCCCGGCAACGGTGCCAAAAACTTGTTGGGTAAAATCTAATTACGCACAACATGCATGTATACGTGGTCAACAAGTAATAAAGTGATAAGTTGAGTATCATTCCCACAGAGACTAATTAGCAATAACCTTAACTTACAATTACCAATATTCTATTAACCCTAATTTTATTAAACAAATCAACTCAATAATTTAAATTAACGCAACTAAAATTAAGAATAATTAAACTAACACAAAATAACCAAGAATATCAAAATCTAAAATTTCAAACAATTAATGGAGGATTAGGCTTATGATTTCACCCTAAGCTTCACTTTGATTTTAACACCTTTATCCCAATTCAATGCACTATCCCAGTTTATTAATCAAGAACACGAACGTAGTATTAACCACCTCTCGATGCACTAATACCGTATTAACATCGATTCATAGATTCAAGCACAAATCAATTTAGATAAACTAGAGATAGCTAATTAAATTGGAAATCAATGTTTACAAAACCATCGATTCACTTAAGGATCCATCACAAGCCTAAAAAGTGAATTAGTTCATAATAAATGAAATAAACACTGAATAAATTATAGAAATCATTCTTCTAATTACAAATAATAATCTAACACGAAATACTCCTCCACACTTGCTATCAAAAACTGAATGTAGATCTCCGTAATATGTCTCTCCTTCTTCTTTTCTTGAAGTTGTTGTTCCTTTAGTATATCATGTCCAACACATAAGTCCCAGCCAAATTCTCTATCAAATAGAGTTATATTTCCATGCAAATAGCTAAAATTCATGCCCAAGAGGAATTGCAAACATAACAGGACACTCAGATTTTCCACCACCCCCGCCCCGACGGGTGTTTATATACTATGTAAGCCCGCCCTGACGGGCTATTCTCCTGACTTGCTCGTATGAAGACCCCCGCCCCGTCGGGGGTGTGTTGTTTAATAATGCCCACCCCGGTGGGCTATGTTTTTGTTAACTGGAATGTAAGACCCCACTTCTACGGGGTGTATAAGTTATTCATGCCTACATGGTGGGCTTATCTTCTGTTAATCGATTGTTTGCTCGCTAATTTGCTTTCAATTATGCTCCATTTGATTCCAAATCACAACAAATATCTCTAAATGTACGTTGAGTGCCACAACCACCATTCTACACATAAAATAACATAAAACAAGTAAAAGTGAACATGATAATAGGAATTTAGCAACAAATAAGCATGAATTAAATATTAAATCGCGTATGTAAAATACAATTATCAGTATGTTATGTTATTCAATGCTTATGCTCTTAGATTATTCCTAAAGCATGACCTTAATCTACAATGTTGATTCATTTATGATTTATTCCATAGCATAATGTTATTACATTTTTATTCAACTAATCCTTAGTTGATGTTCGTTAAACTCTAAATTACCTTGAAACCTATCCAAACCAAACTTACTTTGGTGCGGACTCGTATTCTAAATGCTGAGATGAACAAGCCTATTATAGGGGATAATTTTCGCATAGCGTTTAATTGTTTGTGCACAATACATTGTACGAAGGGCTGATCCCCCTAAGTACGAGGAGTCCCTATAGTCTTATGACTGTTAAAGTTTAAGTTGAAAGAATACTTAAACTATGGACATAGTTTGTTGTCTTTTGACCCTCAGATATATATTTCAAATTTTGTTCCTGATTATTATTGATTAAGTACATTATTCAGTTTTTTTGAACCTATTCGTTTGACAGTTGATATGATGTTTATTCATTGTCATTTCAAGTGAGCATTGTTTGCTCACTCTTGCTTATAAAAATATTACAGCTAAAGTTGAGAAGGTCGATGAACCTACAACTAGTAAAGGAAAGGAAAGATGAACAAGTATCAAGACTTGTAAACTGCTGACTTTAATATTGTAATAACCCGATTTTTTTATATAATTAAATCAGAAATTTTGCGTATAAATTTTCTTATTATTATTTTAAAGGTGGGAATATGTTCAAGGTAAAGTATATGTATATATGTGATAAATAAATTTATTTATTACATGAATAATTTCAAATAATTTTCTTAGAATTATCGACCATTATAAATTATATTTTTATAATTAATTTTGTAGTAAAAATATTTTATTATCTATTTTCTATGAAATATGATTATTATATTATTTAATAATATATGGAATGATTATTATAATAATTGTTTTATTATATGATTTTAGTTCGATTATTAAGTTAATTATTTTAACTTAATTAATAATGTTATATATGCAAGAGTAAATCGATATATGGAATCCAAATCCTAATTATAGTTTTTGATAAATGAATGAGAATAATAATATAATATTATTTTTATTTCAGTGCTATAAATATGTACTGTATGTTTAGACTGATAATGGTTGGTTAATTGTGGTACAATATTAGAAAACCCTAGCAATGTTGTGTTAAACCTTAGTTTATAACTCAAATACGAGTTCCAAACTATTTTGTAATTGTGTTATGAGATAAATTATATGTACTTTAGACTTTAATGTTAATTAGGGAAACTCTAATTGATATTTTGAAACCCTAATTAACTAGGGACCCTAATTTCTAAATTAGTAACCCTAATTAGTAATTAGAAACCTTAATTACTAAACTAGAACCTTAATGGCTAAATTATAAAGCTTAATGATAATTAGGAATACCCTAATTATTAGAAACCTTAATTAGTAAATTTGAAACCCTAATTGTCTAGTTTTAGAGACTAAAATTTTACTTGGAAATCCTAAAAAAATTATGGAACCTTAGGGTTAAACCCCAAGGGTCAAACCCTAAGGGTTTTCCAAGTTACTTTGTTGCCATTAAAATCAGAAGCCAAAAGACTATTATATCCCTCTTGCATTATTTGAGAAAACTTATAGAATTTGATCTAGGTGGAGTTGTTGGCCAACCCTAAAGTAGCCATGTGACTTGAATCAACAAATATCCGCCTTAAAACATCAGCCATACACATTACATTCACATATATATAGCATTGGAGAGAGAAAAGTATGCATTTTTAGTCATTTGTTCACTAAGCACCCAACTAATTTCTCTCAAGCTCAAACCCACGAAATTTTATAGTTGATCAGTCTCAAAAACAAGCCCCGCTATCTCCTCTAACAGATCATAAGCTTAGATTCAAGAGTTTGTTCTTAAAGGTATAAAACCTAACTCTAGAATCTGATCCTTAATCTTATGTTAGATCTTGTGTTTTAATGTTAAAAAATATTGTTTGTAGTCTATATTAATGATCTGGGTTGATAGATGTTAGATCCATAACATCTATAGGCTCAGATTTGATGTTTTTAAAAATCTAAAAATTGTTGTCTGACAATGAATGTCAGACCTTCTAAATCTCAGCATGTTTATTGTTTGGATGTTTTAAAGGTCTGATCATGTAGTATGTTATGAGATATGTACTCTGGAACTTGATTCAAGGTTAGAGCATGAACAGATTGCATGATATGGGTGGTCAAACCTCGTTGACCGACCATGACTGGACAAAATCTAGGTAACCCAAATCTTGCCCAGAACGGTTTGACAAGAACTTTGTGGCCTCTTATCTTACTGTTTGTTGTTGCTTTGTTATTTTTGTTGCATCTAAATTGTAGTATGTTGTTTAGACTACATTCTCATGCCTTAAGATCACTTAATTAATAAAAGGTTGGATTTGGTGGCCGGTCAAACTAGCCAAGTCGAGCACGTTCTCTGTTTTCTAGGTAACCTAGAAAACATATGAACATGTCGTCTGACATGGTTTGACCGGATCATAATCAAAAGTCATGTCGTTGTTAGATCGATTTTATGAAATAGATCTACTCTCTTACATGTTGGCTACACACTTCAACTTTTAAATCACAAAATCATTGCACATATTTTAAGTTGTGGAAGCCCAAATATGGTTGGTCGAATCGTTTCTTCATTTCGGGTAACCCGTAAAATGAAGAAATGTTTTTTTAATATCACTTTGAAGGCTTAGATCTCCTTATTGTGATGCAGTATGACATTGTTTATTGTTGGATCATGTGACAACCGTAATTTTGTAATTTAATTTTAATATTTATTTGACTGAATAAATATTTTTTGATGAATTAATTATTAGATTAAATAATTAATTGATGAAGTTGTGATAGAGTAATTTAATTATATGTGTTACATTTATTAATTTAATATGGAGAATTTTTATTATTCAAGTATGTGATTATGTGAGCTTATTGAATTAAAAGAAATATTTAATAAGCCTATGTTATTTTAATTAATTTAATTATTAATTAGAGATTTAATAATTTGACATTATTAATCAAAGAGAATTTGAATTATGTGACTATGTGTATTAATGAGAAATTATTATATTTTATTTAAAGTAAATTAAACTAGATATTTGATTTATTTTATAATGGATGTGACATTTTTTTAAACTATATGATATGGTTTTATTAAAATAATGGGTTTTAAAACCTAGTATGCTAGTCAAACATGGCCTTAATGGGAGTTGAGGGAAGTTACCCATGATTGGGTAACTGACCACAACGCGTCAGTTGATTTTCTTTATTACGCATTCTTCTTCATTTTTCCTAAGTCTAGAAAAAAATAGAAACAGAGAGAGTTTCAGAGAGAGATTGAGAAGTGTTGAGGGAGAATTGAGATTGAAGAAGAGTTTAGAAGGAATTCATTCACACACTAATCTACGCTTTACGCTTTGGGTAATTCTCTCCAACCCAGATTCCTATTTTACGTCTTTTTAAGTTTTCATGAATATGGACTAAGTTTTCTGTAAAGTTTCTGTAGTTGGAAAGGGTAACAATTATGTGATTATGTGTTAATATATAACATCATAGTATGTTTTATATATATTATTTGGGTTTCAATATCTTCAGTTTCATGAAATTATACAGTAAAAGATTTCAGAATATGTTATATGGCCATATGCCTTATACGTGATTTTTATATGTTAAATATAATTTATTTTGCAAAATTCACACATTGATATGATTATGCATGTTAAAATGAACAAAATGAAACTTGAATGGTTGGATTTGGCTTTATAACGAATCTGTAGCATTAAAATCCATGTTTTTGTTCAAGAACTTCAAGAATTAAGAACAGTCCAATTTGCATGCTGTAATTCTGTGATTATGTGTTTTAATGGGTGAAAATCACTCCATAGATGTTAAGTATTGATTATTTATGAATTCTAGCATGTGGGTATGTCTAAATTCGTGTAAAAATAAGTTGATTGGAAATTTTTAGTCGTGTTCTGCAATTTTCGTGAATTGCAGTAAACCGAACCTGAGTCTCGTGTCATGGCGCCAACTCCCGCTCATTTCTCATCGCAGCCACCACCGCGTCCAAAGGCAAAGTGTCCGATCATAGCATACTTCTGTTGCATGCATGACCAAGAGTTAAAGATAAAAGTGATGCCATGGTACCACTTAGCGTAATGTCTAGAAAATGCAAATTTTAATGTTCAAGTATAGAAATGAGTTAAGAACTTAGTCTAATGAATATAAAGACTTGTTAGACCTATAATGAGATGTTAAAATAAATTTTAACATGTCCATAACACAATTACGTGTGAACCGAATGATCAAATGCATAGTTACCTTATTGTTTGTGAAGTCTTAATTTTTGACAATAAGTGTAGTAATTGACTAAGTATAGTCATGAACTCGAGTTAGACAAAGAATAAACTTGTGATGTTTATTACGTGATAATTGATTGGTGTTGTGAACATGAATGATATGTAGGATTTAATTCAAAGAACGAGTTTTATTAACGTGTAATCTACGCGCGAGGCAAGTTTCTAAACCTTATCTTGTTACGTTGAGCAAGTTTTCTAACTCTACATTTATGTTGAGCAAGTTTCTTACCTAAACTTTCGTTGAGCAAGTTTCCTAACCCTACTTGTTATCGTTATATAAGTTAATTAATTCATCTTTCGATATTGAGCAAGTTCTCATTATTATTGATCAAGCTTGTCTTGTATATTAAAGTTTATTAATCTTTAAGCATGATGTTGTTATACAATAATTATTCTATTGTATACCTTTTGAGATGTTATTCAAGTTAAATATTCGTTTAATGTTAAACCTTGTTAGACTAGCGAACCCTTATTGATTCGACTAGTCCATAGTTGATGAGCGTTCTAAATTTCAGAATCCCTTGATGAATTATCCAAACCAAACTTCCTTTGGTGCGGACTCGAATGTCAAACTGAGATGAACAACCCTGTATAGGGGATTATTTACGCTTTAGCGTTAAGATATTAATGCACAAGATGGTACTAAGGGCTGATCCCCAAGTACGAGAAGAAGAGTCCATAGTCTTATGATCATTAAAGGTTTCAAGTAAAACACTTGACAACCTAGGACATAGTTCAAGGTCTTATGCCCCTCGAATTTCTTTTGATTCTTGTTATTCATTCTTGATTCAAAAGTTGAGCTTTATATCGGGTTATTATTTCTCTCGCATGTTATTATTCATTGTTATATTGTTATACTTGTGGGCAATCGTGTTCACTCAAGGTAATAATAACATTGCGCTTAAGAAAAAAGAGCGCATTTAACCTTCCACTAGTAAGTAAGGCAAGGGCAAGCTTAGCAAGTAATGAAGATTATTTATTTATGTGATTATGTAATGATAGTTAGACTTGATGTTACTTAAGACTTATTTATTTATGTTTTCCGACGATGTTTTAAGGTTAGAGTAACTTTTGTGATTTATTTATTATTCATTGATGTAACCCCATAAGGGGAGAGATTTATTATTTATTCTATCTATTGCATGGTTTGAAATTTATTTATGGGTAGATAGATAGATGATGCTTGTACAGTGAACACCAAATCCTGTGGAAACGGAAGTACCGAATTTGTGGGTGTCACAGATCATGTAGTATTGCACTAGTTCTACACGATCTGACCATTATCTTGCCCAGAATCACAATACGCAACGAATTAATGCTGGTCAAAGTGGCTCACTCGGTAACTAACATTGGGTGTTCTTAGTGCTCAAGAACACCAAAGGCTACACTTTCTGTCGCTAAAGGCTATAGCGACAGTTTATTTAATTTTATTTAATTTATTTTTTATAAATCATTTAAAAATAGTAATTAATTTATAAAAATTCCAAAAATAGTTTTGAAAATTATTTTAAGTTATAAAATTAACTTTTAATAATTTGACATATTTTTCATAAATATTAGTATTTATTTAAATATTATTGATATTTAATTTATTTAATAAATACATTAAATAAATTAATTAAAAATGATTTTATTATATTAAAAATCATTTTAAATGATAATAAGGTATTTAAAAATATTTTAAGTTATAAAATATAACTTTTAATATTTTAAAGTAAATTTCATTAATAATTTAATATTAATGATATTAGAATTATTTAATAATTATATTAAATAAATTAGTTTAAAATGATTTTAATATTATAGAAATTATTTTAAATAAAAATAAAGTGTTTAAGAATATTTTAAGTTGTAAAATATACTTTTAATATTTAAAGGATAATTTCATTAATAATTTAATATTAATGATAATAATTTAATATTAATGATATGAGAATTATTTAATAGTTATATTAAATAAATAGTTTTAAATTGGTTTTATTAATTCAAAAATTATTTAAAAAGGATATAAATGAATTAAAAATATTTTAAGTTATAATAAATAAATTTTAATATATCGATAAGTAATGCATTAATATTTAAATATTAATAGTTATTATTTAAAAATGATTTAAATTATTTTAAAAATCATTTAAGGGTAATTTTAATACTTTAAAAATATTATGAGTTATTATAAATAACTTTAATATTTTGGCAATAGTTTCATTAATAATTTAATATTAATTAAATATTAATGATAATAGAATTATTTAATATTTAAATCATTTAATATTGATTACGGTATTTGAAAAATCATGATAAATTATAATAATTAATTAAAAATTATTATAAGTCATTTAAAAATAATTTGACCGATGTTTAAGTTATATTGAACTTCGGTATAGAGTTTTAGACTCAATAATTACCCAATAAAGTCGTCGGTACACCGAAATATTTTAGAAATTGATTTGGACTTATATAAATTATCTGTATACATGTTTGTTTGTGATCTAATGACTGCTAAACATATGTGACAATGTGTTTAGGTTATGTGCTGACTGCAAATAGTAGTACTATGTGTTATGATATATTATTCTAATCGAATAAATGATTTTATTAATGATAGGACTTGATATAAAAGATAAAACTAAGTTGCATAACTGTAAATAGTAGATCAGGCAAGTATCATATCTTTGCATTTACTTTATGCAATAGACATGCGTAAGCGAACATCGAAACTATTCTTTTTCATTGTTCAAATATCTTAACTTTTGTATATACTTATGCAATGATTCTGTATAAGTAAGTTATTAGATCATAAACTATTGTACAAGTTCATTATTCTGTTATTATAAATCAAGATATATATTCTGTTCGTTAATTTCTAAGCATGTTTATACAAGTGTCCTCACTTGGATAATCATTATATTTTATCACATGTTGATATATACTTATTGGTTTCCAATATGTATACAATGACTTGAAAGTCGTCTAAGCTATTTGATTCAGCTAGACACAAGTTTAAAAATATTATTGAATAAGATAGAACTTTATTATATCCAACCGAATTGTTTTGGTCCGGATTCTAGACTAGTATGAACATCCCAAATCTGGGAAATTTTTATACGCCTAAATGTGGGCTAATCTCATGTCATTGTGTAGCTCTCGACAATAACTTTCCAAAAAGGTACATCACTCCTTTATCAGATGCCCGAATTAAAAGTTATAAAGGTTCGAGCGGAAAGGGTGTAGCCCAAGTACACATACTTTTAGATGATGGGACCTGAATGGTCCGGGGGTAGCCCAGGCAGCTGTAGGTAGACCCACAGCTATCTGGTCTTTAAATATGGGCTCTTGGCAGCTCATTTGAAAAAAGAAGAAGAAACGAGAGAAAACTCTGTCCATTTCAGCCTGTAACCTCTGCTAGATTGCTCTAAACTGAGTGATTCTTCTTTCTAAACACTTGTAAGCTCATGTTCTGTAACATATTGAAGTTTAATCGGTGTAAACCGAGTTTTCGGTCCTCAAAAACTATCTAAAGTCTTCTTCGCAGCCCACTGTAAGATATTTCAGATTTTTAAGTTTTCTATCACTTATATATGTATATATATATATATATATAAACATTTCTGTCAGGCCTGGAGTTTACTTCGTGGCCATTTACTACTTTTATATATATTTATTTATTTACATTTTTGTCTGGCCTAAAGATTCGTGGCCTTTTACTGCTTTTATATATATATATATACATATATATACATGTTAAGCATTTATAGCAGTTAGGTACATAATGTAAATGACATAAAGTAAATGACTGAATATAAACGATGTAAGGGATTTTAAGTGGTTCAGAGACTCAAGCTCCTAATCCAGTCTTCTGCTTTAACGAGCAAGAATTTCACTAAGGAAGGGCAGCACCCTGAATCACTAAGATTCCTTCAAGGCCAACAGCCTTGGAACTTCAGTTCACTAAGAACTCTTCAAGCCCAGCAGGCTTGGAACTTCATTTAGTCCCTCCGGACAAGGACCCCTCAGACCCTGGCTACTTGTTGTTGTTGTTGTAGTTGTTATTGGTGCTTTTCTGCTAAGATGTCTTGAAGCTTGAACATCTTTTGTACTTAGTAGCTTGGCGTGGTCCTCTTTGCATTCTACGTACAGTCTGGACCACTTCTTCTCTAGTGCTGCTGATTTTCATACTTTTTATCTCATCTTCATTTGATATCAGCTATGCACCATCACCATTTGGGTTCCCTAATTCTGTGAGCTTTTGGTAGACTTCTTCTGGTACTTAACATTCTCTGAACCCTTCTTGAATGATTTGCAGACATGGTCCTGCATCTCTTCTATTTTAGCTTTTGGTTCATGGTGATTCGTAGAGTGGCTCTCTGGGTCTTCTTTGTGCTCTGCCACTTTTCTGAATGCTATCTTTTTGGCCTTCTCGGATCTCAGCTTAGTTGCCATCTTCAGTGGCATTCTCATCCTTGTTGAGTTAAGCTTTAGTCTCACTGTCACTGAGACTTGTTCAAATTTACTTCACTTCCACCTTCGTAGTCTCACTGTCACTGAGACTTGTTATGTTCAGTTCTGGTGGAACTCGTAGAATCAACAATACAACATTCCAACAACTCAATGATCCTTCAACTCAACAACTCTTGATCTTTGATGCTCTGGCTAATATATATTCCTTCCCAATCTTCCCGTTGGAATATAGCCGTTGAAAGCTATTTGAATTTCTTCATAGATCTCGAGTTATTTGGTGTAGACTGCATGATGTGACATAACAGCTCCTTTTTGACTTTACTAACACAGCAGTCTGTTACCTTACCTACTGCCTTAGAGTTATCATCATTTCATATCAGGCAGGTAGTCATCTTTATTTCTTCTTTCTGACTTCTCGATTAGAATATCACAAGTTGTCCTTATGCATCGATGTTCTCATATATCAATATTTAAATATCAGCCTTTAGATTAAACTGTTGCTAATATTTCAATTTTCAGATGATCGAACTCTATGATTATGATGCATATGTTCTTGGACCTGATCGTAGTTTGTTGAATGTTACTTATTGACTGATTGAGACAACACTATGATCTTGAAGAGTGTTTATTGGATTTTCAATGTAGAACATCTCTTTCTTCATTTGTGTAGTGCTTCATCACTTCTGTTTGCCTCGACTGATCTCGGGAACCTATAGCTTGAGTCCTTGTTCTGGTCTCTTCTGAATAGCAAGACACATCAGATTTGTGGCATGCCCAGCTTACTTTCTCCTTGTGATCTCCCATTCACTTATCATAAATGGGCTGACCCATGCTTAATCACATTAGCCTTGTTCTGAAAAAGATGACCAGTATCTGTGTGTAAACTGCATCAGTTCCTGCTTTATTTGGCAAACACTAAGATCCTGGTTAACCCCAAGATCGTTGTCTTCTATTTTCTTGATAGCTTACTTCACTTGCTAACTTTCCTTAGCCAGTCTCTCATACTGAAGTCTTCTTCTGATTGACTTGTGGAAGACTTTGTCTTGAATGGCTTCACAACTCAATCTGGATGCTAATTAGGTTGAGTGCTCTCTGGTTTCCTTAAAGGTGGAATATATCTTTGCAGCTCAGACCAGAGGCTTCATCCTTTGGATATTCTGGGAGTGCTCATTTGTTGAGAATCGTGTTTACTCTACAATTCTGTCTTGGCGTTGTGAGGACTTCTGTTGAAGCCTTAGTTCTGCACTCTATGACTTAGCTTGGGTTCTGCAGACACTACAACTTTGAGATTAGATCTTGACACTCTATGATTTCTGTCTTTAAGCTTGTTGTCTTCATCTGATCTGGCTCGACTACGATTTCTGCCTCTGATATGATAAATAGAATCTACGACTCCGAGTGTGGTCTACGATTCTTGACTTGGCTTAGGTAGATGCTCGTTCGGCTTTTAGATAGACTGTCTCTACGATTTTGAATATGACTTCCTCAACAGACTATGGCTTTGAGGAAGTTCTTCTCGACACACTACAATCCTTCCTCATCTCTCATGGAAGTCTACGAGCTCCGAGATCTACTATCTTGCAGACTATGATTCCACCTTGATAGTTCTCGAGCTTTCTTTGACTCTCCTGGCAGACTACGATTTCTGGTGCAGTGCTCGACTGTGACGCCCCAAAATCCAAGTTCTCTAACCTCAGATTCGGTGCTCACGATCTATCATCATCATAAGCATTCTATAATCTATTGCGGAATAATAAACATACATTGTTCATTATAATAAAGTTTCATAACATAGTCCCAAGGTCTTCTTAACCTTAACTTAAGCACACCATTCATATTACAAAAGGTTTACATAGTAATTCCATCAGATAATAATAATTAAAATTCATTCTAAACTATTCTTGTATCTTGCCCTTGCCTTTGTCTTTCATATTAGATCCTTATGGCTTAACTGAAATAAATGTCATGATATAGCAAGGGTAAGCAACTAATTTGCTTAGCAAGTATATATACAAGGGAGATATATCAGGACTAGAAAGAAGTTTTGCATTCAATGTTTAACAATAGTATAAGATTGTGAAGGAACATGAATTAATAATCAACAATTGAATATTCAAATAATAGAATATCATGTACTGAGTGGTTTTGAAATAACCATGAACATTTGCCAAGGTTCTCAGTCATTTAAACTATACCTCTTAATAAGTTTTGGTATTCAAGGGGATCAACCTTTCATACCTCGTGACTTATGCATTAACACTTAATAATCCAGCATCATGCCTTAATCAAATTCGTCCTTTTCTTAGTCAAGAGTTTTTATCATATCAATTTAATAAGAACAACTTTTTAAAACACATTTGATTTAACAAATTTAAACATGCTTGATCTAGATGATACAATTAGCATAGATCTATCTCATAAATAGTTCATGAATGAAAGAACTTTAATTTAATTAACAGTTCCATAATAATAGAACTTTAATTCAATTGCACAAATTGTGAATTTCAATAATCATTATAGATTTGAATAATCATCAATAATTATTCACTAACATGCTTTGAAAATAATAACTCGAGTTTAAGTTAGAGAACTTTTTTGCTTTTTTTATGGCTAATTAGCTTTAATTATAACTCTTTGAATTACCTATCATTTACAATGTTGGTCTATTAATTAGTACTGCATATAATTGTATGTCTACATACTTACTTATGCTATTATTTAGAAAATAATTCAATCACCACAAAAACATAGTATAATGTACCATCATTAACCCTATAAGATATTTAATAAATATTAGGTTAATGATTTTATAAATTATAAGGTCTTTCTTAATTAATAAACACTTACTAGACCCTTAAGTAATTTATTATAATTGTTTAATTAATTAGTCTTTTAAATTATCTCCATGTATTAACTCTATCTACCTTTAATTACCATTTAATATTAGTTAAAAATAATTAATTATTTACCTTTACTTTTTATTAAATTAATAATAACTAGTTACATCTACTTATTATTTAATGTTAATTAAATATTGAATAATTAACATTATTTGTCTTTAATATTATTTCATATTAATTAAGTAATAATTAATTAATCATTTATCCTTGAATAATAACTAATTGATTTATAAGTCCTTAATTATTCATTACTATTAATAAATGAACAATTAATTAACCTTTGTCCTTATTTAATATTAATTAGTTTATTATTTATCCTTGAATAATAAATAATTAATTTACTTCATAAATCTTTAATTATTCTTTCTTATTAACGTAAGAATAATTAATTATCATGTATTCTTATTTATTATTTAATATTTGTAGACACTAAAAATTTTGCATTCCTGTTACTAACATTGCATAAGGGCGTAATCGTTTTTCAGAGATAACCCCAGAGGATAAGATAGTTCCAGTTCCGGAAATCCCACCGGGGAAGACTTTTCCATCTCGGAGAAAACACTGAGATATTCAATCCCGAAAACAACACCGGTAGTTTCAGTTTCAACCTCGAAAATAACACCAAGGAGTGCAGTTCCAGTTCCGGAGATAACCCTGGAGATGCTCTTTCAACCCTTACAGTCAGCTTCAACCTCGGAGATAACCCTGAGGCACTCAGTCCCAAAACCGGAGATAACCCCGGGAGGTCAGGCACACCTCAGAGATAACCCTGAGGACATCCAGTACTTGTAGTAGCCCAATGTCAGAGATAACCCTGAGCAACGACTGCTTTATCAGTCCAAACCGGAGATAACCCCGGTTAGGAGCAAAATCGTCATTTTGCCACCTCGATTCTACATGTGCGCCATCTCAACACATTTCAACATACATTCTACACAGGAGTGTCCTACAAGAACCAAATAGCTGCAATCCCGAGTGACTACTACACAGGACAGCACACCGAATGGAATTTTAAGCTTGAAGACCAAGGGCATGGTCCCATCTTCCTGACTTCTTACAACCTCTAATCCCATGTCATTTGTGTAGTTCTCAACAATAGCACTCTGTAAAATATCTCATACACCTCAATCGGAGGACCGTATTGAAGTTCTGAAAGTTCGAGCAGACATCACGTTGCACGCTTGCACGTACTTTGAGATGGCAGATTCATGGAGCCCGGGCACCCCGGAAGCCGCAGAGTGCATATCTTGGTTGCCGCAGTACACCTCTGACTCCCCCTCTATAAATAGAGGGCTTGAGGTGGCAATTTTGTAAGATAAAACAGCGAGGCAGCCCTGTCCAATTTGCTCTGTACATCCTATAAACTGAGTGCTTTATCATTTTAAACACTTTTGAGCTCATATATTGCTATATTTTTACCGGCGGGAGCCGAGTTTTCATCCATTTAAAGCTATAGAAGTCTTCTTTGGAAGTCCACTGTAAGCCTTCTTACACCTTTTAAAGCCTTCTCTCCACATTTTGTACACACTATTCTTCACGTTGAGAGTCGTGTTGCGTGTGTATCTTAAACTTTGATTCATGGCTTTTATATATATATATATATATATATATATATATATATATATATATATATATGGACTAACATTATCGAGTTATGCCTTGATTGAGCCTAAATTCACGTCCTAACATTTATTGCTTTTATATATATATACTTATATATAAACTATAGTCGAACTCGTTTTGATGAGCCCGGATTTATATCTAGAGCGTTTATTACTTTATATATATATATATATATATATATATATATATATATATAAAAAGCAATTATCGGACTCGCTCATTAGATGAGCCTGATTTTTATATACGGAGCGTTCTTCGCTTTTATATATATATGAATAGTTATATATATTATACCCATCAAACTCTCATTTAATTGAGCACAGATATAATATACAAAATGCTTACCACTTATATATATATATATATATATATATATATATATATATATATATATATATATTTTTTATCAAAGGTATAGAGTTTACTTCGTGGCCTTTTACTACTTTATTTACATTTCGTCCCACCTAGAGTTTACTTCATGGCGTTTGATCGGTTTACTACTTTATTTATATTTCGTCCCGCTTGGAGTTTACTCTGTGGTGGTTGATTGCATTTACTGATTTATTTATATTTCGATCCCATATGGAGGTGCTTCGTGGAGGTTGATCTTATCTATCTATATATATATATATATATATATATATATATATATATATATATATCAACCGCTTTTATATATTTACATTTTTAGTCCCCACGAAGTTCACTTCGTGGTGGTTGACAGTATGTATATATATATTTACACCTTATATATATATAACTGCTTACAGCTTTCATACAAACTACTACATCATGTGAGCTTAGGAATCATCTAATCGTAGATTCAGTCTTCTTAATCTAGATTCGGTTCCCGTGATGGACATTTTTCGGCTGTAAATAGCTTGCACATTATTCACGGTGTCTGAATTTCCTTAGATGACTCTCATGCCCACAAGGAGTTCGGCATTGCTATGTATATTATTTTCTCAAAGATGCCTCGCATCTCTAAAATAAAAGTAATTAAGCCGAACACTTAATAAAATGGAAGTATCAAAGGCCTCAATTACTATTGAGCATAAGAGTTTGAAAAACCTCTTTTACAAAACATCACTGCTATATCTTGTTAAAACTGATTTTTTACACAAATTAAATGTGACGCCCCCAAAATAGGTATACAACGCCCATTCTGAGTCGCCAAAATACATGGTACAGAAGCAACTACAACTTTATTAATACAATTGTCGTGCAAAATACGACAACATATAAACTATGAGTTTAAATACAAATATTGTCATCTAGACAATATCCACACTCAAATAAGTCCTCATTATAATTATTGATACATTATTTTACAAAAATGGTGAGGACTACTAAAACAACTCTCTAAAACCATCATTCCATACCCCGACTAGAACTCGCTGCATTCTCGCCTCCTGAGAAGAAAAATGGAACAAAAAGGAAAAGGGTGAGCTCAACTAGCCCAGTAAAGAATATTATGACTAAGAAAATATAGAACAAATTATCGTTAGTCTTCAACAGGGAAAAATCTGATAAAATACAATAGACAACAAGTTTTAGATCAATATTTGTAGCGGAAATAATAATTCATAGATGAGTTACGTAGAGAATGAAATCTACTATAATCTATGAATTTAAAAGTTCATCATCAATATTTTATCCTTGTAACATCAATCAATATACATCTTGAATCAAATATACATCTTTGCACTACAGGCCAAAGATATTCATCAGTTGGTCATGTACATCTCAATACCTGTTCATCTTTGCACTACGGGCCAAAGATATTCATAAGAAAATCATTAATCTTTGCACTACAGGCCAAAGATATTTAGTAATATCATCATTTAGGACTGAGGATGATGAAAAATATTTTAAAGAAAACGAATCCAGTGAAACAAAAGAACAAATATTAAGGATTCGTACTTTAAACAGTCCATGTTCAAAAATACTTTATAAATAACTATAGTGAAGTAAAATTCAAGAATGATCAAAACATGCATACAATCAAAGCTAGTATCCATAATAGATATCTTGGACAAAAAACAAAAATTTAATTTTTCTGTGAATAGTGTCGTGATAAGTGAATAGTGTGTCGATATCGTGAATAGTAACCCCGACACTAAAAGACAAGAATTTCACAAGAAAAAATCTTACCAATATTCCGGCATAATGATATTAGAATAAATAATATCATTTAAAATCAAAAAAATATCCCTTACCTTGAAAAGATGGTACTTCTGACTGGAATATCAGATATAACGCTGAAGGAACTTACACCGTATAGCAACACTCAAACTATCAAAATATTCACAAGAATACGCTTGATAATATAGAGAGAGAAAACTTCAGTTTCTGGTGTGATTTTCAATTCTAACCCAAGCACCCAATTTATAAGAAAATGCTTAGAACACCAAAGCAGAAAATTTAATAAAATAATATATATATATATATATATATATATATATATATATAATTTTCACGCCCACCTTAGACAACTGATCTCAGGTTATTTGTCACATGTTAGTGTAGCCCATAAAACAAAAAAAAACATTTTTCTTAATAAACATAATTAAAACTTCCAAAAATCAATTATTTCGGAACTTCGAAACTTCAATAATTCATAATAAATAGCCCTTTTATCAGAAAAATTCAAACCTTATGTCTTTTCCATAGGGAATTCCATTCTCTACAACTTTGCAGAAGAAAGTTTTTCCAAATTCAAAAAAGAAGTTGACCGAAATTCACAAACGAACGATTTTACGGGATATAATCCAATTTCAGTCACAAAGTGGGGTCCACAAACATGAAAAACATGTTTAAATATTTTTAGTAACAAAAATATTCCTCCTCCTCATAAACTCATATATCCTACATTCATTGTAAAAATATCACCATTATTATATTATTAAAATATAATAATATATTTAAATGAATTATTTATCAGAAAAAATAAAATATCAATTTTTCAACAATTGTCACTTTAAAATTTTCTCCATCTATATCCACATAAAATGAATATTTTCCTTATCATATAAATCAATAATTAATTATTCACAAATAATATTATAGAATCACAATACTGGCAACCAGACCGTTCCCATGAAAGAGGGGGCTTTCCAATAAGGATTTCTCATTACTAGCACGCAATTAGGTGACCAAACCTCTCCTTAGACAGAACTTTCTAGACATTGCCAATAATGTTATCTAATAATATTATTCAAATAATATGAATTATTGATCTGGTAATGAAAATACTGTGTAGTGACAATTATTGAAACAAAAATAATATAAAATATTAACATAGCAATTATTGAATCAATAAAATAAAATATTGAATAGTAACTACTGTAACAATTATTGAGTAGTGCCTTCTTACTTAAGAATCAATAATGGGTGCAATACTGTGTCCTACTGTGTTTTAACCACCGAGTATTCCAACAATATTAACGATAACAACTATGCCGTTATTTATAAACAACTTATACTTGTCGTTTTCTTCATCCAATCGCTTTTAGTTATGGGGCCCACACAAAGTCAAGTCATCGTCATTTAATATTCCCAAAGGTAAGAATATTCCACGACCAAACTAATATTCCCCGACAACAATGAATATTTTATAACCACTTGCTTATTTGAAATATTTGCGCATTTTACCTATAACTAACCACATTAATCAAATCAACCCTTACTATTTCAAAATAATAAATAGAGGAAATTCAATTTCATTAATAATAAGTTGGGGTCTTACAGCCTCCCCTCCTTATGAAATTTCGTCCTAGAAATTGGCGTACGTACCTGGTGTTTCGAAAAGGTGAGGATATCTCGCTTTATTTCCGTTTCCAACTCCCAGGTCATTTCCTCTATAGCATGGTTCCTCCATAAAACTTTGACTTGTGGTATGACCTTTGTATGTAGGACATGCTCCTTCCTATCCAAGATCTTGACAGGTACCTCTTCGTACGTTAAGTCTTCGACTATCTCATCCGGTTCTAACTCAATAACGTGGTCCGGGTCTTTCACATATTTACGTAGCACAGATACATGAAAAACATTATGAACACGAGACATACTTGGAGGTAACGCGAGTCTATAGGCTATATTTCCTACTCGGTCAAGAATTTTTGGATTGAGCTTTCCTCTCTTCCCAAATCTTGTAACTCCCTTCCGTGGAGCAACACGCAACAATACATGATCCCCAATACTAAATTCCACGTCCTTTCGATGAAGATCCGCATAACTATTTTGTCGATCCTGTGTTGTTTGTATACATTGTCGAATCATTTGGATCTTTTCTGTAGTCATACGTACCAACTCTGGTCCCAACAATTATGCTTCACCTACCTCATCCCAACATACTGGAGAGCGACACTTACGTCCATATAATGCTTCGAATGGAGCCACACCTATACTTACCTGATATCTGTTGTTGTAGGAGAATTTCACCAAAGGTAAATACTTATCCCAACTCCCTTTGAAGTCTAGGACACAGAGTCTTAATATATCTTCAAGAGTTTAAATAGTCCTCTCTGATTGTCTGTCCGTTTAAGGATGGTATGCCGAACTGAATCATAAATCTGTGCCCATAGTTTTTTGCAAGCTAACCCAAAATCGTGAAGTGAATCTTAGGTAATGATCCGAAACTATGGATACTGGCATGCCATGCAATCTCACAATCTCATTTACGTACATACGAGCAAGACGTTCAAGGGAATAAGTCTCCCGTATCGGCAAGAAATGAGCAGACTTAGTTAATCTATCAACAATAACCCAAATAACATTTATGCCTTGAGAAACCGTGGGAAGACCCATAATGAAATCCATGGTAATGTGTTCCCACTTCTATTTCAGAATCAAAAGTGGTTGCAATGGACCCTTAGGCACTTGATGCTCCGCCTTTACACGTTGACAAGTTAAACACCTCGAGATAAACTTTGTAATCTCTCTCTTCATATTGTTCCACCAAAATGTATGTTGAAGATCACGATACATTTTGGTACTTCCAGGATGGATTGCAAATGGTGTATTACGTGCCTCCATCATGATCTTGTACTTCAAATCAGAGTCGTTAAGAACACAAAGTCTGGAGTGTACTCGAAGTATTCCTTCTTCATCGATTCTTGCTTCTGGAATAGCACCTTCTTGTACTTTCTTCTTCATACGCATTAGCTCCGAGTCTGTGGCTTGAGAAACTTTAACTTTATCGATTAAAGTTGGTTCTATGCATATACTTGACATCATCGCACTCTTTCTTGCATATGATCTTCTACTCAACGCGTCAACTACCACGTTTGCTTTTCCAGTATGGTATTGAATGGTGTGGTCATAATCTTTTAACAGCTCGAGCCAACGTCGTTGCCGCATGTTGAGTTCCTTTTGGGTGAAGAAATATTTGAGGCTTTTATGGTCTGAATATATCTCCACTTTTTCTCCATATAGATAGTGCCTCCAGATCTTTAGCATAAAAATGACTGCTGCCAACTCTAGATCATGAGTAGGATAATTCCTCTCATACTCTTTAAGTTGTCGCGTGGCATAGGTTATGACTTTCCCATGTTGCATGAGAACATATCCTAACCCTTTGCCTGAAGCATCGCTGTAGATAACAAATCCATCCGAACCAGATGGTATTGTAAAAACAGGTGCCAAAATGAGTCTCCTCTTGAGCTCTTTGAAACTCTTCTCACATTCCTCGCTCCATACGAATTTTATATCTTTCCGAGTCAGTTGAGTTAATGGAGTAGCGATTCGAGAAAACCCTTCCAAGAATCTTCGATTATAACCAGCTAAGCCCAAAAAGCTACGAACTTCGGTCACCATCTTCGATTGCTCCCAACTTTGTATTGCTTCAATCTTCGCTGGGTCAATAGATACTCCATGTTTTGACACCACGTGCCCAATGAATGCTGCTTCCTCAAGCCAGAACTCACATTTTTTCAACTTGGCATAAAGCTTGTTTTCACGCAGCCTTTGGAGTACCAACTTCAAATGGTGCTCATGATCTTCACGACTTTTGGAATATATGAGGATGTCATCAATAAAGATAACAACGAACTGATCTAAATATTCCTTGAATACTCGATTCATCATATCCATGAAAGCCGCAGGAGCATTAGTCAATCCAAAAGACATGACTAAGAATTCATATTGCCCGTACCGAGTTCTGAAGGCAATCTTTGGAATATCCTAAATTCTAATCTTCAGCTGATGATATCCAGAATGAAGATCGATCTTTGAAAAGAATTGTTGTCCTTGCAACTGGTCAAACAGGTCATCAATGTGAGGTAGTGGATACCTATTCTTGATAGTGACATGGTTCAATTTTCGGTAGTCAATACAAAGTCGCATACTCCCATCTTTCTTCTTTATGAATAAAACAAGAGCACCCCAAGGAGATGTACTAGGACGAATGAAACCGATGTCCAATAACTCCTGTAGTTGGACCTTTAACTCCTGAAGTTCAATAGGAGCCATTCGATATGGTGTTTTAGAAATGGGATTTGTACCAGGTTCAAAATCAATAAAGAATTCAACTTCACGTTACGGGGTGTAGGCAAAGTTCTTGAGAAAATCGTCGGAAATTTACTAACAACGGGAATATTATTCAAATCCGACGTGTCTTTATTCAAATCCATAACCTGGGCTAAGAAAGCTTAACATCTATTTTTCAATAAATGAATAGCATTAAGACTTGATATGACTGTGAGTGATTTTAATGGTTTAGTTTCTTGAATTCGTACAATAGGTTGGTTAGGAATATGAAAACTAACAACCTTACGAAAACAATCAATTTTGGCATGATGAGTAGTTAACCAATCAATCCCTAAAATCACATCAAAAGCAAGTATCTTTAAAGAGATAAGGTCGACAGGTAATGTGATGGTTCCAACTTGGATCAAACAAGATTTATAAACAGTGGATGTGATGAAAGTTTCTCCTAACGGAGTCTCCACAGATAAATCAAAGTCTAATTTCTCCGGAGTCAAGTTTAAACGTTGAGTACAAGTAGGAGAGATAAATGAATGGGTAGCACCGGTATCAAGTAAGGTATAAACTTTGCAAGAATTTATGATTAGCTTACCCGTGATGACCTCGTTTGGGTTCCTCGTATTTTGACTAGTCATGAAAAATGCTCTTCTAGGAACCGTTGACTTTGACTTTTCTGGGACAGCCTTTTGAGTCACCATCCCCGCTGGACTTGGTTTCGCTACTGTACAATCTCAAGCGATATGTCCTTCCTTTCCATAATTATAACATACCTTGAACTGTTGTGGGCAGTTTGGGCTGATATGTCCCTCTTTCTCGCATTTATAGCATACGACCGGTGGTCGTTCTCTTCCCTTAGAACTAGTTATTGCTGTTGCTAACGCTAACGTCTTCACACGGTCATTGTTGAATCTCCTCTTTTTAAAATCTCCTACCGACTCGCTTCTTCTATTTTTATGGCCATGATTATCACCAGAGTGGTTACCGCCTTTGTCCATATTTTTCTTTCTCCGCTGGTTATCGTTGTTCTGATGACTACTGTCACCGGTATGATCCTGGTTGTGGTCCCTCGGTTGAACGTACTCGTTATCTCGCTCTAATAATTGAGCCCTGTTGACAACATTTGAATAGAGAGAAAATTTATGAGGAATGAGATATTGACGTATGTTGGGTTTTAAACCTCTCAGAAACATCCGCGTCATACGTTCCTCATTCTCCACCAAATGAGGTGCGAACCTAGATAACTCTGCAAACTTCGCCTCGTACTGGGACACCGTCATGTTGTTTTGTTCCAATCTAATAAACTCCACTTCCTTCATATGACGAATACTTTCAAGAAAGTACTTGTCATTGAACAATTTCTGAAACGTCTCCCAAGACATGATGAGTGCGGCTGGATGGGTAAGCGTCATAGATTCCCACCAGTAATATGCCTCATTACGGAACATAAAGGTTGCAAATGGAACCTTCTATTCCTCCGTGCATCCCAAGACATTGAATATCTTGGTAATTTGTTTGACTCACATTTCTGCCTTAATCGGATCCGTGTTTCCCCAAAATTCTGGTGGTCCCAATTCTTTGAACTGCTTGGCTGTGACAAACCATTCGTTGTTATCATTTCCACCTGTATTTTGTGCACGAGTCTCCCTCGTCTGATTTTGCATGAACTGCAAAAAGCTTCTAAACATTCCGTCGTTCATCGCCTGATCAATGGTGTTGTTTACAGGAGGAACATTGTCGGCCTGTTGCACGTTCTCCTCATTGGTGAGTAAAGGAGTCTCCACGGTCTCATTTACTCCATTGTTAATATTCTCAGTCGACATTCTCAAATATTGCCATAAAACAAGGGTTAATTAAAGAAATCTACATATCACATAATATCCCTATATACTAACCAACCAACAAATAAGCTTAGGTAAGACACACTAGCGAAGGATTTAATCGTCTCTCACCTCCTAGTTCTATTCCCTGATCTCCACCATAGATCATATCCCTAAGCTCTGATACCAACTGTGACGCCCCCGAAATAGGTATACAACGCCCATTCCGAATCACCAAAATATATGGTATAGAAGCAACTACAACTTTATTAATACAATTGTCGTGCAAAATACGACAACACATAAACTGTGAGTTTAAATACAAATATTGTCATCTAGACAATATCCACACTCAAATAAGTCCTCATTACAATTATTGATACAATATTTTACAAAATGGTGAGGACTACTAAAACAACTCTCTAGAACTATCATTTCATACCCCGACTAGAACTCGCTACATTCTCGCCTCCTGAGAAGAAAAATCGAACAAAAAGGAAAAGAGTGAGCTCAACTAGCCTAGTAAAAAATATTATGACTAAGATAATATAGAACAAATTATCGTTGGTCTTCAACAGGGAAAAATCTGATAACATACAATAGACAACAAGTTTCAGATCAATATTTGCAGCGGAAATAATAATTCATAGATGAGTTACGTAGAGAATAAATCTACTATAATCTATGAATTTAAAAGTCCATCATCAATATTTTATCCCTGTAACATCAATCAATATATATCTTGAATCAAATATTCATCTTTACCACTACTGAGCCAAAAGATATTCATCGATTAATCATGATCATCTCAACACTGTTCATCTTTTTTGCACTACGGGCCAAAGATATTCATCGAAAAATCATTAATCTTTTGCACTACTGTGCCAAAGATATTCAATAATATCATCATTTAGGACTAAGGATGATGAAAAATATTTTAAAGAAAACGAATCCAGTAAAACAAAAGAACAAATATTAAGGATTCGTACTTTAAACAGTTCATGTTCAAAAATACTTCATAAATAACTATAGTGAAGTAAAATTCAAGAATGATCAAAACATGGATACAATCAAAGCTAGTATCCATAATAGATATCTTGGACAAATAACAAAAATTTAATTTTTCATGAATAATCTTAGTATTAAGTGAATAATGTCAGTATCGTGAATAATGTCGTATATACATGAATAGTAACCCCAAACACTAAAAGATAAGAATTTCACAAGAAAAAATCTTATCAATATTCCGACATAATGATATTAGAAGAAATAATATCATTTTAAAAAATAATAATATCCCTTACCTTAAAAATATGGTACTTCTGACTAGAATATCAGATATAACGCTGAAGGAACTTGCAGCGTATAGCAACACTCAAAGTATCAAAATACTCAAAAGAATACGCTGGATAATATAGAGAGAGAAAACTTCAGTTTCTGGTGTGATTTTCAATTCTAACCTAAGCATCCCATTTATTGGAAAATGCTTAGGACACCAAAGTAGAAAATTTAATAAAATAATATATATATATATATATATATATATATATCATTTTCATGCCCACCTTAGACAACTGATCTCAGCTTATTTTTCACATGTTAGTGTAGCCCACAAAACAAAAAAAAACGTTTTTCTTACTAAACATAAATAAAACTTCCAAAAATCAATTATTTCAGAACTTTGAAACTTCAATAATTCATAATAAATAGCCCTTTTATCAGAAAAAATCAAACCTTATGTCCATTTTATAGAAAATACCATTCTCTACAACTTTGCGGAAGAAAGTTTTTCCAAATTCCAAATAGAAGTTGACCGAAATCCACAAACGGACGATTTTACGGCTATAATCCAATTTTAGTAACAAAGTGGGGTCCACAAACATGAAAAGCATATTTTAAATATTTTTAGTAACAAAAATACTCCTCCTCATAAACTCATATATCCCACATTCATTGTAAAAATATCACTATTATTATATTATTAAAATATAATAATATATTTAAATGAATTATTTATCAGAAAAAATAAAATATCATTTTTTCAACAATTGTCACTTTAAAATTTTCTCCATCTATATCCACATAAAATGAATATGTTTCTTATCATATAAATTAATAATTAATTATTCACAAATAATATTATAGAATCATATCTATTGCAAACTGAATAGTTCCCGGAAAGAGGGGCTTTCGATAAGGATTTCTCCTTACTGGCGCGCAATTAGGTGACTAAACCTCTCCTTAGACAGAACTTTCTAGACATTGCCAATAATGTTATTTAATAATATTATTCAAATAATATGAATTATTGATCTGATAATGAAAATATCGTGTGTAGTGACAATTATTGAAACAACAATAATATAAAATATCAACGTAGCAATTATTGAATCAATAAAATAAAATATTGAACAGTAACTACTTTGTAACAATTATTGAGTAGTGTCTTCTTACGTAAGAATCAATAGTTGGTGCAATATTGTGTGCTACTGTGTTTTAACCACCGGGTATTCCAACAGTATTAACGGTAACAACTACGCCGTTATTTATAAAGAAACTTATACTTGTCGTTTTCCGTTATGGGGCCCACACAAAGCTGCGTCGTCGTACGAATATTTCCCGACAGTAAGAATATTCCACGACCAAAGTAATATTCCCCGACAACAATGAATATTTTATAACCACTTGCTTATTTGAAATATTTGTGTATTTTACCCATAACTAACCACATTAATCAAATCAACCCTTACTATTTCAAAATAATAAATAGAGGAAATTCAATTTCATTAATAATAAGTTGGGGTCTTACAGCCTCCCCTCCTTATGAAATTTCGTCCTCGAAATTGACGTACATACCTGGTGTTTCGAAAAGGTGAGGATATCTCGCTTTCATTTCCGTTTCCAACTCCCAGGTCATTTCCTCTATAGCATGGTTCCTCCACAAAACTTTGACTTGTGGTATGACCTTTGTGCGTAGGACATGTTCCTTCCTATCCAAGATCTTGATAGGAACCTCTTCGTACGTTAAGTCTTCGAATATCTCGTCCGGTTCTAACTAAATAACGTGGTTCGGGTCTTTCACATATTTACGTAGCACAGATACATGAAAAACATTATGAACACGAGACATACTTGGAGGTAACGCGAGTCTATAGGCTACATTTCCTACTTGGTCAAGAATCTGAAATGGACCAATAAATCGTGGATTGAGCTTTCCTCTCTTTCCAAATCTTGTAACTCCCTTCCGTGGAGCAACACGCAACAATACATGATCCCCAATACTAAATTTCACGTCCTTTCGATGAAGATCCGCATAACTCTTTTGTCGATCTTGTGTCATTTGTATACGTTGTCGAATCATTTGGATATTTTCTATAGTCATACGTACTAACTCTGGTCCCAATAATTTTTCTTCACCAACCTCATCCCAACATACTGGAGAGCGACACTTATGTCCATATAATGCTTCGAATGGAGCCACACCTATACTTGCCTGATATCTGTTGTTGTAGGAGAATTCCACCAAAGGTAAATACTTATCCCAACTCCCTTTGAAGTCTAGGACACAGAGTCTTAATATATCTTCAAGAGTTTGAATAGTCCTCTCTAATTATACGTCCGTTTAAGGATGGTATGCCGAACTTAATCATAAATCCGTGCCCATAGCTTTTTGCAAGCTAACCTAAAATCGTGAAGTGAATCTTAGGTAATGATCCGAAACTATGGATACTAGCATGCCATGCAATCTCACAATCTCATTTATGTACATACGAGCAAGACGTTCAAGGGAATAAGTCTCCTGTATCGGCAAGAAATGAGCAGACTTAGTTAATCTATCAACAATAACCCAAATAACATTTAAGCCTTGAGAAACCGTGGGAAGACCCGTAACGAAATCCATGGTAATGTGTTCCCACTTCTATTTCAGAATCTCAAGTGGTTGCAATGGACCCTTAGGCACTTGATGCTCCGCCTTTACACGTTGACAAGTTAAACACCTCGAGATAAACTTTGTAATCTCTCTCTTCATATTGTTCCAACAAAATGTATGTTAAAGGTCACGATACATTTTGGTACTCCCAGGATGGATTGCAAATGGTGTATTGTGTGCCTCCATCATGATCTTGTACTTCAAATCAGAGTCGTTAGGAACACAAAGTCTGGAGTGTACTTGAAGTATTCCTTCTTCATCGATTCTTTCTTCTAGAATAGCACCTTCTTGTACTTTCTTCTTCATACGCATTAGCTCCGAGTATGTGGCTTGAGCAACTTTAACTTTATCGATTAAAGTTGGTTCTATGTGTATACTTGGCATCATCACACTCGTTCTTGCATATGATTTTCTACTCAACGCGTCAGCTACCAGCTTTTCCAGGATGGTATTGAATGGTGTGGTCATAATCTTTTAACACCTCGAGCCAACGTCGTTGCCGCATGTTGAGTTCCTTTTGGGTGAAGAAATATTTAAGGCTTTTATGGTCTGAATATATCTCCACTTTATCTCCATATAGATAGTGCCTCCAGATCTTTAGTGCAAAAACGACTGCTGCCAACTCTAGATCATGAGTAGGATAATTCCTCTCATACTCTTTAAGTTGTCGCGAGGCATAGGCTATGACTTTCCCATGTTGCATGAGAACACATCCTAACCCTTTGCCTAAAGCATCGCTGTAGATAACAAATCCATCCGAACCAGATGGTATTGTCAGAACAGGTGCCAAAATGAGTCTCCTCTTGAGCTCTTTGAAACTCTTCTCACATTCCTCGCTCCATACGAATTTTATAACTTTCCGAGTCAGCTGAGTTAATGGAGTATAGATTCGAGAAAACCCTTCCAAGAATCTTCGATAATAACCAGCTAAGCCCAGAAAGCTACGAACTTCAGCCACCATCTTCTTTTGCTCCCAACTTTGTATTGCTTCAATCTTGGCACGTCAATGAGATACTCCATGTTTTGACACCACGTGCCCAATAAATGCTACTTCCTCAAGCCAGAACTCACATTTCTTCAACTTTGCATAAAGCTTGTTTTCACGCAGCCTTTGGAGTACCAGCTTCAAATGGTGCTCATGATCTTCACGACTTTTGGAATATATGAGGATGTCATCAATAAAGACAACAATGAACTGATCCAAATATTCCTTGAATACTCGGTTCATCATATCCATGAAAGCCGCAGGAGTATTAGTCAATCCAAAAGATATGACTAAGAATTCACAATGCCCGTCTTAGAAGTTCTAAAGGCGCGTCTTTGGAATATCCTCAGTTCTAATCTTCAGCTGATGATATCCAGAACGAAGATCGATCTTTGAAAAGAATTATGCTCCTTGCAACTGGACAAACAGGTCATCAATGTGAGGTAGCGGATACCTATTCTTGATAGTGACATAGTTCAATTCCCGGTAGTCAATATAAAGTCGCATACTCCCATCTTTCTTCTTTATGAATAAAACAGGAGCACCCCAAGGAGATGTACTAGGATCGAATGAAACCGATGTCCAACAACTCCTGTAGTTGGACCTTTAACTCCTGAAGTTCAATAGGAGCCATTCGATATGGGGTTTTAGAAATGGGCTTTGTACCGGTGTTCAAGATCAATAAAGAATTCAACTTCACGTTATGCGGGGTAGGCCAAGGAAGTTCTTGAGAAATATGTATGGGAGATTTACTAACAACAGGAATAATATTCAAATCCGACGTGTCTTTATTCAAATCCATAACATGGGCTAAGAAAGCTTAACATCCATTTTTCAATAAACGAATAGCTTTATGACTTGATATGACAGTGATTGATTTTAATGGTTTAGTTGCTTGAATTAAATACAACAAAGTTGGTTAGGAATATGAAAACTAACAACCTTACGAAAACAATCAATTTTGGCATGATGAGTAGTTAACCAATCAATCCCTAAAATCACATCAAAAGCAAGTATCTTTAAAGAGATAAGTTCGACAGGTAATGTGATGGTGCCAACTTGGATCAAACAAGATTTATAAACAGTGGATGTGATGAAAGTTTCTCCTAACGGGGTCTCCACAAATAAATCAAAGTCTAATTTCTCCGGAGTCAAGTTTAAACATTGAGTACAAGTAGGAGAGATAAATGAATTGGTAGCACCGGTATCTAGTAAGGTATAAACTTCGCAAGAATTTATGATTAGCTTACCCATGATGACCTCGTTTAGGTTCGTCGTATTTTGACCAGTCATGAAAAATGCTCTTCTAGGAACCGTTGACATTGACTTTTCTGGGACAGCCTTTTGAGTCACCATCCCCGCTGGACTTGGTTTCGCTTCTTGTCTGATCTCCAAATGATATGTCCTTCCTTTCCACAATTATAACATACCTTGAACTGTTGTGGGCAGTTTGGGCTGATATGTCCCTCTTTCTCGCATTTATAGCATACGACCGGTGGTCGTTCTCCTCCCTTAGAACTAGTTGTTGTTGCTGCTAACGTCTTCACATGGTCATTGTTGAATCTCCTCTTTTTAAAATCTCCTACCGACTCGCTTCTTCTATTTTTATGGCCATGATTACCACCAGAGTGGTTACCGCCTTTGTCCATATTTTTCTTTCTCCGCTGGTTATCGTTGTTCTGATGACTGCTGTCACCGGTATGATCCTGGTTGTGGTCCCTCGGTTGAACACACTCGTTATCTCGCTCTAATAATTGAGCCCTGTTGACAACATCTGAATAGAGAGAAAATTTATTAGAAATGAGATATTAACGTATGCCGGGTTTCAAACCACTCAGACACATCCGCGTCATACGTTCCTCATTCTCCACCAAATGACGTGCAAACCTAGATACCTCTGCAAACTTCGCCTCGTACTGGGACACCGTCATGTTGTTTTGTTCCAATCTAATAAACTCTACTTCCTTCATATGACGAATACTTTCAAGAAAGTACTTGTCATTGAACAGTTTCTGAAACATGTCTCAAGATATGCTGAGTGCGACTGGATGGGTAAGCTTCCCAGATTCCCACCAGTAATCTGCCTCATTACGAAACATAAAGGTGGCGAATGGAACCTTCTGTTCCTCCGTGCATCCCAAGACATCGGATCCGTCTTTCCCCAGAATTCTGGTGGTCCCAACTCTTTGAACTGCTTGGTTGTGACAAACCGTACGTTGCTATCATTTCCACCAGTATTTTGTACACGAGTCTCCCTCGTATGATTTTGCATGAACTGCAAAAAGCTTCTAAACATTTCGTCGTTCATCATTTGATCAGTGGTGTTGTTTACAGGAGGAACATTGTCGGCCTGTTGCACATTCTCCTCATTAGTGAGTAAAGGAGTCTCCACGTTCTCATTTACTCCACTGTTAACATTCTTAGTCGACATTCTCAAATACTGCCATAAAACAAGGGTTAATTAAAGAAATCAACATATCACATAATATCCCTATATACTAACCAACCAACAAATAAGCTTAGGTAGGACACACTAGCGAAGGACTTACTCGTCTCTCCCCTCCTAGTTCTATTCCCCGATCTCCGCCAGAGATCATATCCCTAAGCTCTGAAACCAACTGTGATGCACCCAAAATAGGTATACAACGCCCATTCTGAGTCGCCAAAATACATGGTACAGAAGCAAATACAAATTTATTAATACAATTGTCGTGCAAAATACGACAACACATAAACTGTGAGTTTAAATACAAATATTATCATCTAGACAATATCCACACTCAAATAAGTCCTCATTACAATTATTGATACATTATTTTACAAAATGGTGAGGACAACTAAAACAACTCTCTAGAACCATCATTCCATACCCCGACTAGAACTCGCTACATTCTCGCCTCCTGAGAAGAAAAATGGAACAAAAAGGAAAAGGGTGAGCTCAACTAGCCCAGTAAAGAATATTATGACTAAGATAATATAGAATAAATTATCATTAGTATTCAACAGGGAAAAATTTGATAAAATACAATAGACAACAAGTTTTAGATCAATATATGCAGCGGAAATAATAATTCATAGATGAATTACGTAGAGAATGAAATCTACTATAATCTATGAATTTAAAAGTCCATCATCAATATTTTATCCCTGTAACATCAATCAATATACATCTTGAATCAAATATTCATCTTTGCACTACAGGCCAAAGATATTCATCAGTTGGTCATGTTCATCTCAATATTGGTTCATCTTTGCACTACGGGCCAAAGAATTCATCAGAAAATCATTAATCTTTGCACTACAGGCCAAAGATATTCAGTAATATCATCATTTAGGACTGAGGATGATGAAAAATATTTTAAAGAAAATGAATCCAGTGAAACAAAAGAACAAATATTAAGGATTCGTACTTTAAACAGTCCATGTTCAAAAATACTTCATAAATAACTATAGTGAAGAAAAATTCAGGAATGATCAAAACATGGATACAATCAAAGCTAGTATCCATAATAGATATCTTGGACAAAAAATGAAAATTTAATTTTTCTGTGAATAGTGTCGTATTCGTGAATAGTGTCGTATACGTGAATAGTGCTATATACGTGAATAGTAACCCCGACACTAAAAGACAAGAATTTCACAAGAGAAAATCTTACCAATATTCCGGCATAATGATATTAGAAGAATTAATATCCCTTACCTTGAAAAGTCGGTACTTCTGACTGGAATATCAGATATAACGTTGAAGGAACCTGCACCGTATAGCAACACTCAAAGTATCAAAATACTCACAGGAATACGCTCGATAATATAGAGAGAGAAAACTTCAGTTTCTGGTGTGATTTTCAATTCTAACCTAAGCACCCTATTTATAGGAAAATGTTTAGAACACCAAAGCAGAAATTTTAATAAAATATTATATATATATATGATGAGTGAGTTTTATACACATGAATTGGATACATTCGGGCTTAATTTATTGTTGTTCTCAAGTCTTTTAGGATGTTTTTATGTGTTTGTGTCTATTCAAGCATGTTTTATATTGTTTTGTAGGATTTGGAACAAAATTTACTTGGATCGACGTTTGGGGTGGCTAGATTCGCGTTTTCGGCTTGCCATTTACACAGCAGTCACTTCAGAGCCAATTTGAGTATTGCTACAGACCTTATTTCAAAATTCTTAAAGAATGAAAGTTGTAGATCTACTTTTCCTCTTTCCGGATCATCTTGAATCATCAAAATCGGAGTTCAGAAGAAGAAGTTATGGTCATTTTCCCAAAAGACGTCGGAGCGGAAAATGTCAGAACTTGTAACAACGCCGGGGCGCTATTCTTAGTTCATTTTCCAGCGTCGGGGTGCTATAAGGCAGATTCTCAGCGTCGTGAACAGTGCTGGGGCGCTGGGGAAGAGGCTTGGTGCGGCCTGGACGCGTTTTGGGCGAATTTTGACACCTTTTTGACTCAAAATTGGATTGGGTTTGTTCCTAAACTAAAAATTGGACTTGTAACCTATAAATACATGATGTAAGGCATAAAATAAAAGGAGATTACATAGATTAGACTAGATTAAACACCCCATTAGATTAGAATCTAAACCCTAGTTCTTAATTAGCCATTGGAGATTGAAGCAACTTGGAGACCATTGAAGATTCAAAGCAGGAGCGAAAGAGGAGTCTCAAGGCTACTGACAATAGATTATATTCTCTTCTCTTCTCTTACTTTTATCTTTTAATGTCTATTCAATTGTGGATTCTTGATTTTAATTCATTAATTATGAACTAACTCTTTCATTAAGATTTCAATTGAACTTTTTATGATTATGAATTGATTATTTGATTTATTCTAATTATTTATGTTGAAGTGAATTGTTCATCTTGCTTTGTGCTTATTGATTAATTATCTGATCAGTAATTACCTTGTTACTCTAGAAGGAATTGAGAAAGGAATTCTAGGGTTAGAACTGGGCATGGTGACATGTGACTTAGTTATTTGCACAAAGGAATAATTAGGTTTGTGAATAGAATGAGAATATCTATTTGCCGCATGTAACACATAAGGAATTGGGATTGTAGCGAGTTTAATTCAATTATTTTGCATAGAGATATAGTAAAATTAATCTGGGTTAAATAGAAGGCAATTGATCACTCGAGAGAGGGCTTTTGGCATTTGAGAATTCACAGTAACAATTCAATGAGACATAATAATTGGGATAATTGGATAATTGGTTTATAGTTCATAATTGGGGATATTGGAGTCTTAATCTTTATTTATCTGAATTCTTTTGTTAAAGTCTTAGTTTTAATTGATTAATTTAGTTTTCTTAATTAGAAAAATCACGATTTGAGATTGTTTAAATAAAATTAGTTTGGTTAAGAATTAGTACTTGGTGATTTTTATCAAATAATTCCTCGTGGGAACGATACTCTACTTTCACTTTATTACTTGTTGATAGTGTATACTTGCGTATTCATTGATTCTTGAAAAATCGATCAACAAGTTTTTAGGCGCCATTCGGGAATTAATTTAATAATTTTACCAATATTAATTTCAATCAAATTAGTCTTAATTTAAACATTTTATTTTTATTTTAATTCTCTTCCTATATTTCTCTCTTTTTGTACCACCGTGGATGAGTTTGAGTATCAATGGCCATACACAAACATGACTCAACTAATGGAAACATATGGCGTCCACAATCCACACAAATTGGTAGCGATGGTTTGTGAAATTTGTGCTGGAAATCATATGAGTCATCAATGTGCCATCAGTTTCGAGCTGGTACAATATAGTGGGCCAATACAAATTGAGGCAACTTCGAAGACATTGGAGGTTATCGTAGCCTAACAGAGTCGAAGGATGGCAAGAATGACTCAGCCAAGGGGAGCGGTGATTGATAGACTCGAGGCATTTTCTGCATTGTCAGCACAGTTTGAGAAACTTTCAAGGATGTTTGAAGCTTTTAAAGCTCAACGTCGTCAAAGTGTGGCGGTTACTTGTGATTATTGTGCTGGAAATCATATGAGTCATCAATGCGCCATCAGTTTCGAGCCGGTACATAATGGACCCTTTGAGGTGTTGCGAAGAGTAGGAGAAGTGGCTTATAAGGTAGCTCTACCTCCAGATTTAGAACACGTTCATAATGTTTTTCATGTTTTGGTGTTACAACTGTATAAACCCAATTACAAGCATGTGATCGAGTATGAACCATTGCAGTTCAATAAAGACTTGTCTTATGAAGAGGTTCCTATCCAGATAGTTGACAGGAAAGAATAAGTGCTCAGGAATAAAGTGATACCTTCCGTAAAGGTAATATGGATGAACCACAATGTCGAAGAGGCTACGTGGGAACTCAAAGCTGAAATGATGAAGAATTACCCTGAGTTATTTGTTTAATCGGTGTCTTCGATTCTGGGGACAGAATCTTTGTAAGGAGTGAAGAATGTGACGAATAATTTGTTTGAGTTGTGATTCTGGGGACAGAATCCTTGTAAGGATGGCAGGATGTAACAATCCAAAATTTTAAATTGTAATATTAAATATTTATTGAATTATATAAATATTTAATTGATGTGTGTATTGTTGAATAAATATTTGTTTAATTTGATTTGATTTGATTTGATTATTTATTTGTTAAATAAATAATTAATGAGTGAAGAAAATTAATTATTATGAGTTAATATTCTAATTTAATTTAATAATTAAATTAGAGAGTTGATAAAGGATTAAATGGATTATTATAATGTTTATAATTTAATTTAGAAATAAAAGTGTGACAATAAATTATGCTATAAATGGGTTATTAAAATAAATTAAAGGAGTTTAATGTAGTTTTGCCAAACAAGGCTTAAATATATTAAGTCTTTAATTTTTAAAGAGTTTTGCCAAACAAAGCCTTATGGCTTTTGAATTTGAATTATAATAAATAAAATAAATCAAATATAATATAAAATATAAGTATAACTGATATACGTTATTACTTTGTAACTGCTAAATTAGTAACTAGGTGTATTATAGGCCTATCAGTTTTATTTTAAGCTTGATGTTAGTGGCTTAAGCCTAAAAAGAGAAAAGAGAAGTTGTCAGAAAAGATTACAGAGAATTTGAGAGAGACTAGAGAGAGTTGGAGAGGAGAGAAAAGTTCGATGGATTGCAAGTAAATTTCCTTCTAACAAGGGTTAACCAAGCAAAAGAAGGTATTTTACGTAACCTTAATATTATATACAAATATATGTATGTATATATGTTTTACGACATAATTCCTAAGTTTCTGTGTTCTTGAGTTTCACTATAGTATAAAGTTCTTTACAAAATTATCTGTAATTCAAATTTTTATGATTTGCTAATAAATATGTGTAAATATAATTGTGATGTTATAACTAGCATATATATATATATATATATGATTGTAGTTTACACATACATTCAAAAACAAAGGAAATGGTTTTACAGTGAATATGTGTATAAATATGGCCAGTAGGAGTACCAAAATTGATATTTGATTGTGAGCTAATAGATAAATTGAACCTTGAATATGTTAATTTAGTAAGAAACGAAGAGAGCGTACCTCGAATGAATTAATTTGGTGTATAATTGTGGTTACAGTGTTAATTTTGTCAAACAATGTCAAAAATGGTGTTCTGGTTTAAAACATGGCATTCAAGGATTTAATTTTTTTTTTTTGTAGTTGTTGTTTAGTTGTTTTAAATCAGTATATATATAATGGGTAACGTTATGTGTAATTTATCTAGGTTATATGTGTTAAATTGAGTGTTAAAAATTAAAATACAGTCAAGATTAGTTTTATTTCGCCGCGTTTTCGGTTTCTATAATTAGGCACCACAATTGCAAAACTTCAAGTATGCAATATAAGACTAAGACTTTTATACTGACAAATATTAAAAGTCATCATCGCAGGACCTAAGCCTCGTACATAAGTATACTTCCCAACTCATGCGACTACACATGAGAATACAAAGATCACATGTGCCTTTACCACTAACCGCCATAATGACACAAGACCTTATCATGGCCTTGAAGTCTGTCTGTGGTGTACACACAAATACCGGTTAGCGAAATGGCCAAAAATTATTTTCTTTTACACAAAGTCTGTAATTGTTGATATGGTGCAATATTATGACTGTTAGAATATGACTTTTGTTAATTGTTGTATCATAGTACTAAGAATGTGTATATAATTAACACTTAACGAGTTTTTATTACTAATGTAACTTGACCATGTGGTAAAAAAAATCAAATCATACATGAAATAGATACATATTTATATATAGAGTATTTGTAGTGACTAATTATGTCATGATGATATGTGTATAGGATATTGTGAATCAAACTATTACGATATAGCTTACACGCAAGGCAAGTTTTCTAACCCTAAACTTTCTTTGTGCAACTTTCTTAACTCCAATTATATTGTGAAAGCTCCTAAATCTTACCTCTTGATATTGAGCATGTTTTTCTAATCTTTAACCTGTTATTTAGCATGCAAGTTTCTAACTTCTTATACACTAATGTTGAACAAGTTTTATCTATCAATATACTATTTATTATGCATGTTGAATACTCAATTCTAAACAAGATTCTAACCTTAGCTTAATATTGTTCAAGCAAGGTATGTGTTGGGTAAAATTTAATTACGCACAACACGCAAGTATACGTGGTCAACAAGTAATAAAGTGATAGATTTAGTATCGTTCCCACAGAGACTAATTAGCAATAACCTTAACTTACAATTACCAATCTTCTATTAACCCTAATTTTATTAAACAAATCAACTAAATAATTTAAATTAACGCAACTAAAATTAAGAATAATTAAACTAACACAAAATAACCACGAATATCAAAATATGAAATTTCAAACAATTCATGGAGGATTAGACTTATGATTTCACCCTAAGCTTCACTTTGATTTTAACACCTTTATCCCAATTGAATGCACTATCACAGTTTATTAATCAAGAACACGAATGTAGTATTAACCACCTCTCGATGCATTAATACCGTATTAACATCAATCCACAATTAAGATAGAAATACGTTAAACACATTAATCAACTAACCCACTATATCTCTATGTGAATTACAATTGAAGAAGGTTGAAGAATAAGTTCTTTATCCGATTACATGCGGTGTCAAGCATATCTCTACCTTAACACTCATCAAGTTTAAGCTACTAACAAAATCCTGAACACATGCTATATTAACTAGGTCTAGATTTGAATATCCTCTCTCGATTCCATCCAACTCCACAAAGAATTGTTGATCAGGTAATTCATAGATTCAAGCACAAATCAATATAGATAAACTGAAGATAGTTATGAAATTGGAAATCAAAGTTTAAAAAACCATCAATTCACTTAAGGATCCATCACAAGCCTAAAAAGTGAATTAGTTCATAATAAACGAAATAAACACTGAATAAATCATAGAAATCATTCTTCCAATTACAAATAATAATCTAACACGAAGAATATTGAAAAACACCCTTCACGTAGACTAGAATAGCAGTTATCTTGAAAAACTCCTAGAAATTCTCCTCCACACTTGCTATCAAAAACTAAACGTAGATCTCCGTAATATGTCTCTCCTTCTTCTTTTCTTGAAGTTGTTGTTCCTGTAGTATATCATGTCCAACACATAAGTCCCAGCCAAATTCTCTATCAAATAGAGTTATATTGCCATGCAAATAGCTAAAATTCATGCCGAAGAGGAATTGCAAACATAACAAGACACTCAGATTTCCACCCCCACCCCTACGCAAGCTATTCTCCCGACTTGATCGTATGAAGACCCCCGCCTCGATGGGGGTGTGTAGTTTAATAATGCCCGCCTCAGTGGGCTATGTTCTTGTTAACTGGAGTGTAAGACCCCCCGCCCCGGCGGGGGTGTATAAGCTATTCATGCCCGCCCCGGTGGGCCTATCTTCTGTTAACTGACTTCGCTGCTCTACTAACCTTCTTTCAATTATGCTCCATTTGATTCCAAATCACACCAAATATCTCTAAATGTACGTTGAGTGCCACAACCACCATTCTACACATGAAATAACATAAAACAAGTAAAAGTGAACATGATCACAAGAATTTATCAACAAATAAGCATGAATTGAATATTAAATCGCGTATATAAAATACACTTATCAAAATCCCCTAAACTTAAACCGTGCTAGTCCTCGAGCACCAAAACAACAACATGCAATGCAATGAGAAGAAATGAATACTACCTAACTTATATGCCTTCAATCCAACAATATCGCAGAGTCAAGATAACTTAACGACCTCAGCGAAAATAAGCAACTATACAATATCAACCATCAAAAACCAATCTACAATTACGCTTTAATCCTCGAATCTCAAGCCATCATCAGTGGTACAGAGTGTGTGTGCAACATCCGTGATAACCGATACAGACTCAAATTTAATACATAATCAATTTCTTAGAAGGAATCCTGCCGCGTAAACTTAAAAATGTCAAAAATAGATAGTTCTGACAAAAATTAAGTAATCACCAATCTCAAGGGTTCACGCGGGGTACTTATGCTTTATTCATACAAATATATATTTTTTTCTTTCTCTTCTCTTTTTTTTTAGATATACGGGGGCTTTTTGCTTTTATTTCCCATTTTATTTTTATACACATAGCTATGCATTGTCTTATTCCCTTAGGCTTTTCAATGCTACCTTAACGAGCTTTCGACCAATGACTCCCAGACCATTAAGACCTTAGGGTGCTAGGTGTAGAGACAATCCCCTCGGGCTTACTTACTCAAGTAACAAAGGCCACAAAACTAGACAAGCATGCCACGGTGTTTATTCATATGTTTTTTTTTAAATTAAGCTTTTATACCCCACATATCATCCCCCAAACTTAGGTTCTTGCCTAACTTTGGCTTTCACTATCTATCCTTGTCATTTTGACATTTACTCTAGCATTATCCTTTAGAGACCATTTATGTATCAATTTGTGTCACAGTTCTAATACTCAATACTGTATTTGTTAACTTATTGTTAATCACATCATTGGCCCACAAATAATATAAACTACAACATTGATGGACTTATTCAAACACAATATTTACTAACTAATTTATTTTTATTTTTTATAGATTGCAAAATGCATTACAATATTATCTACTATGCATTGACAAACATTAACCTAAGCTACTATGAATGCACCTAAGCTATCATGCAATACTAAAATTAAGATGCAATACAGAAATTTAAATGACAATGACAAAAAAAATTAAAAATTAAAAATGCAACCTAAATGAGCTAAATGCATGCAAACATGTATTTAAATCCCCCAAACTTAAGTTAGACAATGTCCTCATTGGATGAATAGACAAAATAAGGACATGAGGACTTCCCTTTATCGCTTAAGTCTGAGGAGGTTGTTGTTGTTCTTCTTCATCAGAATCACTAGGTGTGAACCTTGGCATTAGCTCGGGCTGTTGGTATGGAAATTGAGCCGCCGGGTTGAAATTTGAAGAGTTGTGTTCAACGAGGCGAAAGATGTATGCATAGCATCGAACATATGCTCTTGCCTCATTTCCAATCAGCGCATTTCTCGACGAGTTGCCTTGGTGTGTGCATTCATTTGATTTTTGAACGCAAGGAACTGAGAACTAGATATGGCCTCGGCCTGCGGTACCTGCTCATCCCCTTGATCGCCCATTGGTTCATCGTCATCCTTTGAAGTCTCTGAAACATCAACGTCGTCGTCTGACTCCAACGAAAAAATGAAACCCACACCACGTGGATGTGACTCTCCTCCTGCCCATACAGAGTACCGCGCTATCATCCTCGAGTCAAGCAATGCAAGCAAAAATTGTGTGGGCTCGTCGTCGGATCATCTAACCCCAGCATTGCGGTACAACCTACAAACGACTGATGGGTGTGGCAGGCCTCCAGAAAAATTCCCACGTAACTACCGACGGATTGATGAACAGATTATTGCCCAGACGTTAATGATAAAATCTTGCACAATGGCATACAACAGTAACACCTTCTCTTTTGTGACGTCCGAGGTATGTTGGGATGGAAGTAATTTTGCACATAAGAATGCATACCATATTTTGCCATACCGGCTAAGGTCCTTGCTGTGGAACACGGTGCCTCCCTTCCGACCATTCATCCACGATGTTCCAAGCTTTGTCAACTTAGTGATAATGGCATCAAAATCCGGGTCAGAAGTACAGAGATGCTCATACTGGTAGTGGCGAGGCACCCTTAGTTGGTAGTAAGTATTTATGGCATTGGCACTGAATAGAACCAACCGTCCTCGCACAAATGCTTGGAATGGTTCTTTGTCTTCAGCACTTGCGTAGAATTCTTTGACGATGTTGACAACTATTAGTTTCGGCTCCTCAGTGAATTTAGTCCATCCCTTTTGGTAAATTTGAGGCATAAGCTCCCCGTCATTAGGATCCGGTGCTAACCCCCTCTCCAGTGTAAGGGCTTTGGTGAACATGTAGTCATACCAGTCGGCGGTGGCGGCACTTGCAAATTTCTGGCGATCAAAGGTGCGGGTTGGTTGGGATGGACGTGAACTCTCCCCCCTTTAGCATTTGGATGATGATTGTGAAGCCATATCTCTCCCTAGTGCAGGCCTTACCCTAACTCTCTAGGCTCACAACTATACTCCCTTTTTGCTTTATATCAATTGTGGTGGAAGAATTTGTATGAGATGGGGTGGTATTTATATATGGAGAGAGAAGGCTATCATTGGTGGAGTGAAGAGGTGGAGAGGTGGAGAAGAGTTATGGAGTGTTGGGAATGTGGGGAAAAAGTAATGTTAGTGGGTGGTGGTTATGGAGTAATGAAGTAATGGGGAAGTGTGAAAGTGGAGTGTTATTGGGAATGGGAGAAGACCAAATAACTGCCCACGTCTGTCTGAATTTTAGGACCCCCACCCCTGAGGTTGTAATATAAAGGGCTACCCTTACGGCTAGCCTGGTATTTGTCAGGTCCCTATCTTTTGTTTCAACGTAGAAAAGGATTGTGCTTCGGTTTTTGCTCACTTAAAGCTCCATTTTCAAACCTACATGACATAAAGTAGAAATATTAGTGAATTATTTATAGCATGATGTATTATGGAGAGATTAACAAGATTTTTCTTTTATTTGCCTACCTAATACTGAAATGAAAACTATGATTAAGCAATTATGAGTATAAAATATGATAAAGAACTAAAAATTGGGTTGCCTCCCAATTAGCGCTTGATTTTAAGTCATTCAGCCTAACTACTTCTTTCTTAAGTTGTGTCGGCCAATGTGATAGCGATCACGTCGGTGTTGGCTTCGCCACCCCAGTAATGCTTTAGACGGTGTCCGTTGACTTTGAATGTTTCGAGTGGATTGTGACTATATATTTTGACTGCACCGTGAGGGAACATCTGCTTGACCGTGAATGGTCCCGACCATCTAGATTTAAGCTTTTCGGGGAACAATCGCAGCCTTGAGTTGAATAATAGTACTGATTGGCCTGGCTCGAATGTTCGACGCAAAATTTTTTGGTCGTGCCATCTTTTGACTTTTTCTTTGTATAGTTTGGCATTCTCATATGCGTGAAGGTGAAACTCATCGAGTTCATTCAATTTAAGTAATCTCTTCTCTCCTACAGCTTTTTGATCAAAATTGAGTTTTTGCACCGCCCAATATGCCTTATGTTGTAGCTCGACCTGTAGATGACATGCCTTCCCGTACAATAGTTGATATGGTGGCATCCCGATTGGCATCTTGTATGCAGTCCGGTAGGCCCACAAAGCATCGTCCAATCTCAGCGACCAATCTTTCCGACTCGGATTCACCACTTTCTCCAATATCTTTTTGACTTCTCTGTTTGATACCTCATCGTTTCCACTTGTTTGAGGGTGATACGCTGTAGCTATCTTGTGATTGACCCCATACTTAGCCAAAAATGCAGTAAACGACTTATTGCAGAAGTGACTACCTTCGTCACTGATAATTGCTGTTGGTATGCCAAATCTCGTGAAGATGTTCTTTTGGAGGAATTTGATGACCACCTTGGCATCGTTTGTTGGAAGAGCAACAGCTTCAACCCACTTTGACACGTAATCCACTGCGGGTAGAATGTATTAATTGTTCAATGACGAGGGAAATGGTCCCATGAAATCGATACCCCATACGTCAAAAATTTCCACTTCCAGAATCGTTTGTAAGGGCATCTCATTACGTTTTGAAATGTTGCCCACCCTTTGACACCTATCGCATTATTTGACAAACTGGTGGGCATCTTTGAATAATGTGGGCCAATAAAAACCATATTGCAGCACCTTCACTGTTGTCCTCTCACTCCCATAATGCCCGTCATACGCCGATGAGTGACACTCATACAGAATATTCTTCGCTTCACTATATGGGACGCACCATTAAATCATCTTGTCGGCGCACTACTTGAACAAATATGGATCATCCCACATGTACCATTTCACGTCGTGCAGAAATTTCCTTTTCTGTTGCCTTGTGAGGTCAGGTGGTAGAATGTTGCTCACAACGAAATTTGCATAATCACCATACCACAGAATGTCTTCTGAAATCCCAAACAGTTGTTCATCTAGGAATGACTCATTAATCTGACATCTGTTATCTTTTGGTTTCCTGGGGTTTTCCAACCTAGACAAGTGGTCGACTACTTGATTATCTGTCCCCTTTCTATCCTTTATTTCTAAATCGAACTCTTGAAATAGGAGAATCCACCAGATAAGGCGTGGCTTAGCATCCTTTTTCGCTATCAAGTACCGAATTGATGCATGGTCTGTATAGACTATCACCTTAGTCCTGATCAAGTAAGCCCAAAATTTGTCAAACGCATATACCACTGCAAGCAATTCCTTTTCTGTGGTGGTGTAGTTCATTTGAGTTTCTATAAGTGTTTTGCTTGCGTAGTATATGGCATGAAACACCTTGTCTCGACATTGACCCAAAACAGCCCCAACCATGAAGTCGCTTGCATCACACATCAATCTCGAATGGCATGCTCCAATCCGGTGCAATTATAACAGGGGTTGTATCCAATTTCCTATTTAATAAGTCAAACGTCGTCTTGCATTCTTCATCAAAGTTGAACTTTGCATCCTTCTCAAAAAAACTACATAGAGGTTTTGCAATTTTAGAGAAGTCTTTTATGAATCTCCTATAGAACCCAGCATGTCCCAAGAAACTCCTAGTACCCTTAACCAAGCTTGGTGGAGGCAACTTTTCAATACTTTCCAGCTTCGCTTTGTCAACTTCCAATCCTTGAGTAGATACCTTATGACCTAAAATTATGCCCTCTTTAACCATGAAGTGACATTTTTCCCAATTTAGTACAAGATTCGTGTCCTTACATCTTTGCAAAACCATGACCAGATTCTTCAAGCAATTATCGAAGCTGTCCCCATAGACTGAAAAGTCATCCATGAAGACCTCAACATTTTTCTCCACCATATCTAAAAAAATTGCCATCATACACCGTTGGAAAGTTGCAGGTGCATTGCATAGCCCAAACGACATCCTCTTGAATGCAAATGTGCCATAAGGGCATGTGAATGTAGTCTTCTCTTGATCCTCCGGAGCGATGACTATTTGGTTGTAGCCAGAATACCATCCAACAAACAGTAAAATTGGTGTCCCGCCAATCTATCTAACATTTGGTCAATAAAAGGCAGTGGGAAATGATCTTTTCGGGTTGCCTTATTCAATTTTTTATAATCCATGCAAACCCGCCAACCTATAACTGTTCTAGTTGGGATTAACTCATTGTTGTCATTCTGCACCACCGTCATTCCTCCTTTTTTCGGTACGTACTGGACTGGACTAACCCATTTGCTGTCAGAAATTGGGTAGATGATGTCGTCGTTTAACCATTTAAGAATTTCCTTCTTCATAATTGGATTGAGTTGTCGTTGTTCCTCCACTGTTGGTTTTGCCTCATCTTCCATTAAAATTTTGTGCATGCAAAATGAAGGGTTGATTCCCTTTATGTCGGCGATTGTCCACCCAATAGCTAATTTGTGTTCCCGAAGCACCCTCAGCAATTTTTCTTCCTACAATTCGTTAAGTGCAGCTGAAATAATAACATGTAAAGAATTTAAATTGCCTAAATACTCATACCTGAGGTGCTTAGGAAGTGGCTTAAGTTCCAGCTTTGGTGGCTCTTCCAATGATGGTTTTAGTTTTTCTGCGGTTACCTCTTCTGTGTACAGTGGTTCAAACGGTATTCTAAATCTTGGTACTCATGGCAATAAGTCTAGCAATTGAACTTAATCCACCAATTCCGAATCGTCGATCTCTTCATCTCCCAATAACGTTGTTTCTAACGGATCGTTCACCAAACTTTTGTTCATGTCATCACTAATGATTTCCTCAATTAAATCCATTCGAAAACATTCTTCCTCTTCCGTAGGGAATTTCATAGCCTTAAACACATTGAATTTCACTTCTTGATCTTGGACCCTCATAGTGAGTTCTCCTTTTGTACATCTACGAGTGTCCTACCACAGCCAATAATAATGGTCTCCCTAGGATAATTGGGATGTTCTTGTCCTCCTCAAAATCCAGAATGATAAAGTTTGCGGGGAATATAAACTTATCCACTTTCACTAAGATGTCCTTTACTATGACTCTCGGATATTTGACTGACACATCCGCCGACTGTAATGTGATATTTGTAGGACTTGGTGCAGGCAAACCCAAATTTAAGTATACTGATAGTGGCATAAGGTTTACGCTCGCCCCCAAATAACATAAAGACTTGCTGAAATGCATCTCCCCGATCGTGCATGGAATAGTAAAGCTCCCCGGGTCCTTGAGTTTTGGTGGTAATTTCTGCTATAATACCGCACTACACTCCTCTGTTAGTCCAACAGTCTCAAAATCTTCCCATTTCTTTTTCCTTGATAGAAACCCTTTCATAAATTTTACATAGCTCGTCATTTGTTCTAGGGCCTTTGCAAATGGTATGTTGATTTGAAGTTTCTTGAAAACTTCCAAAAATTTTGAAAATTTCTTGTCTAATTTTTGTTTTTGAACTCTTTGCTGGAATGGTGGGGGGGAGGATAAACAGCTGGTTTGTTAACTGGTTTGTTCTTTTCCATTTGTTTTTCGTTCCCTTGCTTTACCTCACCTACTGTATTTTCCTTCTCTGGTTCAACCTCCTTTGTAACCAAAATTTCTGCCTCTTGACCAAAATGTTGTTTTCCACTTCTCAACATAATAGCTTGACACTGCTCGTGATTACCCTTAGGATTTCTCTCGGTGTCACTTGGTAATGTCCCTTGTGGTCTATTATTCAATGCCAACGCAATTTGACCTATTTGATTCTCTAGATTCTTGATCGCCATCTCTTGTGATTTCAAAGTCATGGCTTGATTTTTTATAGCCAAATCGGCGCTAGTCATGTATTTTGCCAACACTTCCTCTAGATCTAATTTTCTTTCTTGATATTGAGCTGGTTGTTGCTGATTCTGAAAACCTTGAGGATATGATTGTCATGAAGCTTGATTTTGTTAGTTGTTGCTCCATGAGAAATTCGGATGATTCCTATTTCCTTGATTGTATGTGTTCTGATATGTGTTTTGAGGAATTCTGTTGTAATTGTCGATGAATTGCATAGTTGTTTGATTAATTGCACATTGCTCCGTTGGGTACTCTCCCGCGCACAACTCGCATATTATTGCCACTTGCTGTACTTGATGTGTTTGTTGTGCTTGTCTTTCACATCATTGATCGCAACTTCTTTGAAAGTGCGATATCTCGTACTCGCATCGTTTGTCATACTATCTACTTCTAATACCCCAAATTACCTTCTTCGCTGTGTCATTCTCGTGGGGCCACCGATAGTTATTAGCTGACATAGTTTCAATCAACTCGTAGGCTTCCTCGTAACTCTTAGCCATGAATGCTCCGCCCGATGCTGCATCAATACTTGTCCTGAGATTCCCATGTAGTCCGCTGTAAAAGGTGTTCATTTGTAGCCACTGGGGCAATCCATGATGTGGGCATTTTTTGAGCAGTTCTTTGTATCTTTCCCAGGCCTCATATAATGACTCCCCATGTTGCTGTTCAAACAAAGTAATCTCGTTCCTCATCTTCGTAGTTTTTGCCGGTGGAAAGAATTTTGTGAGGAATTTCAGAGCTAAATCCTCCCATGTAGTTATCGAACCGGATGGTAGAGAATGCAACCAACTCTTCGCCTTGTCCTGTAAAGAGAATGGGAACAATCTAAGTCTCACCGCCTCGTCCGAAACCCCATTGAACCTAAAAGTGTCGCACATTTCCAGAAAACTGACTAGATGCTCGTTCGGATCATCATTTGCAAATCCCCCAAACTAAACTGAATTCTGGATCATTTGTATCATCTCAGGCTTAATTTCAAATGTATTTGCTGCTATTGCTGGCCTGGTGATGCTTGACTGCAGTTCAATCACCTTGGGTGTTGTGAAGTCCCTTAACGCTTTCCGATCTTCGGTTGCCATTACTATTACCTCTTCCTTTTTAGATGTTTCGAATTCTTGCCTCATTTCCTTGATCCACTTACTCAACCTCTGAAACCTTTTCTCAATGTCGTCCTCAAAAGGCAGCAAGTCTGGATTTTGGGACGGAGTTTGCATAAACTACTTCCAACACCTGAAATAAGAAGCACAAAACAAAAATAAAAATGTCTAAGTAAAACTGGATTAATTAAACTGATATTGTAAAAATATTAAGAATTATACTATAGTCCCCGGCAACGGTGCCAAAAACTTGTTGGGTAAAATCTAATTACACACAACACGCACGTATACGTGGTCAACAAGTAATAAAGTGATAAGTTGAGTATCGTTCCCACAGAGACTAATTAGCAATAACCTTAACTTACAATTACCAATCTTCTATTAACCCTAATTTTATTAAACAAATCAACTCAATAATTTAAATTAACGCAACTAAAATTAAGAATAATTAAACTAACACAAAATAACCAAGAATATCAAAATCTAAAATTTCAAACAATTAATGGAGGATTAGACTTATGATTTCACCCTAAGCTTCACTTTGATTTTAACACCTTTATCCTAATTCAACGCACTATCCCAGTTTATTAATCAAGAACACGAACGTAGTATTAACCACCTCTCGATGCACTAATACCGTATTAACATCGATTCATAGATTCAAGCACAAATCAATTTAGATAAACTGGAGATAGCTTATTAAATTGGAAATCAATGTTTACAAAACCATCGATTCATTTAAGGATCCATCACAAGCCTAAAAAGTGAATTAGTTCATAATAAACGAAATAAACACTGAATAAATTATAGAAATCATTCTTCCAATTACAAATAATAATCTAACACGAAATACTCCTCCACACTTGCTATCAAAAACTGAATGTAGATCTCCGTAATATGTCTCTCCTTCTTTTCTTGAAGTTGTTGTTCCTTTAGTATATCATGTCCAACACATAAGTCCCAGCCGAATTCTCTATCAAATAGAGTTATATTGCCATGCAAATAGCTAAAATTCATGCCCAAGAGGAATTGCAAACATAACAGGACACTCAGATTTTCCACCCCCCTCCCCCCCGCCCCGATGGGTGTTTATATACTATGTAAGCTCCGCCGACGTGCCATTCTTCTCTGACTTGCTTTCAGATGAAGACCCCCCCTACGGGTGTATGAAGTTAATAATGCCCACCACGGCGGGCTATGTTCTTGTTAACTGGAATGTAAGACCCCCCCCCCCCCCCGCCTCGGCGGGGGTGTATAAGCTATTCATGCCTCCCCGGTGGGCTTATCTTCTGTTAACTGACTTCGTTGCTCTGCTAATTTGCTTTCAATTATGCTCTATTTGATTCCAAATCACACCAAATATCTCTAAATGTACGTTGAGTGCCACAACCACCATTCTACACATAAAATAACATAAAACAAGTAAAAGTGAACATGGTAATAGGAATTTAGCAACAAATAAGCATGAATTGAATATTAAATCGCGTATATAAAATACACTTATTAGTATGTTATGTTATTCAATGCTTATGCTCTTAGATTATTCCTAAAGCATGACCTTAATCTACAATGTTGATTCATTTATGATTTATTCCATAGCATAATGTTATTACATTTTTATTCAACTAATCCTTAGTTGATGTTCGTTAAACTCTAAATTACCTTGAAACCTATCCAAACCAAACTTACTTTGGTGCGGACTCGTATTCTAAATGGTGAGATGAACAAGCCTATTATAGGGGATAATTTATGCATAGCGTTTAAATGTTTGTGCACAATACATTTTACGAAGGGCTGATCCCCCTAAGTACGAGGAGTCCCTATAGTCTTATGACTATTAAAGTTTAAGTTGAAAGAATACTTAAACTATGGACATAGTTTGTGGTCTTTTGACCCTCAGATATATATTTCAAATTTTGTTCCTAATTATTATTGATTAAGTACATTATTCAGTTTTTTTGAACCTATTCGTTTGACAGTTGATATGATGTTTATTCATTGTCATTTCAAGTGAGCATTGTTTGCTCACTCTTGCTTATAAAAATATTACAGCTAAAGTTGAGAAGGTCGATGAACCTACAACTAGTAAAGGGAAAGGAAAGATGAACAAGTATTGAAGACTTGTAAACCTGTTGACTTTAATATTGTAATAACCCGATTTTTTTTATATAATTAAATCAGAAATTTTGCGTATAAATTTTCTTATTATTATTTTAAAGGTGGGAATATGTTCAAGGTAAAGTATATGTATATATGTGATAAATAAATTTATTTATTACATGAATAATTTCAAATAATTTTCTTAGAATTATCGACCATTATAAATTATATTTTTATAATTAATTTTGTAGTAAAAATATTTTATTATCTATTTTTATGAAATATGATTATTATATTATTTAATAATATATGGAATGATTATTATAATAATTGTTTTATTATATGATTTTAGTTCAGATTATTAAGTTAATTATTTTAACTTAATTAATAATGTTATATATGCAAGTAAATCGGATATGGAATCCAAATCCTAATTATAGTTTTTGATAAATGAATGAGAATAATAATATAATATTATTTTTATTTCATTAGCTATAAATATGTAATCGTATGTTTAGGCCGATAATGGTTGGTTAATTATGGTACAATATTAGAAAACCCTAGCAATGTTGTGTTAAACCTTAGTTTATAACTCAAATACGAGTTCCAAACTATTTTGTAATTGTGTTATGAGATAAATTATATGTACTTTAGACTTTAATGTTAATTAGGGAAACTCTAATTGATATTTAGAAATCCTAATTAACTAGGGACCCTAATTTCTAAATTAGTAACCCTAATTAGTAATTAGAAACCTTAATTACTAAACTAGAACCTTAATGGCTAAATTATAAAGCTTAATGATAATTAGGAATACCCTAATTATTAGAAACCTTAATTAGTAAATTTGAAACCCTAATTGTCTAGTTTTAGAGACTAAAATTTTACTTGGAAATCCTAAAAAAATTATGGAACCTTAGGGTTAAACCCCAAGGGTCAAACCCTAAGGGTTTTCCAAGTTACTTTGTTGCCATTAAAATCAGAAGCCAAAAGACTATTATATCCCTCTTGCATTATTTAAGAAAACTTATCGAATTTGATCTAGGTGGAGTTGTTGGCCAACCCTAAAGTAGCCATGTGACTTGAATCAACAAATATCCGCCTTAAAACATCAGCCATATATATTACATTCACATATATATAGCATTGGAGAGAGAAAAGTATGCATTTTTAGTCATTTGTTCACTAAGCACCCAACTAATTTCTCTCAAGCTCAAACCCACGAAATTTTATAGTTGATCAGTCTCAAAACAAGCCCCCATTATCTCCTCTAACAGATCATAAGCTTAGATTCAAGAGTTTGTTCTTAAAGGTATAAAACCTAACTCTAGAATCTGATCCTTAATCTTATGTTAGATCTTGTGTTTTAATGTTAAAAAATGTTGTTTGTAGTCTATATTGATGATCTGGGTTGATAGATGTTAGATCCATAACATCTATAGGCTCAGATTTGATGTTTTCAAAAATCTGAAAATTGTTGTCTGACAATGAATGTCAGACCTTCTAGATCTCAGCAAGTTTAATGTTTGGATGTTTTAAAGGTCTGATCATGTAGTATGTTATGAGATATGTACTCTGGAACTTGATTCAAGGTCAGAGCATGAATAGATTGCATGATATGGGTGGTCAAACCTCGTTGACCGACCATGACTGGACAAAATCTAGGTAACCCAAATCTTGCCCAGAACGGTTTGATAAGAACTTTGTGGCCTCTTATCTTACTGTTTGTTATTGCTTTGTTATTTTTGTTGCATCTAAATTGTAGTATGTTGTTTAGACTACATTCTCATGCCTTAAGATCACTTAATTAATAAAAAGGTTGGATTTGGTGGCCGGTCAAACTAGCCAAGTCGAGCACGTTCTCTGTTTTCTAGGTAACCTAGAAAACATATGAACATGTCGTCTGACATGGTTTGACCGGATCATAACTGTTAAGTCTGTCGTTGTTAGATCGATTTTATGAAATAGATCTACTCTCTTACATGTTGGCTACACACTTCAACTTTTAAATCACAAAATCATTACACATATTTTAAGTTGTGGAAGCCCAAATATGGCCAGTCGAACTGTTCTTCATTTTTGGGTAACCCAGAAAATGAAGAACAGCTCTAACAGTCACTTTGAAGGCTTAGATCTCCTTATTGTGATGTAGTATGACATTGTTTGTTATTGGATCATGTGACAACCGTAATTTTGTAATTTAATTTTAATATTTATTTGACTGAATAAATATTTTTCGATGAATTAATTATTAGATTAAATAATTAATTGATGAAGTTTTGATAGAGTAATTTAATTATATGTGTTACATTTATTAATTTAATGTGGAGAATTTTTATTATTCAAGTATGTGATTATGTGAGCTTATTGAATTAAAAGAAATATTTAATAAGCTTATGTTATTTTAATTAATTTAATTATTAATTAGAGATTTAATAATTTGACATTATTAATCAAAGAGAATTTGAATTATGTGACTATGTGTATTAATGAGAAATTATTATATTTTATTTAAAGTAAATTAAACTAGATATTTGATTTATTTTATAATGGATGTGACATTTTTTTAAACTATATGATAAGGTTTTATTAAAATAATGGGTTTTAAAACCTAGTATGCTAGCCAAACATGGCCTCAATGGGAGTTGAGGGAAGTTACCCATGACTGGGTAACTGACCACAACGCGTCAGTTGATTTTCTTTATTGCGCCTTCTTCTTCATTTTTCCTAAGTCTATAAAAAATAGAAACAGAGAGAGTTTCGGAGAGAGATTGAGAAGTGTTGAGGGAGAATTGAGATTGAAGAAGAGTTTAAAAGGAATTCATTCACACACTAATCTACGCTTTACGCTTTGGATAATTCTCTCCAACCCAGATTCCTATTTTACGTCTTTTTAAGTTTTCATGAATATGGCCTAAGTTTTCTGTAAAGTTTCTGTAGTTGGAAAGGGTAACAATTATGTGATTATGTGTTAATATATAACATCATAGTATGTTTTATATATATTATATGGGTTTCCATATCTTCAGTTTCATGAAATTATACAGTAAAAGATTTCAGAATATGTTATATGGCCATATGGCCTTATACGTGATTTTTATATGTCAAATATAATTTATTTTGTAAAATTCACACATTGATATGATTATGCATGTTAAAATGAACAAAATGAAACTTGAATGGTTGGATTTGGCTTTATAACGAATCTGTAGCATTAAAATCCATGTTTTTGTTCAAGAAATTCAAGAATCAAGAACAGTCCAATTTGCAAGCTTTAATTATGTGATTATGTGTTTTAATGGGTGAAAATCACTCCATAGATGTTAAGTATTGATTATTTATGAATTCTAGCATGTGGGTATGTCTAAATTCGTGTAAAAATAAGTTGATTGGAAATTTTTAGTTGTGTTCTGCTATTTTCGCAATTGCGAATCGGAATCGAGTCTCAGTCTCATGTGCTGCCAACTCCCGATTCATTTCTCACAAGTGAATACCACTTGTACTCTCGATTCAAGTGTCCGATCATAGCCAATTACTACGCAGTCACATAAAGAGTTAAGACATCTAAAAGTGACGCCATAATGACACTTAGCAGAATGTCTAGAAAATGCAAATTTTTAATGTTCAAGTATAGAAATGAGTTAGTAACTTAGTTTAATGAATATAAAGACTTGTTAGACCTATAATGAGATGTTAAAATAAATTTTTAAAATGTCCATAACACAATTACGTGTGAACTGAATGATCAAATGCATAGTTACCTTATTGTTTGTGAAGTCTTAATTTTTGACAATAAGTGTAGTAATTGACTAAGTATAGTCATGAACTCGAGTTAGACAAAGAATAAACTTGTGATGTTTATTACGTGATATTTGATTGGTGTTGTGAACCTGAATGATATGTAGGATTTAATTCAAAGAACGAGTTTTATTAACGTGTAATCTACGCGCGAGGCAAGTTTCTAAACCTTATCTTGTTACGTTGAGCAAGTTTTCTAACTCTACATTTATGTTGAGCAAGTTTCTTACACTAAACTTTCGTTGAGCAAGTTTCCTAACCCTACTTGTTATCGTTATATAAGTTGATTAATTCATCTTTCGATATTGAGCAAGTTCTCATTATTATTGATCAAGCATGTCTTGTATATTAAAGTTTATTAATCTTTAAGCATGATGTTGTTATACAATAATTATTCTATTGTATACCTTTTGAGATGTTATTCAAGTTAAATATTCGTTTAATGTTAAACCTTGTTAGACTAGCGAACCCTAATTGATTCGACTAGTCCATAGTTGATGAGCGTTCTAAATTTCAGAATCCCTTGATGAATTATCCAAACCAAACTTCCTTTGGTGCGGACTCGAATGTCAAACTGAGATGAACAACCCTATATAGGGGATTATTTACGCTTTAGCGTTAGATATTATGCAGCATGATGGTACTAAGGGCTGATCCCCGAAGCACGAGAAGAAGAGTCCATAGTCTTACGATCATAAAGGTTTCAAGTAAAAACACTTGACAACCTAGGACATAGTTCAAGGTCTTATGACCCTCATAATTTCTTTTGATTCTTGTTATTCATTCTTGATTCAAAAGTTGAGCTTTATATCAGAAATTATTATTTCTCTCGCATGTTATTATTCATTGTTATATTGTTATACTTGTGGGCAATCGTGTTCACTCTTGCGTAATAATAACATTGCAGTTAAGAACGAAAGAGCAGACGAACCTTCCACTAGTAAGGGCAAGGGCAAGCTTAGCAAGTAATGAAGATTATTTATTTATGTGATTATGTAATGATAGTTAGACTTGATGTTACTTAAGACTTATTTATTTATGTTTTCCGCACAGATGTTTTAAGGTTAGAGTAACCTGTGATTTATTTATTATTCAGTTGATGTAACCCCATAAGGGGAGAGATTTATTATTTATTCTATCTATTGCATGGTTTGAAATTTATTTATGGGTAGATAGATAGATGATGCTTGTACAGTGAACACCAAATCCTGTGGAAACGGAAGTACCGAATTTGGGGGTGTCACAGATCATGTAGTATTGCACTAGTTCTACACGATCTGACCATTATCTTGCCCAGAATCACAATACGCAACGAATTAATGCTGGTCAAAGTGGCTCACTCGGTAACTAACATTGGGTGTTCTTAGTGCTCAAGAACACCAAAGGCTACACTTTCTGTCGCTAAAGGCTGTAGGTTGGTATCAAAGCTGTAGGTTATGAACCTTAGGTGGGGGAACAACCTTAGGTAGTAGACTTGTAGGAGATCGAGAATATAGTAGTGGTAAACTCTTATCGAGTTCTAAGAAATGAATTTCTAAATTCATTGAAGATAATAAAAGACTTTATGTGCTTGTGTTAATCTATGTGTTCGCTAGCACGGATTAGTAACTAAAACTTAAAATTTTGTTGTCAGGATGTCAGATGTTAGAGGAGCTTGTTGAGCTGGGGGGAGGAACCCCGATTACCTATAGAGGAGGAGCCCCGAGACATTCATGTCGTCGTGGAAGCAACTTGTCTGAGAGAGAGCCATCTCTGTTGATCACTTATTCTTTGGTCGAGATGAGTTTTAGACCCGATCCAGAGGAGGATCCTGAGGAAGAGGAAGAAGAGGAGTTCCCACCGAACTCCATAGATGCAGAGATGTATGATGCACTCTATGATCATAACATAGAGTTGCAGGATACTGTTCGGGATTTGACTTAGCAGGCGGTTAGTCAACAGATTACTATTGAGCAAAAGAATAGAGAGATTGTGACTCTTCACACACGTTTAGGAAACGTGGAGTGGGATCTGGTTCATGAGAAGGGTCAGACCAAGGATAAGTCCGCAGAAATAGAGAAGTTAAAGAAGGATCTGAAGGAGAGCTCAAAGAGGCTTGCCATAGCAGAGGAGGGCTGGGTACGAGAGTCACGTCGTGCTGATCGTGCAGAAGATGATCGTCGTGCGAAGAAGGCTAAACTTGAAGAGACGTACTCTACACTACAAAATGCAATGGATGCGGTCCAAGATCAAGTTAGAAAGTATCCAATCCAGTTTGAGGATCTACCATCATATATGCTAGATCGCAGAACGATGTCTCGCAATATGGAAGAGGAACGTAGCAAGGCTATTCAGCGCCTTAACAGACAGTGATAGTATTAGTTTAATTATGTGAAAATTATTTGATAGTTAATGATGTAAATTCCTATGTGATTATAAACAAAGGAATATGTTGATGTTTTAAATCCTGTAGATTCTTTATCTCGGGATAGTTGATGTAAATAGCAGTGACGTTATCTTATGATCTTAAAACTTTTGAATTTAATGAGAATATCAAAGTTTATTTGAATTGATGTGTTAAGTGAGTTATGATTAAACGTTTTAGTTAAGTCTTAAATGTTTAAGAGATTGAATAAAGACCTAATAAGCGTATATTCTTAACAGAAATATGTCGCCTAGAAGAAGACAAAATCGTCAGCAAGCCCAGGAAGGGTCAACAAACAATAACAACGACGCCAATGCTAACTCCGTTCAGCAATTGGTAAACCTTTTAGCTGGAGCACTTAATAATCAACCCCAAGCTCCACTAAATACCTCATTTAAGGAATTTAAGGCGGTGGGACCGCCAGAGTTTAAGGGTTCCATAAACCCAATCGAAGCTCAGACTTGGGTAATGGAGATGGAGAAGGTGTTCGATGTTGCTAGGGTAAGGGAAGATCAGAAGATTGCGTATGCAACGTTTATGCTGAAGTCCGAAGCCAGCTATTGGTGGTAGGCAAACAAAGTGAGAGGAGGTGAAGGTGTAATATCCTGGAAAAGATTCAAAGAGATGTTCTTCGAGATGTATTTTTCGACTAGCTCGCAAAATTAGATGGAGGTTCAGTTTCTAGAGTTAAAACAAGGGAATATGTCAGTAGCTGATTATGCGGCAAGGTTTAACGAGTTGGCTAGGTTTGCCGCATACCAAGTGTACACTGATGAGAGGAAGGCAAGATGATTTGAGCAGGGACTGAAGCCCTGGTTGTATAGCAAAGTATCAATGTTCCAATTGAACACTTTTGCTGGAGTGTTAGAGAAGGCCATACTCGCCGAGGGTGGAAGCGATGCAGTAACAAAGTATAATCAAGAGCAGAAGAAGAAGAAAAGTGAGAAGGAAGGTAATAATAAGACTGGTGGGAGTAGCACTGGGGGTAATCACAGTCAAAAGAGGAAGTGGTCTGATAATTCATCGGCTGGAAGTCAACAGGGAGGGCAGAAGAAGAAGATTGAACTGTGCCCAACCTGCAGAAAAATGCATTTGAGAGTTTGTCTGAAGGGGAAGCGAGTGTGCTATAATTATGGTCAGGAAGGCCACATAGCACCAAACTGTCCGAACCCAAAGAAGGGTGCATGCTTCACATGTGGCTCAAAGGACCATCTTGAAAGAGATTGTCCTAAGAAGGGATCGGGAGGGACGAGTTCAGGAGGAAACAAAGGAAATACTGATGGAAGCACTTTGACAATCGCAGCACCAACCACAACCGACCGACCGACTGCCAGAACATTCAACATGACAGTGCAGGACGCAGTGCAGTCTCGCGATGTGGTGTCAGGTATCATTCCGATCTATAAAGTTAATGTTTATGTGTTATTTGATTCGGGTGCTACTTGCTCATTTATATCCGATGACTTCGCTAAGGACTTAGAATTGTTTAAGGACGAGTTAAAATACCCCATGAACATAGAAATTGCGAATAGAGAAATTTTCCCTGTTAAGTATGTGCACAAGAACTGTAGAGTAGATATTAAGGGTAATATCATAAACGTAGATATTATCCCTATTCGACTTGGAGAATTTGATGTTATTTTGGGTATGGATTGGTTATCCAATTATGGGGCGGTAATTGACTGCCAGAAGAAGCGATAACCTTACGACTCACAAAGGTTGTGTTTTATGGTAGCAAGTCGCCTAGACAAGCGAGTTATTTGACGATGATGCAGGCCGAAGATTGTTAAGGCAAGGCTGTGTAGGATATCTAGCTTACATAGTCGATAGTCGTAAAGAGAATCCGAAAATAGATGAGATTCCGGTAGTGAGAGATTTCGCAGACTTATTTTCGGACGATTTATCGGGACTTCCTCTAGATAGAGCAGTTGAATTCGTGATCGATTTGGCTCCAGGAACGTCCCCAATATCGAAGGCACCGTACCGAATGGCACCGGAAGAGATGAAAGAACTGATGGTCCAACTACAAGAATTACTGGATAAAAAGTATATTCAACCAAGCGTATCACCGTGGGGAGCGTCGATTTTATTTGTGAAAAAGAAGGATGGAACGAAGCGGCTCTGCATCGACTACAGAGAACTGAATAAGGTCACGATTAAGAATAGGTATCCATTACTGCGAATCGATGACTTGTTCGATCAGTTAAAGGGAGCAAGATATTTTTCAAAGATATATTTGAGAAGTGGTTATCATCAACTGAAGGTGAGACCAGAGGATTTACCGAAGACAGCGTTTAGAACACGATACGGTCACTACGAATTTTTGCTAATGTCATTTGGTCTAACGAATGCTCCTGCAACATTTATGGGCTTAATGAATGGAGTGTTCAAGCCATTTTTGGACAAATTCGTAGTGGTATTTATAAATGACATTTTGGTATATTCAAAAAACCAAGGAAGAACACGAAGAGCATTTGAGGTTGACGTTAGAGACATTGAGAAGAGAGAAGTTGTATGCTAAGTTTTCGAAATGTGAATTCTGGATTGAAAGAATACAATTTCTTGGACATGTGATTGATAAAGACGGAATTTCGGTGGATTCCTCCAAAGTCGGGTTTGTGATTAATTGGGATCACCAAGACGCCATCGTAAGTAAGAAGTTTTCTTGGATTAGCAGGTTATTACAGAAGATTTATTCAGGATTTTTCCAAGATCGCAACTCCGCTGACGAATTTGACTAGGAAATCGGTGAAATTTGTTTAGACGGAGAAGTGTGAGGAAAGCTTCCAAGAATTAAAAAAGAGGTTGAGTACAACACATGTGTTATCTCTTCAGGATGACACATGAAATTTTGTGGTTTATAGTGATGCATCGCATAAAGAACTTGGTTGTGTGCTTATGTAGAATGGCAGAGTCATTGCGTATGCATCACGACAACTAAAAGATTATGAGAAGGGGTATCCGACCCATGACCTGGAGTCAAAGAAGGTGGTTGGAGTTAATTAAGGATTACGATTGTGAGATTCTATACCATCCGGGTAAGGCAAATGTGGTGGTCGACGCCCTAAGTAGAAAAGGTCAGGAGAAATTGATGATGTTAACCGCTCAGGAGGAGCTAATTTTAGCATTGGAAAAACTAGAATTGGAAGTGAAATATCCTATGGAGATTGACGAGAAGCTGTTCTAGATGCAAGCTGGTACAACTTTACTGGATAAAGTTAAGGAGGCTCAACTTCAGGACGAAGAATGTGAGAAGGTGAAAAAGAAGATATCTGAGGGGTCTAAACCGAGATTCAAAATAGACGATGAGGGACTACTAAGATTTGAGAGCAGAATTTGGGTACCGCCAGTACCAGAGATTAAGGAAGAAATTCTGAACGAGGCTCACAACTCAAGATATTCGATTCACCCTTGTAGCACCAAGATGTACCAAGATCTTTGACAACACTTTTGGTGGCCAAATTTGAAACGAGAGGTTGCAGAGTGTGTTGACAAGTGCCTAACATGTCAGAAAGTGAAAGTAGAACATCAAAGACCGATTGGGTTGCTACAACCTTTAGAGATTCCAGAATGGAAATGGGAACATATTATGATGGATTTCGTGGTTGGCCTACCGACGACTCAGAAAGGCTACGACGCAGTATGGGTTATTGTTGACCGATTGACGAAATCCGCACACTTCCTTCTGATCAGAATCAGATTCAACCTAGATCAGTTGGCAAGGTTATATGTGAAAGAGATTATTTCAAGGCACAGAGTTTCGGTGTCAATTGTTTCTGATAAAGATCCACGTTTAACGTCGAACTTCTGGAAACGTCTACAGGAATGCATGGGTACACAGTTGCGAATGAGCACAGCGTATCACCCTCAGACAGATGGACAGAGTGAAAGAACAATTCAGACATTGGAAGATATGTTAAGAGCTTGTATAATGGATTTTGAAGGAAATTGGGATGACCATCTACCGCTCATAGAGTTCGGCTACAACAATAGTTACCATGCAAGTATTGGCATGCCACCATATGAAGCACTATACGGCAGAAAGTGCAGAACTTCACAATTACTAGGCCCGGAATTGGTACAGCAAACAGCAAAAATAGTCAAAGTGATCCGAGCAAGATTGACAGCAGCTCAAGATAGACAGAAGAAATATGTTGATCCACACCGTAAGAATGTTGAGTTCGAACCGGGTAGTTATGTGTTTTTAAAGGTCTCTCCTTGGAAGGGAAAGATCATATTCGGAAAGAAAGGGAAATTAAGCCCAAGATTCATTGGACCCTTTGAAGTTCTACGAAGGGTCGGAGAAGTTGCTTATGAGGTAGCCTTACCTCCATCTCTAGAGAATGTCCACAATATTTTCCATGTCTCAGTCCTACGACCCTACAAACCCGATTACAAGCACGTGATTTAATATGAACCCCTACGTTTCGACAAAGACTTATCTTACGAAGAAATTCCTGTTCTAATTGTCGACCGAAAAGAACAAGTTCTGAGAAATAAAGTAATACCTTCTGTTAAGGTAATTTGGAGGAACCACAACGCTGAAGAAGCTACGTGGGAACTCGAAGAGAATATGATGAAGAATTATCCTCATTTATTCACTTAGATTGTTATATGTGATTTTGGGAACAGAATCTTTGTAAGGGGGGAGAATGTAACGGGACGACTTGTTTGAGTTATGATTCTGGGGACAGAATCCTTTTAAGAGGGGAAAGATGTGACAACCGTAATTTTGTAATTTAATTTTAATATTTATTTGATTGAATAAATATTTTTCGATGAATTAATAATTAGATTAAATAATTAATTGATGAAGTTGTGATAGAGTAATTTAATTATATGTGTTACATTTATTAATTTAATGTGGAGAATTTTATTATTCAAGTATGTGATTATGTGAGCTTATTGAATTAAAAGAAATATTTAATAAGCCTATGTTATTTTAATTAATTTAATTATTAATTAGAGATTTAATAATTTGACATTATTAATCAAAGAGAATTTGAATTATGTGACTATGTGTATTAATGAGAAATTATTATATTTTATTTAAAGTAAATTAAACTAGATATTAGATTTATTTTATAATGGATGTGACATTTTTTTAAACTATATGATAAGGTTTTATTAAAATAATGGGTTTTGAAACCTAGTATGCTAGCCAACCATGGCCTTAATGGGAGTTGAGGGAACTGGGTAACTGACCACAACGCGTCAGTTGATTTTCTTTATTACGCCTTCTTCTTCATTTTTCCCAAGTCTAGAAAAAATAGAAACAGAGAGAGTTTCAGAGAGATATTGAGAAGTGTTGAGGGAGAATTGAGATTGAAGAAGAGTTTAGAAGGAATTCATTCACACACTAATCTACGCTTTACGCTTTGGGTAATTCTCTCCAACCCAAATTCCTATTTTACGTCTTTTTAAGTTTTCATGAATATGCCCTAAGTTTTCTGTAAAGTTTCTATAGTTGGAAAGGGTAACAATTATGTGATTATATGTTAATATATAACATCATAGTATGTTTTATATATATTGTATGGGTTTCCATATCTTCAGTTTCATGAAATTATACAGTAAAAGATTTCAGAGTATGTTATATGGCCATATGGCCTTATACGTGATTTTTATATGTCAAATATAATTTATTTTGCAAAATTCACACATTGATATGATTATGCATGTTAAAATGAACAAAATGAAACTTGAAATGGTTGGATTTGGCTTTATAACGAATCCGTAGCATTAAAATCTATGTTTTTGTTCAAGAACTTCAAGGACAGTCCAATTTGCATGCTTTAATTCTGTGATTATGTGTATTAATGGGTAAAAATCACTCCATAGATGTTAAGTATTGATTATTTATGAATTCTAGCATGTGGGTATGTCTAAATTCGTGGAAAAATAAGTTGATTGGAAATTTTTAGTCGTGTTCTTTAATTTTCGCGAATCATAGAATCGAATCTGAGTCTCAAATGCCAGCGCCAACTCCCAAATATTTTCTCAAATCACCGCAGTCAGCTAAGTGTTTAGTCGCAAATACCAAGAGTTAAGATAAAAGTGAAATACAGCATACCACTTAGCGCGTAATGTCTAGAAAATGCAAATTTTTAATGTTCAAGTATAGAAATGAGTTAGTAACTTAGTCTAATGAATATAAAGACTTGTTAGACCTATAATGAGATGTTAAAATAAATTCTTAACATGTCCATAACACAATTACGTGTAAACTGAATGATCAAATGCATAGTTATCTTATTGTTTGTGAAGTCTTAATTTTTGACAATAAGTGTAGTAATTGACTAAGTATTGTGATGAACTCGAGTTAGACAAAGAATAAACTTGTGATGTTTAATACGTGATAATTGAATGGTGTTGTGAACATGAATGATATGTAGGATTTAATTCAAAGAAGGAGTTTTATTAACGTGTAATCTACGCACGAGGCAAGTTTCTAAACCTTATCTTGTTACGTTGAGCAAGTTTTCTAACTCTACATTTATGTTGAGCAAGTTTCTTACCCTAAACTTTCGTTATATAAGTTGATTAATTCATCTTTCGATATTGAGCAAGTGCTCATTATTATTGATCAAGCCTGTCTTGTATATTAAAGTTTATTAATCTTTAAGCATGATGTTGTTATACAATTATTATTCTATTGTATGCCTTTTGAGATGTTATTCAAGTTAAATATTCATTTAATGTTAAACCTTGTTAGACTAGCGAACCCTTATTGATTCGACTAGTCCATAGTCGATGATGAGCGCTTCTAAATTTCGTAATCCTCGATGAATTATCCAAACCAAACTTCCTTTAAAAGCGGACTCAAATGTCAAACCGAGATGAACAACCTCAGATAGGGGATTATTTACGCTTTAGCGTTAAGATATTATGCGACAAGATGGTACTAAGGGCTGATCCCCTAAGTATGAGAAGAAGAGTCCATAGTCTTACGATCGTTAAAAGGTTTCAAGTAAAAACACTTGACAACCTAGGACATTGTTCAAGGTCTTATGACCCTCGAATTTCTTTTTGATTCTTGTTATTCATTCTTGATTCAAAAGTTGAGCTTTATATCGAAGTTATTATTTCTCTCGCATGTTATTATTCATTGTTATATTGTTATACTTGTGGGCAATCGTGCTCACTCTTGCGTAATAATAACATTGCGCTTAAGAACGAAAAGAGCGATTTAACCTTCCACTAGTAAGGGCAAGGGCAAGCTTAGCAAGTAATGAAGATTATTTATTTATTTGATTATGTAATTATAGTTAGACTTGATGTTACTTAAGACTTATTTATTTATGTTTTCCGCTTGATGTTTGTTTTAAGGTTAGAGTAACCTCGGATTTATTTATTATTCATTGATGTAACCCCATAGGGGAGAGATTTATTATTTATTCTATCTATTGCATGGTTTGAAATTTATTTATGGGTAGATAGATAGATGATGCTTGTACAGTGAACACCAAATCCTGTGGAAACGGAAGTACCGAATTTGGGGGTGTCACAGATCATGTAGTATTGCACTAGTTCTACTACGATCTGACCATTATCTTCGCCTGTAATCACAATACGCAACGAATTAATGCTGGTCAAAGTGGCTCACTCGGTAACTAACATTGGGTGTTCTTGGTGCTCAAGAACACTAAGGGCTACACTTTCTGTCGCTAAAGGCTATAGCGACAGTTTATTTAATTTTATTTAATTTATTTTTATAAATCATTTAAAAATAGTAATTAATTTATAAAAATTCCAAAAATAGTTTTAAAAATTATTTTAAGTTATAAAATTAACTTTTAATAATTTGACATATTTTTCATAAATATTAGAATTTATTTAAATATTATTGATATTTAATTTATTTAATAAATACATTAAATAAATTAATTAAAAATGATTTTATTATATTAAAAATCATTTTAAATGCTAATAAGGTATTTAAAAATATTTTAAGTTATAAAATATAACTTTTAATATTTTAAAGTAAATTTCATTAATAATTTAATATTAATGATATTAGAATTATTTAATAATTATATTAAATAAATTAGTTTAAAATGATTTTAATATTATAGAAATTATTTTAAATAAAAATAAAGTGTTTAAGAATATTTTAAGTTGTAAAATATACTTTTAATATTTAAAGGATAATTTCATTAATAATTTAATATTAATGATAATAATTTAATATTAAGGATATGAGAATTATTTAATAGTTATATTAAATAAATAGTTTTAAATTGGTTTTATTAATTCAAAATTATTTAAAAAGGATATAAATGAATTAAAAATATTTTAAGTTATAATAAATAACTTTTAATATTTTGATAAGTAATGCATTAATATTTAAATATTAATAGTAATTATTTAAAATGATTTTAATTATTTTAAAAATCATTTAAGGGTAATATTAATACTTTAAAAATATTTTGAGTTATTATAAATAACTTTAATATTTTGACAATAGTTTCATTAATAATTTAATATTAATTAAATATTAATGATAATAGAATTATTTAATATTTAAATCATTTAATATTGATTCCAGTATTTAAAAAATCATGATAAATTATAATAATTAATTAAAAATTATTATAAGTCATTTAAAAATAATTTGACCGATGTTTAAGTTATATTGAACTTTGGTATAGAGTTTTAGACTCAATAATTACCCGATAAAGTCGTCGGTACACCAAAATATTTTAGAAATTGATTTGGACTTATATAAATTATATGTATACATGTTTGTTTGTGATCCAATGACTACTAAACATATGTGACAATGTGTTTAGGTTATGTGCTGACTGCAAATAGTAGTACTATGTGTTATGATATATTATTCTAATCGAATAAATGATTTTATTAATGATAGGACTTGATATAAAAGATAAAACTAAGTTGCATAACTGTAAATAGTAGATCAGGCAAGTATCATATCTTTGCATTTACTTTATGCAATAGACATGCGTTAGCGAACATCGAAACTATTCTTTTTCATTGTTCAAATATCTTAACCTTTGTATATACTTATGCAATGATTCTGTATAAGTAAGTTATTAGATCATAATCTATTGTACAAGTTCATTATTCTGTTATTATAAATCAAGATATATATTCTGTTCGTTAATTTCTAAGCATGGTTATACAAGTGTCCTCACTTGGATAATCATTATATTTTATCACATCTTGATATATACTTATTGGTTTCCAATATGTATACAATGACTTGAAAGCCGTCTAAGCTATTTGATTCAAATTTGAATACGTGTTTAAAAATATTATTGAATAAGATAGAACTTTATTATATCCAACCGAATTGTTTTGGTCTGGATTCTAGACTAGTATAAACATCCCAAATCTGGGAAATTTTTATACGCCTAAATGTGGGCTAATCTCATGTCATTGTGTAGCTCTCGACAACAACTTTCCAAAAAGGTACATCACTCCTTTATCAGATGCCCGAATTAAAAGTTATAAAGGTTCGAGCGGAAAGGGCGTAGCCCAAGTACACATACTTCTAGACGATGGGACCTGAATGGCCCGGGGGTAGCCCAGGCAGCTGTAGGTAGACCCACGGCTATCTGGTCTTTAAATATGGGCTCTTGGCAGCTCATTTGAAAAAAGAAGAAGAAACGAGAGAAAACTCTGTCCATTTCAGCCTGTAACCCCTACTAGATTGCTCTAAACTGAGTGATTCTTCTTTCTAAACACTTGTAAGCTCGTGTTCTGTAACATATTGAAGTTTAATCGGTGTAAACTGAGTTTTTGGTCCTCAAAAACTATCTAAAGTCTTCTTCGCAGCCCACTGTAAGATATTTTAGATTTTTAAGTTTTCTATCACTTATATATGTATTTATATATAAACATTTCTGTCAGGCCTGGAGTTTACTTCGTGGCCATTTACTACTTTTATATATATTTATTTATTTACATTTGTCTGGCCTAAAGATTCGTGGCCTTTTACTGTTTATATATATATATATATATACATGTTAAGCATTTATAGCAGTTAGGTACATAATGTAAATGACAGAAAGTAAATGACTGAATGTAAACGATGTAAGGGATTTTAAGTGGTTCAAAGACTCAAGCTCCTAATCCAGTCTTCTGCTTTAACGAGCAAGAATTTCACTAAGGAAGGGCAGCACCTTGAATCACTAAGATTCCTTCAAGGCCAGCAGCCTTGGAACTTCAGTTCACTAAGAACTCTTCAAGCCCAGCAGGCTTGGAACTTCATTTAGTCCCTCCGGACAAGGACCCCTCAGACCCTGGCTACTTATTGTTGTTGTTGTTGTAGTTGTTGTTGGTGCTTTTCTGCTAAGATGTCTTGAAGCTTGAACATCTTTTGTACTTAGTAGCTTGGCGTGGTCCTCTTTGCATTCTACGTACAGTCTGGACCACTTCTTCTCTAGTGCAGCTGATCTTCATACTTTTTATCTCATCTTCATTTGATATCAGTTGTGCACCATCACCATTTGGGTTCGCTAATTCTGTGAGCTTTTGGTAGACTTCTTCTGGCACTTAACATTCTCTGAACCCTTCTTGAATGATTTGCAGACATGGTCCTGCATCTCTTCTGTTTTAGCTTTTGGTTCATGGTGATTCGTAGAGTGGCTCTCTGGATCTTCTTTGTGCTCTGCCACTTTTCTGAATGCTATCTTCTTGGCCTTCTCGGATCTCAGCTTAGTTTCCATCTTCAGTGGCATTCTCATTCTTGTTGAGTTAAGCTTTAGTCTCACTGTCACTGAGACTTGTTCAAATTTACTTCACTTCCACCTTCGTAGTCTCACTGTCACTAAGACTTGTTATGTTCAGTTCTGGTGGAACTCGTAGAATCAACAATACAACATTCCAACAACTTAATGATCCTTCAACTCAACAACTCTTGATCTTTGATGCTCTGGCTAATATATATTCCTTCCCAATCTTCCCGTTGGAATATAGCTGTTGAAAGCTATTTGAATTTCTTCATAGATCTCGAGTTATTTGGTGTAGACTGCATGATGTGACATAACAGCTCCTTTTTGACTTTACTAACACAGCAGTCTGTTACCTTACCTACTGCCTTAGAGTTATCATCATTTCATGTCAGGCAAGTAGTCATCTTTATTTCTTCTTTCTGACTTCTCGATTAGAATATCACAAGTTGTCCTTATGCATCGATGTTCACATATATCAATATTTAAATATCAGCCTTCAGATTAAACCGTTGCTAATACTTCAATCTTCAGATGATCGAACTCTATGATTATGATGCATATGTTCTTGGACCTGATCGTAGTTTGTTGAATGTTACTTATTGACTGATTGAGACAACACTACGATCCTGAAGAGTGTTTATTGGATTTTCAATGTAGAACATCTCTTTCTTCATTTGTGTAGTGCTTCATCACTTCTATTTGCCTCGACTGATCTCGGGAACCTATTGCTTGAGTCCTTGTTCTGGTCTCTTCTGAATAGCAAGACACATCAGATTTGTGTCATGCCCAGCTTACTTTCTCCTTGTGATCTCCCATTCACTTATCATCAATGGGCTGACCCATGCTTAATCACATTAGCCTTGTTCTAAAAAAGCTGACCAGTATCTGTGTGTAAACTGCATTAGTTCCTGCTTTATTTGGCAAACACTATGATCCTGGTTAACCCCAAGATCGTTGTCTTCTATTTTCTTGACAGCTTACTTCACTTGCTAACTTTCCTTAGCCAGTCTCTCATACTGAAGTCTTCTTCTGATTGACTTGTGGAAGACTTCGTCTTGAATGGCTTCACAACTCAATCTGGATGCTAATTAGGTTGGTGCTTAGATCTTCTGTTAGCTTGCAAGCCATTCGTTGAGTGCTCTCTGGTTTCCTTAAAGGTGGAATATATCTTTGCAGCTCAGACCAGAGGCTTCATCCTTTGGATATTCTGGGAGTGCTCATTTATTGAGAATCGTGTTTACTCTACGATTCTGTCTTGGCGTTGTGAGGACTTCTATTGAAGCCTTAGTTCTGCACTCTATGACTTAGCTTGGGTTCTGCAGACACTACAACTTTGAGATTAGATCTTGACACTCTATGATTTTTGTCTTTAAGCTTGCTGTCTTCATCTGATCTGGCTCGACTACGATTTCTGCCTCTGATATGATAAATAGAATCTACGACTCTGAGTGTGGTCTACGATTCTTGACTTGGCTTAGGTAGATGCTTGTTCGGCTTTTAGATAGACTGTCTCTACGATTCTGAATATGACTTCCTCAACAAACTATGGCTTTGAGGAAATTCTTCTCGACACACTACAATCCTTCCTCATCTCTCATGGCAGTCTACGAACTCCGAGATCTACTATCTTGCAGACTATGATTCCGCCTTCATAGTTCTCGAGCTTTCTTTGACTCTCCTGGCAGACTACGATTTCTGGTGCAGTGCTCGACTGTGACGCCCCAAAATCCAAGTTCTCTAACCTCAGATTCGGTGCTCACGATCTATCATCATCATAAGCATTCTATAATCTATTGCGGAATAATAAACATACATTGTTCATTATAATAAAGTTTCATAACATAGTCCCAAGGTCTTCTTAACCTTAACTTAAGCACACCATTCATATTACAAAAGGTTTACATAGTAATTCCATAAGATAAGAATAATTAAAATTTATTCTAAACTATTCTTGTATCTTGCCCTTGCCTTTGTCTTTCATATTGGATCCTTATGGCTTAACTGAAATAAATGTCATGATATAGCAAGGGTAAGCAACTAATTTGCTTAGCAAGTATATATACAAGGGAGATATATCAGGACTAGAAAGAAGTTTTGCTTTCAATGTTTAACAATAGTATAAGATTGTGAAGGAACATGAATTAATAATCAACAATTGAATATTCAAATAATAGAATATCATGTACTGAGTGGTTTTGAAATAATCATGAACATTTGCCAAGGTTCTCAGTCATTTAAACTATACCTCTTAATAAGTTTTGGTATTCAAGGGGATCAACCTTTCATACCCCGTGACTTATTCATAAACACTTAATAATCCAGCATCATGCCTTAATCAAATTCATCCTTTTCTTAGTCAAGAGTTTTTATCATATCAATTTAATAAGAACAACTTTTTAAAACACATTTGATTTAACAAATTTAAACATGCTTGATCTAGATGATACAATTAGCATAGATCTATCTCATAAACAGTTCATGAATGAAAGAACTTTAATTTAATTAATAGTTCCATAATAATAGAACTTTAATTCAATTGCACAAATTGTGAATTTCAATAATCATTAGAGATTTGAATAATCATCAATAATTATTCACTAACATGCTTTGAAAATAATAACTCGAGTTTAAGTTAGAGAACTTGCCTGTTTTTCGAGCTATGGCTAATTAGCTTTAATTATAACTCTTTGAATTACCTATCATTTACAATGTTGGTCTATTAATTAGTACTGCATATAATTGTACGTCTACATACTTACTTATGCTATTATTTAAAAAATAATTCAATCACCATGTAAACATAGTATAATGTACCATCATTAACCCTATAAGATATTTAATAAATATTAGGTTAATGATTTTATAAATTTATAAGGTCTTTCTTAAGTAATAAACACTTACTAGACCCTTAAGTAATGTATTATAATTGTTTAATTAATTAGTCTTTTAAATTATCTCCATGTATTAACTCTATCTACCTTTAATTACCATTTAATATTAGTTAAAAATAATTAATTATTTACCTTTACTTTTTATTAAATTAATAATAACTAGTTACATCTACTTATTATTTAATGTTAATTAAATATTGAATAATTAACATTATTTGTCTTTAATATTATTTAATATTAATTAAGTAATAATTAATTAATCATTTATCCTTGAATAATAACTAATTGATTTATTAGTCCTTAATTATTCATTACTATTAATAAATGAACAATTAATTAACCTTTGTCCTTATTTAATATTAATTAGTTTATTATTTATCCTTGAATAATAAATAATTAATTTACTTCATAAATCTTTAATTATTCTTTCTTATTAACGTAAGAATAATTAATTATCATGTATTTTTATTTATTATTTAATATTTGTAGACACTCAAAATTTTGCATTCCTATTACTAACATTGCATAAGTGCAGAATCATTTTTCAGAGATAACCCCAGAGGATAAGATAGTTCTAGTTCCGGAAATCCCACCGGGGAAGACTTTTCCATCTCGGAGAAAACACTAAGATATTTAATCCCGAAAACAACACCGGTAGTTTTAGTTTCAACCTCAGAAATAACACCAAGGAGTGCAGTTGCAGTTCCGGAGATAACCTTGGAGATGCTCTTTCAACCCTTACAGTCAACTTCAACCTTGGAGATAACCCCGAGGCACTCAGTCCCAAACCCGGAGATAACCCCGGGAGGTCAAGCACACCTCAGAGACAACCCTGAGGACATCCAATACTTGCAGTAGCCCAATGTCAGAGATAACCCTGAGCAACGATCATTTATCACCAAACCGAGATAACCCTTTAGGAAGAGCAAAATCGTCATTTTGCCCCCTCGATTCTACATGTGCGCCTTCTCAACACATTTCAACATACATTCTACACAGCAGTGTCCTACAAGAACCAAATAGCTGCAATCCCGAGTGACTACTACACAGGACAGCACATCGAATGGAATTTGAAGCTTGAAGACCAAGGGCATGGTCCCATCTTCCTGACTTCTTACAACCTCTAATCCCATGTCATTTGTGTAGCTCTCAACAATAGCACTCCGTAAAATATCTCATACACCTCAATCGGAGGACCGTATTGAAGTTCTGAAAGTTCGAGCAGACATCACGTTGCACGCTTGCACGTACTTTGAGATGGCAGGACCATGAGTCTCGGCACTCCACCGAAGCCGCAGTGTGCATCTGCGGCCCCCAGCAGTACACCTACTGACCCCCTCTATAAATAGAGGGCTTGAGGTGGCAATTTTGTAAGATAAAACAGCGAGGCAGCCCTGTCCAATTTGCTCTGTACATCCTATAAACTGAGTGCTTTATCATTTTAAACACTTTTGAGCTCATATATTGCTATATTTTTACCGGCGGGAGCCGAGTTTTCATCCATTTAAAGCTATAGAAGTCTTCTTTGGAAGTCCACTGTAAGCCTTCTTACACCTTTTAAAGCCTTCTCTCCACATTTTGCACACACTATTCTTCACGTTGAGAGTCGTGTTGCGTGTGTATGCCGAAACTTCGGTCTGTGGCTTTTATTTATTTATATATATATATATATATATGGACTAACATTATCGAGTTATGCCTTGATTGAGCCTAGATTCACGTCCGGAACATTTATTGCTTTTATATATATATACTTATATATAAACTATAGTCGAACTCTGTTTGATGAGCCTGGATTTATATCTAGAGCGTTTATTGCTTTATATATATATATATATATATATATATATATAAACTGTTATCGGACTCTGTTCGATGAGCCTGGATTTTATATCCGGAGCGTTTACTGCTTTTATATATATATGAATAGTTATATATATTATACCCATCAAACTCTGTTTAATTGAGCCTGTATATAATATCTGGTGCGTTTACCACTTATATATATATATATATATATATATATTTCTATCAGGCGTAGAGTTTACTTCGTGGCCTTTTACTACTTTATTTACATTTCGTCCCACCTGGAATTTACTTCATGGCGTCTGATCGGTTTACTACTTTATTTATATTTCGTCCAGCTTGGAGTTTACTCTGTGGTGGTTGATTGCATTTACTGCTTTATTTACATTTCTGATCCCATATGGAGGTGCTTCGTGGAGGTTGATCTTGTCTCTATATATATATCTACCGCTTTTATATATTTACATTTTTAGTCCCCCACGAAGTTCACTTCGTGGTGGTTGACAGTATGTATATATATTTACACCTTTTATATATATAACTGCTTACAGCTTTCATACAAACTGCTACATCATGTGAGCCTAGGAATCATCTGATCGTAGATTCAGTCTTCTGAATCTAGATTCGGTTCCTGTGATGGATATTTTTCGGCTGTAAACAGCTTGCACATTATTCACGGTGTCTGAATTTCCTTAGATGGCTCTCATGCCCACAAGGAGTTCAACATTGCTATGTATATAATTTTCTCGAAGATGCCTCGCATCTCTAAAATAAAAGTAATTATGCCGAACACTTAATAAAATGGAAGTATCAAAGGCCTCAATTACTATTGAGCATAAGAGTTTGAAAAACCTCTTTTACAAAACATCACTGCTATATCTTGTTAAAACTGATTTTTTACACAAATTAAATGTTACGCCCCCACAATAGGTATACAACGCCCATTCTGAGTCGCCAAAATACATGGTACAGAAGCAACTACAACTTTATTAATACAATTGTCGTGCAAAATACGACAACACATAAACTCATGAGTTTAAATACAAATATTGTCATCTGTACAATATCCACACTCAAATAAGTCCTCATTACAATTATTGATACATTATTTTACAAATATGGTGAGGACTACTAAAACAACTCTCTAGAACCATCATTCCATACCCCGACTAGAACTCGCTGCATTCTCGCCTCCTAAGAAGAAAAATGGAACAAAAAGGAAAAGGGTGAGCTCAACTAGCCCAGTAAAGAATATTATGACTAAGATAATATAGAACAAATTATCGTTAGTCTTCAACAGGGAAAAATCTGATAAAATACAATAGACAACAAGTTTTAGATCAATATTTGTAGCGGAAATAATAATTCATAGATGAGTTACATAGAGAATAAAATCTACTATAATCTATGAATTTAAAAGTTCATCATCAATATTTTATCCCTGTAACATCAATCAATATACATCTTGAATCAAATATTCATCTTTGCACTACAGGCCAAAGATATTCATTGTAAAATACTCCTCCTCCTCATAAACTTATATATCCCACATTCATTGTAAAAATATCACCTTTATTATATTATGAAAATATAATAATATATTTAAATGAATTATTTATCAGAAAAAATAAAATATCAATTTTTCAACAATTGTCACTTTAAAATTTTCTCCATCTATATCCACATAAAATGAATATTTTCCTTATCATATAAATCAATAATTAATTATTCACAAATAATATTATAGAATCACAATACTGGCAACCAGACCGTTCCCATAAAAGAGGGGGCTTTCCAATAAGGATTTCTCCTTACTGGCACGCAATTAGGTGACCAAACCTCTCCTTAGACAGAACTTTCTAGACATTGCCAATAATGTTATCTAATAATATTATTCAAATAATATGAATTATTGATCTGATAATGAAAATACTGTGTAGTGACAATTATTGAAACAAAAATAATATAAAATATTAAAGTAGCAATTATTGAATCAATAAAATAAAATATTGAATAGTAACTACTGTAACAATTATTGAGTAGTGTCTTCTTACGTAAGAATTAATAATTGGTGCAATATTGTGTGCTACTGTGTTTTAACCACCAGGTATTCCAACAAGATAATTGTGAATAACTACGCTGCAAGTTATTTATAAAGAAACTTATACTTGTGCTTTTCTTCATCCAATCGCTTTTTTCAGTTATGGGCCCACACAAAAGTCAAGGTCGTCGCATTTAATATTCCCAAACAAGCAGAAGAATATTCCACGACCAAACTAATATTCCCCGAAACAACAATGAATATTTTATAACCACTTGCTTATTTGAAATATTTGCGCATTTTACCCATAACTAACCACATTAATCAAATCAACCCTTACTATTTCAAAATAATAAATAGAGGAAATTCAATTTCATTAATAATAAGTTGGGGTCTTACCGCCTCCCCTCCTTATGAAATTTCTTCCTCGAAATTTACGTACGTACCTGGTGTTTCGAAAAGGTGAGGATATCTCGCTTTATTTCCATTTCCAACTCCCAGGTCATTTCCTCTATAGCATGGTTCCTCCAAAAAACTTTGACTTGTGGTATGACCTTTGTACGTAGGACATGCTCCTTCCTATCCAAGATCTTGACAGGTACCTCTTCGTAAGTTAAGTCTTCGACTATCTCATCTGGTTCTAACTCAATAACGTGGTCCGGGTCTTTCACATATTTACGTAGCACAGATACATGAAAAACATTATGAACACGAGACATACTTGGAGGTAATGCGAGTCTATAGGCTATATTTCCAACTCGGTCAAGAATTTGAAATGGACCAATAAATCGTGGATTGAGCTTTCCTCTCTTCCCAAATCTTGTAACTCCCTTCCGTGGAGCAACACGCAACAATACATGATCCTCAATACTAAATTCCACGTCCTTTCGATGAAGATTCGCATAACTCTTTTGTCGATCCTGTGTCGTTTGTATACATTGTCGAATCATTTGGATCTTTTCTGTAGTCATACGTACCAACTCTGGTCCCAACAATTTTACTTCACCTACCTCATCCCAACATACTGGAGAGCGACACTTACGTCCATATAATGCTTCGAATGGAGCCACACCTATACTTACCTGATATCTGTTGTTGTAGGAAAATTTCACCAAAGGTAAATACTTATCCTAACTCCCTTTGAAGTCTAGGACACAGAGTTTTAATATATCTTCAAGAGTTTGAATAGTCCTCTCTGATTGTCTGTCAGTTTAAGGATGGTATGCCGAACTGAATCATAAATCCGTGCCCATAGTTTTTTTGCAAGCTAACCCAAAATCGTGAAGTGAATCATAGGTAATGATCCGAAACTATGGATACTGGCATGCCATGCAATCTCACAATCTCATTTACGTACATACGAGCAAGACGTTCAAGGGAATAAGTCTCCCGTATCGGCAAGAAATGAGCAGACTTAGTTAATCTATCAACAATAACCCAAATAACATTTATGCCTTGAGAAATCGTGGGAAGACCCGTAACGAAATCCATGGTAATGTGTTCCCACTTCTATTTCAGAATCAAAAGTGGTTGCAATGGACCCTTAGGCACTTGATTCTCCGCCTTTACATGTTGACAAGTTAAACACCTCGAGATAAACTTTGTAATCTCTCTCTTCATATTGTTCCACCAAAATGTATGTTGAAGATCACGATACATTTTGGTACTTCCAGGATGGATTGCAAATGGTGTATTATGTGCCTCCATCATGATCTTGTACTTCAAATCAGAGTCGTTAGGAACACAAATTCTGGAGTGTACTCGAAGTATTCCTTATTCATCGATTCTTGCTTCTGGAATAGCACCTTCTTGTACTTTCTTCTTCATACGCATTAGCTCCGAGTCTGTGGCTTGAGCAACTTTAACTTTATCGATTAAAGTTGGTTCTATGCATATACTTGACATCATCGCACTCTTTCTTGCATATGATCTTCTACTCAACGTGTCAGCTACCACGTTTGCTTTTCCAGTATGGTATTGAATGGTGTGGTCATAATCTTTTAACAGCTCGAGCCAACGTCGTTGCCGCATATTGAGTTCCTTTTGGGTGAAGAAATATTTGAGGCTTTTATGGTCTGAATATATCTCCACTTTTTCTCCATATAGATAGTGCCTCCAGATCTTTAGCACAAAAATGACTGCTGCCAACTCTAGATCATGAGTAGGATAATTCCTCTCATACTCTTTAAGTTGTATCGAGGCATAGGCTATGACTTTCCTATGTTACATGAGAACATATTCTAACCCTTTGCCTGAAGCATCGCTGTAGATAACAAATCCATCCGAACCAGATGGTATTGTAAAACCAGGTGCCAAAATGAGTCTCCTCTTGAGCTCTTTGAAACTCTTCTCACATTCCTCGCTCCATACGAATTTTATATCTTTCCGAGTCAGTTGAGTTAATGGAGTAGCGATTCGAGATAACCCTTCCAAGAATCTTCGATAATAACCAGCTAAGCTCAAAAAGCTACGAACTTCGGTCACCATCTTCGGTTGCTCCCAACGTTGTATTGCTTCAATCTTCGCCGGGTCAATAGATACTCCATGTTTTGACACCGCGTGCCCAATGAATGCTGCTTCCTCAAGCCAGAACTAACATTTTTTCAACTTGGCATAAAGCTTGTTTTCACGAAGCCTTTGGAGTACCAGCTTCAAATGGTACTCATGATCTTCACGACTTTTGGAATATATGAGGATGTCATCAATAAAGACAACAACGAACTGATCTAAATATTCCTTGAATACTCGATTCATCATATCCATGAAAGCCGCAGGAGCATTAGTCAATCCAAAAGACATGACTAAGAATTCATATTGCCGCATCGAGTTACGAAGGCGCCTTTGGAATATCCTCGCCTAATCTTCACCGATGATATCCGAATCGAAGATCGATCTTTGAAAATAATTGTTGTCCTTGCAACTGGTCAAACAGGTCATCAATGCGAGGTAGTGGATACCTATTCTTGATAGTGACATGGTTCAATTTTCGGTAGTCAATACAAAGTCGCATACTCCCATCTTTCTTCTTTATCAATAAAACAGGAGCACCCTAAGGAGATGTACTAGGACGAATGAAACCGATGTCCAATAACTCCTGTAGTTGGACCTTTAACTCCTGAAGTTCAATAGGAGCCATTCGATATGGGGTTTTAGAAATGGGATTTGTACCAGGTTCAAGATCAATAAAGAATTCAACTTCACATTCTGGGGGTATACCGGGAAGTTCTTCAGGAAATACGTCAAGAAATTTACTAACAACGGGAATATTATTCAAATCCGATGTGTCTTTATTCAAATCCATAACATGGGCTAAGAAAGCTTAAAATCTATTTTTCAATAAACGAATAGCTTTAAGACTTGATATGACTGTGATTGATTTTAATGGTTTAGTTTCTTGAATTCGTACAACAGGTTGGTTAGGAATGTGAAAACTAACAACCTTACGAAAACAATCAATTTTGGCATGATGAGTAGTTAACCAATCAATCCCTAAAATCACATCAAAAGCAAGTATCTTTACAGAAGATAAGGTCGACGGTAATGTGATGGTGCCAACTTGGATCAAACAAGATTTATAAACAGTGGATGTGATGAAAGTTTCTCCTAACAGAGTCTCCACAGATAAATCAAAGTCTAATTTCTCCGGAGTCAAGTTTAAACATTGAGTACAAGTAGGAGAGATAAATGAATGGGTAGCACCGGTATCTAGTAAGGTATAAACTTCGCAAGAATTTATGATTAGCTTACCCGTGATGACCTCATTTGGGTTCCTCGTATTTTGACCAGTCACGAAAAAAGCTTTTCTAGGAACCGTTGACTTTGACTTTTCTGGGACAGCCTTTTGAGTCACCATCCCATTGGACTTGGTTTCGCTTCTTGTCTAATCTCGGCGATATGTCCTTCCTTTCCACAATTATAACATACCTTAAACTGTTGTGGGCAGTTTGAGCTGATATGTCCCTCTTTCTCGCATTTATAGCATACGACCGGTGGTCGTTCTCCTCCCTTAAAACCAGTTGCTGCTATTGCTAACGTCTTCACATGGTCATTGTTGAATCTCCTCTTTTTAAAATCTCCTACCGACTAAACTTCTTCTATTTTTATGGCCATGATTACCACCGTGAGTGGTTACCGCCTTTGTCCATATTTTTCTTTCTCCATTGGTTATCGTTGTTCGACGATCGCTTTGCATCCTAGAGATGATCCTGGTTGTGGTCCCTCGGTTGAACGTATCGTTATCTTGCTCTAATAATTGAGCCTGCTGACAACATCCTGAATAGAGAGAAAATTTATGAGGAATGAGATATTGACGTATGTCGGGTTTTAAACCTCTCGAAAACATCCGCGTCATCGCTCCTCATTCTCCACCAAATGAGGTGCGAACTCGGATAACTCTGCAAACTTTGCCTCGTCTTCGGGACAATCGTATTTGTTTTGTTCCAATCTAATAAACTCCACTTCCTTCATATGATGAATACTTTCAAGAAAGTACTTGTCATTGAACAATTCTCAAACGCTCTCCCAAGACATGATGAGTGTGGTCGGATGGGTAAGCTTCATAGATTCCCACCATGTCTGCCTCATTCTGAAAACATAAAGGTGGCAAATGGAACCTTCTATTCTTACATGCATCCCAAGACATCAATATCTTGGTAATTTGTTTGACTCACGTTTACGCCTTAATCGGATCCGTGTTTCCCGCACTCGTGGTCCCAACTCTTTGAACTGCTTGCCACGTGACAAACCATGCGTTGTTATCATTTCCACCAGTATTTTGTGCACGAGTCTCCTCGTCCGATTTTGCATGAACTGCAAAAAGCTTCTAAACATTCCGTCGTTCATCGCCTGATCAATGGTGTTGTTTACAGGAGGAACATTGTCGGCCTGTTGCACGTTCTCCTCATTGGTGAGTAAAGGAGTCTCCACGGTCTCATTTACTCCATTGTTTACATTCTCAGTCGACATTCTCAAATATTGCCATAAAACAAGGGTTAATTAAAGAAATCTACATATCATATAATATCCCTATATACTAACCAACCAACAAATAAGCTTAGGTAAGACACACTAGCGAAGGATTTAATCGTCTCTCACCTCCTAGTTCTATTCCCCGATCTCCACCAGAGATCATATCCCTAAGCTCTGATACCAACTGTGACGCCCCCAAAATAGGTATACAACGCCCATTCCGAGTCACCAAAATATATGGTACAGAAGCAACTACAACTTTATTAATACAATTATCGTGCAAAATACGACAACACATAAACTGTGAGTTTAAATACAAATATTGTCATCTAGACAATATCCACACTCAAATAAGTCCTCATTACAATTATTGATACATTATTTTACATAAATGGTGAGGACTACTAAAACAACTCTCTAGAACCATCATTTCATACCCCGACTAAAACTCGCTACATTCTCGCCTCCTAAGAAGAAAAATAGAACAAAAAGGAAAAGAGTGAGCTCAACTAGCCCAGTAAAAAATATTATGACTAAGATAATATAGAACAAATTATCGTTGGTCTTCAACAGGGAAAAATCTGATAACATACAAGAGACAACAAGTTTCAGATCAATATTTGCAGCGGAAATAATAATTCATAGATGAGTTACGTAGAGAATAAATCTACTATAATCTATGAATTTAAAAGTCCATCATCAATATTTTATCCCTGTAACATCAATCAATATATATCTTGAATCAAATATTCATCTTTGCACTACAGGCCAAAGATATTCATCATTAATTCATGATCATCTCAACACTGCTCATCTTTGCACTCACTCACGGCCAAAGATATTCATCAGAAAATCATTAATCTTTGCACTACATGCTAAAGATATTCAGTAATATCATCATTTAGGACTAAGGATGATGAAAAATATTTTAAAGAAAACGAATCCAGTGAAACAAAAGAACAAATATTAAGGATTCGTACTTTAAATAAATATTCAGTGTTCAAAAATACTTCATAAATAACTATAGTGAAGTAAAATTCAAGAATGATCAAAACATGGATACAATCAAAGCTAGTATCCATAATAGATATCTTGGACAAATAACGAAAATTTAATTTTTCTGTGAATTGTCATCAAGTATTCATGAATAATTATCAGATATCGTGAATAGTCTTAGTATCGTGAATAATAACCCCGACACAAAAGAAAAGAATTTCACAAGAAAAATCTTACCAATATTCCTAAGATAATGATATTAGAAGAAATAATATCATTTTAAAAAATAATAATATCCTTACCTTAAAAATACGGTGCTTCGAATTGAATATCGATATAACGTTGAAGGAACTTGCGATTAATATAGAACACTCAAAGTATCAAAATACTCACAAGAATACTTGATGAGTAGGTTTTATACCTATGAATCCGATATTATTAAACTTAATTATTGCTATCTTTAATTGTTTTTTAGTATCTTTTATCTATTTTGTGTTTTTTTTGTGTAGGTTGGGCTGGAGGGACAAATTGGTCATTTGGAGAAGAAAAAGGTCAAAAATCATTAAAATTAGAATGAGTGGCATTTTTGTAATTCGTGGTCTGAGTCGGCGCTAGGCGCTTGAAATAACTTGTGTTGGCTGGCGCTTCGTATGCTGACAAAAAATTGGAGGATTTTCTACTTCCAGTGGGTGGTTGAAGCGAAGAGAATCGAATGAGAGGAGACTAATACAAATAGGAGGAGACTTTAGAAAAGGCGTATCACTCAATTTTTCAAGGGTTTCACGAGAGAACTACGAAGAAAAAAAAACGAAGGAAAAAATTGCAAAAAATTTGAAGATCAAAGAGAGTATTGGAGAAAATTGAGTTTCTTCTTCTCTTCTCTAGTTTTATCTTTTGTAATTATCTGGGATGTTTGGATTATTAATTTGGATGATGTTTTCTTTATTATTATTATGAACTAAATTTTCATTAAGATTGCAGCGGAACTTGGTATGTAGTTTAAATTGAACCTTCCCATTGAATGAAAGTTGGTTTTTATTGAATTGTTTATTATATCTTTTGCTTATTGATTAATTGTTTGGCAACAATTATTGTGATAATCTATATAAAATTGGAAGATGGAGTATAGATTAAGATGCTGGATATGATAACATCTGTTCATATAATCTGAATAGGGTTAATATGATTAGCATGTAGGATAGGAATATACCTATGTGTCTTTTGTATCCTTTGAAAGAATTTATCGTAAACCTAATTAACTTGATTCACATAGGAATATAGTGAATTAATTGAGAAGGTGTTCCTTGTAATTTTGTGTCTTAAGGATCGGAGTTAGGAGGATTTGTTCACGTGTTTTGGAAAAAGTGTGTGAATTTTATAAATCATTCTTGGATAATGATTCATATTAATTAATTGCTTTAAATGGGAAGTGAAATGATTTAAATGAAATACCAGGAAGTTGTAATCTTAACTTTATTAAATCTGCGATTATTCTTGTGAAATTTTGATTCTTAATCATTAGTTTTGTTAAGTTTAAATTTCAAATCAAAAACAAAATTTTTTGTAGTTTAAAATAGGATTAATTGCATTAGAATTAGTAATTGATAAATATTAGTCTATTTCCTCGTGGGAGCGATATCCTTGCTTCTTGAATATTATAATTGAGCAGCGTATACTTGCGTGGTAAAGTCTTTATTAAAAATAAAATGACAAGTTTTTTGGGCGTAGCAGATTCTTAGGAAATTAGTTTATTATTTTGTCATTATTGATTTTTATAGCGTTAATCTTAATTTAAACTTTTCTTTTTTACTGTTACTATTAGGTGTTCTTGACTAGTGTATGCAAGCGAGCGATCGAAGAAGCTAGATTTATTGCCTTCTGAGGGCGACATCGACAAAAGGTTTGATGATTTAAGTAAGTGGGTTAAAAAAAACCAAAGAGGCACTTGATAAGAAAGATCTTATGGTGAAGAAGAGCAAAAAGCCTTTGCGGGATTATGCTTTCTGTGCAGAGTTCTTGAAATTGATCGAGTATTACGAGGCTGCCATTCTTCTTCAAGTTTTGAGATAAAAGCAGGGACAATCTGAGATGATTCAAAATTCATATCGGTTTGGAGGTTACGAAATGATGATCCGAAACGATCACATAGTCGACTTTATAGAAATCTGCGATACTTTCAAGTATAATAATGTGTGGGAGGATGCAATAAGGCTAAAAATTGTTTTCCATTTACTCTCGGAGATAAAGCTAAGAGTTGGCTCCATTCACTACCACCGGGCTCGATTACTACATGGAGCGACCTGGCCCAAAAATTTCTTGCAAAGTTTTTCACTTTTGCAAAAATAACAAAGTTATTGCGAACGATATCTTCTCTTTAGTTCGTACGATTGAATCACTATATGAAGCATGGGAGAGATTTAAAGACTCATTGAAAAAATGTCCACACCATGGGATTCCTAAATGGCTTGGGTGCAAACTTTTTATAACGGTTTATTGACCGATGAGATCGAGTATAGATCTTTGCGGTAGGGAGGAGCTATTATGGCCAAATTGTGTGATGAGGGTATCAATTGCTTGAAACCATGGCGACTAATAATTATCGATGTGCAATGAAAAACGACTTCGACCCGAGGGGGCGGTGGGGGTTTATGAAGTGGATCACGATGGCGGCATTATCGGCTCAGTGGCGGCTCAGTTACGCTCTTACAAAGAAGATAGATGCACTTGGGGTACAACCGATTCTGAAAATGGAAACTATTTGTGAAATATGCGGGTAGTAGCCACTCAGTGATCGATGTCTGATAAATCTGAGTCGATCCGGTTTGTTTCCGATTATAACGAGCGGCGAGGCGATTATCAAGCGATCGCAATCCGAGTGAAAACAACTCAAATTTTTCTTGGAGTAATAATCGGTCACATGCTCGAAGCCCAAGCTCCAAGCAATCATATCCACACGGATTTGACCACATCAACAATCTCAACAACACCCACAACCTCATCGACACGATAAGCTATCACAAATGGAAGAATTGTTGGCAAGATTGGCAACTCGGTTTGAAACCACAACAAAAAAAATCCGATCGGTTGCAATAAAGAATCTTGAGAACCAAATTGGGCGGATAGCTAGTGCTTTGAATACTAGAACTCCGGTTCTTTACCTGGTAATCTGGAGAAAAATCCAGGAATGATGGAAATGAACATTGTAAAGCGATTACACTCGAAGTGGGAAGGAGTTGACTCTGATTTAGGCGGACAAAAAAAATAATTTACTGGGGATGGTGAAAAGAGTGGAAATTGAGAGAAAGTAAATCAGGGAAAATGTTGTGAAAAAACAACAAGAAGATAAGCAAACAACGATCGTACCACCGTCGTCTTGGTTTCCTCAAAGATTTCAAAAGCGAAATTAGATAGACAATTTTCAAAATTTTTAGAAGTGTTGAAAAAAAGCTGCAAATCGACATTCCATTCGCGGATGCTTTAGAACAAATGCTAGCTATATGCAAAATTCATGAAAGATATTTTAGCGAAAAAAGAAGCTAGGGGATTTTGAAGCTGTAGCGTTAATGAGAAAGAAATGTAAGCGCAATTACGCAAAAAGTTACCACAAAGTTGAAGGATCGGGTAGCTTCACCATCACAGTATGCGATTGGACCCCAGTTCTTTAACGAGATGTTTGTGTGATTTGGGTGCAGTATTAACTTGATCTTGCTTTTTCGATCTACCTTGATTAGGATTACCGACACCAAAGCCAACAAATATCTCTTTCTGACTCATGAGATAGATCGGTGACATACCACAGGGGCATCGTGGAAGACATATTAGTGAAGGTGGACAAATTCATATTTCGGTAGACTTCATTGTGTTGGACTATGAAGAGGATAAAGACATACCCATTATCCTTGGAAGACCATTTTAGCCTTTGGAAGGACATTAATTGATGTACAAAGGAGAGTTAACGATGAGAGTCAAGATGAAGAAGTAACGTTTAATGTTTTCAAAATTATATGAAATTCCCGAAGGAGAGGAAGAGTGCTTTAGAGTTGATCGATTGAAGAAGCAACTACTGAGGTATTTAGTGAATTTGTGAATGAAGACCCTCTTGAAAGTGCATTGGTTAGTGAAAATTTATTTGATGACTCAATTTGTGCTAGAATGGGTTCAAATGTTAGATTGACCTTAGAAGTTCACCACGAAGTTTGCAAAAATTTGAACTATGGATTTTTGGGGAAAAGCGGGATGAAAAGGTAAAATCATCTTTAGAAGAACCGCCCACCTTGGAACTTAAGCCATTGCCTAACCATCTACGGTATACCTACCTTGGTTCTTCTTCTACCTTTCCGATTATTATTTACGCATCACTTGATAAGGTTCGAGAAGAAAAGCTACTAAGGGTACTTGACGATTCAAATTTGCTCTTGGGTGGACTCTTGCGGATATCGAGGAATAAGCCCATCAATTTGCATGCATAAGATTCTAATGGAAGATGAAGCGAAAGCCGATTATTGAACAACAACGAAGACTCGATCCATCATCATGAAGGAAGTTGTAAAAAGAAATCATTAAATGGTTGGATCTTGGGAATTATCTACCTATCTCGGATAGCTCATGGGTAAGTCCGATTCATTGTGTGCGAAAAGAGGGGAATGGCGGTGAATTGCAAATGGCGTAATGAATTGATCCAGGCTTCGAGCGATTCTGGGGTTGGCGGGTGTGTATGGATTATAGAAAGTTGAACAATGCCACTCGTAAGGACCATTTTCCTCTACCATTCATAGATCGGATGTTGGGCGGGGCTTGCGGGACATGAGTATTATTGTCTTTTGGATGGATACTCGAGTTATAACTTGATTGCCATTGCACGAGGATCGGGGAGAAGGCGACATTCACATGCCCATATGGTACCTTTGCTTTTCGCGATGAATGTCTTTTTTGGATTATGTAATCTGTGCGACATTTCAGCGGTGTATGATGGCTATTTTCTCGATATGGTCGAACAAAATCTTGAGGTATTTATGGATGATTTTTTAGGTTTTGGGGATTCATTTGATTATTGTTTGGAAAATCTCACTCTCGTGCTCAAAGCGGTGTATGGAAGCGAATTTGGTTTTAAAGCTGGGAGAAATGTCATTTTATGGTGCGAGAGGAATAATCTTGGGTCATCGAGTGTCATCAAAAGGAATTGAAGTTGATAGAGCTAAGATCAAAACCATCGAGAGCACCTGCCACCACCTATTTGATAAAAAAGTATTGAAGTTTTTTGGGACCTGTTGGTTTATAGGCGATTTATAAAGACTTCTCCAAAATCACGAAACCACTTTGCAATCTTTTGGAGAAGGATGTCCCATTCAACTTTGATCAAGCATGCCTAAAGCTTTTGATGTGTTGAAAAAAAACTTTATTCTGCTTTTTTGTAATCATAAGCGCCCATTGGAGTATCCCATTCGAATTAATGTGTGATGCTAGCGACTTTGCGATTGGCGATTCTTGTGCAAAAAGGATAAAATTTTTCATCTTATATATATACTATGCTAGTAAGACATTAACGGATGCCCAATGAATTATACCACTCTTGAGAAGGAGCTATTAGCGATTGTTTATGCATTTGATAAATTTGATCATATTTGATTGGGACAAAAGTGATCGTGTTCTGAGATCATTCGGCAATTAAGTACTTAATAGCAAAGAAGGATCTGGCCAAGATTAATTAGATGGGTATTATTGCTACAAGAGTTTGACTTGGAGATCCGGGAATGAAAAGACGAGACAATCGGGTTCTTGATCATTTATCACGATTAGAGAATCTGAGAACTAAAAAAGATGACCTGACGGTGATCAATGAATTTTCCGGATGAACAAGCTGTTTGCGGTAAGGATGGATACTCCATGGTATCTGATTACGTAAATTTCATTGTGAGTAAGGTGTTTCCACAGTTTAACAAGTCAGCGAGAAGAAGAAATTTCTCCGTGATGTGAAAGCAGTATTTATGGGATGAGCCATTTTATTTAAACAATGTGGAGATCAAGTCGTAAGAAGGTGTGTTAGGAAGTTGAAATGGAAAATATTCTCTACCAATGTCATGCATCTAACTACGGTGGACATTTTGCGGGAGAAAAGAGCGGCTGACTAAGGTGCTTGATGTGGGTTCTTACGGCGACACTCTTTAAGGATGCCGTGTGTTTTCATTGAAATGTGATGGATGCCAAAGAGTGGGTAATATATCAAAGCGACAAGAGATGCCACTAAACATGATCTTAGAAGTCGAATTGTTTGATGTTTGGGGCATCGACTTCATGGGACCATTTCCATCATCTTTTAGCAACTCCTATATACTTCTAGCGGTGGACTACGTTTGAAGTGGGTAGAAGCTATAGCATCGCCCCATGATGCTAAAGTTGTGGTTACGTTCATTGGGAAGACTATTTTCTCTAGATTCGGCACTCCTCGTGCAATCATTAGTGATGAAGGCACGCACTTACATAATAATAGCGGTTCTCGGCTATTCTCGCTAAAATGCTGAGTCACTCATAAGATAGCTCTTGCTTACCATCCACAAACAAGCGGTCAATAAAGGTATCTAATCGAGAAGTGAAGCGAATCCTCGAGAAGATAGTGAACCCTAGTCGGAAAAATTTGGGCTAGTAAGTTGGATGATGCTTTATGGGCATATCGTACGACTTACAAAACCCCGATAGGGATGTCTCCGTCTGAGTTAGTATATGGGAAGGCATGCCATCTCTTCGGTTGAACTAGAACCACGGTGCTTATTGGGCGATTCGGAAGTTAAACTTTGATATGCATCTTTGCGGGAGAAAGCGCCTCTTACAATTGAACCAAATGGATGAATTAGGACTCGATCATACGAGCGAAGTTATATAAAGAAAAGGTTAAGAGGTGGCATGATGAAAAAATTACGAAAAGAAAGTTTGAAGCGAGGGCAAGCGATGCTATTATACATTTCAAGCTTAAATTGTTTCGGAAAGTTGAAATCCAGTTGGTGGGGGCCATTTATCATTACAAAGTTTATCCTCACGAATTTGTGGAGGTGGAAGACCGGATGCTAAGCGTAATTTCAAAAGTCGGCGATCGAAGATTGAAACACTACTATATGGGGTTGTGTTGATCGTGAAAGGACATCGGTCGACCTTCTTGATTAGAGCAGAGAGAAGAAAATCGGTGAAGACTATAAACCAAGCGTTAAGCGGGAAGCTGACCCGAGAATTTTATTGTTATTTTCTATTTTTTACTTTTATTTTGTTTAATTTGCTTTCTTTGTTAGTTTATTTAGTGGTTAAACTTTTATAATTTAGGTTTTGTTACACCTTATGTTCTCTAACATGATATTTAATTGATTTGAGGGTAGGAAACATGAATTCTTATTTAGGCGGGTTTGACTAATGGCCACTCGACTACCCGATCGAGTCTCGCTCGCTCCCCAGGTGGCCTAATGCTGCCTTGACTTCATGGGTGATTGGTGGTGGCGGGGGGTTCAAGGCGGCCAAAAACAACACTTATGAGCTCGATAGAAGAATATCCATTTGTCAAATTCTCATATTTCTAATCATTTCTCTCATTTTTAGTGTTATTGAATTGCTAAAGGGTGTAGGTTATTTATTTATTTATTTATTTTATTTAGCGAATCTTTAATGTTGGTTAGTTTTCTTTTATTTTAGAATGTAGTTTATCTAGGTTATGGTTTAGAATAAGTCTTAATTTAAGTTGTGGTATGTGGGTTGGGAAGAGCAAAAAAAAACGATAAACGAAAGGCCCAAACATGCCAGCCTGCGCTGGCGGCAAAGCGAGCACAAGCCAGCGCCTAAGCGCCCACTTGCGATAGCCAGAGACGAGCACCAGCGCTGGCGCCCATACCTAAACCAAACCAAGCGCTGGCGCCCAATCGATAACCATCTGACACCCAGCGCTGGCGGTCCGGTCAAAACAATTCAAGCGCTGGCGCGCTCCATCGTACCACATCACACGCCACCTAGCGCTGGCGGTCCGGCCAAAGCATACTCAAGCGCTGGCGCTCTCATGCTTACATCTTTAAAAAAAAAAATATAAGCCCTAATCGGGCAATACAAATCAAACCCAAATCAAACACTCTCTTGCTCTCCCACTCCAATTCAAACTCACTCAAATCCACACCCTCCTCTAATTTAGCCACTATAATCAACGTTTTCTTGTATAAGCCTAATCAAACACTCGATCTCCTACCCAAACCAAGGCACTTAATCTCCATATGGTCATCCTTCATCACCAATTCGGGCACCAACTCACATTCAAGCCACATCTATCTGAAGTAAGTGCTCGACCCTCAAAAAAATTGCTCCTACACTTTGATTGGAACATCATATCTGGCTATAACCAAGTAAGTGCACAAGATTTTATTGCAAATTATTTGGTTTTGCTTGGATAGTAACTAAGGTAGTAAGTTGAAGTTGGTTATTTCATTGTGTTGGCTCAGTGGATTTGGGTACTTCTCATTGTTGCTTGTATTGCATTGGACGACTAGTGTGTTAGTTATTAACAAATTTGGTGAAAATTAAGTTTGGGGAGTGCTACCAATAGTGTTCAAAATTTGTGCACACAGTGTTCGATATATTGTCCTGAAAGAGGATTGGCCCATACTAAGCCTCTAAACATAATCTATTGGGCAAGCAATTCACACACAGACTAATGGCTACTAAAAAAGCAAAGAGCGAGACTTGAACACCGACTAAGTATGACAAAAAGAGATTTATGTAAGTGCTAGTGCATCAAAAAGATATTACAATGTGCTTTCTAGTAAAGCGCTAATTCTGGCGTGGATTATTGCGGAGAAGCGAAGATGGGGAGTTACTACAAATGATTGGAAGTAGAAGATGGGGTAACTTTGCATCCCAATAGGATTCATCGGTCATTAAAATTGTTAAGAATTCTATGCCAATCTGAAAAGATGTTGTTGGTAACATAATTTGGGTTCGCGAAAAATCGGTGGAGGTCGGTTTTAGGACAATAAATGCTTACTACGGCTTGAACATAATACCCGATAATGGTTACATGCAATATTTAGAAACCTGAGCTAGAACTACGGTGAGATCATTCAAGCTTTGTGTGTACACGGAACAACATGGAAATTAACGAGATCAACAAGAAGGCTGTTTTGTTCCTGCATCCGCACTAGCGATTATGGGAAAGCATGGCATGCCTTTATTTGTGCCAAGTTGATGCAGTGTGGCATATGAGTGATATTATAAATCAGCATGAGCGGCGTTGCTTTTACGCATTACCTGAGGAAAAAGCGATAGATGTGGGTCGTGTTATACATGATTCAATTGACAAAACAATTCGAGGAGGGACCTCGGTGGATTACCTCACCCATCTTTGATCAACTTTGGACTATGTCGACAAAATTTGAGTCAAATGGGATCTTAGAAGAAGCTAGACAACCTCCATTAGCTGCGATTGACCACTTTCGACATTAAGAAGTACAAGGTATGGGGTGGTGGTATACCACACCAGGAGGTTAGGGTTCATTATCGTGCCTCCAGTGCTGCGGTAGACTAATCAACAATTACGATAATCCTCCTGCAATTTGGAAGTTACAGGCCACCACCAATTTTTTTTTGAAGATATTAATGCGAAATTAAGAAATCAAACTAGAAGGATTGACATGGTGGCTACTAGAGTTCAACGGGGGTTTTGGCCAGGGTTGAAAGAAATCGAGGATAACCTAGCTCGGCGACAAGCGAGATGTGTGTCGGAGCGTAGTGCGGCATTCTAGAGATGTTTGTGCGCGTGAATCCATTGCTGCTCCTACCAATTTCCCCATTGTCTGCGTACCCTCAAATTTGATCTACCCCACGAAGATGAGGTTGATGAAGAAGAAGAAGGCGAGGATCTTGACGAGGAATAAAGGCGTCTATCTTCGGGGAAGTCCTCGATTGCCTAATTTCTTATGTTTTGTTTGTTATATACAATGAGGACATTGCATAGGTGAAGTTTGGGGGTGCATTCATGTAGTATTCATTTAGTAGTTTTGCATTCATGTAGTATTCATTTAGTAGTTTTTCATGTAATTTTCATTCTACTTTCTCTTAAAAAAAAAAAAAAAAAAAAAAAAAAAAAAAAAAATTCAAATATTTGCATGTTTTTAATTTTGTTTAGATAGTTTAAGTCTATTTGGCGGTGATGAGATTGGAATTGAGTAGACAAGTATAAATTGTTGTTAAAGGCGTGATGTGATTTCTTGTCATGATTTAAATCTTTACTGTTTTGAAGCCCGATATAATAAGGATATACGATAAAAACAACTATGTTGGTGATTGAGTCTAAATTGACACATAGTGGACTTCTTGAGGATAATACTAGTTTGAATGAATGAAAGACATGAATAGGCGGAGATGGTGAATTTAGACAAAAACTTAAGTTTGGGGAAAAATTTGGGATATATAAACTTCAAAAAAAAAAAAAAAAATTACTGTGGCTAGTTTTGTTTGGGGCCTTTGTTACTTGAGCAAATGCGCTTGAAGAAGTGTCTTAACACCTAAGCGCTAAAGGTCTTATATAGTGCAGGAGTCGTTGGTTGAAAGCTTCGCTAAGGGGTATGCTTTGTTAGCTAATGGAATGAGACATTGCAGATCGTGGTTTAAAAAAAAAAAAAAAAAAAAAAAAAAAAAAAAAAAATAAAAAGGGGAAAAAGCAAAAAAAGCCCGTAATGATAAGTAAAAAGCATAAGTATCCGGATTGGACTCTTGAATTTGGTGGATGTTTGACTTTAGTTGGATCTAACTTGTTAAGTGAATTTTGTGAGTTGACCTATATATAGCGCCTTTAAAGAGATCTATTATGTTTTGTATTTAGCATTATATTAGTTAGCATTGTTGTTACACACACACTATATATCGATCGATAATAACGAGGTAAGATTTGATGATTGACTAGGAAATTATTAATCTGTCTTGATATGATGTACTAGCATGTTTAATCTGATTTCTCACGAGGCTTGATGAATAGATTTTGTTACATTTTGGCTGCTTTGAAATTTTAGGCACGTGAATAGTATATTGCATATTTAGTTATTGCATTGTGTTTTATTGCTTGAGGACAAACGATTGGTTAAGTTTGAGGTATTTGATGAGTAGGTTTTATACTATGAATCCGATATTATTAAACTTAATTATTGCTATCTTTAATTGTTTTTAGTATCTTTTTATCTATTTTTGTGTTTATTTTGTGTAGGTTGGGTTTGGAGGAGGGACAAATTGGTCATTTGGAGAAGAAAAAAAGGTCAAAAATCATTAAAATTAGAGTGAGTGGCATTTTGTAATTACGTGGTCTGGTCGGCGCTTAGAGGCGCTTGAAATAACTTGTGTTGGCGCTGAAGCGCTCGTATCTTACAAAAAAGGAGGATTTTCTACTTCCAGTGGGTGGTTGAAGCGAAAAGAATCTGAATGAGAGGGGAGACTAATACAAATAGGAGGAGACTTTAGAAAAGGCGTATCACTCAATTTTTCAAGGGTTTCCACGAGAGAGAACTACGAAGAAAAAAACGAAGGAAAATTGCAAAAAATTGAAGATCGAAGAGAGAGTATTGGAGAAAATTGAGTTTCTTCTTCTCTTCTCTAGTTTTATCTTTTGTAATTATCGGGATGTTTGGATTATTAATTTGGATGATGTTTTCTTTATTATTATTGAACTAAATTTTCATTAAGATTACAGCGGAACTTGGTATGTAGTTTAAATTGAACCTTCCCATTGAATGAAAGTTGGTTTTATTGAATTGTTTATTATATCTTTTGCTTATTGATTAATTGTTTGGCCAACAATTATTGTGATAATCTATATAAAATTGGAAGATGGAGTATAGATTAAGATCTGGATATGATAACATCTGTTCATATAATCGAATAGGGTTAATATGATTAGCATGTAGGATAGGAATATACCTATGTGTCTTTTGTATCCTTTGAAAGAATTTATCGTAAACCTAATTAACTTGATTCACATAGGAATATAGTGAATTAATTGAGAAGGTGTTCCTTGTAATTTTGTGTCTTAAGGATCGGAGTTAGGAGGATTTGTTCACGTGTTTTGGAAAAAGTGTGTGAATTTTATAAATCATTCTTGGATAATGATTCATATTAATTAATTGCTTTAAATGGGAAGTGAAATTGATTTAAATGAAATACCAGGAAGTTGTAATCTTAACTTATTAAATCTGCGTTATTCTTGTGAAATTTTGATTCTTAATCATTAGTTTTGTTAAGTTTAAATTTCAAAAAACAAAATTTTGGATTTGCATTAAATTTAATTGATAAATTTAATCAAAAATTTTGAATAGTTTTTAAAATAGGATTAATTGCATTAGAATTAGTAATTGATAAATATTAGTCTTTTCCTCGTGAAATAAAATATTGAGCGATATCCGATATCCTTTTTGAATATTGATATAATTGAACCATACTTGCGTGGTAAACATATTTACGAAATACGGATATATGAAAAACATTATGAACACGAGACATACTTGGAGGTAACGCGAGTCTATATAAGGCTACATTACCTACTTGGTCAAGAATCTAAAATGGACGATAAATGCGTGGATTGAGCTTTCCTCTCTTCCCAAATCTTGTAACTCCCTTCCGTGGACGACACGCAACAATACATGATCCCCATACTAAATTCCACGTCCTTTCGATGAAGATCCGCATAACTCTTTTATCGATCTTGTGTGCGGTTTGTATCGTTATCGAATCATTTGGATCTTTTCTATGATCATACGTACTAACTTCGGTCCCAATAATTTTGCTTCACCAACCTCATCCCAAAATACTGGAGAGCGACACTTACGTCTATATAATGCTTCGAATGGAGCCACACCTATACTTGCCTGATATCTGTTGTTGTAGGAGAATTCCACCAAAGGTAAATACTTATCCCAACTCCCTATGAAGTGTAGGACACAGAGTCTTAATATATCTTCAAGAGTTTGAATAGTCCTCTCTGATTATCCGTCCGTTTAAGGATGGTATGCCAAACTTAATCATAAATCCGTGCCCATAGCTTTTTGCAAGCTAACCCAAAATCGTGAAGTGAATCTTAGGTAATGATACGAAACTATGGATACTGGCATGCCATGCAATCTCACAATCTCATTTACGTACATACTGAGCAAGGCGTTCAGGAATAAGTCTCCGTGTCGGCAAAAATGAAGCGGAACTTAGTTAATCTATCAACAATAACCCAAATAACATTTATGCCTTGAGAAACGAAGTAGGAAGACCCATAACTTGAAATCCATGGTAATGTGTTCCCACTTCCATTTCAGAATCTCAAGTGGTTGCAATGGACCCTTAGGCACTTGATGCTCTGCCTTTACACGTTGACAAGTTAAACACCTCGAGATAAACTTTGTAATCTCTCTCTTCATATTGTTCCACCAAAATGTATGTTAGAGATCACGATACATTTTGGTACTTCCAGGATGGATTGCAAATGGTGTATTGTGTGCCTCCATCATGATCTTGTACTTCAAATCAGAGTCGTTAGGAACATAAAGTCTGGAGTGTACTTGAAGTATTCCTTCTTCATCAATTCTTGCTTATGGAATAGCACCTTCTTGTACTTTCTTCTTCATACGCATTAGCTCAAGATTCGGTGGCTTGAGCAACTTTAACTTTATCGATTAAAGTTGGTTCTATCGTATATACTTGATATCATCTCACTCATTCTTGCATATGATATTCTACTCAACGCGTCGGCTACCACGTTAAACTTTTCGGGATGGTATTGAATGGTGTGGTCGTAATCTTTTAATAGCTCGAGCCAGCGTCGTTCTTTGCGTGTTGAGTTCTTTTTGGGTGAAGAAATATTTAAGGCTTTTATGGTGCGAATATATATCCACTTTCTCTCCATATAGATAGTGCCTCCAGATCTTTAGCGCAAAAACGACTACTACCAACTCTAGATCATGAGTAGGATAATTTCTCTCATACTCTTTAAGTTGTCGCGAGGCATAGGCTATGACTTTCCCATGTTGCATGAGAACACATCCTAACCATTTGCCTAAAGCATCGTTGTAGATAACAAATCCATCCGAACCAGATGGTATTGTCAGAACAGGTGCCAAAATGAGTCTCCTCTTGAGCTCTTTGAAACTCTTCTCACATTCCTCGCTCCATACGAATTTTATATCTTTCTAAGTCAGCTGAGTTAATGGAGTAGCGATTCGAGAAAACCCTTCCAAGAATCTTCGATAATAACCAGCTAAGCCCAGAAAGCTACGAACTTCAGTCACCATCTTCGGTTGCTCCCAACTTTGTATTACTTTAATCTTCGCTGGGTCAACAGATACTCCATGTTTTGACACCACGTGCCCAATAAATGCTACTTCCTCAAGTCAGAACTCACATTTCTTCAACTTCGCATAAAGCTTGTTTTCACGCAGCCTTTAGAGTACCAGCTTCAAATGGTGCTCATGATCTTCACGACTTTTGGAATATATGAGGATGTCATCAATAAAGACAACAATGAATCGATCCAAATATTCCTTGAATACTCGGTTCATCATATCCATGAAAGCCATGAGGAGCATTAGTTAATCAAAAAGACATGACTAAGAATTCATAATGCCCGCATCGGGTTACGAAGCGGTCTTTGGAATATCCTCAATTTTAATCTTGGTGATGATATCGAGCGAAGATCGATCTTTGAAAAGAATTATGCTCCTTACAAGCTGGTCAAACAGTCATCAATGTGAGGTAGCGGATACCTATTCTTGATAGTGACATGGTTCAATTCCACATAGTCGATATAAAATCGCATACTCCGTCTTTCTTCTTTATGAATAAAGCAGGAGCACCCCAGGAGATGTCTTAGGATGAATGAAACCGATGTCCAACAACTCACGTAGTTGGACCTTTAACTCTGAAGTTCAATAGGAGCCATTTGATATGGGGTTTTAGAAATGGGCTTTGTACGGGGTTGAAGATCAATAAAGAATTCAACTTCACGTTACGGGGTGTAGGCAGGGAAGTTCTTGAAAAATATGTCGGGAGATTTACTAACAACGGGAATATTATTCAAATTTGGCGTGTCTTTATTCAAATCCATAACATGGGCTAAGAAAGCTTGACATTAGTTTTTCAATAAGCGAATAGCTTTATGACTAGATATAACGATGATTGATTTTAATGGTTTAGTTGCTTGAATTAAATGCAACGGGTTGGTTAGGAATATGAAAACTAACAACCTTACAAAAACAATCAATTTTGGCATGATGAGTAGTTAACCCAATCAATCCCTAAAATCACATCAAAAGCAAGTATCTTTAAAGAGATAAGTTCAATGGGTAATGTGATGGTGCCAACTTGGATCAAACAAGATTTATAAGCGATGGATGTGATGAAAGTTTCTCTAATGGAGTCTCCACGAGATAAATCAAAGTCTAATTTCTCCGGAGTCAAGTTTAAGCGTTGAGTACAAGTGGGAGAGATAAATGAATGGGTAGCACCGGTGTCAAGTAAGGTATAAACTTAGCGAAATTTATAATTAAGCTTACCCATGATCACCTCGTTTGGGTTCCTCGCATTTTGACCGATCACAAAAATGCTCTTCAGGAATCGTTGACTTTGACTTTTCAGGGACGACCTTTTGAGTCACCATCCCCATTGAACTTGGTTTATTCTTCGTCTGATCTCGAAGCGATATGTCCTTCCTTTCCATAATTATAACATACCTTGAACTGTTGTGGGCGGTTTGGTGATATGTCCCTCTTTCTCGCATTTATAGCATATATGATAGGTGGTCGTTCTCCTCCATAGAACCGATTCTTCTTCGTTAACGCGTTTCACATGGTCATTGTTAAATCTCCTCTTTTAAAATCTCCTCTGATTAAACTTCTTCTATTTTTATGGCCATGATTACCACCGAGTGGTTACCATTTTTGTCCATATTTTTTTTTTCTCTCGTTGGTTATCGTTGTTATGATTGATTGCTATCTACGGTATGATCTGGTTGTGGTCCCTCTGTTGAGCGTACTTTCGTTATCTCTCTCTAATAATTGAGCCACATTTGACAACATCTGAATAGAGAGAAAATTTATTAGAAATGAGATATTAATGTATGTCGGGTTTCAAACCTCTCGAAACATCCGCGTCATCGTTCCTCATTCTCCACCAAATGAGGTGCAAACACGGATACCTCTGCAAACTTTGCCTCGTCTTTGAGACAAATCGTCGTGTTGTTTTATTCCATCTAATAAACTCCACTTCCTTCATATAGCGAAATACTTTCAAGAAAGTATTTGTCATTGAACGATTCTGAAACATCACCCAAGATATCTTTGAGTCTTGGTGGATGGGTAAGCTTCACAGATTCCCACCGATGTCTGCTTCTCATTCTGAAACATAAAGGTGGCAAATGGAACCTTCATTCCTCAAAGTGCATCCCAAGACATCGAATATCTTGGTATCCATCTTTCCCAGTGATCGGATCTGCGGTCCCCCTTAACTCTTGGTCCCAACTCTTTGAGGCCCTTGCATTGTGACAAACCGAAGTGTTACTATCATTTCCACTGTATTTTGTACACGAGTCTCCTCGTATGATTTTGCATGAACTGCAAAAAGCTTCTAAACATTTCCCTCGTTCATCATTTGATCGGTGGTATTGTTTACGGGAGGAACATTGCCGACTGTTGCACATTCTCCTCGTTGGTGAGTAAAAAGGAGTCTCCACGTTCTCATTTACTCCATTTGTTAAAATTCTCGAGTCGACATTCTCAAATCTTGCCATAAAACAAGGGTTAATTAAAGAAATCAACATATCACATAATATCCTATATCTTAACCAACCAACAAATAAGCTTAGGTAGGACACACTAGCGAAGGATTTACTCGTCTCTCCCCTCCTAGTTCTATTCCCAGATCTCACTTGGAGATCATAGCCTAAGCTCACAGAACCAACCGTGGCGCCCCAAAATAGGTATACATCGCCCATTCTGAGTCGCCAAAATACATGGTGCAGAAGAAAACACAACTTTATTAATACAATTGTCGTGCAAAATACGATAACACATAAACTGTGAGTTTAAATACAAATATTGTCATCTAGACAATATCCACACTCAAATAAGTCCTCATTACAATTATTGATACATTATTTTATAAAATGGTGAGGACTACTAAACAACTCTCTCGAACCATCATTCCATACCCCAGACTAGAACTCATTACATTCTCGCCTCCACGAGAAGAAAATGGAACAAAAAGGAAAAGGGTGAGCTCAACTAGCCCGATAAAGAATATTATGACTAAGATAATATAGAATAAATTATCATTAGTCTTCAACAGGGAAAAATTTGATAAAATACAATAGACAACAAGTTTTAGATCAATATATGTAGCGAAAATAATAATTCATAGATGAATTACGTAGAGAATGAAATCTACTATAATCTATGAATTTAAAAGTCCATCATCAATATTTTATGCACGTAACATCAATCGATATACATCTTGAATCAAATATTCATCTTTTACACTACTGAGCCAAAGATATTCATCGATTAGTCATGTTCATCTCAATCTGGGTTCATCTTTGCACTCGGGCCAAAGATATTCATCGAAAATCATTAATCTTTGCACTACGAATAAAAGATATTCCATAATATCATCATTTAGGACTAAGGATGATGAAAAATATTTTAAAAGAAAACGAATCCGGTGAAACAAAAGAACAAATATAAGGATTAAGTACTTTCTTTGTTTTATCCTTGTTCAAAAATACTTCATAAAAAATCTATAGTGAAGGAAAATTCAGAATGATCAAAACATGGATACAATCAAAGCAAGTATCCATAATAGATATCTTGGACAAAAATGAAAATTTAATTTTTTACGTGAATAGTGTCGTATTATACGTGAATAGTGTCGTATCGTGAATAGTCTTATATATCGTGAATAGTAACTCCGACACTAAAAGACAAGAATTTCACAAGAAAAATCTTACCAATATTCCAACATAATGATATTAGAAGAATTAATATCCCTTACCTTGAAAAGATATAATATACTTCCTCGACTAGAATATCAGATATAACGTTGAAGGAACTTGCATCGTATAGCAACACTCAAAGTATCAAAATACTCACAGGAATACGCTCGATAATATAGAGAGAGAAAACTTCAGTTTCTGGTGTGATTTTCAAATCTAACCTAAGCACCCTATTTATAGGAAAATGTTTAGAACACCAAAGCAGAAATTTTAATAAAATATTATATATATATATGATGAGTGAGTTTTATACACATGAATTGGATACATTCGGCTTAATTTATTGTTGTTCTCAAGTCTTTTAGGATGTTTTTATGTGTTTGTGTCTATTCAAGCATGTTTTATATTGTTTTGTAGGATTTGGGACAAAAGTTACTTGGATCGACGTTTGGGGTGGCTAGATTCGCGTTTTCGGCTTGCCATTTACACAGCAGTCACTTCAGAGCCAATTTGAGTATTTCTACAAACCTTATTTCGAAAATCTTAAAGAATGAAAGTTGTAGATCTATTTTTCCTCTTTTCGGATTATGTCGAATCATCTAAATCGGAGTTTAGACGAAGAAGTTATGGCTATTTTCCCAAAGGACGTCGGAGCAGAAAATGTCAAAACTTGTAACAGCGTCGGGGCGCTATTCTTAGTTCATTTTCCAGCGGCAAAGGCTATAAGGCAATTCTCGGCGTAAGTGAATGCAGTCTTTGAGGCGGGAAGAGGCTTGGTGAGGCCTGGATGCGTTTTGGGCGAATTTTAACACCTTTTTGACTCCAAATTGGATTGGGTTTGTTCCTAAACTAAAAATTGGACTTGTAACCTATAAATACATGATGTAAGGCATAAAATAAAAGGAGATTACATAGATTAGACTAGATTAAACACTCCATTAGATTAGAATCTAAACCCTAGTTCTTAATTAGCCATTGGAGATTGAAGCAACTTGGAGACCATTGAAGATTCAAAGCAGGAGCGAAAGAGGAGTCTCAAGGCTACTGACAATAGATTATATTCTCTTCTCTTCTCTTACTTTTATCTTTTAATGTCTATTCAATTGTGGATTCTTGATTTTAATTCATTAATTATGAACTAACTCTTTCATTAAGATTTCAATTGAACTTTTTATGATTATGAATTGATTATTTGATTTATTCTAATTATTTATGTTGAAGTGAATTGTTCATCTTGCTTTGTGCTTATTGATTAATTATCTGAACAGTAATTACCTTGTTACTCTAGAAGGAATTGAGAAAGGAATTCTAGGGTTAGAACTGGGCATGGTGACATGTGACTTAGTTATTTGCACAGTGAATAATTAGGTTTGTGAATAGAATGAGAATGTCTATTTGCCGCATGTAACACATAAGGAATTGGGATTGTAGCGAGTTTAATTCAATTATTTTGCATAGAGATATAGTAAAATTAATCTAGGTTAAATAGAAGGCAATTGATCACTCGAGAGAGGGCTTTTGGCATTTGAGAATTCCTGTTAACAATTCAGTAGACATAATAATTGGGATAATTGGATAATTGGTTTATAGTTCATAATTGGGGATATTGGAGTCTTAATCTTTATTTATCTGAATTCATTCGTTAAAGTCTTAGTTTTAATTGATTAATTTAGATTTCTTAATTAGAAAAATCACGATTTGAGATTGTTTAAATAAAATTAGTTTGGTTAAGAATTAGTACTTGGTGATTTTTATCAAATAATTCCTCGTGGGAACGATACTCTACTTTCACTTTATTACTTGTTGACCGTGTATACTTGCACGTATTCATTGATTGCGAAATCGATCAACAAGTTTTTGGCGCCGTTGTCGGGGAATTAATTTAATAATTTTTACCAATATTAATTTCAATCAAATTAGTCTTAATTTAAACATTTTTATTTTTATTTTTAATTATCTTCGCATATTTCTCTCTTTTCAGGTACCATGGATGAGTTTGAGTATCAATGGCCATACACAAACATGACTCAATCAATGGAAATATGGCGTCCACAATCCACACAGCAGGTAGCGATGGTTTGTGAAATTTGTGCTGGAAATCATATGAGTCATCAATGTGCCATCAGTTTTGAGCTGGTACAATATAGTGGGCCAATACAAATTGAGGCAACTTCGAAGACATTGGAGGTTATCGCAGCCCAACAGAGTCGAAGGATGGCAAGAATGACTCAGCCAAGGGGAGCGGAGATTGACAGACTCAAGGCATTTTCTGCATTGTCAGCACAGTTTGAGAAACTTTCGAGAATGTTTGAAGCTTTTAAAGCTCAACGTAGTCAAACTGAGGCGGTTACTTGTGATTATTGTGCTGGAAATCATATGAGTCATCAATGCGCCATCAGTTTCGAGCCGGTACAGTATGGTGGTGATTACCCCAACAATTATGTCTATCCCAATAACTATTATCAAGATTGGGGGTATCACCCGGATTTTTCATGGAGCCATACTCATCAAGATCAATTTTATGCTCCAAGTCCAACACACCAACCAGATTTCTCGTGTCCACCTCCACTACAACAGGAAGAACATTCAAATTTGGAGGAAACTTTGTCCAAGTACATAGCTTCATGTGAGGAGAGGGGATTAATCAAGAGATATTGAGTCAAATTTTACTTAACCAAACAGAATAACTAACTAATGCCTCAAACATCCATCCTCAATACCCTTAGCTCTATGACATGAATTACGAGGGCGATGGTGAGCCCGAGCCAAATCTACAACCGGATGAGCCACGAGATGAAAAAGAGGAGACAAGTGGGGATAATGACAACAAGGTCGGTGAAGAACTAATTGTGAGAACCAATGATGATAAGCCAATTTTATTTACGCCTCAAGTGTCTTCTCCTCCATAGTTCAAGAGTCCCAAGTTAGATTTGCAAAACCTTGTCCGATTGGTAGTCATGTAAATCGTGAATACTCTACGTGATGTAAAAGCAAGTACACCTTGAAACCATGGTGCGATGAGTTGGAGAAGATAGAAGAAGAAATTGTTGTGTCCGACAAGCCTCGATGCGAAATATATTCGCAGACACAATGGAGAAACCACCTGAATCTTTGGACGTTCTTGAATGTGATCTTATCTAAAGAAAGCATGCTAGGTGACTTTAATACAATAGCTATTACAAATGGGAACCTACCAAAAGCTATATTATTTCCGATGGATGGAGGGTTTCTCAACTTTGAAAAGGAATTGGATAAGCGTTGACCCGAACATAAAGTCAATTTGAAAAGATCGTAAAACAAGCGCTTATTGGGAGGCAACCCAAGTTTAATTTTTATTTTTAATTTTTATTTTGTTTTATATTAGTAGTTTGGAATTTGCATTTATTTAGGATTTAATAAAATTGCTTCTATCATGGTTTTACAGGTTATTCAAGTCAATTTCAAGTGTGGTGCCCAATTTGTTCCATGTGCTTGCCTTTATTCTCCAAACTTAGCGACAAGGAGGAAGATTACTATATTTTCAGGGAAGTCCTCTGCTTTAATTTTTTCTATTGTAGCCATTGAGGATAATGTCTAGTTTAAGTTTGGGGGCATTTTAGTGTCGTATTGCATATAGTTAGTTATTTACATTGTAGTTCGTTATGTTTTCGGGTTATTTACATTTAGTTTTTGCATTCAGTTTTGCAAAAATAGTAGTTAGTTTACTATGTTTGTTGCGGTTAGTTTATATTTGCATGATTCCAACTATTAGATAGTAAAAGTCTATTTTGGCCATGATGAGACCGAGTTAAGTAGATAAGTATAGTATTGAATATTCAGGCTTTGATGTGATTTCTTGTTATGAATTGAATCTTTTCCGTTTGAAACTGGTATAATTAAGGTTAAGCGTTAATAACAAACTATGTTGGTGATTAATTTTAAATTGATACATAATGGATTTCTTAAGGATAATACTAGTGTGAAGGAATGAAAGACGTGAATAAAGTGAGATGGCTAAATTTTGATAAAAACTTAAGTTTGGGGGAAAATTTGGGATATATAAGCTTCGCTAAAAAAGAGAAAAAAAAAAAATTTACCGTAGCTAGTTTTGTTTGGGGCCTTTGTTACTTGAGTAAATGCGCCTGAAAGGGTATCTTAAAACCTAAGCCCTAAGGTCTTATATGAATGCAGGAGTCGTTGGTGAAAGCTTCGCTAAGGGGTGACACTTTGTTAGCCTAATGGAATGAGACATTGCACATCATGGTTAAAAAAAAAGTAAAAAAAAAAAAAGCGGAAAAGAGCAAAAAACCCCCGTAATGAAAAGTAAAGCATAAGTATCCCGGATTGGACTCTTGAACTTGGTGGATGTTTGACTTTAGTTGGATCTAGCTTGTTCGTGAATTTTGTGAGTTTTCACCGTATGATGCCTTTAAAGAGACCTATTATGTGTTAAATTTGATTTTATATCAGTTAATATTGTTGTGGAGCACACACGCACTATATCGATGATAATATCTAAGATTTGATGATTGATTGGGAAATTACTGATTTGTTTAAATATGATGTATTATCATGTTTACTTGATTTCTCTAAGGTAGGTTGAATAGACTTATTTACGTCATTCTGTTGGAGTCGTAGGCATATAGATTAGTTTCATTACATTGCATTGCATAACATTTTTGTGTTTTTGCTTGAGGACGAGCAAAGGTTTAAGTTTGGGGGTATTTGATGAGTGAGTTTTATACACATGAATTGGATACATTCGGGCTTAATTTATTGTTGTTCTCAAGTCTTTTAGGATGTTTTTATGTGTTTGTCTATTCAAGCATGTTTTATATTATTTTGTAGGATTTGGGACAAAAGTTACTTGGATCGACGTTTGGGGTGGCTAGATTCGCATTTTCGGCTTGCCATTTACACAGCAGTCACTTCAGAGCCAATTTGAGTATTGCTACAGATCTTATTTCGAAAATCTTAAAGAATATAAGTTGTAGATCTACTTTTCCTCTTTCCGGATCATCTTGAATCATCTAAATCGGAGTTCAGACGAAGAAGTTATGGCCATTTTCCCAAAGGACATCGGAGCAGAAAATGTCAGAACTTGTAACAGCACCGGGGCGCTATTCTTAGTTCATTTTCCAGCGCCGGGGCGCTATAAGGCAGATTCTCAGCGTCGTGAACAGTGCTGGGGCGCTGGGGAAGAGGCTTGGTGAGGCCTGGACGCGCTTTTGTAAATTTTGACATATTTTTTGACTCAAATTGGATTGGGTTTGTTCCTAAACTAAAAATTGGACTTGTAACCTATAAATACATGATGTAAGGCATAAAATAAAAGGAGATTACATAGATTAAACTAGATTTAACACTCCATTAGATTAGAATCTAAACCCTAGTTCTTAATTAGCCATTGGAGATTGAAGCAACTTGGAGACCATTGAAGATTCAAAGCAGGAGCGAAAGAGGAGTCTCAAGGCTACTGACAATAGATTATATTCTCTTCTCTTCTCTTACTTTTATCTTTTAATGTCTATTCAATTGTGGATTCTTGATTTTAATTCATTAATTATGAACTAACTCTTTCATTAAGATTTCAATTGAACTTTTTATGATTATGAATTGATTATTTGATTTATTCTAATTATTTATGTTGAAGTGAATTGTTCATCTTGCTTTGTACTTATTGATTAATTATCTGATCAGTAATTACCTTGTTTGTAACGACCCCAAAATAGGTCCATTCCATCCAACCCATTCTGAGTCGCCAAATACATGGTACAGAAAAACAACTACAACTTTATTACAACAATTATCGTGCAAAATACAACAACACATATGCTGTGAGTTTGGATACAAATATATACCAAGCAGAAAGTACGTTACAATGACACCTTACATAAAGGTATAGTCAAAAACTGTTTTAGAAATTAGAATCTTTGGGAAGTGCTCAAGGAAACCTTCGTACATGGGAAGCCATGCTTTTAGGTTATGGTAGATATCATATGGCCACAGAATTATCCTTGGTTGACCCAATAGACCCCAAAGAAAAACGAGAAGATTACTATCATATTCTTCCCAATGGCGAGTCTTCTCTTGACATATCATTATCTCCATTGTCTCTAATTTGGTATTATACTCCAAACAAACACCAAGATTATATAGGTAGTGCTTGTAAATATACTCAGCAATTGGATGAGCACAACCATGTCTTATGATAACACGAGTTTGTATGTCATTAGACATCTTGTATGATAGTGACAAAACACCCTTCCAAAATTGGGTTCGCCTCACCCTATTTAATTCACCAAAAATAACTATTAAATGATGTATAAAATACAACACACTAAAGCCCTCAATAAAATTATTTTCATACTCTTTAAGGAGAACCTCAACAACTATAGACCACCGTTCTATTCCCTTGTTATCCCCGCTCAACCTAGCTACACTTTTATTACCTGAAAGGAATTGTGAAACAAAAGGGTGAGCACGACTAGCTCAGTAAAGAATATTATGACTAAAGATAAATAAATTATCAATAGTCTTCATCAGTAATGAATCAGAGATTTAGAACATATGGTAGATGATAAAACTTTTCAACCATAGTTGCACGTGAACGAAGCAATCCATTAGAAGAGTCGAATAGACAATAAAATTCTATTATCTTCTCCATGTTAAAAGTCCACCAACAATATTTTATCCACAGTATCATCAATCAGCAGTTCCTTTCCACAATTATATGAATAACTCATAATCATAATTGTAATTCTAAATTCCTCTTCTCATCCGGGACAAAGATAATTTTCATCACTTGTCTTTACGAAACATCAAAGATCATGGTTATACCAAATCACGCCTTCTGTTCATAATCATACTAATAAATTCATCTTTTGCACCACGGGCCAAAGATATTCATCAACACGATTCATCTTTACACTACAAAGCTAAAGATATTCAACAACGGGTCATCTTTGCATTACTGAGCCAAAGATATTCATCAATAATTCATCTTTTTACTACTGGCTAAAGATATTCAACAACGGGACATCTTTGCATTCTGAGCGAAAGATATTCATCAATAATTCATCTTTTGCACTAAAGCTAAAGATATTCAACAACAGTCATCTTTGCATTACGAGCAAAAGATATTCATCAATAATTCATCTTTGCTTTGCACTACAAAGCTAAGATATTCATCAACAAACCATCTTTGCACTACTGGGCCAAAGATATTCATATCTCAAATAAATACATAATCATTTGAAGTTATATAACAATAATTATAACCATGTTGATCAATTCACCTTTGCACTTAAGCTAAAAATATTCAATTGTAAATTCAATGGTCATGATCATACCAATCAACAATTCAACTTTTGCACTCTTCGCCAAAGAGAACCTATGGTCACGATCGTACCAATAATTTACCCATCTTTACACTCAAGTCAAAGAAAATATCATCATTAGGGTTATAAGAATGTTATATAAAAATAATATAATCAAAACATGGTTTTAATTTCAAGAGTAAGATTCATAAATCAACGATAATTTGGTGGAGAAGAAACCAATTTGTTGTGAATAGTACCCGTATTAAATACGTAGTCCGTATCGTGCGTAGTAACCTCGACACGAAAAGATAAAGTTTCATAATAAAATTCATATCCATATTTATAACACCTTAATCCAAATGTTATAAATCACTTAGAAATCTCATAATCTAATATTATTCATATTATAATAATATTTTAATCATTTCTCGAACTTATAAACAATTTAATTAAATTGTTTACACTTTACTAATTAATGCATTTAATCATCATAAAATGCCAAACTCATAAAATTTCATCACCAATAACTAAAACCCTCATCAAAAATCTGCATATACCTCATATATGATTCTCAAACCATAAAATCATATTTTCTAATTTTCTTACTTCACATAACATATTTAATTCATTTGCTCATAACTAGAATATTTTCATGAAAATACCAAATCAGGTTCTAAAAATATTTCTTTTAAGGGATTTAGCATAAAATAGTCCCATATTGAACATATATTTTTCTCAAATTTTAAAAATTCATTTACTATTTTCATATGGCCAAAACCACCAGAATATTTAAACATTTATCATAAATTGTACTTTTATCCAAAAATTTGAAATTCACAGTACTTGATATTATATAGATGTACTCTCAATAAAAATTCATCAATTTTGGAGTTAACATGAGGAGTTATAAATAGTTACTTTTAAAATAGTCTTTTCTCATAAAATCCATAACTCCTAATCTATACATCCAAAAATACCTCAAAATAATCCTAGTGGTGTAAAATTCAAGAATGATCAAAACATAGATACAATCAAAGCTAGTATCCGAATAGATATTTTAGACGAAAAGAAAATTTTCATTTTTCTATGAATAGTGTCGTATTCGTGAATAGTGTCAGATATCGTGAATAGTCTTAGTATCGTGAATAGTAACTCCGACACCAAAAGATAGAAATTCCACAAAAAAAACATCTTCACGCTTCATGAATAGTACTCGTGAATAGTAACTCATGAATAGTAACTCATGAATAGTAACTCATGAATAGTAACTCGTGAATAGTAACTCGTGAATAGTAACCCCGACATGAAAAAATTCCAAATTTGATAAAAAATTCCAACCAATATTTCAGCATAATGATATTGAAGAAATAATATCATTTGAGAAGAAAATAACATCCCTTACCTCAAAGAATCAGTACTTCGGACTGGAATAACGCTAAACGAACTTGCACCGTCTAACAATACTCAAAGTATACTCAAAATACTCACAAGAATACGCTCGATAATATAGAGAGAGAAAGAGAGAAAACTTGTTTCTGGTGTGATTTTCAATTCTAACTTAGCCCTCTATTTATAGAAAATGTTAGCTTGGCAAGCGCACTTGACACTGCTACTGATGGCTTTACACTCTTACTATTGCCACCCACCACATTTGAAATAAAATTCAAAGACATTTTTTCACCAACCATAAGTGGGGCCCACTCAATTCTAGAATTTTCCACCAAAATCATTTATAACCTAATTTACGAATCAGTCACCTCTTAAAATTCATAATAAATTATACGCTCATTTTTAACGGTTCAAAATTTGTGGACATATACTCAACTTATATATGTATAACATATCCAAAAATTACAACGATCCAATGGTCGGATTAAAAATTATAACTCACATGATATATCTAAAAAACACCGGTTTAATTTTTAATATCTTCATTCAAACAAAAAATCTTGATAAAATACCTCAACATTAATTCCTTCATTTATAACCACATAAATAAATCCATCATTTATATCCACATCAAATAAATATTTCCTTATCATATAAATCAATAATTAATTATTCACATATAATATTACGAATCACAATTATACAACCGGTAGTTCTGTGAAGAAGAGGGGCTTTCCAATAAGGATTTCTCCTTATTGACGCGCAATTAGGTGACCAAACCTCTCCTTAGACAGAACTTTCTAGGCATTGCCAATAATGCTATCTAATAATATTATTCAAATAATATGAATTATTGATTTGATAATGGAAATATTGTGCATTGACAATTATTGAACAACAATAATATAAAATATCAACGCGGCAATTATTGAACCAATAAAATAAAATATTGAACAGTAATTACTGTAACAATTATTGAGTAGTGCCTTCTTACGTAAGGATTCAATAATTCAAAATCTTCATGCAATCTGGTGTACTTCTTGTGCAACAACGCGTATTACTTGTTTTTAACCACGGTATTCCAACAATTATTACTTGATAACTACTGTGCAGTTATTTATAAAAATTCAAACTTGTCGTTTTTCTTCATTCGATAGTTATTTTGTTATGGGGCCCACAATGAATGGATCTAACGGCAGTAAATACGAATATTCCCAGACGAAAGAATATTCCACGACCAAACGAATATTCCCAAACAATGATGAATATTTTATAACCACTTGTGTATTTTGAAAAAAAATTCATATATCACCCTTAACTTTAACTTTTATCAATTTAACCATTTACTTGAATAGTAATTATAAGAAAAATTGAATACTTTTATTTCATAAAATTCGGGGTCTTACATTTTTACTCTAGAAGGAATTGAGAAAGGAATTCTAGGGTTAGAATCGGCGTGGTGACATGTGACTTAGTTATTTACACAATGAATAATTAGGTTTCGAATAGAATGAGAATATCTATTTATCGCATGTAACACATAAGAAATTGGGATTATGGCGAGTTTAATTCAATTATTTTGCATAGAGATATAGTAAAATTAATCAAGTTAAATAGAAGGCAATTGATCACTCGAGAGAGGGCTTTTGGCATTTGAGAATTCACATTAACAATTCAAGAGAACATAATAATTGGGATAATTGGATAATTGGTTTATAGTTCATAATTGGGGATATTGGAGTCTTAATCTTTATTTATCTGAATTCATTCGTTAAAGTCTTAGTTTTAATTGATTAATTTAGTTTTCTTAATTAGAAAAATCACGATTTGAGATTGTTTAAATAAAATTAGTTTGGTTAAGAATTAGTACTTGGTGATTTTTATCAAATAATTCCTCGTGGGAACGATACTCTACTTTCACTTTATTACTTGTTGATAGTAGTGTATACTTGCATTATTCATTGATTACAAAATCGATCAACAAGTTTTTAGGCGCCGATTATTTGGGAATTAATTTAATAATTTTTACCAATATTAATTTCAATCAAATTAGTCTTAATTTAAACATTTTTATTTTTATTTTTAATTATCTTCTTATATTTCTCTTTTTTCGAATTACCATGGATGAGTTTGAGTATCAATGGCCATATCTGAAACATGACTCAACCAATGGAAACATGGCATCCACAATCCACACACAAGCAGTAGCGATGGTTTGTGAAATTTGTGCTGGAAATCATATGAGTCATCAATGTGCCATCAGTTTCGAGCTGGTACAATATAGTGGGCCAATACAAATTGAGGCAACTTCGAAGACATTGGAGGTTATCGCAGCCCAACAGAGTCGAAGGATGGCAAGAATGACTTCGACCCAGGGGGGAGCGAGATTGACAGACTCGAAGGCATTTTCTCAGATTGTCGGCCTGATTTGAGAAACTTTCGAGGATGTTTGAAGCTTTTAAAGCTCAACGTCGTCAAAGTGAGGATTTACTTGTGATTATTGTCTTTGAAAATCATATGAGTCATCAATGCGCCATCAGTTTCGAGCCGGTACAGTATGGTGGTGATTACCCCAACAATTATGTCTATCCCAATAACTATTATCAAGATTGGGGGTATCACCCAGATTTTTCATGGAGCCATACTCATTAAGATCAATTTTATGCTCCAAGTCCAACATACCAACCGGATTTCTCGTGTGCACCTCCACTACAACAGGAAGAACATTCAAATTTGGAGGAAACTTTGTCCAAGTACATAGCTTCATGTGAGGAGAGGGGGATTAATCAAGAGATATTGAGTCAAAATTTTACTGAACCAAGCGAACAACTAACGATGCCTCAAACATCCATCCTCAATTCCTTGGCTCTATGACATGAATTACGGGGGCCGATGGTGAGCCCGAGCCAAATCTACAACCTGGATGAGCCACGAGATGAAAAAGAGGAGACAAGTGGGGATAATGACAACAAGGTCGGTGAAGAACTAATTGTGAGAACCAATGATGATGAGCCATGTTATTTACGCCTCAGTGCCTTCTCCTCCACGATTCGAAGAGTCCCAGGTTAGATTTGCAAAACCTTGTCCGATTGGTAGTCATGTCGTCCGGCAATACTCTCTATGATGTAAAAGCAAGTACACCTTGAAACCATGGTGCGATGAGTTGGAGAAGATAGAAGAAGAAATTGTTGTTGTGTCGACAAGCCTCGATGCCGAGAATATATTCGCAGACCTGATGGAGAAACCACCTAGATCTTTGGGCGTTCTTGAATGTGATCTTATCTAAAGAAAGCATGCTAGGTGACTTTAATCTGATGGCTATTACAAATGGGAACCTACCAAAAGCTATATTATTTAGATGGATGGAGGGTTTCTCAACTTTCGAAGAGGAATTGGATAAGCGTTGACGAATAAAAAGTCAGTGAAAAGATCAGAAACAAGCGCTTATTGGGAGGCAACCCAAGTTTAATTTTTATTTTTAATTTTTATTTTGTTTTATATTAGTAGTTTGGAATTTGCATTTATTTAGGATTTAATAAAATTGCTTCTATCATGGTTTTACAGGTTATTCAAGTCAATTTCAAGTGTGGTGCCCAATTTGTTCCATGTGCTTAGCCTATTCTCCAAACTTAGCGGACAAGGAGGAAGATTACTATATTTTCAGGGAAGTCCTCTGCTTTAATTTTTTCTATTGTAGCCATTGAGGATAATGTCTAGTTTAAGTTTGGGGGCATTTTAGTGTCGTATTGCATATAGTTAGTTATTTACATTGTAGTTCGTTATGTTTTTTGGGTTATTTACATTTAGTTTTTGCATTCAGTTTTTTGTTTAAAAAAATTAAAAATATCGCAAAAAATAGTAGTTAGTTTACTATGTTTGTTGCGGTTAGTTTATATTTGCATGATTCCAACTATTAGATAGTAAAAAGTCTATTTTGGCCATGATGAGGCGGAGTTAAGTAGATAAGTATAGTATTGAATATTAGGGCTTTGATGTGATTTCTTGTTATGAATTGAATCTTTTCTGTTTGAAAGCTGGTATAATTAAGGTTATGCGTTAATAACTTGACTATGTTGGTGATTAAGTTTAAATTGATACATAATGGATTTCTTAAGGATAATACTAGTGTGAAGGAATGAAAGACATGAATAGTAGGAGATGGCTAAATTTTGATAAAAACTTAAGTTTGGGGGAAAATTTGGGATATATAAGCTTCATTAAAAAAAAGAAAAAAAAAAAAATTCTGAGTAGCTAGTTTTGTTTGGGGCCTTTGTTACTTGAGTAAATGCGCCCCTAAGGGTATCTTAAAACCTAAGCGCCCTAAGGTCTTATATGGTGCAGGAGTCGTTGGTGGCTTCGCTAAGGGGTGACAACTTGTTAGCCTAATGGAATGAGACATTGCCTGCGGTCATGGTTAAAAAAAAAAGTAAAAAAAAAAAGCGGGAAAAGAGCAAAAACCCCCGTAATGAAAAGTAAAGCATAAGTATCCGGATTGGACTCTTGAACTTGGTGGATGTTTGACTTTAGTTGGATCTAGCTTGTTAAGTGAATTTTGTGAGTTTTCACCGTATGATGCCTTTAAAGAGACCTATTATGTGTTAAATTTGATTTTATATCAGTTAATATTGTTGTGGAGCACACACGCACTATATCAGTGATAACAGTCTAAGATTTGATGATTGATTGGGAAATTACTGATTTGTTTAAATATGATGTATTATCATGTTTACTTGATTTCTCTAAGTAGGTTGAATAGACTTATTTACGTCATTCTTTGTTGGAGTCGTAGGCATATAGATTAGTTTCATTACATTGCATTGCATAACATTTTTGTGTTTTTGTTTGAGGACAAGTAAAGGTTTAAGTTTGGGGGTATTTGATGAGTGAGTTTTATACACATGAATTGGATACATTCGGGCTTAATTTATTGTTGTTCTCAAGTCTTTTAGGATATTTTATGTGTTTGTGTCTATTCAAGCATGTTTTATATTATTTTGTAGGATTTGGGACAAAAGTTACTTGGATTGACGTTTGGGGTGGCTAGATTCGCGTTTTCGGCTTGTCATTTACACAGCAGTCACTTCAGAGCCAATTTGAGTATGCTACAGATCTTATTTCGAAAATCTTAAAGAATATAAGTTGTAGATCTACTTTTCCTCTTTCCGGATCATCTTGAATCATCTAAATCGGAGTTCAGACGAAGAAGTTATGGCCATTTTCCCAAAGGACGTCGGGCGAAAATGTCGAAACTTGTAATGACCGGGGCGCTATTCTTAGTTCATTTTCAGCGCCGGGCGCGCTATAAGCGATTCTCGACATCGTGAGCAGTCTTTGGGGCCGGGAAGAAGAGGCTTGGTGAGGCTGGGACGCGTTTTGGGCAAATTTTGACACCTTTTTGACTCCAAATTGGATTGGGTTTGTTCCTAAACTAAAAATTGGACTTGTAACCTATAAATACATGATGTAAGGCATAAAATAAAAGGAGATTACATAGATTAAACTAGATTTAACACTCCATTAGATTAGAATCTAAACCCTAGTTCTTAATTAGCCATTGGAGATTGAAGCAACTTGGAGACCATTGAAGATTCAAAGCAGGAGCGAAAGAGGAGTCTCAAGGCTACTGACAATAGATTATATTCTCTTCTCTTCTCTTACTTTTATCTTTTAATGTCTATTCAATTGTGGATTCTTGATTTTAATTCATTAATTATGAACTAACTCTTTCATTAAGATTTCAATTGAACTTTTATGATTATGAATTGATTATTTGATTTATTCTAATTATTTATGTTGAAGTGAATTGTTCATCTTGCTTTGTGCTTATTGATTAATTATCGATCGATTAATTACCTTGTTACTCTAGAAGGAATTGAGAAAGGAATTCTAGGGTTAGAATCGGGCATGGTGACATGTGACTTAGTTATTTGCACGATGAATAATTAGGTTTACGAATATAATGAGAATATCTATTTGTCGCGTGTAACACATAAGAAATTGGGATTATGTGAGTTTAATTCAATTATTTTGCATAGAGATATAGTAAAATTAATCTGGGTTAAATAGAAGGCAATTGATCACTCGAGAGAGGGCTTTTGGCATTTGAGAATTCACATTAACAATTCGATGAACATAATAATTGGGATAATTGGATAATTGGTTTATAGTTCATAATTGGGGATATTGGAGTCTTAATCTTTATTTATCTGAATTCATTCGTTAAAATCTTAGTTTTAATTGATTAATTTAGTTTTCTTAATTAGAAAATCACGATTTGAGATTGTTTAAATAAAATTAGTTTGGTTAAGAATTAGTACTTGGTGATTTTTATCAAATAATTCCTCGTAGAACGATACTCTACTTTCACTTTATTACTTGTTGACCGTGTATACTTGCACGTATTCATTGATTGCGAAATCGATCAACAATATATATATATATATATATATATATATATATAATTTCCACGCCAACCTTAGACAACTGATCTCAACTTATTTTGCACATGTTAGTGTAGCCCAAAAAACAAAAAAAAATATTTTTCTTAATAAACATAATTAAAACTTCCAAAAATCAATTATTTCGGAACTTCGAAACTTCAATAATTCATAATAAATAGCCCTTTTATCAGAAAAATTCAAACCTTATGTCATTTTCATAGGAAATTCCATTCTCTACAACTTTGCAGAAGAAAGTTTTTCCAAATTACAAACAGAAGTTGACCGAAATTCATAAACGGACGATTTTACGGGCTATAATCCTATTTCAGTCACAAAGTGGGGTCCACAAACATGAAAAACATGTTTTAAATATTTTTAGTAACAAAATACTCCTCCTCCTCATAAACTCATATATCCCACATTCATTGTAAAAATATTACAATTATTATATTATTAAAATATAATAGTATATTTAAATGAATTATTTATCAAAAGAAATAAAATATCAATTTTTCAAAAATTGTCACTTTAAAATTTTCTCCATCTATATCCACATAAAATGAATATTTTCCTTATTATATAAATAAATAATTAATTATTCACAAATAATATTATAGAATCACAATACTGGCAACCAGGCCGTTCCCAGGAAAGAGGGGGCTTTCCAATAAGGATTTCTCCTTATTGGCGCGCAATTAGGTGACCAAATCTCTCCTTAGACAGAACTTTCTAGACATTACCAATTGTTATCTAATAATATTATTCAAATAATATGAATTATTGATCTAATAATGAAAATATTGTGTAGTGACAATTATTGAAACAACAATAATATAAAATATCAACGTAGCGATTATTGAATCGATAAAATAAAATATTGAGCGATAACTACTTTAACAATTATTGAGTAGTGCCTTCTTACGTAAGAATCAATAATTGGTGCAATCTGTGTGTACTCTTGTGTTTTAACCAATAAAGTATTCCAACAAGATAATTAGCAATAACAACTTCTGACGTTATTTATAAACAACTTATACTTGTGCGTTTTCTTCATCCAATCGCTTTTTCGTTATGGGGCCCACACAAAAAGTCAAGCTGTAAATGCGAATATTCCCCGACGATAAGAATATTCTATGACCAAACTAATATTCCCCGACAACAATAAATATTTTATAACCACTTGCTTATTTGAAATATTTGCGCATTTTACCCATAACTAACCACATTAATCAAATCAACCCTTACTATTTCAAAATAATAAATAGAGGAAATTTAATTTCATTAATAATAAGTTGGGGTCTTACATTAAAACCCTTTGTATATAGGTACGAATGAGGCATAGCACTACTTCCAAATAACTGCACATTGACCCACACACACACACACACATTCATATAACAATTTAATTGAAAAGTGGCGGTCACCGTGGTAACACGGATGTCGGCGGGTGCCTAACACCTTCCCTCCGCATAAGCAAGTCCCCAGACCCTAACAAATCTCGATTTCACAAACCAATTTAACAGTGTTACATCACGTGGTCAATGTGCAAACCTTTTCTCGGTTGAGTTGGTGCAACCATTTAAAAATACCAACTGGCGACTCTTATAGTCCAATCGTTGACATATAAATGTCAGACCTTTTCACAACATGTTTTTTCAAACAAATCTCACCTAACATGAAAACACCAAAAGACAAGAACATAAAAGGGACAGTAAAAATTTTGACGTCAACAGGTGGCGACTCCGCTGGAGATATCAGTAAGAGGACTTAAGCCGCTACTACAAACTTTTCAAAAACTGTTATATGTTTGTGTGTGGATGTTGCATTTACATTTTGATGAATGTGTACGAATGCATTTACTTACAGCACTTAATGTCTTACACTATATCTGCATACGATATTAGTGCTTCGTACATGTCATCATTCCCATAACTGTGAGACACGTTGTATGTGAATTTATGTTGTGTAGTTCCTCTAACAGGAGGCTATCATATCAGTGTTTGATTACTGAACTCGTAGGGAGACTAATTCCAACGAGGCTCAGGACAGGCACCACCCAGATCCGCTCCAGTTGAAAGACCAGATTAACTTCTTGTCAAGTAAATTGCGATGATCTAGGAACCTTCATGCCAAAAAGCCGCGAGAGTAACCTAAGATAGGTCAGCCTCTGATAAACCAAACGCATAGGAAAGTCTCTTCATGCTTTCCATTTTTCAATTACTTGTAAAAACAATTACTTGTAATATCATTCCATGTCAATCTCTATGTAATGGAAAATATAAGGAATATGTGTACATGCATATTAAAGCCTGGCATGCTATCAACTGACATCCGTTTTGCAGGATAATACTCCTAAAATTGATACATGATAGCATATAAGCATTTATACATTCCCTAAGACTAAACTACATAAGTTTTTGTAGGGAAACAATTGGGACTGTTACCCGTTCAAAGTCCAAGAAGGCCACGAGCCTTCAACCAATTATGTCTTCATCTGACCAGTCTAATCATGCTCCTGTCTCTCGTGAGGAGTTTGACGGATTAAGCAAAAAATTATAAATTTGGTTATTCTGCTTAAAGAACTACACCAGTCTACTCAGGGTCTACGAATACCCATACATACAGAATCCTCTACACATGGAGGAACACAAGGTGCGGATCAAGCAAATCCAATACCTGAGCTTCAGTTGGATAAGTCTAACAAAATTCCTGAAAATAGTCATCTCAAAGAAGATCCAGACACCGGTGATATCAGGAAAAAAGTCCTTCAAATGGAAGAGACCATTTGGTCTATAAAAGGGATTGGAGCACACGAGAGTGTCTCATATGCCGACCTTTGTATATTCCCTGATGTTCATTATCCAGAAAAATTCAAGACTCGTGACTTTGAAAAATATGATGGGTTTAGAGATCCTTGTACACATTTGAAGGTGTTTATTGGAGAACTCAGATCTTATGCCAAGGATGAGAAGCTCAGAATGCAGCTGTTCCAAAAGAGTCTAACTAGAGAAGCCCGATCATGGTATACCAGATTAGACAATTCTAAAATCCATAGCTATGAGGAGCTAGCTCATGCCTTCCTCAGTCAGTACAGCTTCCAGTCTCAGATGACTCCTGACCAGTACCAAATTACCAAAATTAATAAACAAGCCAATGGTTATTCCTTCTATGACGAAGTCAGAAATGGTGATGACCTTCATAGATATACAAGAAGCTCCCTTCTTTGAGAGAGTCTTAGCTGGCATTGGCAAGCCATTTTCTGAAATGATTAAACATGGAGAGATAGCTGAGATGGGATTGAAGTCAGGAAAGATCCAAGACCTAGTAGCTCTAAAAGTTATTGCTGAGCACATCTAGTCCAGAACTTATGGAAATAACCCCCAGAGGGTCCATAAAAAGAAAGAGGAGGATGTTTCCTTGACACTACAAGGTCAAAAAGGAAGTTAGAACATGTTTATCTAAAGGAGAAACTACTCCCCTTTTCAAGCAAAGTCTTCCAACCCCACATTGCCAAAAGGGGGAGAAGTCCGACGCAACCGAGTGTTCACACCCCTAGCGGATTCACTCGAGAATGTTCTCAATCTTTTGACTACTCAGAAGAAAATTACACATCTTCTTCCACCAGCCAACTCGAATGGGAAGGGTTTTAATGCTACCTAGAAGTGTGCCTATCATGCTGGAGCGCTAGGACGTGATACGCAGGATTGCTGGGACTTGAAACATAAGATCCAAGATTTAATCAATAACGGGGAGATTGTGGTGACTAAACCTGACCAACCTCATGTGCAAGACAACCCTCTTCCTCAACACAAAGAAGAAGAGGTTAATATGATTAATTGGAGCAGTGGACAGAGTTCGAATTACGTTGTTGAATCTTCCCAAACCAGCAAGGATGGTGCTGATAAATGGGATTATGCACACTTCCAGTTTATGATGGAACGAAAGATGAAAGCTCTTTGTAAGCAAGTAGACCAATTGGAAGAACTGGTGATCCATCAGCACCAAGTCACAAGCCAATTAGTCAGTCAGGAGCATGCTAGTCTCCTTCCTTTTGTTATGAATACTCCATCATCGCCTTCAGAAAGTGAAACATTGGAGGATAAAGTTGCAAAAAAAGCAAGTACCAAAGCTTGTCGGGATTTTGCCAATAAAAGGAAATTTACATACCTTGGCCAACCTATGGAGGAGATATTTTAGATGTTGATCAATGAAGGAAGAATTACATCCCTTCTACCTCCAATCAATCCCCGTTCCAGACGGTTCAATTCTAATGGATTATGCGAGTATCACTCCCACTCTCGCGGTCAAAGCACAGAAGAATGCTGGGCACTCTGCCACCTCAGTCACTTCAGTCAGAATTTAATTGATAGCGGTGTCCTGCAAATGGTAGATAATGACACTTTGTTACTAGAGAGTGGGAACACATGTCCTACAAAATAGAAGGACAACATAGCAGTTATATTTGCTGAGGATGATTTGGCTACCAGACTGCCCAAAATACAAGCAATTCAACTCAAAGGTGCTGACAATCCTTCGAAAGTGGCTGCGCCAAAGCCAATTACATTGCCATTTAGGCCAGAATATCCTATTGTCAGCCTGAAAAAAGTCCCATGGAATTATGGGCAGGTGGAAGGATCCACATCACACACAATTGCTGCATTGTCGAAGGAGAATCCATTGTATCTTCCCCATCGGGTGATGAAGCCTACCATCAAATCAAAGGGGAAAGTTCCCATAAAGAAAATTGAAGAGTTTCTCCGTCCTATGGGCCATAACAAAGCCAAGGTGGTTTTAAGCTTGAGAGAGGCTCCACTGTAAATTTTAATATTAGACATGGTTTTCTCTTTTGAAGATCACATGAAGGTCTTGACAAGGGTCTTAGAAGAAGCCCATTTGCCGAAATCAGTGGATGTTGAAAAATTCAAACATCTGGTTGATCACATTTTTAACAACAGTGTGATATCTTTCACTGATGATGACATACCTCCAAGAAGGGCCGGTCATTCTGAAACCATTACACATACGATTACATCCTCCTGGATATATGGTGGGAGGAGTTTTGATAGATGGTGGGTCATCTTTGAATATATGTCCTTATGCCACTTTGGAGAAGATGAATATCAACCCCAAGAGGATCAAAAGCAGCCATACGATTATCAAAGCTTTTGATGGGTCCCGACAAAATGTAGTTGGGGAGATTAAGTTACCTATGGAAATTGGTCCACATACATTCAGTGTATCCTTTCATGTGCTCAAAATCACCACAGATACAACCTGTTGTTGGGAAGACTATTCATATGGTTGGTGCCATCCCTTCCACCCTTCATCAGCAACTCAACTACATTATCAACAATAGCCTAATCACTGTTAATGCTGAGCTGGAATGTCTTGAACAAGGTGACATGCCACTCATCAGCTTCAATTCAGAAGTTAAACCGGTCAGTTTCCATGCCCTGGAGATGAGTAACACTCACTACCATCCCATTGGGGCGCCACCTCTCACACCCAAGATTTTTGTCGATGTAATGTCAGCCACTCAAGAGATGATGTCATTGGGTCATCAACCTAGACAAGGGTTGGACAAATATCATCAGGACATTAAGCGCCCAATTCAAGTTCCCAATCAAACAGGGACAACTAGATTAGGCTATCCTGCTAGCTCCAGTCATAGGAATCCTCACAAGCACAAATAGATTCCTTCATCTTCAGCCATATGGCAATTATCTCTGCATACAGAACCTGAGCTTATACAGTCTCCGGTAAAGGTTCCTACCCATGTAATGGCTATGCTATTTCCCAAACCGATACAGGTTAAAGCAAAAGAGGTCATGATTCCTGATCCTGAAGTGGAAGAAAAGGAATGGAGACGTAAACAGGATATCGCCAGGAGTTTGTCTCACCTACGCATCCTTTTACATGATGAGCACACAAATAGATACACTCTAGACGATGATTGTCCCGACATTATGGTCATTATTTGGGAAAAGGACGACGATAATAGCCACTTCATCACTGCCGTCCAGCAGGAGTTCACCCTTAACGATTGGAGCAACACTCCTTGCATTTTTCGACAAGGGTAAAAAGGCGAAACTCCTCTCGCCTACCATAGTAGCTTCTAATCGCTTACTTTATTATGCAAGATTAGCGCTTATTTTATCAGTACATGCTAACACTTTGTATGATTAAATAGTTTCATATATTAAGTGAAAGAATATTTTGTTTCAGGACTGTTAACTTAGATGTGCCTATACTTGCTGATGAGGTGCCTTTTCTCCACAAGGACTGTAACTTTGATGAAAAGTTGAACTCAGACTTTATGGAAATACAAGAGGACACTGAGATACCTCAGGAGATCAAGGAATGGGTCGAGGATAAACCCAAACCAAATCTTGATCAAACCACCTCATTCAACCTCGAAACCTTAAAAAACCCTAAGTTAATCCAGATTGGTACAGACCTTACCCCAAACCAAATGAATGACATGGTTGCACTATTAACCCAATTCTATGATGTGTTTGCATGGTCTCACGAAGGCATGGTGGGTTTGTCCACGGACATCTTCATCCATCGCTTTCCCATTAAAGAAGGATTCAAGCCAGTCAGGCAGAAGCTCAGACGATTAAAACGTAAGTGGAGTTTAAAGGTTAAAGAAGAAATTGTGAAACAATTTCAAGCTAGCATCATCATGGTGTCCACATATCCTAAATGGATATCCAACATAGTCCCCATGCCAAAACCGGGAGGAAATGTGCGAGTTTGCATGGATTATCGGGATCTGAATAAAGCTTGCCTTAAGGATAGCTTTCACGTGCCTTTTATCCACATACTCATTGACAATACTGCTCAATATGATATGTACTCCTTTACTGATTTTTTGAGGGGTACCAATAAATTATGATTGCTGAAGAGGATCGTGAGAAAACTACATTCATCACGCCTTGGGGAATATTTTGCTATAGAAGGTTGTCATTCGGCCTCATCAATGCTGAAGCTACCTACCAGTGGACCATGATGGCTCTTTTCCATGACTTAATACACAAACAGATAAAGATCTACGTGGATGACATCATTATAAAATCTAGAAGGGAAGAAGACCACTTAGACCATCTCAAAAAGCTCTTCAACAGGTTGCGTAAGTACAACTTGAAGTTGAATCCAGCCAAGTGTGCCTTTGGCATTAAATCAGGCAAGTTGATAGGTTTCCTAGTCAGCCACAAAGGGATTGAGCTGGATCCCATAAAAATCTAGGCCATCACGGAAATGCCCATTCCTTAAACAGAGAAGGAAATATAGGGATTTTTGGGAAGGATCAACTTCATTAGCAGGTTTATTTCTCAACTCACAGCAACTTGTGAGCCTATCTTTAAGTTGTTAAGGAAGAACTCCTCCATGAAATGGAACGATGAGTGTCAAAAAGCCTTCCTTACAATCAAAAAGTAGCTGGTTAACGCTCCTATTTTGGTACCTCCTAGGGATGATGTTCCCATGTTTATGTACCGGTCCATTAATGACAATACCATGGTCTGCATGCCGGGACAAAAAGACAATAGAGGCTAAGAGCGAGCTATCTACTACCTCAGCAAAAGATTCAGCAGTAGTGAACACAAGTACACTCTGATTGAAAAGACTTGTTGTGCTTTAGCATGGGCTTCCATGAGGTTACATCATTACCTCCATGGTCACATAACCCATCTCATATCCCGCGTGGATACTCTCAAGTACGTGTTCAGTAAACCCATGTTAAATTGTAGGTTGTCCAGATGGCAGTTGATCCTACAAAAATTTGACATCGTCTACGTGACGCAAAAGTCCATTAAAGGTCAAGGAATTGTGGATCAATTGGCCGCTGCACCTTCAGGGGATTTTAGACCCTTAGAAACATACTTTCCTGTTGAAGGGGTAATGACAGTTCAGCAACACCAACAGTACGATACACACCAATCATGGAAAATGTATTTTGATGGAGCTGTTAACATGGAAGGTTCTTGAGCTGGAGTAGTTCTAGTATCCGGTACAGGGGAGCAGTATCCCATCGCCGTCAAATTACAGTTTGTTAACACCAACAACACAGCTAAGTATAAAGGTTGTATCATGGGACTCAAACTTGCCCAATCAATGGGTATCAGACGGTTAACTGTCTTTGGAGATTCAGAATTGGTAATCAGATAGACCACATGAATCTATCACGCCACATATCTACATTTGTTGTCTTACCATCTGTGACAACCCGAATTTTCATAAGTTATTAAAATAAGAATTTAATAATTAAAATTCTTATTATGAGGTGTATATATTTTGAATTATGTGATTTAGTGTGAAGAGAATTATATATTCATATGTTGGAGAATGTTATATTTAATAGTTAATTAAACTATTAAAGAAATTAAATAATATTAGTTAATTGAATTAAGTTAAAATTATGTTATGAGATAATATAATTTTAATTATTATGCCTTAATGGGCAATGGAAATTATTATGAGTTAAGTTTCATAAATAGTGTGAATAATTCACTTAATTAAAAAAGTGAATTAATACAAGTATAATTGATTTAATAAAGTGAGAAGGTAATATATTGCATGAAAATGTAAATGTTAGTATAATGCGAGTAAAATATTTATGAAGTACATTAAATATTTTAGTTAAAAATTTTATGGAATAAAATGAATATTTATGATATTAAATAAGTATTTGATGAAAATTGTTATGGGATAGTTTATTTAAGTGTGATAAAATAGATGAGATTTATACATATTTTATTACGTGAGTATAATGGTGATATTCTAATTTAATTAATTAATTAATTAAATTAGAGGAGTGAAAATTTGTTAAATAATGTTATGATTATAATGGTTGAATAGAAATTATAATTTTCTTTGATAAGGTTAATTTTATTTCTTAAGGAATTAAAGGTACATAATCTAGTTTATATTTCTAGTTTATGTGCTCTCTAGTTTCTTTTAAAATTGGGGTTTTAATTAATAAATTTGTGGGTTATGATGTTATATATGTTATTAGATTTTATAATTTCATAATAGTCATCTAAAAACGATTTTTCAGAAATCAAATTCATGTATTTATGCTAAAGAAGTGGAATTTGGGTTTTAATCGTAATGTGTATTTTGGTGTACTTTGAGATTAAAATTGATGATGAATTCGTGATTAAAACTTTAAATTGATGGATGATTGTTGTTCTCCTCTTTAAAACGAAAACAACGCAACTTGAACGGATCGAATTGGTTAAGAAACGAATTTGTGATGAATGAATACACTTAACATGTTAAAAATATAAAAAAATAGTATAAACCAAGTCCCACATCGACTAAATTGAGAACTTTACCCCTTTTCTAAACCTATAAATAGAAGGGCTTGGCCCTTTGTTTTATTCACTAAAAATAAGGCCTCTAATTTTGAGAAAGGCTTTGTTGTGGGAGGACTTTTATAAAGATCTCCTTAGTTAAATCTTGGTCGAGTACGTATTTTGTTTGTGGAATTCGTATTTTCAGGTATGTTTCTTATCTAATATTTGGTAATGTTATTATTTTAAATATTGTATTTAGTTTGTTAGTTAAAATTTGAATTTTGGAAGTTTAGTTAGTTTTGTTAGTAAACTAGTTAGTTTACTATGTTTATTTTGGCTTAAAATTGATTATGTAAATGAGCTCTAATGATTGTAATTAGAGATATGGAGCTGAGACCTTAGACGAATCTGATTATGTTAAATAATACTTATTTGTAAAGAAAGTTGGGTTGGAACGAGTCGAGCTGAGTTTTGGATGTCAAAACGAGAAGTCTGAAAAACTAGTGGACTACTGATCCAGAAATGAAAATTCGGGGTTAGCTAGATTGTTTAGAAAATTTTGGGCTTTTGTTATGTTATAGTACACTGAATAAGCTTTCCATAGACTCCAGAACGGACTAATTCCGACTTCGGAGCAAAGCGTTATGACCATTCAAAGTAGTCGCGTCAAAACTATCTAACCAACTCTGGGCAGTCACCTTGAACTAATTTTCTGGAATTCTGAGTTTAGAATTTGGAAAAGGTCAAAGAATAAAAGTTGTATTCCCGGAAGTTACCTTCGTGTGGGCTCAAGAATCGCTCAAAAATGTTTTGAAACGGAAAAGTTATGAATATTTTAGCGAGAGAGGGTAAACCTGGCAAATAATGAAAAATAGTTTTGAACGCCCCTTTTTGAACACTGTTTTGGACTGTCTATCTTATCCGAATTGGGTGTCCAATAACTTTTAAAAATAGGTTAATATGATGTTTACAACATATCCAAAGTTGGATGTCATCGGACTTATGAGATATAAAGTAAAGTTTACATTGCAACTACTATGCGTTGCTATGTGACTAATAGTTGATGTGTATGATTATATAATTGTGTAGGGCACGTGAAGCGCAGATAACTGTAAGCTGTTAAACTTTTATTGGTAAAAAATGATGAAAGCAAGTCTTTCGGTTCCTATTTTCTACGTGGACTTGATGAACTATTTTAAATTGCATAATATGATATATGTGTTGTAAGCGAGCATGATATGTTATACATGTTGTAATCATGAAATGTTAAAGTCAATTTATGAATACATTATTTTGGTTAAATAATGATGATTGAGTAAGGAACTCAATCTTTATATGCTATAAGAATTAGAGCATTTATGCCATGTTACTTTAATTATTAGGATATGTATGTTGAGCATATTGTTATGTGCTATGTGATGCATGAAAACTGTTAGAACTTGTTGAGCTGTCGAGCTCACTCTTGCAAATAATAATTTTTGCAGGTCAAGATTTCAAGGTAAGGATATGTGATAAGTGAATTATAGAGATCCATATTCACGAAGATTACTTATATTTTATGAAAAATGAATTTAATATTTTGAATGTAACATGTTGTTGAATTGTAAGTTGGGCTATCTGGTGTATATGGATATCTATTTATGATGTAAGACTTTGTATAGTCATTTTGTTTTAACGATTCATGATATAAATTTGAATCTAAGAGATGTAATGTAAAGGTTGCGATTTAGGGCAATACAGAAGGAAATGTATAAAAGTTTTAAATATTCCGCATTTTTAGTGATTTTCATATCGAATAATGATGTAAAGATAGATTAAAGTTGTATTGTTAATGATCGAGAAGGAGAATATTATTGTACCAATTTTTGGGGTTGTTACACCATCGACAAGTTTTATAGATGGCTACGGAGTTCAATGAAATAAACTTCCTCCACATTCCTCGGAATAGGAATGATTTTACGAATGCGCTAGAAACTTTGGCCTCGTTGATCAACATACATCACAAGGAAAACATGCCAACCATCCCATTTTTCCTACAAAAGGATCCAACCTATGAGAATTATATTGGAGAAGTATCGAATGAGCTACCTCACATCCAACACCCTTGGTATCAGTACATCAAGGAGTACTTGCGAGATAGATCTACACCCGCTGAGGCGAGCCCGACTGAAAGAAGGTGGATCCATCGACTAGCTATGAAGTTCTACCTGAGCGGAGATGCACTCTACAAAAGAGATACAAGACTAGGTCTCCTCAGATGTCTGGACGAGGACTGATAATTAAAATTTATACCTACTTATTGGATATCAATTCACGAGAACTATGCCCATTTCAAGTTCATTTTAGTATGTTTTTAGTTGCATTTTATTTTGTTTGCATTGCATGTACTGAGAACTCCTTTGGTGTAAAAGTGCAGGAAAATGGCACAGTTCGGCGTTGGTAGATGGCATGAGACTAATGGAAGCATGACGAAAGGAACAAGTGGAGATAAGCAACTAAGCATTAGTGAAGGAAGAAGCATTAGTAGTAGCAGCAGAGCATAGAATACAGATTGCAGGAGTCACGCGGCCACGCAGCTACATAGGCTAAAAGATGCGCGCCCGCGCCATCAACCGGACAGAGCAGATTTAGCACCCGCATGCTCGTGCCATATTTACAAAGGGACCGTCTTGTGGCGGCGCGTCGTCGTCATGAGCTAGCGATTCTTGATTTTATTTTATTTTTGAAATTTAAAGTGTTTGAGTTGGTATAAACTACTCTGGTTGGTACCAGACGCTACTATCTATTGTTTTTATGAGTTTTTCATACTATAGAACTAGGGTTTATGCTTTGAGCGAATTCCAACATAAAGCTAATCATAGACTTAATATTTATTTCTTCTTTGGGATTCAATCATTGTTTCTGGATTACGTTTATGTTGCTGGAGATTACTGAGGATTTGAATATTACGTTTGGATTATAATCAGCAATTGGGTTTGATCAACTCTATCTTTTCTTTCAATTGTTTTCGATTATTTTCCATGTGTTACTCTAATCCCATAATGGCTTTTGGTTCAGACATGAGCTAAACTCCATTATGTTATTCTAATGGATTTTAATATGTTGTCTAATTGATGGCTTGATTGCTGGATTATTAACATATCATCAAGAATTTCTATTATGGTTGATTTGAATGCATGAATGATTGATCACCATTCATTTTATGTGCTTGTATGGAGTTGACAAATAACATGCAAGTATGCTTGTAATCATGATAGCATGCATATATGGGGCTGATTTGCTTAGCTTTATATTTTGTGAACCAGATAGAAATATATTGTTTCACCGTGTGAGTTATATATGGGCTTGTGCTTAGATTCAATATGGCTGTAATTTCACATAGAAATATAGTGAGGTTGGTTTTATTGAAGATTACATGATGTCTATTGTATGTGGATGTTATGTAAGTAGGTCATAATACATTGAAAAATGGTTATGTCTACGTTTGTTCTCTTGGCTAATTTTCTGTGATACGTGAATAGTCTTGCATGACGGTGGTAATTAGATGAACTATTAAATGAAGTTAGGATCCCATTATTTCCAAATTTGATTTATTTCATTAATATTCCTCTTTTAGTTATTACTTGAGTTTAGAGTAATTAAAAATCATAAGTGTTCGTTTAAGCATATAAAAATAGTGACATAGTTGATGCATAATAATTAAATTTTGAAAACTTTCTCCGTGGATCGATACTCTACTTACTCTGTATTACTTGTTGACATGTGTATGCTTGCATGAGTTAGAGTCCTTTTGTTAGAACTAAAAAGGAGGCAACAAGTTTTTGGCACCGTTGCCGGGGAAAGACGTTTAAATTTATTATTATTATCATCATTTATAAGCTATATTGTATGACTTAGACAAATCTAATCTTATCTCATTTCTATTTTTATTTTTGTATTTGTTTCAGGTACTTGTAGATATTTTATGCACACGCGATCATCCAATTCCGAATTGATACTTGCATAGGACGACATTAACGGTAGGGGTTGGAAATCGAGAGTGCGTAGAAATTTACAGGCAGCTTTAGAAGGGACTACATCTAATATGGTAGAAGAACAAAGAGAAGAGCATAGAGAGGAGCACAGGGCTTTGAGGGACTATTCGATGTCGAACATTAATTGATTATAGTCAAGCATAGTCAGGCCAGCTATAGCAGCCAACACCTTTGAGATAAAACTGGGCACTATTCAGATGGTGCGAAATTTGAAGTACAGATTTGGGGTCTTTTCTGAGATCCTAATGAGCACCTATTGAGCTTTATTGAGATTTGTGATACATTCAGATATATTGGGGTGACGGAGGATGCTATTAGACTAAGACTGTTTCCGTTCTCATTGAGGGATAAAGCGAGAAGTTGGCTTCATTCATTGCCTTCAAGATCAATTACTACATGGGAAGACCTAGCACAGAAGTTCTTAGCCAAGTTTTTCCCAATGGCTAAAACTGCGAAAATGAGGACATCAATCTCTCAGTTCGAGCAGCAACAGGGTGAATCTTTATATGAGGCCTGGGAGAGATACAAAGAGATGTTAAGGAAGTGTCTGCATCATGGTATGCCAGATTGGATGGTGATCAACACATTTTACAATGGATTGGGATGGCAGTCAAGGCCAATTGTAGATACAGCTGCAGGAGGAGCGTTATGGGCAAAGAGTTATGAGGAAGCTTATAAACTCATCAAGACAATGGCAGCGAATGATTTTCAAAACCCTACAACTAGGATGCCACAACCCAGAGTTGCAGGTTTGTTGGAAGTGGATGCTATCACTCAGTTGTCAGCATAGATGGCAGCTATGGCAAAGAAAATAGATTCATTGACAGAGAGCAAGGCGAAGACAGTGGCCTTTGTGTGTGAGATTTGTGCAGGGTCACACTCGACAAATAAATATACTATTAGCTCGGAGTCGGTACAGTATGTGAGCAACTACAGGAAGGACCAAGGCCAATTTTAGAACACATACAACCCCAATAACCGCAACCATTCTAACTTCAGTTGGTCAAATAATCAAGGAAATCAACAAAATCAGTTTCAGCCGAATCACCAATTTCAGTGACAGCCATCTCAGCCACAGTATACACCAAGACCACTTTTTCCACCAGGATTTTCTCAACAACGACAACATCACACTCCATCTGCACCTTAGCAAGAAAAGAAATCAGAAATGGAGGAGATGATGATGAAGTACATGGCAAACACAGAGGTAATGATCAAAAGCCAAGCAGTGGCTATTAAAAATCTGGAAACTCAAATGGGGAAAATGGCGAGTATGCTTAACAATAGGCCCCAGGGTTCATTGCCAAGTACTACGGAGGCAAATCTAAGAAGAGAAGGGAAGGAATAGTGTCAGGCTATAACACTCAGGTTTAGGAAACAGTGTGTGCAGGGAAATTCACCAGCGGCCTGCCGCCATGTTATTATCTTGAGAAGCCGCAGCCACCATAGAGGAGGAAAACTTTTCTGCTGAAAAAGAAAACAAGGAAGGTTCTAGGTTGCAGCAAGTAGAGAAAGATAAAGCAGGTTCAGTTGATAAGCCCGTGAATAAAACACCACTAGTTCACCCTCCGGTTCCGTATCCACAGAGATTGAACAAGAAGAGGGAATATAAATAGTTCAGCAAGTTCTTGGAGGTTTTTAAGAAGCTGCAAATTAACATACCTTTTGCTGAGGCATTGGAACAGATTCCAAGTTATGCAAAGTTCATGAAGGGTATATTGTCAAGGAATAGGAGACTAGAAGAGTTTGAAATAGTGGCCTTGATAGAGGAATGCAGTGCAGTGCTTCAGTGCAAACTACCTCCAAAAATAAAGGATCCGGGAAGTTTCACAATTCCATGCACGATCGGAAAGATGAGCTTCGATAAATGTATGTGTGATCTTGGGGCAAGTATCAATCTGATGCCCTTGTCAGTATTCAATCAGTTAGGATTGACGGCTCCAAGGCCGACAAATATTTCTCTACAGCTAGCTGACAGATCCATCACGTATCCATGGGGAATAGTTCAAGATGTATTGGTAAAAGTGGATAAGTTCATATTTCCGGCTGACTTCATCATCTTGGACTATGAAGAAGATAAGAGTATACCAATTATACTGGGGAGACCATTCTTAGCCACAGGAAGGACCTTGATAAACGTACAGAAAGGGGAACTCACTATGTGTGTTCATGATCAGGAGGTTACCTTTAACGTATTCAAGGCGATGAAGTTTCCAACAGATGAAGAAGAATGCTTTCGGGTTGATTTGGTGGATCAGGTATTAAATGATGAAGTAGAGAGTTTGATGAGTCATGAACCATTGAGAAGTGTTATAGCTGGAAATTCAGCACTAGAGGATGAGGAATTTAAAGAACTTGTGCACTTGCTTGATACATCTCCACAATTCAGAAAATTCAAAACACCAGTTGAGCCATTGAAGAAAGTTGGAGAAACGTCAATAAAATTAAAGCCATCTCTTGAGACACCTCCAGAACTTGAATTGAAACCACTTCCAGATCATCTAAGGTATGCATTTCTAAATAAAGATTCAAAGCTACCTGTGATTATTTCTTTTGCACTAACATCTTTTTCAGGAAGAAAAACTGCTACGAGTGCTTAGAGAGTTCAAATCGGCTATCGGGTGGACTATAGCAGACATAAAAGGGATCAACCCTTCTTTTTGCATGCATAAGATCCTGTTGGAATATGGTAGTAAGCCGTCGGTAGAGCAACAAAGAAGACTT